>JAWZSL010000013.1:21977877-23177877 GCA_034769285.1 Lutjanus argentimaculatus | reverse complement strand
GACTCAGTGGCAGGCATTAAGACCATCTATACAGAAAGAGCCGATCTTCTTATGGATGGTCTTGTTAGCTTATGTAGGTCATATAGAGGCATCAGTAATAAATTGAGACTGTTTTATAACCTGTTAAAAACTCCTTGTAGTAGCTTTAAGTAAAACGAGGCAAAGAAAGTTCAGACAGACTTCAGAGCCACTTCACACTGATTTCATTTTCACATAATAAATTACAGTACGTCCAGATAGGAAATAACTTCTATGCCTTCTAATGAGTTATATGCTCTCCATTTGATTTTGGCTTACCAACTGACAGAGTTATTAATGTTGAAATTCACAGAGGCCAGTGCTGCTGCACAGTCTCTTTAGGGGGGCTGGTGAAGAATCTCGAGGCAATACTGTTTTGAAATATATGAACTCTAATTATATCAGCATTTGAATAAGTTATCTATCAAGCTCAAATCAGTGCACTCACCCCCACAGCATATCCCGAATGCTATTTACCACATTATGCATTACCTTAATGGTGCATTAAGAATCAATATATGTCATATTTTCTCTTCAGAGACACATGGGTAATCCATATATACAGTATATAATCATTTAAAGTGGGATAGTCTGGCTTCATTACGAACAAGTAATTATTTAACAATTAATATTGCAATTATGTGATAAAAATACAACTTATATTACTGTTTGGCAATGGGAAGAGGGATCTTTTTGAATTCGTAAGCTTTGTTTGTGTTTTGAATAAACCACCTAATTTGAATGTTAAACCAAAATGATGCATTTTCACAGAGGAAGAGAAGTGTTTCTAAACAGTTGCCTGGAGCATGACTGATGCATATCCGAATGAGCTGCCTGATTATAAAGACCATGAGTCTCGCAGTCATTGCTGCTGTGGCATTAGCTCCAGGGGTCTTCTGGCTTGAGGATGTTAGAAAGAAATGCACAAATTTTAAAATCCTTGACCCACATTCTATCCTTTAAGACAGCTAAGAGTTGTATTAATATAAACTGTGAACAGCTGCACAATTCTCTCCTTGTTTGAACAATTTTGGTACAGTCAGTCGAGGGAGGAGAAAAGGTATAATCATCCAAGGGTGGAAATTACAGGGGGTACAGGAGGGTCCGGACCCCCATTTCTGGGAAAAATAGACAGTTTTTCCCCCTCAATATACCATTGTTAACATAACTATATAATTTTACATACATGTAATAATATGGCTCTGGAGCTAATTATGGACGAGACTCACACATCAGCCTCCTTTGGTTCGAGACGAGTGTCTGTGCAGCAAACTCTGGAAGTGTTTGGTGGTTGACCTCCAGTAAGCAGCTACTTTGCAAAAGATTAACTTAAAACAAAGGATGTGTCAGACGTTTTCCTTTACTTCTACCACTCACTAGAATTTAACACATGCACAGACTGCATTTTGTCTGCTCCATTACCTCGCATGTGAATCTTATGTGAACACACCCGACATATTGGTACGGTGCAGCTGAGTCTCCTAAAGCACGTATGCATATGGAGGCAGGTGGTCTATCCTTGATTAAAATTATCGTAACTCACTGAATGTTCGACCAGTTTTCAAGTGGTTTGCTTTGTTACAAATGTCAGACGTGTATTTATGATACAGGATACTTGGTTAAATGATTCATACCAGAATACTTTGTGTTGTAGATGGTAACAAAATTTTCTATGATATTTAGGATTAACCAACCAAAGTAATTAGGTTCTAAGAATATAATTTTTTTCCTATTGCATGTAAAATGGCTGTCATGGTGTAATATTGTTTAGAATTAAAAAAAAAAGAAGACTTAAAGCGATATTCCAAACCCAGAACGATAATCCACTCAATATGTACTCACCCCTATGCCGATGTGAGGATGGGTGAAGATCTTCAGTTCACAAAACAATCCTGGAGTTTCATATTGAGTGGATTATCATTCTGGGTGGAATATTGCTTTAAATATGGTAAAATGAGAAAGCTCTCCGTCCAGATGGCTGTTTTGGCACCACTTCGGGAATAATGTGCTAACACGCCTGAAAACGCTTAACACATGACCATTCATGTACACTGGGCATACGTGTGTCAGTGTAAACAAGAAGCAGGGAGAAGATACCAGGGTAACAGGACAATAATGATGAGGCAGGGAAATATGACTGTACTTCACATAATCCTCCTAGATAGTGCTATTTTTATTAAAACACTGTCAGAGGCATTGTGCTCTTTGTCTTTCTTTCCCATCATTGTATTCACAGTGTCTGTTTTTGTCTAAAGACAGTGGTTGAACACAATAACAGCAGGAAAACACAGAAAACTTACAAACATTGCTGCATCAAAATGAGCCCATTATTTACACACACATTATGCCTGAAACAACTTGTCAGGATAGTCCAGCATTAGCAGTTTTCTTCCCTAATCACTCAGCTAATACAACAAGCATGCTGATTTTTTACAGACCCAGTAAGTCAAAGAATGATGCCAAATTGTAAATTGGTTGCTGAAATGTTTAGAAGAGCATTAAAACTAAAATAAAATGGCATAAAACTGAAGTGATCAAGCGACAGCCATTCTCGCAGCATCTGTAAGCTTGTGGTGTGATCAATCAGGGAATGACACATAGTGACTTATAGATCCAGTCAGGGTACCAAACGCACCTGGGTGTCTGCAAAGGTCTCCGTTTCTGTCCGTCCAAACTAAAATGCTACCCCAGACTGAAACGGGGCCATGAGCTTTTCCAAACTTCAGCATTTAGGTGTCACAAAATGCTGCAGTAGTGTGGTTGCTAGGCAGAATTGTAGCTAAACAATATGCGTAATGAAATGAAAATGTAGCACAGTGGATGTAGCCTGAGATTAGACACATACTGAATGACTACATAAATGTATGAGAAAAATGTGATTATTGGCTCCTCTGGTAGGACAACAACCCTTCCCTCTCATCAAAAGCGGGCTATCAGTACAGGCATGTTTGCAGCTAAAAAAAATATTATTATTACACTGGAAGACTGAAATCTTGGGACTCTCTTTTCCTGTCTTTTTTTTCTGTTGCTTTACATAATGGTATAGGGTGTTTTGTGTCTGTTGTGTGTGTATTTGTTTTATTTTGCAAAAATTAAAATAAAATAATCAATTCATTGTAATTATAAAACATTCATATGGTGACCATTACCTCCTAGTGGCCATTCTTGGTATTGCTGGTTGAACATACATAACCAGTATAGGCTATTGGTCTGAACACTGCTATTTTATTAATACCGTTAATATAATTATTTAGAATATTATTAACCATGTTGGTAAGGCCCTTATAAATTATCCACTATTTAAAAAAAATAAGGATTTCCTCTATTTAAATTAATACAACAGTACTTTGGGCGGCACTGCTCTTCAGAAATGTTTCTGTTTCACCATATGTAAATTGTTTCTTAGTAGCCCATCACCATCATGGTGAATTTCTTCAGTATGTTCTTCAAGTAGCACCACAGTTGTTTGATCTACATGTCAAAACACAGATGCAAACCCAATTAAGCTTTTATGGTAATTCTGAAACATCACTCAAAAAAGAAAAAAAAAACAAAAAAAAAACACGTTAATCTTTCATCTTTAACAAGTAAATGCAGAGAGACTCCCTGTTTGGCGTGATTTGCATTCATATCATCCTCTATAAGTAACGTACAATCAAGAAGAGATAAACCCAGCAGTGATACTGAGCAGCTATGAGTGCATCATTTAGTTTGATCACATTTTGTAGGTGGAGACAGCAATGAATATTTTATTCATCTGCGTCTCACATGTAAATTTCTCGCTTGTCATCCAAATAATCCTGAAAGCAACTTAATTTCACTTTCACACAAAGAGTGGAGAGTTAAGAGAGATGTAGTTTACTTTGCAGTGTGTGGTACTGTGCCCGGCAGCAGGAAATTCTCTGTTGACAAAGTATGAGGAGCTGCTGCAACAGTAGGGCAGGGAGGAAATTTCTTTGTACCAGCTGCCAGGGTAATTAGTTCCTCACTGAATTATGCATCAGCAGAAGTGTCAAGCAGTGTTAGAATCAGGCAGGTACAGAGAGAGAGGATAGAGGAGAGCTGTCACACAAAGCTCATAAAACCTCGCAATACCGGCAGCCAATCCCGCCATATTGGAAGGCCTAGAATAAGATCATCAGTGGAGCAGCAGAGCAATAAAGAGATACAAGACGGAAGACAAAAATGTGCTTGTGAAAATGGAAAAAAAAAAGGGAATTACATGTTTTTGTTGCTGCGATATCACCCCTTACAGTGGGTTCTCTTGTGGGCGTGAATTTTTGGTGCCAACTGTGACTCCAAATGTTAATCTGTGCAATAATTCAAATCACAGGGAAAAATGTACAGTGAGCTGCAGACTGCAGGACTGAGAGGTCGCCTACCTGTTGCTGTGAGATTAGAAATTGTCATATATGTTGATGGACAACATAACAGATCTCATTTTGGTCTTTCTTGGTGGCTGAACACTTAATCAAAATGTTATATCAAAATCGCAATATGGTAAACTGCAATTTTCAAATAGAAGGTGGTGCAATACTTGTTCAAAAGAAAAAATTGTGGCAAAACACTATTTTTTATTAAATATCATCATGCTGCAGAGATGTCCTGACCTATACATCATATTCTACAGATTTAAGAAAACATATTTTTGGGTACAGATAATTTTAATGTTTTTTAGTGTGAATAAGAATAATATGTAAGAATTATAATTCCTTGCAATATCAGCCAAATTAATCACAATTATATTTTTCAAAATTGTGTAGCCCTAGCTGTGCATTAATAAGAGAATTAAAGCAGACATGTGAAATGATGTGGAAGTTACCTTCCCTATTACTAATTACGTATATGCAGTAAATGGTAAAGTAATTCAATTACTTTGAGAGTAATATGCTGGCTGTGTTTGGAATTGAAAAGCTAACATACTATTCTTACTAAACATGACGTCAAATTGAATATGTAGTCTGTAGTTTGTGGATTTTGAGTGCATGAAAAATACTAGATTAGCAAGAATGTGCCTGTGAGCTCACTGAACAAACTCAGCTGGACCAAAATGCATTGCGTCTCATCTGACTGTCCAATGGACTGACTGGCGAAGCACCACACGGTGGCTGGGAAAAGACACAGTTTGATGCAACAATTAAGAATGATGGCGAGTGAGTAGCTCTATCTGGTAATCGTCATCATCAATACAGTCATGTTATGCAGAGAGGATGTAGTATTACTTGAGTATACTTCAGTGTGAACGCTCTGCTTGTAATGACATTATCAGTCATTTAGTTAGCAGAATGAAGGATATAATGATTGAGTATGCAGTATGCAGTACAATACATTAGTAATGCGATTTCAAACACAGCCACTGTCTTCAAAAATAGTCCAAATATAATTTTAGCTTATTTTTTTAAGCACAATATCTGCAGTAACATTGTAGTTTATATTTAACACAAAAAGTAAGCAATTCAACTAAAAAAAAGATTGTTTTGTAGTCAAAAAAATGAATAATAATAGTTTTGTTGATTAATTTGGTTTCTTTGAAGAGAGAAAATTCTGTTATATAAAACTTGCAAATTCCTTCGTGTGCGCCTGGCATTATATTCTCAGTGGGGTCATGTCCTGTCAAAACCTTTGTTCCTACTGTCAGAAGCTAAGCTATGGCTCTCTGAGCATGCTGCACTGCCACTGTGTAAGTGTCAGTCACCTTGGGCCGGGATGCAGAGGAAATCACAGCAGTGTGAATAGGAGGAGTCTCCCTTTGGCACAGAGCACAGATGGCACAACATTACAGCCTGCTTTCCACATAGCCATCCCATTCTGCTTTTTTAAAATGACTAATGTGAATGTTTGAAGCCTTAAAACACACATTTTCTCTTTAATTAATCCTATTCAGCAGGAATATTTCTTATGGTTTTAACTTAACACAAACTGGAGGAAGAAATTGTTCAGGTGAGATCCACTCAGCAGTATGAGATCCTATTGCTTGCTATACCACAGTGCCAGGGTCTCTTTGCAGCCCAGTAATGTGTCTGCTGAAGTGGAAACGAGTGATTGAATGGGATAACCTCAAAACTCAAGGACTGGGATTGCTATTAGCTACTATATTCTCAGAGGAGAGGCATTTCAGTCACTGTCTGCTGAGTCTTTTCCTCAGAGCCAATACACAGACACTGACATGCACACAGAAATATGTGAACCCATTTTGGAAGCAAAGCACATACTCCGCCGCTCACACAGCAGCACTGCCACAACCAGCATCACAAGCAACAGACAACAAGTACTGAACCGTGGATTCTGCACAAAAAGGAGCAATATGTCTTATACAAACTGAATAAGCGTGAGCCCAATCCCACCCCCCTCCCTTGTACGCTCCCAGTGGGTCACGCTTGTTGATCTAAGGCTCACCAGATTTGAGTTTAAGATAAGCGTATTCATGATTTCATTTCCATGCATGCCTCCAATTTGAACACATTAAATATTTAAAGTATCCATCCGGTATTTGGAAATGTCGGGTGTCAGTAGTATTGAACATCTGAACTCTGGCCTAGGTTTGCTCAATACTGACTGCTGAGACGCTTCCTTACTGTCATACACTAAAGGAATATGAAGCGTAAAACAAAGAAGTCCCATTGGCCTGTATTCATTCATTCAAATATCAGCTTGTAAAGGTCCAGTGACAACTCAGCCAGAATTATATCAAAAACAACCGACTCTGGGAAGAAACTGTAGCCTTTAAGTTTTAGATGATGAAGGTGAACTGTACTATGGTTCTTGCCTGATGCATGCTGGGACAGACCCCCCGCTGGATAAAGAATATTAAAAAAAGATGGATGAATGATTAGAAAAATCACTTTTTATTGTCACTGCTTTTATGTCTGGGTTCATTATTGCTTCTGGGGCAGTTATTACACTTATGTCCCCTGTAAATTATGTTGATATACAACTAATTTATACAGTAGGGACTGGCTATGTCACACATGTGGACATCTTTACATGTATGCATGCTGAAACAAGACCTTCTTAATGACTGCATAGGAAAAACATTAACTGTCAAAGTTTTTCATTAGCTTTCTCTACAATATCCACTCAACTAAAGCAGGATTAACATTTTATGAAACTCTCTGGTATCAAAGTCCTATGCTTTATCTGCTGCACATCCTCATATCTCAATGACAGAATAGGTTGATTGCCTACTCCCAAAACATCATAGTCTATACGATCCGTGGAGAGTACTGGCTAGCGACAGGCTTACCGTACCTTTTATTATGATACCTAAGTTACATAACACACATGGCTAATGCTGTGAAGTGGTTGCAGTTTGGTTAAGTTCAAGCAAAAAATCCATTTGGTTAGGCTTCAGAAAAGACTGTGGTTTGGGTCAAAATAAATCATGGGACAGATGGGACTTTAACTCCTTAAACTGCACACTTTAAAATGTTTTTTGAGCTGTAAACTAAATTATATCACTGTACTGTGATGAAACGCATCAATGCTGGTGTTAATTTAGACATTTCTTATAAAAAATCTGCATTTCACACTGGGTTGAAAATAGCTGAAACCCAACCCCTGTTTCAAAATCTCCCTGAGCCTTGCGAGGCCAGTGCTGAGGTAGAGTTGCCCATTTGGGGGGACTCTATGTCATGAAATTTCCATTAAAAAAACTGAGTCTCTACTCAACTCATCGTTCACAGGAATTTACTCTATTTTTGGCTACCCCACTGCCTATAAGCCTATTTTTACATTGTGCAGCATTTGTCAGCTGTAGTAGCAGCAGCAGCAGACTGACACAGCAGGGCTATGGCTATGTAAAGACACACACGCCTGAGAGAGAAGCCTCTCTGAGCTGATCACATTAGCTCCATTAGCTTCGACACAGGTACAACAAAGAAACTATTTTGACTTTTGTTGAACCACCAAGTCCTGTGTTTGAGCCATCCATCCATCACTTCCTCCTTTCGTGGACGTTCTCGCTCCTTATATTTCTTCCCGTCATACTCACTACACCCACTGGAGGTCGCTCCTAACGATAAACATAAATATTGGCTGCAATAAGCTACTCGCGCTGACCTAGACGCTCGTTTTTCTGGTGAGGACGGTCTGTTTATATGCCTCACCATCCACTCCACATCCATAATATTCTCCTGCTGTTGCTGCTGAGTGTGATCCAGACAGCAATTGCATTTCCTCCAAGATGCATTTGGCAGACCAAATTAGTAATATACAACTTTATTCTGTAGGAGACAGGGTTGGTTATTGTTGGTAGATGATGGTAATGTTTGTTTGTGAATAACAATCCCGTCACCAGGATCTGGTTGAGTACAGGATGCTGGTGTGAAGGCATTCTGTGTGTAGCATGGTTACTATAACATAATGTGATTTATCCCTCTGGTTGGAACGAACACTTAAACTTAAATGCTATCTCTTGGCCACTTGAATTGGATCTTATTCGAGTCGTGAACCATGTGAGACAGTGCATATTTAACTTTAATGGTCGCGGGGTCCTGGTGAGTGCAGACTTTGCAGAATGTGGAGTGCCTGCCAACAACCACTGCCATCAGTTATGGCTGCACCATTACTTAGGTAATGTGTTTCAGGTCAGCTCTTCAGCTGGGGCTGCTGTGCTGTGAGGAGCGAGTTCAGAGAGGTGAGTGTAATGTGGTTGATGCCACCATAGTTCCACGGTGTTAACTTACCCTAGGGTTGAGATATTGCCTGACATGTGAAATTAATAATGTTCATGAGAGAGATCTGATGCGCACAACACAATGTGGTGCGATCTAAGTTGGAAAATGTATGATGCATTAACATAATGTAATGTAGGCAAGATAATCTGTCTCTTCTGTTTCATCTTCTCTTTGTCACACCTCAGTGAGTTCTCTGCCTGTCACTGTTGATAAATCTCCATTTTTATATTTTAAAAATGTCTTTCTCTGTGGCATTTGTCTTTACAGTGGCTTCCATGCTAGTACTTTATAATGTACGGCTTATTTCCATTCATAAGTTAGACAGGATTTAAAGCAATATCGCACTGAGTATTGGTGTGTGTTCTGTGTGTATTATCATAAGCCTTGACTTTTGACTTCCATTTTGGCAACACTAGACTCTAGTACTTTCTTATATTTTTTGTTATAAATACGCATCAGAACAGAGAAATATGAAGCAATTTTTTAGAATTAAAATTTAATCATGTGCTTGTTTGGAAATTGTAACTATCGGCCTCTTTCAACTTGCATGAAATTGTGTTTCGGGTGATCAGATTGCAATCAGATAGTGCTTGACCACATGAAAGTACAGGTGTAAACAAAGACGCACTGAGTATGTATTGTGATCCAATCTTTGCTTTTGCTTTGTGTCTCAGTTTTAGAGAAACTGTTTGTCTTGCTTCTGTATGGCCTCATTGTTTGGGCTTTGTGTTGTCACACTGCCTCGTGGGTATCCTGCTCTAGTATCATCATCATCATTATTATTAAGTTTAATTACATGCATTTTCAATCTTTATTTCGAAAAGCGACCAGAGACAAATTTAATGACAGCACAGGGGTCTTCCTCTCCTGTTGTGCCTTGTGCAGGCGCAGGGGTCGTGTCCAGACTTTTTGACTGGGGTAGCCCAAGACTTATGCAGAGGTGGCATGAACGCGAGCATGCACATTTCAGAATAGCATTAATTTACCATTTTCCATATACCCTATATATTTACAGCATTTTACAGTTTCTTACATTCATGTGTTTGAAATTTTTCCAAGTCTTCAAAAACACCTCTAACCTCAGCATTCCACTACGAAAAACTGTTTCAGTCTGTCTTGTGTTTTTGTGTATCAAGAGAATCAGCCTTCAACTAACACCTCATTAAACAACCCTGTGCTGCTGATCAATAAATTCATTAAAAGGCTACATACAAACAGAAAACAATCCACATTTGAAAATACTTTTCAAAATGCGAGTGAGCATCCCTCGCTCTTTCTCTCTGGATTAGGATGTTCTTATAACTTCTAAATATGCCAATAGTTAGTTTGATCTTGTAAATATTTTAATATTTCATTTGAGCTCCTTTCTCACTCTCTTTCTCTCCAGAGTCATAGAGGTGCCGTAAAAACTAATTAATCTTGAAAAGATAAAGAAAATAAAGTTGTAAATAAAACATTAAATAGTTTGATTTTTAAAAAAATATTTAAATAGTTTATCTTGATCTTCTGCCCCCTTTGGTAGAATTTAAAAAGTTTTTAACTTTAAATGTTTGATGTACCTGTAGCGTTTATTTGAGTATTTGGCTAAGGATTTCTATGTCTAACTTGTATACGGCTGATGATCTCTCCCTTGCTGCAACCAACACAACCACTAAGCTTTCTGCAAATGAAAGCACAATTACATCATTGATTTGTAAATGAGCGTATGGCATCATATGACAACTTTTAGTGACGTTTGGAACTAGTGCTAACTGCTTTCATTGCAAAAGAGTTGACATCACTATTGACACTGGAAACATGTATTCATACCAGATTCAAATGTAATCAGGTTAAATCATATGTAGATACAATCTGAATCTGAGATGCATTTTAATGCAAGATGTGAAGGGTTGCGTATGAGTGTTTGTTAATTATGTGCATCATGTGAATCAACTTAGGGTATATAAATATTAAAAACATAAATACCACTAAAATGTGTGCTGGTGCATTGTATATACCTAATCAGCATGAGGAAAAATGTGATGCCCGTAGTTTTATTTTTGTATCTGCCTTGTGCATTTGAGCTTAACTAACTCATTTTATCTCCACAGCTCCATATTAGAACAGGGCGCCGCAGGGCCCACCTTTGGCAGCTATCAACCACAATAGAGCTCTCTGCCATTTAGCCGCCGTGTAAACCAGATTACCTGATCATTTAGTCTTCATTGGACAGGCGGTCTGGCTTCTACTGTGTACTCCTGTAGAGATCTCATTCTGTAAGTGTTAGCGCTGGGACGAGGTCCCAGAAAGACCTGAACGCCAGTGTTAATCTCTGCCTGGGCCTACAGCCCATCACTGGGGCCTGTAATCTAGTCGGGGTGATGTTGTTATCTTTAGTGGAGAGTACTCAGCCGTGGCTCTTGGCTCCAGCTAGCCGAGCCACTATAGGCCTCCTTTGTCCATATGCAGCTTCCTCGTTTGTTTCTCTTCTCTGGTCCCCCGTGCTTTTTGTTTTACCATTTCCATCTTTACTTTTCAGTCCTCATTAATGTTTTTAACATGAGGCTTTTTTCATTGTGTCATCTTTTCTTCTACAGCATATTTTTATTACATCTTGAAATACTGTATATCTTTAGGTGACAGGAGAGGACAGAGACCAGGGGAAATCCCATCTTATCTCAGTTTAGGATGACATTTAGGATTTTTGTTAACAACAGGCACATTTCCTAACTGCATTTAGCAAAAAATCCTATCTTAGGACAGAAATGTAGCTATTACAGAAGCATCTTAATTGAAGAATATCATAACTCAGGAGTCCTAAGTTAGGATGGAATACACCCTGTCGTATATCATCAATTATTGAGGACAAATCATGTCCTACCAAAGAAAAAAAAACAACACTAAAAAATATTAATACCAACACTCTTGGAAGCTTTAAAAAATAAAATGGTTACTCAAATGACCAAATGTATTAAATGTATTACTTCATCTGATGGACTGACGTCTATATTTAATAAAGAAATGTAATCACTTGTAGGTTGGTTCGTTACAAGGTTTGATAACCAAGAGTTTGATCTTGAAATATATTAGCAAAACTGAAGAGTAAAAATCGAAACCCCCTCAAAACATGGTTCTGTCCCAGTTCTCAAGAAGTTCAACAACCAAAATTGCTAATGTGAACATTAAATATTATGAGTGAAAGACAACTGAAACCATATGACAATGTTATAAATTACTAAGACCATGTATTAATGCATTAATGCAATTAATACAAGGTCTGAAAAAAGGACAGGACACAGATTTTTCCTATCAAGTGCTCAGGAAATGTTTCTGTAATGAGCCCCTGGAAAATGACAGACAATTCTGCAGTTTTGCTCTCAATGTCTCATACTGAAATAACAAAACTATTTAAAAGCAAATCAGAACAACCTCATACATTTTCAAACTTCACTCTGACAATTTCTGACACTTCAGGGATTTGTGAGAGTGATGATGCCAATCCTCCTCACCCACCTATCTCTGTGACTGAATATAGACCCAAAGGTCAAAGTGATGTTACACTTTTAGTCTTTTTCACCTTTCTCATCAGACAAGGGATTCTCCATCATCAGCCGAGAGCCATTAAGGTGTCTCTTGCTTAATGGACTTGTCGGGAATCCATAGACAGACTGATGATAAATGGTAAATACTAAAAATGAAGATGGTTAGGTGTGGGAAGATGGTGCAGGAGGGTAGGGGGGGTTGTCCTGAGTCCACACTGATTCACCTGTCAAATGGTGGAGTCTAATCTCCTCTCCAACAACAAATTACTTCCACATCATCACCTCCATCAAAACAATACTCAGAGCATATGAGAATGGCATATGCTGCAGACATGCTACTAAGTATTTTGAAATATAGGTAATAGGTAATATATAAAGTGTGGGTGACATATAGTGGAAGACTCAAGGCGATTACGTTGATGTTTTGGCAGGTTTATGAATGAATGAGACAGCAGGATAATAGCGGTGATGCTAGTTGCTCAACACGGTGTTTACTCCTCTCCATCACATTAGAACACGTAAACCACCTCTCTGCAAATATCTGTTTTTACTCCCTGTGAAATGAGTTAATGATTTATTTGCAGTCAACCCCGCAGTGCTGTGAAAAATCATTAATGCACTCTTATTTTATATTTACAGAAAAACTACGAGGATGTGTGTGTGAGGTGTTGAGGAAGAGCAGTTGCTGCTCTTTCAAGATACTGATGATCATCCATGGTGTCAATTTAAGCATGAAAATTGATACAGCATGCAGGGAGCAACATTGCTTTTGCAGTTAAAGGCTCTGGAAACATGGCTTCAAATGCTATTGTTTATCATTAAGCATCCACAAAGATCTGAGTGTAAATAAGCATTTAAACCTCGTTCAAAAACCACACATTTTCCTGTTTAGACCATTTCTCAAGACTGTGTGGTCACGGTAGATCATGCTTGATTGACAGTCCCAACATGGAGGCTAAGCAGAGAAGCTACTGCAGTGCTGTGTGTGGACCACTGTAGACGGGGGCAGCAGCAAAACACCTTCTAGCCACCTGAAATAAGGGCCGCTTAAAAGAATCAATATCAGTTTAAAGGTGCTATTTGCAACATTTACCCCAGAGGTCGCTGTGGAGCAATAGCATCAAATGTATGCTTTGTTTTTTTAATAAAGTTGGGCAGGAAAGTGTCATCTGAGCACACAGTCCTCACAACACCAAGATCAAACTGTCTAGGCAGTACTGATTGATAATAGATCAAAATTTAAAATGTTTAAATGTTTTCAGAAACATATGAGCCACTGTTTAGGGCGCGATTCTGGCTCTTGTGTTAAGGGAACCCAGGACCGCAAAGTGATCATTTTAACCCAAACTATGAATGTCCCCAAACGTAATCAGGTGTTTTCTGTCTCTGAACCTACCCAGATCTTAAACAATGGGCTGTTGCATTAAACAACAAAATTATTGTAATTCGTGTACAATGAACAAAGCATATAAATCTTGCAAGAGTTTATCAAATCAGGGTTCCCTTCTGGACACAACTGCAATGTTGATCAGAAATGGGTCAATATTCTGTTTATGCATTACATGTTTCTCACATAAAGTATTTTCAGAAACATACTTTAGCCATGTTGAAAATGGACATAGGGAAGACAGAGAGAGACCCGTATGCACAAACATGTACATGCAGCCGTCCCGGCTAAACAGAGAGGACTAAATAACAACAAAAGCACAGGGAGTGTGACACCAGCCTTTTCTGACAGGGAACTGAAGCCGCCATCTATGCTCTCTTTAACACTGCCAGGGTCCTTGAACTAACACAGCAACTTAACCTCAAAAAGGAAACACGGAATTGCAGCGGTTGCTGAGTTGGCTCAGACTTGGAGAGGCAGAGTTAGCCGGTGGGAGCAGAGAGACAAATGACAACCCAGCAACTGATGCAAATTTGTTTGGCTGTGGAATTAATTGCATAACTTTGATAAGCACACCCAATTCAAATCTTATAAAGGAAAACTTGTGTGACAATATTCTGAATTAATACTTTTTAGATGTTTACTACATAGTTAGAAGGCTATTGTGAATTTGAGTTTGCAGAGGCTTTAAAATCTTGAAATTGCCCAGCCTCTCCTCCACTGCTCTTTATTTAGGAACTCAGTGGCATTAGTATACATAGCTGCACAACTCTGCTCTGCTCTGTCTGCACACAGCATACTACTGTGCATTTCAACAGGCCTCTCAACCTCATCTCTATTGAGACGTGGCCACTCTGTGTCTGTGTTTGATCATCTAAATATTCATTACATCCTTTTGCGGTAGATCAAATATTTTAGATATAAGAGTACAAGATTCAAGCATATACTGTCAGACAACTTACTGTCCAACAGCAAGACATCAAAGCTGCTTTGCTGCCACACTGCACAACAAATATCAAACATTTTTTAATTAACAATGTTGGACACTGCAAAAAAGCACACCATGTTGCCTCACTTGGCAAAGGCACAAACCATTTACTGTGTTTACTTATGTGGTTTGACACATTTATGTGAAGGAAAGTTATGTAATCCCTGAATTATTTCTTGCACCAAATACGTTGTCATTTTGTGTTTCCCTTTGCAGTCCTGGAAGCTGCTGGACAACAACTTTCTAGCATCCTCTGAATAGCCTGTCTTGTCTTGCTTGCAATTACAGTTTGGTATCGTTTCTGATAAAGCAGCTAAAACAAATTTTTCAAACAGCACTGGTGCCTAAATGGTGCCTCAATCAATACTTAAAAAAAAAAAAAAAAGAAGAAGCACAGAATGACAATCGACAACATTAAAGAACATTGCTAAGGAAAACCTGAATATGAATTTGAACAATATATTAATTGTTAACCATTAAAATTTACTCATAGAAAACACTTAACTTTACGTAACAATTTCACAAAACCTAACTGAAATGCACTACCTTAACATTCATGTAGCAGTTACAGGACTAGTAACAGCAAAATAAATTTTGAGTGAGTATTCATATCCCACAAACTTCAGCTTAAAACTTTAGCTTTAATTGTCTTGCACAAATATGATCATATTTGCAAACCTGAGCAAAGGCTGCAGTGTCAGACATGTCATACTTGGTGTTTTATGTCTCTGCTCCCCATCTCTGGAGCCAGAGATGCCCACACCGCCAGCTGATGAGCTCATCATGAGGTCACACAAGCATCTCTCTGCTGTCAAGTGTGTCCCTGTGCATCGCCAGATGTTTCCCCCCTTTACACACAACTGTTCTGCAAACATTTGCTGCACGTCTTGCCCACTGTTGAATAGTTTTGAGTGAAATACAGCCACTTTTAAGATTTTAAGATTTTTTTAGATTAAATTTAGCTCAGCATTTTAATTGTCTTTATAGTAGCTTCTAGCTAACCGAAGGTTAACGTCACGTCACCTGCCGCCAGAGCCAAGTAGAGTTTTGCATTAATGTTAACTAGTGGCCTGGTGATGCGTCTGTAACGTCCGCACCAGGGGGCAACTGTTTGGATCAACAGGTCAGCTGTGTGGCATCAGAATGAGACACCATAATCTATGTTGTGATTCACAACCCATACAATTCTAAATCAATTCATCTTCATTTCAGTCCAAGTGGCCATTTGCGCCACAAGTTGAAGAAACTCCCTCAAGGTGTTCTTAAGATATTGTTTCCACATGAATGGGATGACCCAAAAACATAATACCTCTGATCACAGCTGTCGCCAGCATGAAAGAATAAAAAACATCTTCCTTCAGCATACAGCCATGAATGCACACAAAAAATGGCTAATGAGTGCAGTAGTATGCAAGATTAGCTCATCACATCACATCGCATGATCCCCTCCAGGCTCAAGCTAGGTGTTTGCCAGTTTGAGCCTAGTGAATCAAGAAAAAGTTGCTGCTGTCTTTTTGTACTTGAGCTTGTGTCATAGGCCTACAGCAACAATCAAGGCATAAATGGACCCAGGAGGGACAGCTGAGTGGCACTGTTGAGGTGGAAGACACACACAGGAGAGAATGGCTGAACTTACCACCACGGTTCAGCAGGTTCTTGCCACCCATCAGATACCTGGAAGAGCAGACTGTCACTCTTCCTACCTTTGTCCAGCAGCTTAATGCCAGGGGTCACAGTCCAGCCACAACATCTCCATCTCCGGCGGCTGCTTTTGAGGTACCGCATGAAGACATTCACGCCGGTCTGAGGCCCTTTTTGTCTGGCACTGCAATTGGATTTTGACCACGTTTTGAAAATATGAAAAACTGACAGATGACTTAATACTCTATGACAGCATCTGGGAACTATAGCATTGAATTCTCTACACTAGCTGCAGAGGGTGATCGAATTTAAGGACAAACTGAAAATGTTAACAGGGTTTGAATGAAGACTGCAAGAAAACTTGGAGGAGCTTGTAAAACTCACCATTTGGGGTGAGAACTGGCTCTGGGACTGGATCAGAGAAGCTATGCTGGCAGTCTTCCCCACATATCGGGCATCAGTTGTTAATTTCCAGCTTCCCCATGTATGCCTCTTTGGCCAGTTATCTCTGCCTCGGACAGTGGAAAAATGCAAATTGGGGTTATGCATCTCAGCAGACAAGAGCACTTGAGAGAAATATGAGATGGTTGCTGTTTGTGCTGTGGGTACATTTTTAGCTGACTGGACCAAATGGCCAAAAGCCAAGACCAATCAATAAGTTCTTTTTCAGGCTGGTGTTTGCTGTATGATAAAGTCTACAGGCTTTAGTATTCCACTGAAATTTACATATGGTAAATAAAGTATTACCAGGATACTTTGCCATGGATTTTGGCCACCCATATCATACGCAGCCATCAAAATGTAAAATCAAGAAGACACAACATGTAGATGATTATTGATGTTCCCACTGGTCATACCTCCACAAGGCAGTGTCTCAAGTTTACAGGAAGTCAGTTGTGCCTGTGATTTCCTGTTATTTTTTCATTGAATCTTGCTCAGCCAGTCTTTGGTGAAAGGTGTCTTACAGGGTATGAGGGGATGGTGGCCATAACTGAACCCCTGAACACCCCAGTGGCAGGTTTTGATGTTAGACTGGTCCACTGGTGTAAAAGTAAGAAAACACTCAGAAAACTATGAAAATTCAGCACAATTTATTGAACATCTGAAAAAATACTACATGTATCACATTCCTCAATAACCAAATCGTATTTTAAATGCAGCTGAAACACTTTGCGGTGTGCATTATTAACATTGCATATTATCCTACAAAACACGAGAACAACTCATTAAAGATATTAACTTTTCAGACCAAGCAGGGTCTCAGCGTCTGCAGGTAACATTAACTGCCACATTGTATGGCTAATGTTAGCAGTGCTAGCAGCAGCATCCTGCTCTCCTTGCAGGTTAACGTTCACATTTATGGTGGATGTGGATACACATTACTCCAATCAAGTCATTATTGTCATGGTTGTGTTTTGTTGGTCACTTCCTGTTTTATTTTGTAGTATTGGTTCCCTTGTGTGTCCTTGTTGCTTTTACTTCCTGTCTTTGTCCTTTTCCCGCCCTTGGTTGATTACTGATTAGGTTCACCTGTTGTTGTCCACCCACCTGTGTTTGATTATCTCCCTGTCTATTTAGTCCCTGTGTTTTCTCCTTGTCTTTGTCAGTTCGTCGCGTTGATTTGGTGTTTCAGTTTCTTGTGTGTTCTCCAGTGTGTTCTCCAGTGTTTTTGGTTTTCTCCCTTTTTGATGGTTTATGTTTCACCAGTGTTTGTTGGATTTGTTTTTCCCCTTTTTGGATTTTGGACTTCTGCCTGGCTCTGTTTTCTTTTGGATCCCTTCGTTCATGTAAGCCGGTGTTTTTTGTTACCTTTGTTTTTAGCATTAAAATTATCATTTAAACTTGCACCAGTGCTCCCGTCTGCATTTCTGGGTCCACCACCTCCAGAGTTATTCGTTGTCTTTGCACCGAACGTAACAGTACGAACTGACCAACATCATGGACCCAGCAGACCTTGCACTGATCAAAATCATGGACCCCGCAGACCTTGCACTGGCCTGTAAGGAGCTGCAAGAGGCCTGTGCACAGAGTGAGCAGTTGATTCAAGTCATTAGGAACAGCAAAGATGTCAATCAGAAACTTTTTGTTTGTTCACTGATGGAGAAGACGTTTTTATCAAGGCCCAGAATTTTTTGTTTTTCGGGAGCAACTCAGAGCCTGGATTTCATTGCAAAACTGAGGCAGGACTTGCAGGCTGAATTTGATTCTGGGTTTGATACTGATTTTAAGGCCAGCATGGACTCAGTTAGCCACCAGCCACCTGCTAAGCTAGCTCCTCTGTCAGCTAGTTCTCTGCCTGAACCTGCCCCGAACTCATTATCTGGGAAGCCCCCCAGACGCAAGCATGGCTCTCGCCGACGTCATGCCTCTCAGCTGCCCAGCGCCCTTGAACCCCAGCTGCCCAGCGCCCCCGAACCCCAGCTGCCCAGCGCCACGGAGGGTCTGCTGCCCAGCGCCACGGAGGTTCTGCTGCCCAGCGCCCCCGAACCCCTGCTGCCCAGCGCCCCCGAACCCCTGCTGCCCAGCGCCCCCGAACCCCAGCTGCCCAGCGCCACGGAGGTTCTGCTGCCCAGCGCCCCCGAACCCCAGCTGCCCAGCGCCCCCGAACCCCAGCTGCCCAGCGCCCCCGAACCTCAGCTGCCCAGCGCCCCCGAACCTCAGCTGCCCAGCGCCTCGGAGGCTCTGCTGCTCCACAACCCAGCCTCCGCATCTCCTGTCCTGGTGGGACGGCCGCCATCATCTCCTCTTCCGGTGGGGCCGTCGCCATCATCTCCAGTCCCGGTGGGACCGCTGCCACCATCTTCTTTTCCGGTGGGGCCGTCGCCATCATCTCCAGTCCCGGTGGGACCGCCGCCACCACCTCGTCTTCCGGTGGGGCCGTCGCCATCATCTCCAGTCCCAGTGGGACGGCCGCCATCATCTCCTCTTCCGGTGGGGCCGTCGCCATCATCTCCAGTCCCGGTGGGACCGCCGCCATCATCTTCTTTTCCGGTGGGGCCGTCGCCATCATCACACGCCCTGGTGGGGTCACCGCAGCCAACTCCCTTCCGGCTGGGTCACCACCATCATCTCCTGTCCCGGTGGGACCGCCGCCACCACCTCGTCTTCCGGTGGGGCCGTCGCCATCATCTCCAGTCCCAGTGGGACGGCCGCCATCATCTCCTCTTCCGGTGGGGCCGTCGCCATCATCTCCAGTCCCGGTGGGACCGCCGCCATCATCTTCTTTTCCGGTGGGGCCGTCGCCATCATCACACGTCCCGGTGGGGTCACCGCAGCCATCTCCCCTTCCGGCTGGGTCACTGCCACCATCTCCCGTCCCGGTGGAGTCACCGCAGCCATCTCCCCTTCCGGCTGGGTCACTGCCACCATCTCCAGTCCCGGTGGGACCGCCGCCACCATCTCCTCTTCCGGTGGGGCCGTCGCCATCATCTCCAGTCCCGGTGGGACCGCCGCCACCACCTCCTCTTCCGGTGGGGCCGTCGCCATCATCTCCAGTCCCGGTGGGGCCGCCGCCACCACCTCCTCTCCCGGTGGGGCCGTCGCCATCATCTCCAGTCCCGGTGGGGTCGCCGCAGCCATATCCTGTTCCGGCTGGGTCACCGCCACCACCTCCTGTCCCGGTGGGACCGCCGCCACCATCTCCTCTTCCGGTGGGGTCGTCGCCATCATCTCAAGCCCCGGGGGGGTCGCCGCAGCCATATCCTGTTCCGGCTGGGTCACCGCCTCCACCTCCTGTCCCGGTGGGACCGTCGCCACCATCTTCTCTTCCGGTGGGGCCGTCGCCATCATCACACGCCCTGGTGGGGTCACCGCAGCCAACTCCCCTTCCGGCTGGGTCACCACCATCATCTCCTGTCCCGATGGGACCGTCGCCACCATCTCCTCTTCCGGTGGGGCCGTCGCCATCATCTCCTGTCCCGATGGGGCCGCCGCAGCTATCTTCTGTTCCGACTGGGCTGTCGCCATCGTCTCCTGTTCTGGCTGGGCCGCAGCCTCCTACTGCTCCGGTGGGACAGTCGCCGTCTCCTCCTGCTCCGGTGGGACTGTCGCCGTCTCCTCCTGCTCCGGTGGGACAGTCGCCGCCACCTCTCTGCTCCCGTGGGACAGTCGCCGCCACCTCCTGCTCCCGTGGGACAGTCGCCGCCACCTCCTGCTCCGGTGGGACTGTCGCCGCCACCTCCTGCTCCGGCTGGACCGTCGGCGCCTCCCTCTGGTCTGGTGGGACCATTGGCGCCTCCTCCTGTTCTGACTGGGTCGCAGCCGCCTCCTGTTCTGGTGGGATCATCAGTGACTCTTCCTGCTCTGACGGGGCCGTCTACATCGCCGCAGTCACTTCTAGTCTCAGCTGGGCCTTAGTCACCTTCAGTAGGGGCCTGCCTTCGTCTTCGCCAGCGCCACTGGCCTCCGGCACATCTTCCCAAGGGGTCCCCTCTGCGCCAGCACCGCAGGCCACCAGAAGGGCCCCACCTTCGTCTTCGCCAGCACCGCTGGTCTCCTGCAAGTCTTCCAGTGGGGGCCCGCCTTCGTCTTTGCCAGCACCTCTGGCCTTCTGCTCGTCCTCCCGACGGGTCCCGCCTTCGTCTGTGGCCTCCTGCTCGTCCTCCCGACGGGTCCCGCCTTCGCCTGTGGCTTCCTGCTCGTCCTCCCGACGGGTCCCGCCTTCGCCTGTGGCCTCCTGCTCGTCCTCCCGACGGGTCCCGCCTTCGCCTGTGGCCTCCTGCTCGTCCTCCCGACGGGTCCCGCCTTCGCCTGTGGCCTCCTGCTCGTCCTCCAGACGGGTCCCGCCTTCGCCTGTGGCCTCCTGCTCGTCCTCCAGACGGGTCCCGCCTTCGCCTGTGGCTTCCTGCTCATCCTCCGAGGGGTCTCGCCTTCATCTTCGCCTGTGGCCTCCTGCTCGGCCCCCCGAGGGGTCTCGCCTTCGTCTTCGCCTGTGGCCTCCTGCTCGGCCCCCCGAGGGGTCTTGCCTTCGTCTTCACCTGTGGCCTCCTGCTCGGCCCCCTGAGGGGTCTCGCCTTCGTTGCCGGCCTCCTGCTCATCCCCCTGAGGGATCTCGCCTTCGCCGCTGGCCTCCTGTTTGTCCCCCTGAGGGGTCTTGCCTTCGTTGTCGACCTCCTGATCGGCTCTGCTCCCCTGGGTGGACTTCGGGCCATCCGCCTGAAGTCTCCGGCTCCGCCTCTGCCCTGCCTCCAGGCCGCCCGCCTGAGGTCTCCGGCTCCGCCTCTGCCCTGCCTCCAGGCCGCCCGCCTGAGGTCTCCGGCTCCGCCTCTGCCCTGCCTCCAGGCCGCCCGCCTGAGGTCTCCGGCTCCGCCTTTGCCCTGCCTCCAGGCCGCCCGCCTGAGGCTTCGACCTGGCCCCTGCCCGTCCACGGGTTTACAGACTTATGGACCCTGCCTTTTGTTGTTGCCAGGCTGTGTGCCTGAGCTTAGTGACGCTTTCTGTTTTGTCCCTCCTCCAGGCCCCCTCCACCCACCCAGCTCCTTGTGGACTCGAGTGACTTTGTTTTGGACTTTGGTTTTGGGACGTCTGGGATCCGTCCCTTGAAGGGGGGGTACTGTCATGGTTGTGTTTTGTTGGTCACTTCCTGTTTTATTTTGTAGTATTGGTTCCCTTGTGTGTCCTTGTTGCTTTTACTTCCTGTCTTTGTCCTTTTCCCGCCCTTGGTTGATTACTGATTAGGTTCACCTGTTGTTGTCCACCCACCTGTGTTTGATTATCTCCCTGTCTATTTAGTCCCTGTGTTTTCTCCTTGTCTTTGTCAGTTCGTCGCGTTGATTTGGTGTTTCAGTTTCTTGTGTGTTCTCCAGTGTGTTCTCCAGTGTTTTTGGTTTTCTCCCTTTTTGATGGTTTATGTTTCACCAGTGTTTGTTGGATTTGTTTTTCCCCTTTTTGGATTTTGGACTTCTGCCTGGCTCTGTTTTCTTTTGGATCCCTTCGTTCATGTAAGCCGGTGTTTTTTGTTACCTTTGTTTTTAGCATTAAAATTATCATTTAAACTTGCACCAGTGCTCCCGTCTGCATTTCTGGGTCCACCACCTCCAGAGTTATTCGTTGTCTTTGCACCGAACGTAACAATTATAACCCACTTTATTCTGACACAGCCTACATACAACTTTATTTCCATTTTCCAGAGTAAAATGCTGCCAAACCACACTGGATTTGTGAACTGTCATTGGTCCCACCAGGGGCATGTCCAGACTTTTTTGACTGGGATGGCCTAAGTGGGCCACTGACTTGTGCAGCAGTGGCATGAAATATATGTGTGTGTCTAAGTATGCATGCACCTAGGTGCACAAACGTGACATAATAGCATTGATTTACCACGTGTACCATGTACCATTGCTAACATCTTACTTACATTCCTGTGATTAGCGTGGTCATATTTAAAAAAATAAAAATAAATAGGTCTACCAATCACAACAGAACCATACAAATATAATATAACATTTCCATAGATGGTCCACAAAAAGAAAAAAACATACTGACATTAATTGTGCAAATTAAAGTATTTTTGTTTTGTAATTACCCTGAGAGGATGTCAGGTTCCCTACATATTGTAATGATATTCATTTGGATATGAAAATTAATGTATGTTAATAGTGTTTCTTTTTTTTATATCCTACAATATGTTGTTATGTATTGGTTGATAGGTCAGCTAACATTCAGTAAGCTTTGAGAATATATCATGTGTGTATGTGTCTGTCTGTCTATTAGGGAGTAAATAAAAAATAATTAAAAATGCAGCTTCGATACTTTATTCAAAATCTACCCTGAGGCTGTGAGACTCCTTAATTCATCCTCAGCACCATGAAACCACCATGAAAAATACTTTTAATTCTATGGTTTATTATTTATTACTTTTATTTATTATTCATTTATCCATTTGCTGTATATAGTTTTTTGTGTATTTTTTTGTTTTTATGAGTAGAATAAAGGAAACTACAACTAACGTCTAACTAACATCTCTCATAATATAACCCGGTGTTGTAAAACAATCCATAAAGTAAATTAACTTTGTAAAAAAAATAAAAGTGGGCAAGGCATTCAAAAGAAAACAGTTCACATTTATAAATTCTTGTCAAACACTTGGTTCAAACTAAGGTCTGACCTCTCACTGGACAGATAGCCAATCATACTTGAGGATAATGGGGTGGCACCCCCTCTAGAAACGCCCCAGTGTCCCACTTTCCTGCTTACAACAACATCTGGACAATACAGGCCTTAGCAAGGGGAGAGGGTTTGCTGTCTGGCATTAAACAATGTTGTATATTTATGCAATATTAATGAAAACTAGTATTTATGGTGCCAACTAGTGGGATTGATGACATTTAATCGTTTAGTCGATTTAGTAACTGTGCACATCTTTAGAAGTGACAACGATGATCAGAGCTAGCTATTCCAAATTAGGAGGAAATAAGGGAAATAAACCAAATGTAACCCCCCAAAACAAACAAACAAACCAAACAAACAAACAAACAAACAAAACAAAACCATTTAAGTGGGGACATATCCAATCCAAGTCTCCCTGTAGACCTGATTGTGACAAATTAAACTCGAGGATGTTCATGCAAATAGTGCAGACAGATGAAGCATGCAATGTGCAACTTGTGAAATGGAATATCCTTGTAATTGAAAACATAAGTTACAGCCTCTCTTGCCCCCTCTGGATCCCAAGAAGCTGTTTCATCAAAGGAATCACGCTGCGGGAGAAGGGGACATGGCTTTCGAATATTCTGACTGTTCCAATCTAACAGATTAATGAGTCACACAGGCCTATGCCAACTCTGCCCCGAGGAAAGGAGGACACACGATGCTCCATATCAACAAAAAAGGCCGTTTCTCCGTCATCAGATTCCACAGATGCAGTGAGATGGCCTGTGAATGGCTGTTTGGAATGAAAATATATTTTAGAGTTTAGCCAAGAATCTTTAAGCATAGCTTGTAATGTTTTCCCATATGTCACTGACTGATTCACAGCCTGCATTTAAGCATCCAATTTAGGGTGTAGCACAATAAATCTCAACCGAAGCTCTTTCAAATATCATTGAAACAGGGAAAATAACATCGGACTAACTGCAATTAAACTAAAGAACCAAATCTTGTCTAGTTATATTGCTTTTGTCAACATCTATAATTATGTAACAATAATGAGAAATTAATATTTCCACATTTGAATTCAATAGTAAAGACAATGTTAATCTTAAAATTATCCCCATGAGGAAATACTAGGCTGTAGTTTCATCTCATTTCATGCCATATCAAGAACGATATTTCATCTCACAGTTGATATGGAGGTTTGCTGTGAGACTCGGTTTGTTTGAGGCTAACATGAATGAATGTGAATGAACAAAACAAATTGGTTATTTCTTCTGATCACTAAAAAGACACTAGGTTCGTGACCACCCTACCTTACAGGGATGTCCCTTCAAGGTCAACTAAACCGGTAGTCGATGAGAAGAGTCTTAGTTGACCAAGTTTTCATTTAGTGTTTTAGTTAGTTCAGGTGACAAGGACATGGAAACAGAAAATCCACCCAAATTAGAATTATGGGTTACAACAATAGAACAGATTTTAGACACAGAAAAATTAACATATGCAATTAGAGACGACATACAAAAAATGAATAAGATATACCCTAAAGATAGACTTTATAGATTCTTTAATTATATTAACAGAACCCAAGATCTGTGGTAGATAGATCTAGATAGATAAATCTAAAACTTTGCGATGTACATGAAAGAAACAATTGTCTGGATTGATGAATATTTAATCATTGCAATAAAGTATTTAAAAAAAAAAAGACACTAGGTTCGTGACCACCCTACCTTACAGGGATGCCCCCACAAGGTCAACTAAACCGGTGGTCGATGAGAAGAGTCTTAGTTGACCAAGTTTTCATTTAGTGTTTTAGTTTTTTTAATAATTAATTTGACTCCAGGCATGATGAAAGACACAGTGGGTTCAGGCGGGGACAGGAAGCATGAAGCAGTTAAGGAGTGAGTTAATTTATAATTACACATCATCCATCATGTTGATAAGTCTCCAAGTATTTGTTTTTGTGAAGTTGGAGTTGAAGTTTCTGTTCTATATCTTGTGTTTTGTACTGTGTTGAAATAAATTAACAAAATGTTCAGTCTCCCTGCTGATTGTTCAGACTCATTCAGAATCAATACCACTTTAACTATTTATATTTAACAGCTGGCTCACTTCGTACCCCAAAATATATATTTAAATAATTCAAGTAATATCATAAACATGTTAGTTGGCTATTAGTCAACTAATAGCTTGAACTAGCAACTACAGTTGACAAGAAAAGTCTTTAAGAAAAATCTTTAAGACGCTGTGCTGCTGCCAGAGGAGTGCTGACTGAGATTACAGCATGTATGAAAATAAATTTAAAAATAATAGATTTGACAGAATATCTTGCTAGAGTTATCTCTAGATGCTTTATTCATATATTAAATATTTTGGCAGTAAAAAGAGCTGTGGCTAAAGGTAGGCAGGGAGTGGACCAACCCACTATGAGGCGTATGAGTGGGTTTTACTTTGCCGGCTCCTTTTTCCAGCGAGCGCCGACTGGTAACAAGCTCAATGATGGATCTATACTGGCTGTCTATGACGCAACTTCAAACTTGAAAGCTATAAGTTTTGCTATATTTTATGTTGTTTTAGTGTTATTTTGTAGGTTATCCTGTTGAATTTGGTGATAGCATATTGTTGGACTGATGTTGTAATATTCAGGGACAGTCAAGAGAAACTATGTGAACGTTAAGCCTCATTGAAGCCAACTAAATAACAAGAGTAGAGGGTCAGAAGTTTATACTGCAGCACTAGTGCAGATAGCGCTAGCTTTGTTGTTGTGGGGAAGCACTTTGTGTGTATATGTGTGTTTGTGGTGCTGCTGTACATAAGTTTAGTTCATAGACATGTTGTGAAGGTAACAATATAGCTATATGTGAAATCTGCATGTTATATCTTTAACACGGGGAAGCTGCAATCTTTCAAAGCTTCAAAAATGCATAGTTTTGCACATTTGCCACAATACTGAGTCTCTTCATATTAACTAGACACTGATGAACAACGGTGGTTATGAACCAAATAAACATTGCAAGGTAGAAGAAGAAACCTTCTCATATAATGTATGAAATACAAGTGGCATACACATATAATCAGTTTTCAGCTTTCATATCAAGTCATGGTTTGAAATTTGATGCCCATGAAGAAAGCTGGTCATGAAGCAACAATGTGTGAGCAGAAATCATGATTACAAAGTCCACACATATTTGAAACATCTGGTACATCTGTTGTAAATGTCTCTGGAATTTTGAAAAGAGCAAAACTCAAATTTAAAAAAACCTAAAAAAAAAACAAACAAACAAAAAAAAACTGTTTTGGCCCCACAGTCATCTTTCCAAAATAATGCTGCATTTTTCTGCCTCCAAGCTTGGAGTGAAGGCAACACACTTTTTAATGACCTTAGTTTGAGCTGGGGAGTTTGAGAACTTCTTTTTAACTGTCACAGACAGACCCACAGGGACACAGAAAACCATTTCTCAACAGAACTTCAGGTTGCCATTTAGTTTTTCTTCTATATGCCACCATGCAATGTATAAAATCAGAACACTGACAGGAACACTCTTAATCTCTTGGCTGCTGTCAAAACTCATATAGCATACACTCCCAAGTGATATGAGGAGATTTTTGTAAGAATGAAACACACTTCACATCAAGGTCAACAGTGACCATCATGATAAAAATTTATACATCCTGCAAACTTTGTCTCACTTGTGCAGTCTAAGGTATGGATCCTATTGCATCTTCAGTATAACTGATTAAGAAATATTATAAGAGAGAAAGTTCATTAATAAATAAATCACTTCCATTACACTTTTTATGCCTCTACAGCAGTGACAGCTGTGGCTAAAGGCATTATTTTTTTGGGTTGTCTGTCTGTCCCATTCTTGTGAATGCGATATCTCAAGAACGCCTTCAGGGAATTTCGCCCAACTTTGCACAAACATATCCACTTGGGCTTGAGGATGAACTGATAAGATTTTGGTGGTCAAAGGTCAATGTCACTGTGATCTCATGTCCATTAGAGGGTGACATGGGAGTAGATTTTCACTCCTTTTGTATCCCACTCCCACAAAAACACTTCTGTCCCATCCCAATCCCAAGACAGAGTTAAAAAAAAAAAAAAAAAAAAAAAAAAAATCCTGTCCCGTCTCATCCCACTCCCATCAATCTACAGTCCAAATACATCATTACACAGGGCCACTGCTGGCCATTTGGGTGCTTTAAATATAATTGCTTAGTGGTGTCCCCCTAGATCAAGATAAAACAAAAATCAAACCTCAAAAAATTAGCATTATGAGCAGCGTCTTTGTGTTGACATACGTTTCTGTTAGGAAAAGACAATATTTTACAAAACTATTTTATGCTCAATTCAAATAATTTAAATCTAGTTTCCACTAGAATAACTTTTCTACAAAAACAGAAATTGACGTTTGCTTTGAATACATACCTAACACTAAAAGGATTCAAACCACATACAAAAAAACAATTACAACTCTAATATCTATATGCTGAATGGGACAGTTAGCTTAGCTTAGCATAAATATTGGAAAAAAGGAGGAAATAGCTAGACTGCGTCTGTCCAAAGGTAACAAAATCCAACACCTCACATGCCCTATCTCGTTTGTTTAAATAATACAAGAACCAATGTGTAAAAAATACAAGATGCGGTAGTACAGAGGGCAGTGCGATGGACTATTCTTGAGTAGTGACTCTCTGGAGTCTTTGCTGGTCATCTTGCAACTTCATGGTGACAACAAGACTCGTGGAAGTCAGAGCTCTGATGTTTCAGTAGGTGGATTTTATTACCTTTTCACAAAGGTACAGTATAGCTGTTTTCCTGTTTCTACTATCAATGCTACGCTAATTGGCTGTAACTCCATATTTACCAGATAGATATTTAACTTGTTTTAATACGTCTCCTAAATCTCAGCAAGAAGCAAAGAAGTGTCTCCCAACATGTCAAACTTTATTTATATTCATGAGTAGAAGTTTTTCTTTTTAAATAAAGCATCATGTTGCTGAAGTTTAGAGTCAATATTTCTCTACTGTTCATGCTGTTTACTCCTACTTTTTACAAGCTGTTGTTGTGTTCATTTTGCAAGCTCGGATATCTCGCTCTGAGCCTGATGAAAAATCTCCAGAGACACCATCGTACCGCAATCCAAACGTGCAGTTGGAGCTTCCATCTGGTAATACAAGTTCAATCATTCTGTACCTCTTCTCGAAGGCTTTATCAGTGGAAGCATCCTGTTTGCACTGTTCACCACGCTGCTGCTGGCAATTGTGGATCATCTCCTACTGAGAAGAGAGAGTTCAGACTGTGGTAACTCCGAGCCAACAGCCTTTTAGAATATCATGAAGCTTACTTCAAGGACGGGAAGCCCCTGTCTGTTCTGCGGGCTCTATCTAAAGCGATGGAAGTATTTGGGTCTCCAGCTGTTTAAGATTCTCATCTTAAACAGATACTTACTTATGCACATAGATACTGTGGTAATTGCAGAAATTCGCTTCATAATCTAGACTGCTGGAGGTCATGACCTAAACACTGACAGTTTATTGTCTCAGCCAGGCATAAGCCTGGACCAGATCATGCCATTGCTTGTGTGTGTGGTGTGTGTGTGATCAACAGACCTGAATTTATCTCAAATACCACTGGAGCCAGCAGCCCAGTTCTTTTGGTGCACATTCATGACTTTTTATGTCACTGCAACCTCATGTCCATCCAAGTCTAGTGAACATGATATCTCAGGAACGCTTGGGAGGGACTTTCTTCAAATTTGGTGCAAACGTTCACTTGGACTCAGGGATAAATTGATTAGATTTTGGTGGTCAAAGGTCTCTGTGACCTCACAATACATGTTTTTGGACATAACTCAAGAATTCATAGGCTAATATGACAACATTTTACACAATTGTTTAATGGGAAACTCACAGTGCTGGAGAGTAACCATAAACAATTCAATTGTAATCTGTTACATCTACTGGCAAAAAATATGTAATTAAATTACATGAAATTACAAAGGGTTTATATTCAAATATTTATACTCTACTCTAGTGAGTGCACTCTCCTGGTAAATATATAAATTCAGTTGAAACTCTACTTCTTTAAATGTGATGCGACTATGGAGATGAAACACGTGATCTTACTGTATAGAGCACAAACTAGGTCATAAACCTTGTAGCACACAATACAGAATATACTGTATGTCAGAAAGTTAACAAAGGATTCCAAGGATTGTCTTGTTATTTCATGTAATCTTTATGTTTTTATCCTTGAGCTGCAAACGATAAACATGCTCTGGAGTGTATTTAATAGAAATTCTGCAACAACTGGCAGTGTCATCTTTTATCAACATGAACGGACTCATTTTACCAGGCAGGGAGAAAAGTAATTATGACTCTTAATTGAAACTGGCAGTGAATTAGAGTAAAGGGAGGGGGGTGAAATTGTCTCCTCAGCATGATGAGGAGAAAGTAACTGATTGTGTTATCGAACTTAAATCAGAGCTCCAATGAACCTAGTGTGCATGCTAGTGTTGCCTTTGGAAAGAACTATGCTGAGGGGACTTTTTTTTTGGTGGATTGAAGTTTACATACACCACTGCCCTCTGGTGGAGGGGGGCAGGCAGGGCAAATGCCACAAAAGTGCCCTACTGTAGATGAAACACAATAAAGTGCCTACTAGGATGTCCTTGTAGTAGGCAAAACATAAATAAGTGTCCTAGGGTGCCCCTCCAGTAGAGAAAATGTGGTACAGTGCCCTCTGTGGTACTCTTCAAGTGGACAGAATGTGGTATAGTGCTCTCTAGGATGTCCCCAAGTGGACTAAAGGTGGTGAGGCAACATTCCAGTGGGGAAAACCCCTCTAGGGTGCCATTCCAATCAAGAAAACATGATGAAGTGCCCTCTAGGGTGCCCTTTCAGAGGACAAAAATTAAAAAAGTGCCCAATAGTGCCCTTCCAGTAGACAAAATGTAGTATAGTACCCTCTAGGATGCCTTCCAGTGGGAAAAACAAGATGATGTACCCTCTATGCTGCCCTCACAATGGACAATTTGTGGTAAAGTGCCCTCTAGGGTGCCTTCCGGTGGACAAAACGTGGTGACGTGCCTTTCAAAAGGGGAAAACGTGATGATATACCCTCCACCTCGCCTCTACTTGCCTCTGTGGTTAGATGGTTAATACTGTAGTTTCCTGTGTGTTTTTATTACAGAGGTGGAGTAGTTGTTGTACTTTAAGTCACATAATAAAAGAATTTTAATATAAACCACAACTTCGTCACAACTTTTGGCATACTGCTGCCCCACCGCAAAATAATGAAGCTAACACGGAGATGACGTTGGAAGAGGATACCATTGAGTATTTCACACTGAATAACCATCACAGAGCTCGTGTCCACCTTCATGTGTGCCTTGAAATTGTTTGTTGTCCCTGCAGGAATACTAATACAACAGCCGGTGACTGTAACTAGTAGTATTTGAGGTTCAGTAATAATAGGGTTGGAAGCCCTGTAAATGATAGCAGAATTGGCAGGAGACTGAGAAAACGTGAGCAACCAATATTAGTATCCGGCCAAGATAGATGCAATGGAAAGCACAATAAAATTTAAAAAAGGCATCAGTCCAAAGCTCTAAAGCAGAGAAAAGACATCTGACTGTGATGATGGATCTACTTTTCAATTTAAAAAAAAAACAAAATGGTAAAAGAAATGGCCATGACTTTCAGAGACTAAGGGAAGGATTTGTCCGGAATCTTCATGGTGTATCAAGCGGAAATATAAAAAGAGGGAAAAGAAAGCATCAATATAAATATTATATTATAAAAATTGATGACTATGGTAATTTTATGGTGTCTAAGAGTACTTTCAGGAGGAGCATCCTCGATCACTTGTCTTCACTTGTGAGCGAACAGTGACATGTCTGATGTCTTACCAGTTCATGCTCTGGTGCGCCGTGTGAGTGACAGCTCTGATGTGCCCACTGACAGACAACACAGCTCAAGGGTATGAAAAGCAGGGACTTCCCTTTCCTTAAATCCAAGCTCCACTGGGAACTGATCTGACTGCAAAGTCAGCTGGCAATGGGAAAAAATGACAGTCATAATAACTAAACACACAAACTCAAAGTCTTCACGAATGTCTGGGACAAATTAAGACTAATTGATGAGAACTTTAAGCTTCAGGCAGGCCTGTAGCCACCACTGAGGACGCCGAGGTCATGTCCACTGGATTTGTCTAGATCTTTTAAAAAAAAATTCTAACATATATTTCTTAAAATGTTAAATTAAAGAAACAAATTGCTGAATTCAATTGCTAATATCCAAAATAAATATGTTTTATGTGTGAAGAATCAGTCTCTTCTTGGTCATTGTGCAGCTAAAGACTTTGGAGTGACAAGATTTCCTCATTTCTTTTGCTTTCTAATGCTGCATCGTCATGTGTGAGAATCTTAATTGTGTGATTATTACCAAAATGTTTCAGCGATACCTCATTAAGCACTATAATTCACTGATCAATGAGAAATAATTTTCCAGCACCTCTTTGTTCCTTTGTATTGAACACAGCATCTTTTCTGGGTGTAGAAACCACCAAAGTCTTTGTCTGGCTACCCCACCAGGCCAAGAGTGGCTTCAGGGATGTTATTTTGTGCCCGTTTATTTCGAAGTAATGAAATCTGGCAAACAATAGTTCTAATTCACTTCAAATAATAAAATAAACAATAGCATTTTTTTTTAGCTTTTCTGCTAAAGCTGCTGTGACAGTTAGTGCTAGTGTAATTTCAATAACTTGTGTTATTCTTCTTTTTTTCTGGACTTTTGGTGACATTTTTGGTTATAAGTGGTCACTGCTGTTGTGTTCTGTGCAGCATTTTGCATCGATCACTTTACATCAGTGTTGTCACTACTTCCTGTCATTGGACTGACAGCAGCTTGCGCACGCCAAAACAAATAACCATTGGTTGTCATATAAACGCAGCTAAAGGAACTTGAGACAGCCTCACATGTCAACATAAAAGTGACCACATCTAAGGAAACATGCATTCATTGTAATTTGAAATATGTTATATTTTTCATAAAACCTGATGAATTTGTAGTTGCAAGCAGATACACGGTTAGCTTACAGATTTATGTCAGAGCAACACAGTGACTGCTAACAGTAATATTAGAAGTCAACAAACTATTGCATTTAACCTGCTAATGGAACTTTTTCAAAAGTTAAAAATCAAACTACACAGATGCTGTGTTGTGAGCTACCTGAAAATAAAGTATTCCATTTTAAGTTTGCTCAGAGGTTGCTAATGGAAACCAACCATCCATATGATTGATGAGTAAAAGCTGAGAATTCTGCAGTCACTGGTCTTATTTTTAAGGTTAACTGCAGACTTCACACGCCCATGACCTTTTTCCATGCTCTTATGAACCATTACTTACCCCTATTGGTTGGAGTATTATTCTGACTGTCAAACAATGCAACGTAGCACAGAATAAATGAGCAACTACAAAAATTAGGACATTTTAAATGTGTGCTATCACATTATCTGATAATATCAGCTTATGCAACATTCAGAGCTTTATTTACACCTGATTATTTTAGCTACAAAAACATTAGCATTGCAACAAACATGCCACAAGAAGCAATGTTTAGGTTTTGTAAATAGTGTGGTTGTTAAATAACAAATAAAGTTATTTTTCCAATAATTATGATAAAAGGTCTGCTGTGAAAAGGAGAATTAAAAAAACTGCAGAATTAGGGCATCATTACACATGTGCAAAATTAACATTGGTGAATATTTCCAGTTCCCTTATACTTTATATGAGTGAAGGGGCAAATAAAATGCAGATGAGCATCTCTGCTTTGCATGGAGTTCAACATCGGTGAAGTCACGCACTCAACCGATAGCAAACAAGACTTCAGAAGAGAGTTCACTGAGTGCACTCTCTCTGGTACCTGTGCTAATTGGGCGCTAATCAAAGTCACACACCATTGTCTTTTCACACATGGCTATTTCATAACCTTAAGGATACGTCTATCAAGTAAATTTACATACAGCAAAAACACACACATACGCACACAAATGCAACTTGGGTCACACAGCTTCTGTGATAAACAAATCTCAGTGCTAACGCAGCTCATGCTGCAATATACATCCACAAAGCAAATAAAAAACAGTTACCGTCACCCAAACTACAATTCTGGTTATTTAATTGCTTCGAATGAGGCTGAACATTCACACAGTTTCTCTTGGCTGTCCCTCAATATTACAACATCAGTCCAACATCGCTCCAGCCAATAGCAAGAAATAGTCACAATAGCAGCATGATAATGCCAAATTTAACAGGCTAACCTGCAAAATCAAAACTGAAGCAACATAAAACATGGCAAAACTTATAGCTTTTAGGTTGGAAGTTGGGTCACGAAGCCAGTATTGATCCATCATTGAGCTTGAAACATTACATCGTTGGTAAAGCAGTGAAGAGTAAAATCCACACACATTGTCATTACAAATAAACCTTTTATCCACTCAGCTCTTCTGTCCTCTGTGGCTGGGGGCCGATGTAGCAATTTGTGCTGGTACTTTGACATGCTGTCAATTAGTTTGGAGACAGATAAATGTTCAGTAAATACCCTCTCACTCAAGAATAAAATATGTCAGGTCTGTATATGACAGTAATAGATTAATTTTTATTATATTAAAATAACACCACTGACTGTCAGAGCAATGAAAATTTAGTCGAACAAGAGCATAAAGACCAACCAATTGACCAGCTGTAGTCAGGATAGTTGACTAACTCAGTGAGAACTGATATGACATGAAGCGTATTCAGTCGAATCAAAATGAGATGAGTTTCCTTTCTTGTATCTTCTAACCAACCTTAAAATACCTTCTTCTTTAAGGTCATTCCACAGCTCAGAAAAAGATTTGTATTTCATATGATTATCATCGCATTATCAAGCTGTTTGGCAGAACTCAATTAATCCCTCAGTTTCACAGAGTGCAGTGGCAAATATATTAGAAATAAAAGCACATGTAAAGTTCATTTTAAAACCTTTCATCTTACAGATAAGAAAGGTCAGGGCTGCATTCAGGATCATGTTACTTTGTAAAAACTGCAGTGCTGAATCTGAAGCTTGGATCTGTTTGCGGGCATTAAGCTTTTGGAGGAAGGTCTGACCTATAATCTGTGCAGGAGGAGAATTCTGGGTAGAGCTGCCTGGCAAAGCTCGTATTGTTGCCTTTCCTTTCAACTCACTGATCTTCCATAGCAGATTCCTTTGACATGAGTGGGTGATGCCTGTTTTCTGTACTTTCTGAAAGAATTACATTAAACTCAGATTTGACATTTACTATATGGAGTATGACATCATGTATAGATGTAGTTATGATAGATAGTAAATCATCAGTTAATAAGTCTTATGGTCTATAATGGCTGAATGATGTCATTATAACAGAACTTAAAAACAAACTGCTTGATTCTTGGATGTCTGTCTACTCAATTATCCTCCAGTGGATGTAAGTGGATATAGTCCAGATCCAAAGAGTTTGGGGGGGGGGGGGGGGTCTTTGCTCAAAGTGTTGCTGCAGGCTTTGCAAGAGGACAGTATCAAAGAAGAGGGACAAATCCGACAGTGGAGCAGCAGCTGTGGCTCAGGAGGTAGAGTGGGTCGTCCATTAATTGCAGGGTTCGATCCCCGGCTCTTCCTGTGCACGTGTCGAAGTGTCCTTGAACAAGATAAAGCACCCAAGTTGCTCCTGATGGTCGCACCAGGATCTTTCGTGTGTGTGTGAACTGTGCCAGGTTTGTCTCTCCCACTGACGTTGTAGGGCAGGGACAAAAGTATGGAAGGGGCAGCTGCAACACAGACCTTTTCTCTTGTAACACGGAAGTCAGAACATGCTGTTAAGTCTGCACGAAATACACCTCATCATTGAGTCCACAGGCAATTTAGCCAGAGTTACAATAGAAAGCAAAGACAGCACCAGTATTTTTTCTCTCCTGATGCTGATGGGGGGGGGGGGTTCAATAAAAGCAGAATGAACATTAGATATTAATTTAGTTTTTCATTAAATTTGGAAAAAATACTCAACAAAATAGCTATAAGCTGAATGCAATTAACCACAAGGTAATGACAAAAAAGGAAGAGGGCTGGTGACCTCTGTAGATATAAATGATTTATTATAAGGTAATGAACACACAATGATTCATATTTTCATGTTTTTGTTAACTAATGAAAACATACTTATCAGTATTACATTCCATTTGTGCCATATTCTGACAATAATCCCCCTTAAATCTTATACACTTGAATCTTAAATGGTTCAGTTTGTAACTTTTATTTATAATTTTTTGTCATATTTGCTGAAACTGTCAGTATATCCTGGCAGTAGTCCATGAAACAGATCCATCCATCCATCCATCCATTGTCCGTAACCGCTTATCCTGACGGGTGGGAGGGGCTGGAGCCTATCCCAGCTGACACTGGGCGAGAGGCGGGGTACACCCTGGACAAGTCGCCAGTTCATCGCAGGGCTGACACAGTGAGACAGACAACCACTCATGCTCACATTCACACCTATGGGCAATTTAGAGTTACCAATTAACCTATATGCTGCACATCTTTGGACTGTGGGAGGAAGCCAGAGTACCCAGAGAGAACCCACGTGGACAACAACTCCGCATAGAAAGGTCCTCCCCAGCCGGCTGGGGTATTCAAACTCAGAACCTACTTACTTGCTGTGAGGCAACAGTGCTAACCACTGCACCACCGTGCTGACCCCATGAGACAGACAATATGTGAAAAACTCCTAGTGTTCCTCATGGCAATCCCAAGTATCCACCACATCCGAACAAAAACAACCTATCAGGAAGAGTCTGTAATACCTGTGGCTCGGACTGAGCTTCCAACTCAAAATGTCGGCATTTGACGATCTGGGAATGAGACTCAACAATCAGTCTTTCTCCGGAATCACCCCATCTCCCCAGCTTTAATGTAAAATGATTATACGAGTGACTTCTTTTTACAACTTTACGTTTGTGACAGAAAGAAAAACACTTGGCGTGACTCACAGGATACGTTTCTTTAATGCCTCACTTCAGCTATCTCATTCGAGTTTATTTATAAAGCGCTTTTAGCAGACAGCAGAGACACAGAAAGCTTTCCACAAAGCAGTGGCCACGAAAACAAGGACAGTAAAAATACGAGATGGGAGCCTGAGCCTGTTTGTACAGTATCTGTGTGGTGTGTGTGTGTGTTGTGTGTTTCTGCACATGTGTAAGAGGATATGCAAAAAAATGGTTATATCAGGACACTCGACAGAAACTGAATGACCACAGAAAAGTATATTAGAAATATCAATATAAAAAGTGTTTACATGAAGCTGAATAAAGTAAACCGATGAAATGTGTGTTTACTCTCCCAAAAGCGTTAGTCAGAATAGGCCTTTCTTGACATGGACAAACTGATTCCCAGCAAGATCACCAGGCTTTGAAGCCAGTTTGACATAGTGGTCAAACCATGTAATGACAACCTCATGTGATGCTTAATGGCCCAAAAAGACTTTTAACCCATAGACTTACACTGTGAAAAAAAAAAAAAAAATGCTGGATAATTTTTTGGATTAATTTTGTCCCAACCCCTGTGAAATGACTCATTTCAAGATCAGGACTTGATTCATTCGGTCCAATAACATTTGAAAATCTAGAAGAGCTGCATGATGAAATCATTTTATCCACACTGAAGTTAGCGGGGGCTAAACTAGAGTCCACATAAATGTCTGATTCCCTTAAAGTGGCAAGAAACTTAGTTCACTAAGAGGGTTGTTCAAAGGGAAAACTTCAGCTGTTTTCTTTTCAGTGTTTAGACTAACGAGGAGTCCTGTACCTTCTGAAGTACGCGTCAGCTGTGGAGAATAAGTCAGACGCAACGTCATCTAATGCCTCATAAGCCAGACATAAGACTTATCATCAATTATGTTTACATAAGGGGGGCACTGAGGAGAGACTGAGGCCGGGGTAATGTATTGGTGTTTGCATGAAAGCAGCTGCATCGTGACGCATTGTTTGTTGATTCTGCAGGAAGCAAAAGTATGGATTCATTTCTCTGGGCCATTAAAAGAAAAATGCTTCATCCCGGAGATATTTTTGGGGGGTGAAAACACACACAGAGTCTGACAAAGCAGAGGAACAGAGTAAAGGAAACAGCAAAAAATAGCTGAAAGACAGAAAATGATGTCCATGTTCAGATGAAATTATCATGAATTCAAATACAGCCAGTTTATGAATAAGACTTCAAAATTCTAGGCCTGAACATGCATGATGTTTATTATTACATTCATGTTGTACAGCCTCAGTTTGTGTTTCTTGTTATTCAGTGAAAGGCCAGCAGATTTGTCACACATGACTAAGGCTAATTTCAATATATTTCTTTGTCACAGTGCCCATTTTGTTACTATTATTAACAAATATTTATAGGCTTTACAAACAGGAAAACTAGTCAAACTTTTTTGTTGTTTTGACAGCTGATATTGATTATGACTGTCCTCTGCCTGCTGTCGTTTTGATCACTATGCACACTCACATAAGTATCTGATGGACCATAATGATCAAGCTGCCAGTACTGTCTCAAACACACAGACTCAGACTCATTTAGGTACGATACCTCGCTCCTAATAATCATGATGTTGCTCACAGCTGTTGAGGAATGAGGAATGTAAACAACGGTGCATTCAGGGGGGCATCTGCATGACTCGATTAAATGAGATATCATCGGAAACAAAGGAAGCTTATGTGACTGTCAGAGGAGAAAAGAGAAAACACCAAACAAATAATAAACATTTTTATTGCGCCTTAGGTACCAAAGACTGTTTTACATTTTAAAACAGCGTAGCACCATATAAGCCCACTTGCAGTGAAAAAAATATATCAACATCTTTTGCTGTGTGATGTTTCTACAAATGAAGGTGCTTCTTAAGTAAATTACACTTTTTACATGTGTGACAGGCGCCTGCTGGTCCCAGAGGAAGTTGCAAAAAAAGTCTGGCGATTTTAGTACCCTCAGGGAGAAAACTATTTGCTCTGTTTTTGTTAAGTACTCATTTGTTATCCAAATAAAAGATTAGAGCATATTAGACATATGTTAGAATATTGCTTTAATAAAAAATATAGTTTCTTTGAAATCAAAATATAGGTTTTAGCATGCTTGCAATGAAATAAGCTATTAAGCATACATTTTACATTTTAAAGTTTATTTTAGAGTTTATATTACAAATATTATACTGTTAAATAGACAATAAATGGCCAATTTCAAATGCCAAAAGAACATAGATAAAGACAACTTGACAACACATATTAAAGAGTGACTATTGAGAGTAATTTCCACTATAGTTTTAATATTGTTCATACATAGTTTTTTGGCTACATTCCAAAGAAAATAAGTAAAAAAAAATCTTGTTAGAATTTTTAAAATTTATTATGAAGTGGGTTTATTTGGGAGTATGTTAGATACCCATTAAGCCTATATTTTGATGTATTTTGACAAATTAGAAAATAAACACATTAGAAATAGGTATAAATTAATTTACTTAATTTATACTTCACATGAGAGATTAGACTTTCATTGTAACTAAAAATAAAATATTATAATTATTAACTAATAATACACAACAGACAGTCTTTTGGAGCAGCATTTCCTTTCCCATTTTTTATCATTATGAATTTTTCCTTGAATATACTTTTGATGCAAAATAAATTCAGTCATATTTTTAATGTAGGCTCCCACAAACCCAAAACTATTCAAAGCAGGCATTAAAACACAGCATTACAGTATATCCAGTCATGCAGATTCTCATTCCAGCCTGCCTCCTGTAAAGTCAAGATTTTATGTGAGAAGCTGTAAAAATCCATCACAGAATTACAATTATTTTTACACAACTGTTTTTGGATCAATGACACTCTGCAGTTAGTCATCCAGAAGCATTTTAAATGCAATAAAAATAAAAGAATAAAAAAACAAATAGTGAAGAAGACAGCAACTCCCATGAGTGCACTTGCCTGATGTTCACTTCACTGTTCAAAACTGATGTGTTTCAACATTGTGTCTTCATTTGAATTTGCACCCGCTCTTCTTCTCTCTAGTGGATTGACAAATCAGAGCCGAGCTCGCTGCCTGCTGCTGTGCATATCGATGAAGCAGAATGCTTCTGCACCAGTGGTCAATAATATGCAATCACCATTCCATGTTATTGAAAATGCAATTAAATAATCTTTATTATTTACCAACTGTGTTCCCTCTAAGCCAGTGAAACCCATTCCTACGTCATTAAAGAGTCCTCACCAAGAAATTTAAAATAAAAACAATGTCAGGAGTAGTTATTTGGCTGTGAATAATTTAGGGCAGCCCTCAGAAAGTCGAACATTCACATCAACAGCCGGAGACTGGACTAAGATTCCCCTACTCGTTTCTTTTTTCTTTCTCCGTCAGTGTGCATTACATTAACGGGATAAAACAGATAGAAGCTTTCAAAAATGCACAGGGAAACATTTCAATGAGGAATTTAATGAGGAAATCCGAGTGATTAGTAAATTTCGTATTGTTTTATCGCGGTTTGAATTTTTAGTGTAAAACAAAAATCCTGAATTAAACAAGTAAATTATATATCTGCAACAGCTCTACAGTATGTTACCACATTAGAAAAAGTGTCATATAATTTAAACTGCATCATAACAAAGATCCAGTCTACATTTCTTTTTTCTTCTTTGGGACGGAGGTTCACACGGAGTTGTATTGTTAAAAACTGATGTCTGACAATGGCTTTAATATATTTAACTCCACATAATTCAGCAAAATTGTGCAAAGCCATCTATGTCTTTTATGAGGACTTGAATAGTGCCAAGTTTGAGCTCTTTCCCATTTTACATCATGGCTGGTACTACAGAGCATGCATATTTTTCTCAGCGGAGTGTAGTTGACTCATGTAATACACAAAGATGCCATCAAAGCCTGTTTGGTTGGGATTCAAAGGGAAAGACAGACCCCCCTGGGAAGCAAAGTCATATGGGAGAAAAGGCAGCGTCTTTGAAGCCTGAGTAAATGAGGCGCTTTTGCTCATCTGGGGAGTGGAGGAGAGAATGAGCAAGAGGATGCCTGTGATGCAGACAGACGTACCTGCAGATGGATCATTTCACAGCAAGGACAAGTGCTATATCACTGCAGCAGCCTCCACATCCAACAACTCATGTAGACTCTGAGGCGCGGAGGTATGAAATGAATTGTGCAACAACGCCGGTTTGAGTGAATAGTGACGGTCTTATTTTCATGTTCTTGAGGCAACATTGAATCAAGAACAAAAAATAAAAGAGAGGTGTGATCTTCTGGCAAAACAAAGCAAGGAAATAAAATAAATTTTCACAGCAAGTGAGGTGGAATGTAACTTCAGAGTCAAATCAAATCTGTACTTAAAGGGGAACTTTGATATTTTTTAACCTGGACCCTAAAACAGTTGCTCCAAAAAGTTGCAATGTTGCAAATGCAACATTTAATGCAAATTCAATCAATGCCTGTGAATTCTGCAAGACCTTGCATTTTTGTCCAATCGCTGCAGCTCTTCTGCAAATCTGACCAATCATCGTAGCTTCTTGCAAGTTCCACCAATCACAGGAGTCCCCTGTGGACACATCATACATGTACATCTCGAAGAACAGACTCAATGCTGTATTATTTAGACTACTTTTTATGTTTTTATTTTGTCGTTGTTATTGACATTTATCAATACTCTGTGCACTTTTATATTCTATAATTTGTTCTTGCTGTTTTGACTGAGCTCCAAAAAGATTTTGCTTCTTTGTGGAATACCTGCCAGGTATTCAACTACACATAAAGCATATTTTGTTAGAATTCATGGAATCCTGAGCCTTTTGGTAAACACCTAACATGCATGCATCACAATTTCTGAGAAAAGCTGCCATGAAATCAGGCATTTTAGCGTGCAACAATGCCCCCCAAAAGACCTGTGAAATCCTGGAGGGACTGACTATTTTCCCATGTTTTTGTGTCGGTGACTAATGGGGATAACAATTTCTAAAAATTTGTCCAGTATTGAGGGAAAGTGCTGCAGCTGGCAGAAGCAATCCCTCTGAGTAACTGCACACCGTGAAAGTATGTCCACTTGTTTTTGCCACCAAAAGGCTCAGATTGTTAATGTAAGTGTCTGACATTATGGAAAAGATCTTTGTTTAAAGAGTTTTGTTTAATCAGAAACAGCTGTTTTGTTGCTCTGGCCAAACTAACCAGACTCACAGACTAACAGAAAACAAAATAAAACCAACCACAAATGTCTTGGTTCATCTTTCGACTGTTTCAACAATCCCCATCTACTTTTTTTTCACAGCATTAGATGTGAAAATATTTGCAGAGGAGCAAGAAGAAGGTTGGACATCAGAGAAGCAGAGCAGGAAAACGCCATGTACAGCCAGAACATTTTCACATCTACCTGTATCCTCCTGACTTATCTTAAACATCTACACTCATACTGTTAGAAAGCTTAGCATCTTATGTTTCAACCTGTGCCAACAGTTTCTAGATATAGTCACAGCAGCAGGAACAATCAGCACCACAAACAAATGTACACTTTTAAAAATGTTTTTAAAAAGTCTCAACAGTAACCCCACAGATCAATAATATTTGACAAACGCTTCTGTTATACTGACAAGGTCCAGTCAATCCAGGCTAGTCACATATTCAGCCCAAAACACAAAAATAGATCCATAAATACTCTCAAAATGCACAAAAGCGGCCATACAATGTTTAAACTTATGTTTATATTTGTCAAAAGAAATGACTTCTATGTAAACATGTTAAGTTTGTCCGGATACAGTTACAACGGCAGCTGCAGTCAGCACCAACAGATTACAACACTGAGGTGACTTGCCCTGTGTTGTCTTCCAGTCACACCCTGTCAGCCAAACTTCAGTATTATCCACCAAACATGGTTTTGTGTTAATCCCAAAGGTCCAGTTGATCCAATCCAGTGACAGACTTAGTCCAAAATACATGATTTCCATTGATAAATCCACACAAATTACAAAAGATCAACAAAAAAATCCATCAGGAATTACTCTCCCCCAGTCCAGTCTTCTCTCTCTGCTAACAGGCTTCACAGACACCATTACTGCACCTCATCTCCACTGCTGTCTGACCTTTTGATTGACACCTCACTTCAGCCAATAGGAGCTTCCATTGCCTGTCCACAGCCCACAATAACCAATGAGATTCCGAGTTGAAAGGAAGTGCCTGCCTCACTTCTCTCATGTAATGACAGAGCAAATCAGAACAGATTGTACGGATGACTGGTGTTTTGTATAGCCAATGAAATCCCCAAAATGACCATATGCAGGTTTCATCTCAACCAGAATATAGAAATTAGATATATTTAGGTAGTTTTACTGTAGGTTGCTTTACATATGAATTGCTTTTCCACCGCAACACTTGTTATGGTGCCTTTATATTATACTGTACTGTATTTATGCTTCAGTTACTCTGAAACATTTTTTTTAAGAAAACACATGGACATAGCTTTAGAAAAACATGTTATACACATTATATAAGGCTAAATGCTATGGTAAGATTGTATTTTCCAGTCACAGTTTTAGAGATCTGTGGGCAAACCTTATTCAGTGTGTTCAAACTTCAGTTACTCAATGCCTATAGCACTTAAAGTGATTCTGATTGTTGGGGAAAAAAAGGTCAGTGTTACCTTTCAGAAGAGACTAAATGGTGCAGCTTTCAGGTTACTTTGGGTGTGCCTTGGATAGTGTGTTGTGTTCATAATATGCATAACTTTACAGAAGTCGTAAGGCCCCTCTATGTCGATCCTTTTCATAATTTTTAAAGACACTTATAATAACAATCTGAGCCTGTCAGTGGTTCCAGTGGACTTACTTTAAAGGTTTGTTTTGCTCCTTCTGACTGCAGCACTCTCCCTCAGTACTGAAAATTTAAAAAAAATTGGTTTTCCCATTATTCACTAAAACTCAAAAACATGGTTAAAAAAAAAAAAAAAAGTTGCTATTTAAGAGGCTGGTGATGGCAATGACAATGTCACTCTTTTTTTTATGCTGCTTTGACATATAACTGCAAGCAGAACCCTGTGATTGTAATATACTGCTATGGCACTCCAGACACAATATCTGTCTCCGCGACTGTCTAGGACTGAGCTCAAATTGGCACTTTGAACACCAGGGTGCACCATGGCAAACTGCAATTGCAACTAGACAAGCTGCATCTCCACAACAATAAAAATATGTTTGTCAGGCTGCAAGCTGCTTCAGTGTTTATATAGTGTGTTCCTGCGAGAGGGTTTATCATCCTAATTAACTGACATTTCGATCTTCTCTTGTCTCTCTGTTCAATTAAACCAACTTTGTTTGTCATCAGATTACACGTTCACACCAACTGTGTTTCATGTGACACTGTGAAAATGACATGCACCCAGAAAATCCACAGTAATGTCAGCAGGAAGAGTTCGTGCAGGAGCGAGACTTAAAGATTTATGAACTACTAACTTTGTTGGAGCTGCACATGACCTTTAAATGTTCAGCTCTGACATAAAAGTTCATTCAGAGGCAGAAATTCAAAGCCTTTCAGACTAATGATCATCATAGTGGATGTGTGATCCATGTGATACAGTGCAGCTCTCTCTTTTAGTCTAATACCGGGCTGTGGGTTTACCAAAACGGCAAGACAGCATAAACACATCCCAACTTACAGGTACAGCAACTTCTCTCCCCCAAAACAAAGGCAGGTAGGAACCAAATAGCTCATAACAAAGGGAACATGATGAATATCCTTAAACACTACACATGAAAATATACAAATGAAACAATATCCAAAGTGCAAAGTGAAATAATTTCCCAGTAAGTTGAAAATGCTGTGAAAGATATTCCTGCAAAAATATAATGTGTACAGTAATTATGGTTACAACATTTTGGCCACCGGAAGGGCACTCTGGACAGCACTTTTTCCACATTCTGTCTACTAGAGGGCACTGTTTCATGTTTTATCCACTGGAAATGCACCCTTGAGATCACTTTTTCACATTTTGACCAGTGGTAGGGCACTCTAGAGGGCACGTTTTCACATTTTGTCCACTTGAAGGCACCCTAGAGGGCACTGTATTATGTTTTGTCCATTGGAAGTAAACCCCAGGAGATCAGTTTTTCACATTTTGTCCACTGGAAGGGCAACCACGAGGGCACTTATGCAGCATATTTTCTAACACGGAGGCACCAAGGGGGGGCAATCATCGCCACCCCGTCCCCCTCTCAGTCCACCAATATGTAAAGCTTTTCAAATAAAAGAATAGAAACCTGTTAATTAACACAGGGCGTATCAAGCAGGGAGGACTTCTGATCCAAGTGTGATTTATAACCACTGAGCCGTGACTTCTTCACTGCACTGAAACTTAATCCAAAACAATTCCATGACACCTGCAAACAGAAAAGTTGCAACCAGTATCAATTTGCAAAATCCTTACAAATGCCAACCACAATCTGGACTCATGCAGTCATATAGTTTAATTTACAGCTCAGAAGTGCTGTATGTTCCCTTCTCTCTTATTTTGATGGATCTCTTCCTGTGGGACTAATTATTAAGATTTTCTCGTTATACCCTGCAAGATGAGTTGTCTTCTTCCTAATCTTCAGCCATGTGACATTTGGTGTAATTAATTCCAGTTGAGCCTTCTATTTCTGGCCGCGCTGTCTCTAATGAAAGCAGGATGGTGCAGTTTTATCACCTCTAGCTAACACCTCCTGTTTTTTGAAGACAGAGCAATATAGGCTGGAAGAGAACACCAAAACCTTGACAAAGTGATTCCTCCAAAATCAACCAGTCCAACGAGACCATATTTGCATTGGTACAATTAGGAACTGGCTTTATCTTTAGGGTAAATGAGTCACTGATATGTATATTCCAGATTTAAACACATTTTAAATTGCTTCATTTATTAAGGATGTATTTAATGCTTTTATGGCTTATTTTTATCTCATTTGAGCCTAGAAGATGGTCTACAGATGTGCAAAATAACCTTGTTCCTAATTTCCTTGTGTGTTTCCCATATTGGCGCCCTGCTTCATCTCAGTTAACTGTACAGCCTTTTTCTTTATATGGGAAATTATTCCAGGATCCCAGAGGTTACAGCAAATCATGCAAGCTGTTATATAACAAATACCCCTTCAGCATTTATTTATTTAATACTGTTGGATTATTAGACAAGAGGTAGGGGAAAATTGGAGGAGGGAGAGTGAAGTACATCATAATATGCCTTTTGGAAGTTGAGCCAAAGGGACTCCATACGAACATAGTTTTTGTTTTATATTAATGCACACTCCTCAGAGTGAGTTTCCATACGCACTCAAAGGTTTCTCACAAAGACCTTGGCAGTTTTTAGGAAACTTTAATGAAGCTATCAGCTAGCTGGGTTTTTCAAGTGTATTTAAATGCTCAGTTGTTTCTGGACGCGTCCACCTCAAATTCAAAAAAACATGGAAGTTGCCCCCCTTCAAATAAATTATTTCGAAATAAATTATGTAACTGATATGTGTGCTAGTTGTGCCAGATCAAAGTGAAATCAGAAAAGAGTCTTAGTGATGGGGTAACTAAGGTTTTTACTGTGAAAAAATCTGTCCCCACCATGAAACATCTGCTTTTAGACTGGAATTTGATTTAACAGTCTGTCCACTTAAAAAATGCCAGCATAAATTGAGCTGACCTATCTTCTAATAATGAATCTTGTAAACTGCATTTGTAATAAATACATCTTTTTCCTACCATGAATTACAACCGGTTTCATGCCAAGAACTGTTATCAGAGGATCTCTTACCAATTCACCATCTAACACTTTATTCACAGTAGTAAGAATTGATTTACAAAAGTTGTTTAACCATGGGCTTTGCCAAAATACATGGGTAGCCCATCTCTCTCCACATTCTCTCCAGCCTTTACTTGACTGGTTTGTAGTCATCTTTGACACAACTTGTGGTGTTCTAAAAAATCTGGTATTATCTTCCACTGAAATTCTCTACACAAATTGGTATTAGTGACTTTATGAGCTTGAGGACAGATTTCTAGCCAATCTTTCTTGCTTATTACCTGTCATAGCTCTTTGTCTCACTTGTCCTTCACATAATAGTTATTATCCTTTGTCAATGCAGGCAGGTATTGCTCATATCTGCCCCTTCCACTCCCCCCTTTTTGCACGCTTAATAGTAATAAATATCGAATGGTGCTTACTTGCTTTCTTGCTCGAGAGTTAGATGAGATGATTATCTTATGTCTGTACAGTAAAAGTGAGGCTACAGCCAGCTGCTGGTTAGCTTAGCTTTGTATTAATATGAGAAACATTAGATGTGTTTGGACCACACGTGAGAACTAGATCCTTAAGAACTGCACACCTTCAGGGACTTTTCCTGTGTGCATTCGCACCGCCAATAGGAACCCCTACGGTGACGTTAGCCAGTCGGCAGTTGGTTGGGCAACATCACTTCTGCGCAACAAACAACAACAAGTGTTACTATGACAACAACTAAACAAGATGGAGGATGCATGGTTGGAGATGTGTGGTGTGGATTTAATGATTATATCAGAGTTTGAAAGAAGACATGCAAGTTTAGATTGTGTGGTTGAAAGAGCAAGAAGATGGAGAGCAAAAAGGCCAGAAAATGGTGCTCTAAGAACTACGATGATTTATAGTTCCTGCAGTGCTGAATCAATAAAAAAAAGTCAGGGACACTCCTACACCAGGGGTCCGCAACCTTTACTATCAAAAGAGCCATTTTTGGCCCAAATAAGTAAAAAATAAATCTGTCTGAAGCTGCAGCTATCAAACTATGCAACTATTAAATTCCCCTTTTTCCAAGTTTTTATTTGCATTGGGCATCCATAGCTAGCCTATAGGGAGACTCAAGACTATGATCCAAAGACGTCTGCTAAGATGCTACATTTTAGTTAACAAAATATGAAAAAATGTATGTAAAAAAATGTTTCTGTCACTATCATCCTTGTGAAGATCTGGACTTAAGGGGACCAGTGGGGGTGGTTGGGTGCGTGAAATGGGAAGGCGTGGTGGGTCCTTCTTCGTAATTGTAATCATCTGAATGATGCAAACATTCATGCTTATATACTCTTTGATTTCCAAAATAAGCTGCAAGGAAATGTAACAAAAATTGTTAAAAGGAATAAATGTTATTCCTTTCTGTCACAAGCAAACTAGGACTGAACCAAAATGCACGACTCGTGAGACAAAAGATCAGTTCAACAATTTATTAATACAAAGTGTCAACAAAAATTCACTCAATGGAGGAAAACTCAATCTGCACAAAAATAATAGGATCACTAAATAGAGGAAAAACTACAACAAAAAGTCACTCACTAGAGGAAAAGTAACAACAAAAAAATCACTCAGACGAGGAAGGCTAATGAAGCTATGAAAAAGGCAGGACAAAGTATCAAAATAATGAATGGCAAGACTAAGGAAAAAAACAGGACAAAGTATCAAATGAATACAAAACCTGACGAGACTTTGAGACATGGACTGGCGTGGTTCACAGACTTGGACAAGACAAGACGAACTGGCACAGGACAAAGGGAAACACAGACTATATATACCCACACACACACAAGGTAATGGGGAACAGGTGGAAACCATCAGGGCGGGGCAGACAATCAAGACTAGTGGGTGGCACACAAGGGGAAGGGCAAGTTACCTGAAACGAGAGGAGAGTTAGATGTCAAAATAAAAGCCACGAGACAACAAAGACACAAGACAAAAACTAAACATAACTTAACACTTGACTTTCTTGGACATGACACCTTTCCATATGTATATATATATATAATATATATATATATATATATGTATATGTATATATACATATATATATATATATTTCAATCTAAAGTCAATGGGAGCCACTGGAATGGGGGAAAAGAGCCACATGCAGCTCCAGAGCTGCAGTCCTACGCACTTGGAGGGTGAGATGAGCAGTATTCAGTTGGCCACAATCTGCAGCCTCACCACTAGATGCCACTAAATCCTACACACTGGTCCTTTAAGATCTCTGCTGGTACAGCCAATATACAGGACCTTTTTCACACTGCAGTCAAAAATGAATTTCACTGTTGTGCTTGTAGAATGTTTTCTTTGGTTTCTTAACAAGCTTTGCTGCATTACAGTGAGGCCAGGCCAAAAAAAGACATTGTATGTGCTACACAGCCAAAACATATTTGGTCTCCTCATGCCCACTGACTTTGATGCTTGAACAGAGATCTGTGCTGAGCTCCTGAATTCAGGCAAAATAGAACCTAGAAATCCCCTCACACAACTGAAAAAACAAACCTTCAGCAATCAGATTGTTTGCAAAGATTAAGCAAGGCACTGGCCAGAAGAACAAGTCACAAATTCTGCAAAGTAATGAAATGGTGGTGATAGCCGTTATTTTTCAGAGATGACCACTGCAGCATATTGTCCTATTCAACATTCATATATACTTGTAAAGACACAGAGTTTGATCAATGAAGAAAGTTAGTATATAGCTGCTTTGTCCTTTCTAAAGTTTTCAGTTGTCCAATACTTTTCTAATCTGATATCAGAGCACTTACCAATGACTAGAGACCATCGTTTTGAGTTGACACTGTGTTGCCATGCCAGCATGCTTTGTTTTTGCCCCTGTGGTCTTTGATTTTGTGAGAGAGTGAGTGTGTGAGGGGTGATTACATTACTTTAGTCAACCATGAAGTGTGTGGATAAGTTGTGTGTTGTGTTTGCTGCCACAGAAAAGAGATCATAAATCCATGTAATGTTACTGCAGCATTTTATCTACTCTTCAGCAAAGTTTGTCCACACTGTGAAAAGCTAACGTTAGCTAGTTAGCACATATCAGTCAAGCTAAAGACAGTTAAAACAGCTTAAGCTAGAGGTCTACCAGACATGTGTCTGAGCTGCAGATGCTGTCTTGCTTTGTAGTACAACCATCTGGAAGCCACAGGTAGAGAAACAAACGCAATCATAAGATTGATTGTAGCTGCTAATTAGCTAGCTCTGCTACTGCATAACCGTGCTACATAAACTGGGACTCTTGGATATTTTCTGTGCAACAAACACAACAAACAGCCTTTCAGTAACTATTACGTTGCAAAATGACCTGCTTTCCTCTTTCGCTGACTTAAAACCACCTTGATGGGAACGTCTAGTTTGTCTATAGCAGCCCTTTTTGTAAATACTCCTGGAACAGCTTGACAATGGCCTTACTGGTTGATTCCACAAGGCACGGCATGTCTGCGCAGTGGTTTTGATCCATCCTCCACACATCTGCTGACCCCTGCAGCAGCGTTTCAGAAATGTTTCAGCAGTGGAGCGTTTTGTCTGCCTGATTACTTAGTCAGATTTTGTTGGTTTGTCCTCTTGCTCTTTGTGCTTCTAATATGGATAAATACACTACATAGTTAAATAGTCTCTTTTCTGTCTGCCTTTATGGTTGCAAGTCTGCAGGGGGTCTTTAATTTTGAAAATTGATCTTGATTCTCACTACTTTTTCTGTGTATGACTTCCTGCATACATGATCTGCTTTATGCTAGTTGACGCGGCATGTGTCAAAAATAGAAAATTTGAAGCAGAGCAGAGCGGCCATAATGCAACGCAGCCGTGCCTGGTGGAATTTAGCCATTAATCCCACCCTGCCGCAAAGGGCAGTCCAATCTGTAGGCTACACTTTTATTGCCTATGAGTTAGACAGTAGCATTTAGTAGAATAAGACCTGGAAGCTGGATATGTTAACCAATGTTAATACAGTAGTTTATACTGTAAATAATTAAATGATGACCAGTTTATATTAAACTCTGATGAAAAGCAAGCGCACATTGTCTGAACTGTCTGGTGCCACCGTCAGGTCGGGTGAAGTTAGATCATAGGTCAGGGAATTGGCTGCCTTTGTCTGCTACGTCTGCTGTCCTCTGCGGTTTCAAGTAAGACAAAAGCAACAAATAATGAGCCTGTTTAAATCTCAGTAATTGTAATTGCGTTATTGATTTGAGAAAATTAAGTGGTTACATGTCTTGTTGCTGCCAAAAAGTATTAAAATAACGGTAGCTACTTACGACTACTACTTTGTAATGTGTTATTGATAACACTGGTCATGATACCATGTCAACTTGGTGGAGTTGGTGGTTTTGAAGGTCTGGGCCCTGGCAAATATCTTTAATGTAAATTTATAAAATCAGCATGTATTAAACTCTTCAGGAAATAGCAGACTGAGAACTAAAGGCAAATAAACCCCAACAACATTTGAATGTTAATGCTCACTCTGGTGATGCACACCTATCGCTCAAATTTCTAGTGAGTTAGTTCCCTAATTCTGCACACCATCTGCACATTAAATAAAATAATAAAGAAAAGAGAGGAATGAAGGGCAAAGGAGAAAGGGAGCTAGAGGGCAGAGGAAGAACATCAAGCTATCTGGAACTGCTGAGCTGTAATTTACTTGAGAGACGACAGGAAAGATACAAGCAGAAGTCCCAGACTGATAGCTTCTGGTTATGAGGGGAGTGGAACATCAGTTATCTGGTGGCTAAGTGACAGAGCGTGTTGATTGTACACAACACAGCCACAACTCTTCGAAGAGGAACGCCGGGTCTTAAATCAAAGAAAATTCCTGTCGTATTTCTCTTGCCCTCCTCTGCAATCTATTTCTCCTTAATATTTCTTCACACGCACACACCCCTGCACTGTATGTTGGCTTGTTTCACACTTTACAAATGACCAGACAAAAACTTTGGCCAACTGCACCCCGCTATACATTTTTAAACTCGACAGAAAATATGTATGATATGACTCCGTATACTGCTCATGGCAGTATCAAGCTGCGCGAAGCTGCAGAATAATGACAACTGTGTCAGCAGCAAGAGCAAATCTGTGCCCTCGAGAGCATTTAGTATACACTGTTCTCACATCTATATTGTATGCAAGCTTGGGGAGTAATAGATTACATGTAACAGGATTACATAATTAAGATACAAAAAAAAAGGTAACTGTATTCATTACAGTTACAGAAACCTGTTGACATTAGCTGCAAACACCAACTGTGAACATTAGTTACACAGAAACCACTGCGAACATTAGCTACACAAATCAACCACTAGCTACGTAAAACAACCACTACCGTCAACTACACAGGAAAAACTGCTAAAGTTAGCTACACAAAACAACCACTAATGTCAGCTATACAGAACAACCACTAACTTCATAGACCAAATGCTAACGCAGACCACTAATATAAGCAACACAAACCAACCACTAATATTAGCTACACAGAACAATCACTAACCGTTAGCTATATAGAAATAATGCTAATGTTAGCTACACAAAACAACCACTAATGTTAGCTATACAGAGCAACCAACATTAGCTTCACAGATCAACTGTAACATTAGCTACATAGAACAATCCACTAAAGTTAGCTTCACAGAAAAATGCTAAAGTTAGCTTCACTAACAGACTGCTAACATTAGCCGCTCTGAAATCCAGTTTGCTAGCTAACCTGTTATACTACTAAATGTTCATAATTACCGCTATTAATCTGAACATGCATTCACACATAACAAATTAACAACAAACAAAACATTATAGTAGGCTAAATAATTTCACCTTATTTGGTACTGAGATAACAGAAAGTAATCAAGTTACATTACTTTTTTATTGTGATACTTGGATTAGGTTATTGACTACATTTTTCACAGGTAATTAGTAACTGTATCAGAATACATAAGTAACCCTCCCAACTCTGATTGTATGTACACACTTTGAGCCTTTTGAATACGGGAAACTTCTCGAGACTATTTCAAGTAAGCACTTGACACAAGAAACTGTGCTATGATATCGAATAAAAGCCAGTGTTATCCCAACAGCTACACAGCAGCAGGCAGCAGCTCCCATGGCTGAAGGCTTGAATTGGGCTGTCAGTGCAAACTTGAAGGAGTAGCACCAGGCCTCAAGCAGCAATTATCAGACTGGCAGCTGCTGATAACTGCCACCAGACAAAACAGCACCGTGAAATATTACCCCTTTCCGCGCAACTCTTTTTTTTTTTCATTCTCACATCCTCCACTCTTAACACCTTTACTACCACTCCTGCAGAGGACCGACTACAATGTGCTCACCCAAACTGCATTTTGAAATGGTAGCATGGGGTTATAGCACTGTGTTAACTTTTTGTAAACATGCAGTTTCCCAGGCACTTCTTTGGATGATAGGGTTTTTTAATTTAAAGGATGGCAACTATGACCTTCAATCATGTCAATAAAAATCAAATATGACATTACACATTTCATAGACCCCTGCCAACGCCTGCAAAGTAACCAAGAACAAAAGTTGTGGTTGCACTTTACAGTAGCCTGCACTAATAAAACGTGACAAGTCCTACTTTGTATCAAATTAGACGACAAACTAAAAGTAATAAGTTTTTATTAGACATTATTAGACCCTTATTAGACTTTATTAGAGAGTAATTAGGGACACAAGTACAAGAGAATTGTACTGTACTAAACTAAGTCCATAAAATAATTTTTAAATCAATATTTTGTATGAAATTATTGATTTTTTAAAAATGATTTACAATGTAATAAGTGTGATAAGTGTGAAATAAACTCCTTCAGGATGCTTCAAGACCCTTTCGCTTTGAGTCAGGGTCCTGCATCAACCTCTCAGTGTTTATTTCGCAATAATGACCTGCTCACTGTACATTATCTCTTACATAATGGACTGTATCAAAATATCTGAACAAAACTTTTATAGCTCCCCACCAGCTTAAATCACAAGGACAAGGTGTCCTTGCAGTTATGGTAATTTATCTGCACATCCATACCATTAAACACACTGTGGGAAATAGATAAAATAAAAAGACAAATCATGAAATGAGCCTGGAGCAATACACAGAATTCTCTGAGGGAATAATAATCTCAACACATCTCTCGCAAACAGAAAATATAGCTCGCATATCCAGCTGTAAGCTTTTAAATTCACAGATAATTACCTTCCTAAACATTCACTGAAAATGAAGGAAAGCACGTTGTTATAATGTGAGCCCTGTTAGCATATTTAATCAGCATAATTAAAACATGCAAATAACTGCATATCTCAGTTGCTGCATTAACTCGAGGGGAGGAAGAAAGGAAACTTTTAATCTTCACATAGTCCAGAATCTTCATAAAAATGACACAGTAAAATAACTTAAAACATTACAGGTGTTCTGTCCCTCATGGTGCTGCATGCATAGAGTGCTGCAACAATAATAACCCCAGTTCCACTATAAAAATAGAACAGGGTCCTCTTAGACATATGTTACCAGGTTTTATGTTCTCAATTATTTATTTATGTTTAACAAAAAATATTAATTACTAAAATGTAAAGTATTCTTATTATTTCTCCCAAACTTAAACTGCATTACTGACTCTGATTGGCAGCAACAAATATAAATAATTTTGACAATTCAGATATGGTGCATATACAGTATTTGTTCATTTATTATACCTCCCATTTGGTCAGTTCAGCTTAGATAAACATGATATTATTATAAGATGCTTTTACTGGAAAGCTACTTGCTTGATGAATCAAACCCATCAACAGTAGATCTGTGAATACAGATAATATCTGTATTAATAAAGTTGTATTTTAAAGATACACAGCTGTTAAAAGAAGCGTCTTGTATGTCATTTGCAGTTGAGGTAGCTACCAGAGAAAACATGTAGATCTTCAACCTACAATGATGCTCTGACTTCATCAGCCATTATCCACGGATTTGAAGTTAATTGAGCGAAACTTTCCCTTATCTTTAATTTAAAGTGAATTAAATTTGGGATAGATGAACTAAAGGATTAGACAAGCTCTGAAGGTGACCCGCTCCTCATTCCAGTGCCTAAACTATCCTTTCTTTCTGCACACTGTGTGACTTTTGAAGAGTAATAGAGGAGAATAAGATACTTGTAAGACTGCAGAGTTCCAAAGAATCAGTGATTTAATATTGGCTGGGAGTGAACAATTTGTTCTTCTTTAAATAAACTAAGTCACATTTGAGGCAGGTGGTAAAACTAAATACTTTTTTAAAAGTAACAGATGACTCAATTACTTTGATACACTGATTTTGTGAGTTTTAACATATTAATATGCTGAGAAAGGTTTTCTTTAATCTGAATTTTTGTTCCTTACCTTTTTTTTTTGAATTTGAAGTGTGTTTGTTCAGGGGTTTTATCTTCTCTGTTGTCTTTTTTAAGGGCATTTCCTGAGATTTTCTGAAGGTTTGCAGCTGTGTGAGTGAGGATCAGATTTTTCCACACTTTTATGCTGCTACCTTTGAGAAGCGTCTCTATTTTGGCTTCTTGCAGAGCTGAGCAGATGTGTAATCTGACTTACACCTGCAGACCACACCAGACAGAACGTCCTGTCTAAAGCCCTTGTCCAGCAGTGTTGGAGTGTGTGGTTTGTGTTGTTCTTTACCACCTTCTGTTTTTGACTATTTCTCTGTTTCTGTTATACTTGTGGTCCAGCGTGATAGGTGAGCCTCAAAGCCGTCTTTTAAGAACTTTTGAACTTTTTCTTTGGGTGGTATTTTTGTGTGCAGAGAATGAAAGCCCTGCTTTCTGTGTATGTATGTTTTTGTTCTTGTTTTCTACTTTGCTTGGAAGCTTCTCATCCTTTAAAGGTCCTCAAAGGCAGCAGAGTTTGGCTGTAGAGTAAGGGGCGAATACTACTTCAGTGATACAGGAAAAATGCTTTTACCTTGTTCTTGTTTTGTCAGTGATGCATGTTATATAGGACAGAGGTCTGCATCTCTTTCAGCCTGGTCCCCTACTGGTACTGGTCACACTTCATTTTACAGGACACTAAGAAGACATACCAGCTGCACTGTTTGAAATTAGACAAAAATAGAAATTATATTTTTACTTTATTAGACGTTAATGCTACCACTACCTAGGCAGTCTGACTGTTTCTAAATCTAGTCAGCTGAACAAGTGGTACAGAGCGTTTTCAAACTGTTTAAATCATGTTAAATGTTTCTTTCTGTGAAATAACGCTATCACATTAAAAGCAGCGCAGGTTCAGGTCATGCAAGAGTGCTGGGTGCTCGTTAAGACGCTAGAGACACAGAAGCAGCGGCCCTGGGAAAGACGAGTGACTGCTGAGCTGTTTGATTTTTGTTTATATTCAGGAAAATACCCCATAAACACTGATAAATCATAGAAATAGTTACCAACGCCAGTAGCAGAGAGTCTAATGAAGTTGTCAGACTAAAGATGTTGAGTGATGATTCTGTATTCTTGCAGATTGCAGTAGATTTGTAAAACGTTTTGGCTGTGTGACGTCTCCACACGCTGAGGGAAAGACTTGAACAGCGGGTTGGCGTAAGTGGTGATAAAGTACACTTATAAAAAGAGTCATATCTCACTGGGGTAAGCTGACTATTTTAATAAACTGTATGTATTTTTTGCATGCTTTTGCCAAACCCAGAGGGGAGATATAAAGCCGTGCTGAGGTCCAGGTGTGTGTGTCTTTGTGCGCAGGCTGCACCCTGGAGTGAGATTGAGTTTATTATTTTATAATGAGAAAATTCATTTTGCAGTTCATGTAAAAATGTTTCTAAAATTTTATTTTGTTCATGAATGCACTGTAAAATTTCCAGTGAGCGAATGCACAACTTGCTGTGAGAAGTTGTGTGGCTTAACAAATGTATTTATTTGTGTATTTTCTTTATGTAGGAAAAGCCGCTATTGTTGTCTAGTATTATCTGAATACTAGGAGAAAGGAGAAAAGGAGAAAAGAAAGCTTTGAAGAATATCAGAATGAAATGCCATCAGGAAGGAGAATGACTGATTCTTTGTTTTCAGATAAAGATGAAACCACACTAATATTATTTGTTAGCTAATATATTATCTGTAAAATTAGATTCCAGCGATGGCTGCGTAGGACTGTTTCTGACTTGTGTGATCCAAACATTTCTAATAATTCCAGAGTGTTGTAAAGTCCAAAAGTATTCAAATATAGATGTTATCATATGTCATGTTGTGATATATCAAATGTCACAACATGTTTTTTCTAACAAAACTTGCTTTTAAAAAAATATTATATTATTATTACCTAATCTAACCACATTCTCTTGGTGCTTAGCGCTCCATTTAAACTGATGAATTATTGAAATTTAAGGAGTTTGTTCATGGACGTTTTTATTATTTAGGGTGATGACATTATTAAATATGATGACAGACATTCAAAGCTTCACTTGAAAACTTCAGTAGAAGCTTCAAACTAATATGACATGATAAAAATGACTGTTAGCTTAGTATGACCATTCTAGTTACTAAACTCTGGTAGTTCTAGTGTTACACACACAACTACACCCTAATGAGACACCTCATGGTACGCTAATAATACTTTGTATCAAATTAGACAAAAACTAGACATAATATGTCTTCATTAGACTTTATTAAAGGGGAATTATGGACACATTACAACAGAACTGTAATGTAAACTAAAGTGAAATCACATATCTGCTGTTTCCAAATTTAAAAGCAATATATGAACCAGATCTACTGAGTAAAGGCCCAAATTATAGAGGTAGAGGAATATTTTATCTATGAGTGACTGCACAGACTGTATATCGTATATAGCACAAATGTACCTACAAAACAGAATAGGTTGATTGCCAATTACTCCCAAAACAACACACATTACCGGTGGACAGTCTGTCAGAAGCTCTGTTGAAAATTTAATCCAGTTTTAAGCCACATTTTTATGCTTCACTTTTAGATCCTGTTTGTTTTATCAATATGTTCTAAAATACTAAACATTTTTAATCATCGGACAGTGACCCAGGTACCATCACTGTACTGGCAGTAGTTTGTTATGAGCCTAATACTGAATATAACTCCTCTTTTGCTATATGTTTCCTCCAAAGTTAAACCACTTTATAGGAATATGTAACCACAACCTTTCTAATGACTCAAAAACAATAAATTGTAACAACTCAAAAGTAGACTAAAGCTCTCTCTGTCCTGACAGAAATTAAGGTCTGGTGGCAAAATTCATAATGTCAGAACTGTAGTTTCGAGTTATATGTCCGTCCTGTCCCCTGTTTGCATGACAATTAAGTTGCAATTTCATTTGCAGGAAGATTCTTTGTGCCAAACACTCTACTTTCTCCTTCAGCTGCTTCAACCAATGGCAAGACTGTGATGCACCATGGGATGAACAGTGCACAGACAGAGAGGGGAAAACAACAACAATTAGCTAAATCTAATATAATAATTACGCAAAGTGACCAACAAAATGGAGAACTCAGTATTCAGTTTTGTTGACAGTTTCCAATAGAGTCTCTACAGTGTATGGTAATTTTTATGCTTGTAGTTAGTGGTGTTGTACCAGATGCCATTATGATCTAAAATGATTTCTAATTTCTAATGTTTTGTTCCCCCATGTGTAAAAATGGCAGTGCAAAAAAAACATTAAAAACAAATTAAAATACCAAGTCCCAATCATATTTTAATCATTGTGTTTCTAGCTGCATCAAGACAGAGGAAAATGCAATAAATAATAAATATGTTTTTTAATAGATTATAAGAATTTTGACAGACAATATTGATGTCAATTCTGAGAGTAGTGATAGTTAGAGATTTTCCATTTTCTCCATAATCACCAAGTGCTTCTGTCACTTGCTGGTCCACATGATGACCATATTGGTAAACTTGAACTTGCTCCACCCCAAGTCAAAAAAGTGAGGCACAAAGCAGGTGTCCCACAGTCCTCACACTCATGTGAGAACAAGGGTGTGTGGCACCATTGCTGACAACTATACGAAAAATATTAAAGTCCAAGTGGCATAATAATAAGGCTAAATAGGAGAAGAACCATACAGATTGTTACCAGGCGCTAATTTCAAATCCTGGCAATGGGGATGTGTTAGTGCCCATGACATCATGGCTAACTCACATCTATAAAGGCACCATTAATGCTGAAACATACACAGGTTTTGGAGCAACATATGCTGCCATAAGACACATTGTGCACGTGTTCCAACAGCGTGGCTCCATAGTAGAAGAGTTCAGGTACCAGACTGACCTGCCTGCAGACCAGACCTGTCTCCCACTGAAAATGTGTGGTGCATTATGAAGCACAAAATACGACAACAATGACCCCAGACTGTTGAGCACCTGAAGTTGTATATTAAGCAAGAATGAGAAAGAATTTCACTTTCAAAACTTCCACAGATCCCAAACACTTACTGAGTGTTGTTAAAAGAAAAAGGTGATGTATCAGGGTGGTAAACCCCCCCCGGTTTTTTGAAATGTGTTGCAGGCGTCAAATGAACTTTAGTTGTGTAGCAGCTTTCATAGAAGAGCTGCAGCCCAAAGTGCTTTACAGCAAAGAAATTAATGCACCAAGTGCATAACTGATGTAAAATAAGATGGAACAAAAAACCCACTTGTAAGAAAATGAGAATAAAATACACAGAATGCATCTTCACAGGGACGAAACCCACTTGAAAAAAAAGTTATAAAATGTGAAGCAAAAAGCAAAACACAGCCCCAGGCCAGTATCAAGAAAGTCATAACTACTTAAAGTTTAAAGTGAAGAAATGAGTTTTTTACTTTCTTTTAAAAAATATCTGATCAGCTTCGCCTTCCCTGTTAGTTATTACATAGTTAATGTGTTCCAGAGCTCCATGACTGACAAAAGATGCGTCCCAAATTTTCTTTTGTCTCTTTCTGGGAACTTCCAACAAACCTGCAGCAGGTGATCACAGTACTCTTGAAGGCAAAGTAGGAAACAAGAGAGTCCGTGTATAGCTTGGTCCTCACTCATTAGGGGCTTTGTATGTGAAGAGAAGGACTTTAAAATCAGTTCCAAATGTTACAGGAAGCCAGTGAAGAGCAGCTGAAACTGGATTCATGTGCTGTTGTATAGTCACAAAGGGCCATGATTGTTTTGAAAAAATAATCTAAAATGGAATTATTAAAGGACCATCCAGGGGAAACGATCAGTTGATCAGTCTGGAGGGGGGATAGGCTACGTGAAGACACTGGGGTAATTACTATCACCAGCACTCCTCTGGTGATGCTGTTGACGATTCGTAACTCCTTTTCTGATGAGGTCAGGTCCTCATTATAATTACTTGTTTCACTTAAGTATACACAGCTGCAAACTGGAGCGCAATTACAGGAATAGTAATTAGTGTATTAGAAATTATTAGAAGTGAACTTCAAAATCAGCAGGGAGGGAATTACTCTTTCATTAAATCTGTGAATGAGTCAAACAAATAATGGAAATAAAATTAATGTGATACTGAGGAGTAAATAAGAGGGAACTCAGGATCATGCTCCGAAGAACTTTTGCTCTTTTTTCATTCATTTTTTAAACATGTCGAACATGAGAAAACTAGATGAGCTGATTCTGTGTCTCTCAAACTTGGCAAAACAACAGAAAAATAGAGACCAGGGTTTATGTTTTTGAGCTGTTTTCTGTATTCAGTAACATTCAGAACCAAACTCAGGTCTATAATATCATCCCTATGTCTGCTGCACTATTTGTAGAAGTGTAATTCTAAGTAATTAATTCACTCTTTATAAGCAAATCACCTGCTAAACCACATTTGTCAGTAAACTGGCCCCTAGTTGTCTCTCTACTGTGTTTGTTTGTTTTATAACACTTTATTTCAAGGGGTATGCATAAGTCTTAATGCACCTGTCATGAAGACAAAGGAATCTTTCAAAATGTTTATAACTGTTGTCATTAAGTGCCATTCAGTCAATTATGTCATCTTTAAATCAACGTTGAAATAGTTTGAGTTGTCTTTGTTATGACAACTTGACATCTAGAAAACTTTGTGACATATAAGTCTTAATAACATTTTGAATTAAACTTTTTTTTAAATTTTTTCTGGAGCTGATGATGAAAGTAGCTAAGAGTCAACGATCTTGCTTCCTTCTCATCTTTGTTATGAAATGCACAGTACTGACCGGCACTTTCACCTGCGTTGTCAGCGTCTAGCAGAGTCTGGTTGGACTGGACACTGAGCACAGCCTCCGAGACTGACGGTCAGGGTTGCCAGGTCTGTGTGACAAAACCAGCCAACAGTCAATGAAACTGGCAACAGCAGGCGGACAGCACAGGCACATCTTATTTGTGTGTCTCTGTGTGAGCATGTGACATGTGCCAGGTCCATGTGTGTACGTGCTGATCTGGAGTCAGCTTGTGAGGATTTAGACAGAAATAAATTATTAAATTAAATTAAATTAATTATTGCAAATATGGATGTGTATTTATAGGTATCGTTAATGTAATCTGCATGCAAAATAGGTTCACCAAACCAGCAGATAAAAAATTAATCCCAAGGCAGCACTTCAAAAGTAGCCCACTTCCACGGAGAAAACATGGACCTGGCAACCCTGCCGCCTGTGGTCAGTCTGACAGGGAATACAGTACAGATGTGGTTTTCTTGCTGAGTTTTGCTCCTGAGTCAGCTAATTAGGTGGCTGCCTTCGTGGCTAACTGTGCTATCTGTCCATCAGCTAACTCATCTCTCTGACAAGTCCAAACAGCACCGATTTAGTCGATGTCAAGAGACTTATTCGTAACATTCTTACAAAAGCATTTGACAGTGTAATGAAACTTGATGACATCTTTATGACAAGTACAAAATGTACCACTTTAGTTGAGGCCAAGAAAAATATTCATGACACACTTATAATGGACTCATGACTGCCAGTGTCAAAACCAACCACATCATAACAGTATAATGTCACGTCAAAACATAAAGCTTTAAGTTTCTTTATGTTTGATGATGTCAGGTTTTCATAATACAGACATTACTGGCTTGGTTAATGTCAAGCTGTCATAACAAAGACAATGACTTAAGCTGTCAAGACAACAACAACTTTCCATTAAATATGAAATAACTGACTGACATTTAATGACAACAGTCATGAACATTCATAAACACTCCCATCTTCTAGACAGGTGTCATGACATCGTTATGATAGTGTAATGACAATCTTATGCACACTAAGGCAGTTTTTCTATAGCCTTTCTAAATATTGACCAAATAGTTATTTGGCTCAGATTAATGTAATTAATTGTTATTTAGTGAAATAATGACATAGTTATGACAGTGTAATGACAGTATTATGCACATGCCTTAAAATATTGAAGAGAATAAAGATATTAAAAATTAAAGTGTTCGTTTAATGTGTTTGGTCATAAAAACACACTATCATTTATTTGAAATAGTGTAAATTAGCTTAATAAAGTTGTACTGGACACACACTTTTCCCCTAATGCCACAGTGCTGAGTTTACACACAGTCATATCTGCTGCTGCCCAGTGCAGCTACGGTCTTTATTATAGGTCACTTAATTAAAGGGCTTAAAAGGCACCTTGACAGTTACTGTGGAGAGCAGAGAGGATTTTCTCATTCACATTTCCTGCTCAAATTTTCATGGCCAGTAGCTAAATCTAATGTGTTGTGTAACAGTGTGATTATTCTTAAGTCTCGTCTGAAGTAGATGCATGTTGATTTGCTTAGTAGCGTATTTAGCATCAGTACATTTTGGGAGAAGGTGTGGTCAACAGCTGGGTTTAGGTTAAAGAAAGATATTGCTCATGGCTGCTGAAAATGTCAACACTGACTAAGTTAGGAAATAAACTGCAGCTGTGACTGTCGAAGGCAAAGTGCTTGTGCAAAACACTCATGGACCACGCTGACCTTCACACCCTTTTCACTCTGCTGTATGAGCTTCTAGTACCTGTACTGAACATTTCCATTGAATGTAAAGTGCTGATGCACAATAGCTGCATATATACATGATCAGTGGGAGAGGGAGTACAATAAAGATAATCAAGATGAGTCACTATACAAAATATACAAGCAAAATGAGTAAGTAATAATACTTTAGATGAATATGATTGGTCTATGATCACTCGGAGGGTTGAGCCCTGAGTGAACCATGATAATACACAGTGCCATCACTTTATCTGCATTCACTGAGGCAACCTTGATTCAACTCCCTTTACAAAGCCCAGCTCAGATGAAATCAAAAACATTGAAGATATAAAAGCTTGGCTGATTATTTAAGAAAGAAAAGTCAAAATATGTTACATGGAGTCAGTCTAAAGTTAAGTAGAAAAACACCAGTGACAATCTGTAAAAAACCCCATCATTTTACCAAAATGGCTGTATGTTTCGACCACATGCTTTCAGCAATATCAAAATCAACGGATATTCAGTGTAATACATTTTTATGTTCAGTTTTTCACATTATTAATAGAATGAAAAAGTTCACATTACATTCTAAAATAAATCAAGACATTTAAAACAAAGAAGCTAAGAAATTTGACTTTCTTTGTCCACTGTACTTTCTCCAATGACCTCTAAGTTCAGAGGTGTATTTCAAAATAAAAGCATTTGTGTAGCAGTCACATCAATGACATAATTTTGGGTAACATTTATTTAATATTATCAATAATAATTAGCTATTTCTTTACCGTTCCATTTTTCTATTTAACGTATTTAATGTTAATGTAAGAGTGACCGAGATTTAATTCATGTACAAAATATTTTAAATTGAAAAGTATATGGCTCCGTTTCCATGTATAATCAAAGTGACAAGACAAGTCCTTGAACTTGGCATTTTAAAGATATTGCTAAAATTAAATATTGAACATTAGATGAATAAACTTTATTGCATTAAATCATTATCATTGCAAGGACAGTTTTTATGTAATGAACATATTTAATTAATGTGATTATTAGGTTGGCATTTGAAAATTTGCAAACCATACACATATTCTTGTGTATACTGCATAGCTTATTGCTACTAACTGGTTATGACATGAGTTAGTCCGTATGCAAAATGGTTCTCAACACATATCCTCCCATAGCGCTAGTTAGCAAAAGTGCCAGTGAGCTTGTTGTAGTTTAGACCCGCGCTGGACAATTCTGATTGGTTTATGAGATATAAAAAACCCTGAACATTCCTGGGCGAAGTGTCCTGGTGTGAACATAATGTGGCGACACAGTGGCTCTGGCTATAATAAATCCGAATAATTCCTTTAAAAACCAGCCCATTGTGTAATTATCCTTTTTCTGCCATGCTCCTCACCATTCTACAATGTATCACCTCAGTGGATTATTACACCAATTTATGTCATAGCTCACTCAGAATTTCACTGCAAACTGAAATGTGAACGTCACAGCCTCTCACTGAGTGAAGTGTATAGTTTGATCCCTGGGGCCAAAGATGTCTGAGTGCATGTATGCATTATTGCAAGAAAAAAACAAAAAAAACAAACACTTTATCTTGTGCACTAGTTGTACAGTGGAAAACTGAATTATGTTCAAAATCCTGTTTTAATTTGGTGGAAATGCTTCTGTGCTGGAAAATCAGTTTTCAATCTTATTACCATTTTATTTTACAATACAGCAACATTGCACATTTTCTAATAACATTGGATGCACTATCCTAGTCACTAAAAAAAGTAGTTTAACTATTTTAGGTTTTATGATCGCACTGCTGTTTTACAGTATCTGGACACTCCTTGTGTGTCCGACTCCTGTTCTCCTTTTATTAGGAGGTTTATGGCAGCATCACTTCCTGTCTCAACCAGACATGATATTTATTTAAACAGAGACAGTGCTGCGTTGAACACCCTGTTGTGTACGCAAGCACACTACACTTCAACGCCTTTTTTAATATGCAGATATTTACATACACTTCCCTGCTGATTGGGTAACAACTGTGGCACACCCACCATACAAGAGAAAATGTATCTCAAAGCTTGTTGTGCACCATTTTGAGGAAACGTGCTTTTCAAGCTGGAAACTGCAGCAAAACAGTCCATCCCATTTTCAGACTGACTCTGCCCTATGATCTTTCCCCAAACCTACCTTAGCAGTTTTCTTGGATAAACTAACCCAACTTTTTGAGCCTAAAAGTTTATTTTGTTACTAAATCTACCCAAATATTTTTCCTACACCTACCCAGGTATTTTTCTTGCCTAAAGCTGACAAACTGCAACTGAAAAATGAAAATAACAAGTCAACTGTCTTTAAAAAAGAGAGTTAACAGTGACATTTAGCTTAACATGGGACACAAAGCCCAGTATCATGGGTGAGAGTCCTGTGTTTGATCCATCCATCCATTACAACCTCCTTGCTGAACGTCTCCCAGCTGCAGGTCTACACTCATGCTCACAGCCACTCAGAGCGCTGTAGTTGTAGCCAATCACAGCACAATTGGACGGCACTACGTGGAACAGTCATGGGGAAAAAATAATGCAAGCAGGAGGCAATGTAATAACAGAAATCCAAACGGTAAGGCCAGACAAAAGCAAGACAGAGCTAAAAACATTACCACGTCATTACCTGTGTGTTTGCCGTGTACCAATGAAAAGAGATGCTGTGACGCTGGACGATGTGAACAAGTGGAAAAAATATAAATAGACCCAGTGAGCACCAGCTCTCACTCACCACTCACTTCATTGTTGATTTCTAGTTGAAAACCAGCTCAGATTTGGTCTGAATGTCTAAAATGGTGTTATGGGAGAAGTTCTTAATGTAAAATAGAAAGAAATAGTGCTTCCTCTGTAGCCTAATGTGCATGAACAAGTATTGAGGTGCTTTGGTTAAGATGTCAACTGTTTCAAAGGTATATAGGTAAATAAAATATAAAAAAATAAGCAGGAGGAAATATAAAAATATGAACAATTTAAACAACAGTAAATATAAAAATAAGAACAACATAAGCAGGTGAAATATAAAGAATAGGGACCTAAACAGACTCAGCAGCTGAATTTACACCATTGCACAGAGGGAATATTGATATTACACATAGAATGATGATGATAATACACCTGATAATTGACCACTGAAATAAAAAACATCACCTGAGTGAAATATTGATATCGCACACTGAATTATAATACACCTGATTGAAGTATTGAATATTGTACATTGAGAAAATGTGGCAATGTATTAAAATGTAGAAGATAAAGCAGATATTATAACCAAAAGTATAGACTTTACAGATGGGTGCATCTGCTTGGAAAAAAAAAATCAAGTAGCCTAATCTTAGAATGTAATTTATAATGTGGGAACAACCAACAATGCACAGTGTGTCGGGAGCAGAACATGCAGATATGTTATTTTCATGCACGACTTGGCGCCTTCCGGCTTGTGATTGTAGTTGCTAATAGATTCTCCAGAGAGCTCCTGTAAACATCAAATAAAGTTTGTGACTTGACTCTTCCTGAGGAAACATCGCAGTCACAATATGTCTTACTGTGCTGCGTGACAAACAGCCAATCAGCATGTGAACAAATCCCTTTAACAGACCTGAGATGTGTAAGTAACTGCTGTCTGATGTTCTCAAGAATAATGATGCACCTGGGCTTGAACATGGTTGACTGAACATGACTCACTAGGCAATTACCTCATTTTGTATTAATAGAATAGAAAGCCTTATGATATTTTAAATGGGATCAAATCAAGCCTGATTAAATAACAAGACTAGAAAAACTCACAGGATTGAATGTGTGTACTCGGGGACTTCCAGGAATGTTGTTTTCTAGTTTTTACAAGGCAGATGGGAAAAGTAAACAGCTGCGGATTTCTTTTGCAAAACAAAATGTTCTCTGCTCATTGTTACGTAAGTAATTAAATGCTTGATATGTGTGTTGTAAAATCTAGACAATCAAAATGTCATGCATACATTTTGTTTTCAGGATTCAAACATAAAGTAGACATGGAGTATTAACTTTTCATCTTTTTCTTGTGGTGTGGTGGAATTAATAATATACAACAACATACAACAGTTTGTTGGATTGCAACTTTATCACAGACCACACTAAAGTTATTCCTTGATTGAAAAGCACATTTACTAGATTGAAGCATTTCAAATTAAGAGACTGTTATTAAAAGCTAAAGGGCTGCCATTACAGTGACCACTGCTCAGATTGTAAAGTGCAGGTTTCCACAGTTCTTCCTCTTCTTAAGGGACCTTTAAACTTAGAATGATCTTGTCATTTTATTGCATATTGTTCAGGACCAGATGGGTCAAATACAGTTTTGATCCCAACCTGTGTCAGACTGTGTGATACCAGTTTGGTGCATGATTGTGTGATGAATGCAGGGTGAATTGTGTGCTACAAAAGAGATACACCAAATTTGAGATACTTTTGTCACTCCCACAAACTTCTTTTTTATTTTACCTCCATCCATAAACTTTCACAGCAGGTTTTATGAATTGTTGTGCTGGCCGGAGCATCATTTGCAATTTCCTGTTTTCTGTATTCTGATTGGTTGGTTTGAAGGAAGATGTGGGTCATTGCAGTAGTCATACTGTGAGAATGTAGTTGTACATTTCTGACACCATCAGAATGTCGCAGCAGACTTTGGATGCCAAAGCTCAGAATAAAAACAAAATAATTATCCGCACCATGGGCTGCTGCTGACCCATAAGTGGAATTTCTCATTATTTTGTGATACTAACTCGTTATTTCGAGAAGGTTTCTCATTATAATGACTTATTTCTTCCTCTTCCCCTTTTTTCTCCCAACATGTTGGCAGATATTTCAAAGGGGAGACGAGCATATAATGCAGATTCCTCTCTGTTTCTCACTGTTAACAAAGACTCCAGTCTGCAATGTAGTTAATACACTGCACTGATACACCACAGAATTGTGATCAAAATTTTTATATCACATTAACCCTGTCTTTGGCTTATTGTGACCTTCTCTCTGGCTCTGCTGCAAGTCACACTTTTGAAAAAAAATAATTAATAAATTTATAATACTTCCTGTGTCCACAGTTAGGCTGTTTTGATGCCCCCTCTGGCACTTGGTGCCTTACACACATCACCTGATATATGAGCACAGAGAGACGGCCCTCACTCGCACACAGCTATCTTTTTCTCAGTTCTTTAATTCTGCATCTGGTACAAATGCTCTTCCTCTTTCTTGCAGATTATTGTTACTCAACACCAGCAAAACATTTATGGATGTGTTTTTGGCTCCTGATAATTGCTTAATCTCCAAATCAGCCATCAGTGGACGTGTCAGTTTTTGTCTCAGACAGCCCAAAATCAGTCTTCAGTAAATCAGCAAATGTGCCTTGAGTTAGGAATAAAAGTCTGCCACATGGATAGATGTGACAGAAATGTATAAACTGTTCAACAGCTTGAATGAATCTCAGCCTCAGTACATGCAATTTCCTATTGAAATGGAAAGAAAGACTCTCTCTTTGGCACTTACATCTACTTAAGTTTAAATTTACAGCGCGTTGGTTCTCTATAAAGCAGACTTTGGTGACTTAGGGATAGTTCACAGGTTAAATAACAGAGAGAAAATTCCTTTATATATCTGCACACTATACAGCTAGCCTAACATACACTTCAGACAACTCTTCCTCACTGGTGACATAACACAGTACTGAAATCTTCAAAAAGGTCCTTCACAAGATTTCTCTGCACAAATGGTAATGAAAATGTAATTTTGTTATTAGACCAGGAAACAAGCAGTTCTTCTCAAGTGTCATTCAAATATCAGGGAATTAATCAATGACTTGATTTCATTTGCAGTGCTCATCAGTCATTGAGTTGTGTTTTAACACACATCAACCTTGGTGAAATCAATTTAAGAATGTCTAACACAATTGAGGCATGATGACTCATGAGTGAAAAGCAGCTAATCCTTATTTTCGTTTGCTGGAAGCTGAATGGAGCCCTACTCTAATTCTATTTTCACGATGACTGACTAATTTCTGCATGTGTCTCGCACTCTGCTTTTTATCTGTTTTTCTTGCATATTATACAGAGGATTACTTTCTGTCTCGATTACCTGATTTCAGCTTTAGAGCCCAGCCCATTGCATTGTCATTATCTTCTCATTTGTTGACATCCTATGAGCAGTGTGTCATACTGTGGGAGGCAGGTTTAGAGGCTGGTTCCTGGGACAGTGAACATGTCACTGTCAGCACATGGTGTGGTTTCAGAATAGATGAAAAACATGTGTAACAGGCCTGCATAATGGGCCTGTTTTTTAAATGCTGACGAAAAGAAATTCCATTGCGCACACTTGGCCCAAAGCATTGGCATATTTGATAAAACCCTCACAGTTGTGGACATAATAAGCAGTTAGTAATCTGATATGAGCCAAAAATTGAATAAAAAATCTCTCAGAATATGTGTAAATATTTGATCGCACTGATAAGCAATGGTGGAAGGAGTACTGAAACTTGGTACTCAAGTTCATGTACTGTTATGTAATAGAAATATAATAGAATAAGTGTTAAAAAATACTTATGTAAACTAACAAAGTAGATTCTATTGATTAGCTGATTGAAAGGAAGTTAGTTTGCCATTTTGATAAATGATAAATTGTTTCAATCATTTTTCATTCACAAAATATCAAACATTTGCTGGGTCCAGCTTCTTTGATTTTCTGCTTTTCTTTGTAATTTATGGCAGTAAAGCAATTAGAAGACATCAATTTGGGCTCTGGGAAATTGTGGTAAGCATTTCCTTACAAATTTTCAACATTTTTTGACTAATTGATTAATTGGGAAAATAATCAGCAAATTAATCAGTGCAAATAATCATTAGTTGCAGTCCAAAAAAATGCAGATTACATAATGTAATGCATGCAAGTAAAATTACAAACATGAAAAATTACAAAAAAAAATAATTCTCATTTCCACCTATGCTAATAAGATGTAACAAGCTGTACTTTATAGCAATTTAGACAAAAACTAGAAATAGTGTTATTTATTAGACAATATTAGACTCTTCATAAGACCCTTATTAGACTTTATTAGAGGGTAATTAGGGACACATTACAACAGAAGTGTGCTGTAAACTAAATTTTATTATTTCCCACTGTTAGACCCTTTGTATCTCTGTCTGCAATTTTGTGTTTTTGCTGCTGACTGTCTTGGCCTGGTCTCCCTTGACTGAGATTCTTAGTCTCAGTGGGACTCACCTGATTCAATACAGGTTAAACAATAAAATAAATTAAAATTTTATACTTTATTAAAGATTATTTAAGGACATGATACAACCGAACTGTCCTATAAACTAAAATGAAATCATGTATCTGCCACTTCCCCATGTAAAAACAACATATCAACCAGATCTACCAAGTTAAGGCCAAAAATATAGAGGAAGAGATATATATTGTCTTTGGGTGACTGCACAGACTTGTAATACTATATGCGGACAATGTGATTTGATCAGGGAATGGGCATCTGACTAAAAGAAGCAGATATGTACTTTCACTTTAGTGTGCAATACAGTTCTGTTATAATGTGTCCATAATTACCCTCTTAGCCTCTGTGAGCTCCTCTGAAAGCTGACTTTGAGACATTGAGGGAGCTCTAAAACATCAGGTTCCTGAAATAAATAATTACAGCAGAAAGATGTCACTGTTGTTTGTTTATTTGTTCATTATGTTCCTGTTTCTTAATGTTTGTCTAATGAACACTATGCTGTTTGGGCTGTTCTGTGTGTCACTGCGGGGGCTGTGCTGTCCATGGTCCTGAAACGGAGCAGCGGTGATCAATAGACAGATACACAGAACCATGCCACTTAGTCTGCTTTATTTTTGTGGTAGTAAATAGAGTGCTTGGCCCTAATTCCATTTTCAGACAATTGTAGCACTCCACAGACAGAAGAGATTCGACAGGGAAGTGAAGGCACAGACAGTCAACCAGAGAGAAACACAGAGAGAGAGCTGCAGCCCACAAAACAGCTGTTTCTCCATGTAAAACAAACATCTCAGTGAGGTAATTTTGATTCAAGAAGTCTTCACATTAACTTACATTCACAAAGCTCAGATGATGATGTTTATACCTGATACCTGGCTCTGTAGAAGCCTCAAGAGTTTGCTTAACAATGTGTTATGCAAGCTGTGAGGAGTTTTTCTTTTTTGCTCTGATTAATAAATGTATTTGTTAATTTTCAAACAGCCTTATGTTGTTTTTATTTGGTCTCTATCAAATGTTAATGACAGTATCCGTGTTATAGTAACAGTCGTAATAGTAGAAAGCTTTTGCAGTAACCCTGCAGTTAACCCACCTGTGTAATTCAAACCCTGGTGTAATTTGTAAAGACAAAGTGTGACCATTTTTGTACATTAACAATAAAACTCGAGTCCAAAACTGAGCACTGAAACTAGTTATTTTGGGTTGATTTCTACGAACCAGATTTAACTAGTGAAAAAAATGGACCTTAAGTAAATGAAAAAGCTAAAAAGCATGTAAAGCATTTATGAAAGTAAAACATTTACAAAACAGACATACCAATTACAATTTGGACTACAACATTTGACAGTATAATCCAACCTATTGGCCTTTATGGCAGTGAAGTCCATCGTTCAGTCATCAGGACTATGCCAGGAGGGACAAACATCCCATAGAGGCCCCTGCATGCAGAATCCCGTAGGTCCATATATCCAAAGAAAAACACCAACCAATGCATGCAGGGCAGAAATGGGCCATTACCGGGATTATTAAAAAAAAGAACACTGAAATTTTGGTTACTTTTTAACTCGAGCCCCCAAGACACGCTGGGATTTCAGGCTGTACAAACCCAAGAACTGAACCCCTAGAAGAGCCCCTTCTGTTAGCTGGTCCTGAGACTTAAAGTAAACAAAGTAAACAAAATTATTAAATTAACAAAAGATGTCTATCTGGAACATTGGACAAATTAAACCAAAACTCAAAACAAACAGAATTGCTATCTGGCCCTAAACCACTAATATAAATTTGCAGTCTGTCCACAGAGAGAGGACGAGAGGACAAGAAGTCCTAGCTACCAGCAGAGGAAAGTCTGTGGTCACTGCGTGACAGGTGAGGTAGAGACAGAGATGCACTTCTGCTTAAAATGTGACAAATGCAATGAAATCAGAGCAGAACAGTCTAAGAAATGTAATTTATTAATTCTTAATTTCAGAGGAGTAGATGACAGTGTAAAGCTAAAGGTTCTATTAGGAGAGGGACATGCAGCACATTTGGCTGCACAATATGTGACTAAATGTCACAAAATGAGGTACATGTGAATAATAACATGACTTAATGTGACAAATATATCTTGATCTGCGTAGACACATATAGACATATAGAAAACACACACACACAAATTCTGTCATGTCATAATGTACTATTATGCCAATAGTAGTAATAGTAATTTTTGAAAATAATTGTAAACTGAGCGTACAAGTGTCATCCACTGCCTGTGAAAACTGGTCAGGTGAGTATTTTTGGATTGAACAACATTAAAGGTCTAGTCAAACTCTGATGCTGAAGCATCAACTTTTATTTATTAATTAAAAGTGCTGGTTGTTTTTCTATTTTTCATCGTTTTTAGATTCTTAAATACTGTGTTGCCTTCTAGGTAGCCCTTTATTTAAATACAGTGTTGATTTTGAAACTTAGACATCCACTAAAGCTTAGCCTTTATATTTAGTTACAAAAACATAAAAACAAATCATGTTTCAAGAGACTGGCTTCTTCATCAAGTCACCTTTTTAGTAGCCCATCTACAGTCTGAAAGACTGCTTGTGGCTGCAAATCATTCACACTGTGGCAAGTGTTAAAAATGACATGTGTGACTGAGTCATTAAAATCCCTGCTCCAGCCAGCAGGGGCACTGCCGAGTATGAAACACTCAAAACCTTCAGGTCCCCTCTTAGCAAAAGTAAAAAAAAAAAATCACCAGAGGCTTTTAGACATGACTTTAGCATGATTTAAAGTATGACCAACAGGGGACCTAAAAAATGTCCTCTCTTGTCCATGGAGTCCCCTGTTGGTGAATGTGTAGTAATGCAGAAGTCCCCTGTTAGATAGATATGCAAGTTGACACACAAACACACTCAGATTTACTGTTTTAAGCCCATTTTTTGTGTTTTTTTTCAATATTTAACTTATTTTTCTTTTTTATGAATTGTGTTTTTCCTTTCTTTTAATATCATTATTGAATTAATATATACTACTCTTTTTTAAATTGTGTCATCAACACCTTGGCAATATTGTTTACAAAGCATTCATGCCAATGCAGCATAATGAATTGAAAAAATTGAATTGTGAACAACAGCTGACTAGAAGGTGTGAGTGAGTTAATTAACCCTTTAACCCGCTCCCTGAATCTTTGTTGGTACTTCAGTCCTCTCTAGAATCCAGCTACTGATCATTCTCCAATTTGTGAAAGCAGGCCTATGATTTTCTAAATCTTTCTTGAGCAAGTACTTTTAAAGTAATAATACAGACTAAAAGAACAGCTGATCAGTATCTTTAAGTGTGTGTCACATGCTCACAGCTCTATATGGAGCAGCAGATTCTTGCAAAAGTGACATTAATAATGAGCAACAATCTGAAATTTATCTCCAAAGAAAAAAGGTCTCTCCACTTGCGCCCTTCACAGGTCGGTCAGAGAGCTGGATTAGATACAGGACATCACCCCTGGAGCTTGTAGGCAGTCAGTGCTTTGCTTAAGGGTACACAGTGCAGATGTTTGTGTCCTCTACTTCAGGGGCAGCATCACGAAATGCAAGGCCACCGTGTTCCTCCCAAAATAGAAACTGTGGAGAGCAAAGTGATGGCAAATACTGGTCTTTGAAACTGATACTGTGACAGCCTCAGGGGAGGTTGATTCTCTGGTACTAGTCGATACAGCAGTGTTTTGACATTATTTCTTTCTTAAATCAGACAGATATTGATTGAATTTGCAATATATCACATTATCTTTAATTGTGTCTTTGTTACATGAGACAGACTGCCAGTCACTGCTACCAAATCATTCAAGAGCAAGAAAAATACATCAAGAAATGACTCGTGTTTCTGAGTTAGTGGTGCTGTTCATGCTGCTGCCTGTGATATTGTTTTAGTGTAGTTATCCTCCTGTTTGTGGAAACGTGTATCTTTTCTTCAGGCACATTCCTTTCATCCTCATGTGGCATCATTAGCTCAATAGATGTCCCCTGTGTAATGCAGAGGGAGGAAGACAGAGTTCAACTAAGAAAGAGAGAGACCTTGTTGTCACTGTCCCATAGCTGCAAATGGGAGAAAGACTTCAGATTTGTGGACTGCACTGTGCAGCCATTATTGAAGTGGTTATTTATGCAGTGCTGAATTACAAAATGACCACGACACCACAGCTCTCCCTTGTTTTTCTTTAGCTAAGCAGTTTGCACAGTCGATGAGTTTTATTGAAAAATAATTTTTATGGAATTTAGACCTTTGTGATGTAAATACAGATGACCCAGACTGATGATTGCACTGTTTCATACCTTGGATGTAGAGCTGGGCAGTATGGCCTAACATTTATGTCACAGTTTAATTTGGAGCAGATGATAATAGTAGAAAAGAGAGGCCACAATTATAACATTTTTCACTCAGAGATTTTTCTTACCTACATATTTAACATCTTGAGGCAAAAACCCACATGTGTCTGCGACCATAAACCACATAAATCTTTCAATAGAGAAAGGAAGTATTAAAGCAAAGGTGGATACCTTCTGATGTTACATTTAAAGGGCATGTGAGTCAGCATTAAACAAGTGGGTTTCAAGGCAAATATTTCAGTCAATCAGATCTTTTCCCATTGATTTCATACCAAAGATGTGATTAGAAAATGTATAAAAAACATAATGATACTATTAAAAACCTACTGGATTTACCAGTTGGTGCATTTATTGATTCATAACTGGGAAATTGTTACAACAAGGCAAGGCAAGTTTATTTATAAAGCACCATTCAGACACAAGGCAATTCAAAGTCCTCTCCTGGAGCATAGAAATACATTTAATAAAACAGAACATAAAAACTGCATTTAAGAGACCATAAAAAGCAGCAGCAAGTTATCAGGTATAGCATGCGGACACGCATACTCTATAAATACCAAAGATAAACATCTATACAATATCTGAACAATACAGAGAATATAGAGATCTCCACAAGATACAAACACAACCTTTTATCTGAAAAATACCCCCGGATCTTAATGTTTGCTAAATTTGTGCTAAACAGGTTTTCTGGGTGCCATTCCCTGCAGAGTGGATGAATCCTGTTGATGTTTCTCACAGATGTTTAGAACTACATTAACCACATGCTGATGTGATGATGACATGATGACATGTATAAAGGAACATGCAACTGTTTTTCTCATGTAATAAACATACAGAGTACATAACACTGCCCCCACCCTAGAAAAGTACATAAGTAAATGAGACAAATTAATAAATATAAAAATAAAACAAAATCAATCGCCTCAATATAGTGACAACAACTACAATATGTATAGCTTACACAGCAAAACAAAGGAAAAAGAAAAAAACAAACAACAACCCAGCAACAAAAAACAAAAAATACCAGAAGATTAGGTTCAGGAGAGACTATCCTAATTCTGCATGATTTTATATTCCCATTTACACTCCGTGGTCTCATGTAACTCATGTAATAATCTCCTTCTCTACATATCTGGTTACCAAATCCTACAAAACTGGCCAGATGAACCTTGCAGTGTGTGCTCAATTTTTTCTAACATCATAAAATATAAAAATGTTCCTTATCCTCTGCGTATGAGACATGCGCATGAGAATTGCTAGTATATTCACTTTTATTAAAATTTCAATATTAATGCTTCTGAAGGGGTAAAACATGGCCGAGCAACTGCATGGCAGCTATCACTGTACCCTTAATGGTATTACTAGGGGATATTTCACATAGCACATTTAATCTGCCAAGCGAAAATATAAACCTTTTCTCAAGTAAGTATTGCCTCCCCTTTTAACCACCGTCGTCCAAAGTATAAGAAACTAAACTCGACACACATCATGTGCTGTCCTGGTTTAACTTTTTGGTGGTCTTGCTGTGCAGAAATGTTCATGCAGTTTCAGCCAAAATAGATACCAGAATTGTGCCACCTGATTTGCATAAACACAGCCCTAGCTGTGCCACTCTTCCCACCTCGTGCAAGTAGGGCTGTTCGGAGCATTGCAATTACAGAGAGCGGAAAAGGTACGTGGTGCCAACAAAACTGGCAATCCAGTTTTCCAGCAAAAGAATCATGTTAATTCAATTCCATGTAACAGCCAAGTCTGAGGGCCCAGATTTGGACTTTCCCCTGAGCACTCGAAGGTGAAATGGCTAAAAGACAAAAATCATGATAATGATGGTAATCTTAGATCAGGACCAAACAACCAATCAAATGGCTGTTTTTAGTCGGCACAATCTCCTCCCAGTATTGTTGGCAGAGGTAAATGTGACGATCTGCTGGCATAATGTTTAAACAGTTTTATTTAAATAAGCAATAGTTTCTTTTTACAAGTGATTTCACAGATATATAAGATGATGATTAGTCCTCTATGGTATGGTTTTGCCTCACATTTACCCATTTTTGGCCCTTTACATTCACATGATACATCCTCAGTTATGGTTTGATGCTTTAAAAAAGAGACAGGACCCTGAGGAAACTAACAGCAGTGTTTTAATTTGTCACATGACTCTCTGGAGGTAATGTAGGATCCCTTTTTTTTTTTTGCAGCCTTCCTCACATGGTTCAGCTCCATCATCTCTCAACACAAAAATGGTCTGAAAATGTCATTTTCTCTCATTTTACAATCTGGGGGAAAAAAGGATTCACATTAATAGATGAGTAAAGTTTAATTTTTAATTGTTTAATGTACATTTTTTGATAAATGAGTAATGGAAATCTGTTAAAAAGTAAATGTTGCCTTGTGTATTTAGGTTTTTATACTGTTCAAACCATATAAGATAGGGTGTAAATGCACTGAAAACTATTTTATTTTTAACTGGTAAGCAGTGAGCTAAACTGGCAGCAACAGAACAACTGGTGGCAACATACAGCGTGTCAGAAAAGAGACACACCAGGAAACTAAAAACAAGCGTTTAAATGTAACACAATAGAATAATCCCAATCATTGTTGAATAAAATTTAACCACTGTACCACAGTAGGGGATTAAATTTTATTTACATTTTCTACCTAATCAAGTCTTTCATAATGACTAATGTCAGACACTCTGATTTCCAAGCTGGCCTCAGATCAGCAGTGTGAACAGGCATCCAGGGATTCTTCACAGTGCAGCTCTCTCTTTTTCATTCCAGCATTTGATATCTTCTCCAACCCTCAAGAGCCCTTGTACCTCCCCAGTATTCTGATTTTCTGTTAATTAGCCTTGATCAATTTCTCCTCTGATGCTCTTGGTGCATGTTAGTCTATGCAGACTGCTGGTATCTTATTTTTACACCATTTTTTCTACAACCCTATACTCTGATATAGCCCTCTTATGTGGTCCCTTTGGATCACTGCACATGAATTTATTTCTTTGTGAATGCTGAATGATTGGTGTGATCAAGGCTAGCATGTAACAGTAGCTTCCATGTTCTTATTTTTTATTATTCTGAAGATGTTTTATATAAGTTGCATCAAGGTCTGTTAGAAGATTATGTCAAACCTCTACCTTGAGTAAATGTCGCAAATTACAGTACATTGTAATAACTTGCTTTAAAAATGTTGAGTCCAACTGATTGGACACATTCTTTCTTCATGATGACAGTCGTATCTAAGCCCCCCAGAAGTACAGAGGGGAAAAAACACGAGAGAGTGATCCGCTAGAAAAGACAAGGAGACTTGACAAACAAGGACAAACTGAGGAGAGAACAGACACAACACTAAACACACATTGGGGAGGGGGAGGATAACAAAACTCAGGTGAGGAAAATTACAGGTGAAAATAATGAGTGATCAAAAAAGGAGGGAAATAGAACAAAGGCAGGAACAGAAACAAGAGTGAACTCTGTTTCTTCCTTAAGGAAGAACTACAAAATAAAACAGGAAGTGGCCAACAAGAACCCCAAACCATGACAATGTCTTTACAGCAATGTAACTGCAGTAAGTAGGTTGTGGGTCATGAACAAAAGTGGTGTTAAATGTTATTAAATCACATTATTTAGTAATTTTTTAATGTCAAGATGTTTTATAACAGTATGTATATATTTATTAGGAATCTTATGGCAAATTTTAACATAAATCCAACATTTCACTGCTTGGACTTAAAAATGATGAAACGCTCTTCTATAAAAATCTACTTTTGTAACTGGATGGATAATGTGGTGCACATAAGAGAGTAATGATAATATAATAATGACTTTATTTATATAGCACATTTAAAAAGTTTACAGAGTGCTTTGACAGACAAAGCAAAAGAGCAGGATACCACAGCAAAAAAGACACAAGAAAAAAAACTAAAACATGGTAAAAAAAAAAAAAAAAAAAAAGAGGACAGAACAGTAAAAGAGAGGAAAACAAGAAAAACATAAATTTATAATAGGTATATAATAGGAATAAATGTAAATAGAGGGAGGAAAATGCAGTAAATTTAAAGAAATAAAATAAATAAAATTGATAATAAGACGGCATCGGCAAATGTCTATATATATAAATAAAAATAAAAGCCTTAAGATGTTTTAAAAAGACAACATCACATAAAAGCAATAGGTTTTAAGAAGAGATTTAAAAGAAGTCATTCCAAAGTCGAGGGGCCCTAAATGAAAAAGCACGGTCACCTGAAGATTAAAACCTCAACTTTGGAACAGTCAGGAGGGTCCAGCCCGAGAAATCTAAGGCTGCGTACTGACCCATACAGGCTTTAAAAGTGATCAGTAAAATCTTAAAATCAATTCTAAAACTCACAGGGAGCCAATGGAGGGAAGCCAGGATTGAGGTGATGTTATGTCATCTGTTGAAACCGGTAAGAAGCCTAGCTGCGATGTGACGTTGGATAACCTGACAGAGTGAAAGCATATAAATAGAAAATAAAACTGGACCTAAAATTGAACCTTGTGGTACACCGCAGGCAATCTGAGTTTTAGAGGATGTGTAATTACCTATGGTGACTGCAAAGGTTCTTTCTAAGAAGTGCCCTTGATGCCAGCCCAGGCAACAGTGTCAAAGGCTGCACTTTGGTCTAAAAGAATTAAAATTGCGTTCTCTTCCCTGTTGGTTGCTCAAAAAAGGTCACTGGTTATCTTGAGGAGGGCAGTTTCTGTGCTATGTAAAGCTCTAAAACCTGTTTGAAATGTCTCAAAAATGACACATAAGAGCTAAACGTTGGGTGGAAATGCAATTGCGGCAGCAGGTGGTTAGTGTTGTGACATTTTTTCACGTAGTCTCACTTTTACAACTTACATCTAGAGTTGCCTTTTCACTGTAGGGCAGGATGTTAGCAGGAATTTCTCACAATTATCATCTCTTATTCACAAAGAAATGAAAGTCGTTACATAGGCACCTCTGGAGGCAAGACAATATACTGCAAATGAGCCACTTCAAAGGTGTGGGAGAGACATTTCTATATTTATACTCTCTTCAACTTGTGTGAGTGTGTCAGCAGGTAAATGTGTATGATCTCTATGTTTTTTGAGACTACGCTTAACAAATTTAATTTTCTGATCAGCTTTTTCCCCATAGAGGACTCATTAGCAAACTGACCTCTGCTTCAACCAAGTCCTTCACCAGCAGGACTGCTTGTGTTCGTGCAAAACAGGGAATGTAAGTACAGATGCATTAAACATATATGCTTTAAAGGAGAAAATTGCAATATATTTACTGTAATTATCATAAAATGACCACAATATGCCATCATGTGCTAAGGAAACACAATAAGTTGAAATACTCGCCTCTCTGACAACAACGCTACAGCCGCAGTGTCCTTCCTTGAAACTTCTATTTTGGGCCAGAATAGGACAGGACATCATATAGAGAGAAGTTGCACTGACTGCTGTAGCCTAGCACGCATGTGCAAGTACTTAAGAGTATTGGTTACAGCTTTATATTCACCAATAAGTATTATAAAAAGCGACAAAGGCACTTACTTGAAAAGGAAGGTGTGGTGGTTGAGAGGATTAAACACAGGACGTTCTACCCATTAATTGGGCTTTGAGACCTCTGTGTCGCAAATATTTTTTTTTTGGCTTTCAACTTTCCTAATTAAGCTACAAAGTGATGCTACAGGGGAGGGATACTCATCTTCCTTTGCCCAGGGGCCACTTTTGCAAAATGACAGGAGGCCCAGTGCCAGTTAATGAACTATAATGTTATTTATGAGATAAAATGAATAAACCTTAAAAGGTCCATAACTCATCGTTCTTTGAAATTCTTTGTTTTCAAATCAACTGATTTATTAATTTATTAACTTGTTGCAAAGATTGACAGACAAATCATATTTTACTGCATTAAATAGCTGCAGCTGCATTTCAGTTGTAAATGCTTCTGTAACATTTGAGAGAGTTTATACGACATTTAACAGCTTCCATCATGCAATCACTGAAATGTTGGAAAGTTTCATAAACATAAACATAAACATGAGCATAAACATAAACTGCTCCTATCAGGGACAGAATGGAGAGCAATCTAAACTCTGTTAGTATGAAATACACATTTATAAGATCAGAATTATCCTCATTTCTGCTTTTGTTCCTCTTCAGCTAATAGTTGTCTTCCCCTGCATAGCTCACTGTCTCTGTCTAGACAGACAATATTTGTCTATTTTTATTGTCAATTAGAAAAATGGTCAGAGGGCGGTGGGAGTTTATTTGAAGTCAGCCACTACATGCCTGTGAACATGCAACACAGGACTGCTCAGTTTCAACATAAGTTACAAGATGATTTAATAGTTGTTTATGATCTACTCACCATCACTTATAGAATGGAGGCAGTCACTCTTTGATGTTGATTATCCAAACATGACATTTTTGTGTCTGAAAGTTTTTCCTGCAGGGCTTCTCTTTGCACATTTCATGGTTGAGATGCCAGTAATAATTACTGTAAGCAAATCAGCATTACCGAATGTTAAGCAGAATTGCACTGAATGAATAAAGAAGCTGTGTGATTAAAGGGGTGTTTAATTTTCATTGTTGAATCCAAAGCCAACACTGGTATTGGACCACACCTCAGTGCTTGTTATGTAAATGGACCACTTTTATTGCAGCTAATTTGGTAATAATTAGCTGCCACTGTAGTGTAATTGTGTTTTGATAAGCGAATTCTCTGCAGATTTCAATGTGTGATATCCTTGGATTTGCTTTGTTTGCTTTGTTTGTCATGTTGCCCTGAGCTCTGCCAGCTTTGTGGCCTTTGTGTCGACCAAAATAAATGCCAGACAAAGATAAGACAAAACAGGTTGGTGGGTGTGTCCTTTCAGGCTCCTTGCTAGGCAACAGTGGGAAAAGATGCTCCAGCACTGAAACAGCAAACAAAAAACTAAAGAACAGAGCAGCAAAAGTCGCTGTTCGTTATAAAGTGTCAGTTTCTCCCTGTGCATTTGTGTTTTTTATAAAACACTAGCCAGTGGTAACTAATAAAGAAAACCACTATGTTATAGTTCTAATTGTACAGAATAAGAATTTCTATTAATTGAGATATTTCATCAAAAAATACTCAGCTATAAACAGCCACATTGGCTATTCCACCCTGGGTTAGGGTTAGGGGTTATAGTAGAATTATTTGCTACTGACACCTGTGTGCCAAGTAGCATGTGTTAAATTAATGCAGTCTGTTTTTTACTGTACCATTGAATATATGCAAAAAATCATGGGAAAATAATACTTTTTCTGGCAAACGAAGTAGCAAGTGGTATGATTCCTGACCACAGCAATGGTGCACGTGTTCAGTTCCCACAGTAAAGTGTGACTCAACATCCTTCAAAGGGATCATGCTTCGTTTTATTTTCCTAAGAAGAGAATCAACATCAGAAGTACAGTAGTGCTTTTATTCTTCTTTACTTTATGAAAAAGAAGTGTAAACACAGCCCACTGGAAAGAGGACAAACCAAATGCAACAAGTTAGATTGATTGTTGTGCACATTAAAAATAATTAAACCAACATTTATGTCAGTTATTTCACAAAGCTGTAACAGTAACAGAGCAATACATTCTTTTCAGTGATTCTGTCACGTTTACCTGATCAGACAGTGTCATCCCTCACCCTCCCCAAACTATTACAGCTGTGTAAGAAAACATGTCTGCTAACCTCCAGGAACTCACTAAGTGGAATTTGCACTGCAGGGATGTATTCCCAGCAATTTCATGTAGTGGACTGTGTCAAGGGACCCGGCAAAGCTTTTTACACACAAAGTGTCCTGCTCTGAAGGGAGCGGGAAAAAAATGGAGAAACAAGGAGCCACTTAGGGTGAACTCCTCTCATTCACCAGAAAGGGAACGATAGGAAGGTCATGCAAAACAAAAGCGATACAGATAAAATGGAACAAAAATGCACGTCAGTATAAGAGGAAAGTTCACAGTAATAGTCATACTGCTTGAGGGTGCTTGCTCTTACAGATGTTCTTTGCACTTTGCACTTTGCACACATGTAGACGAAAGAAGCATTTTTGTAATTTAGTACCATGTGAGCCAGGTGATTAATGTAAATGCAAACTGTGACTATGAAATTATGCTAATAATTGGCTGGAGGGAATCAATAAGGCCAATTAAACTGGTGTGTTACAGTGCAGACACTGTATGCATGAAAAGAAAATATAGCACTGCTCTATCTTTTTAAAAAATACCCTGTGTTAAAGGAATTGTTTGCCATTTGTGGAGATAATTTTATTCTCTTTCTTGCTGAGAGTAAGATAAAAAAAATTGATACCACTCTCATATCTGTCCATTCAATATTAAAGCCTCTGGAGATGTGGTTTTAAAAAGTAAAAACACATATATGAGTTTAAAGTTTAATTTCTCATTAAGCATCTACAAAGATCTGAGCATCTGATCATGTTTTATACTGTTGCGTGTGAACTGCTGAAGATGGGAGCAACTGCTAAATGTATTTTAGCCACCTAAAAAAGGAAAATCTATAACAGTTTATGTGTTTAAGTGACAGCCTTTTCTGCTCTCTTCAGAGCTACCAGACTCTTGGACTAAGATTTTAGTAATTTTACCTCACAGAACACAGGAGGTCCTGGTCTGCCACTGCCGTGATGGGTTAGTTTGTGTTACTGTATGATTTCGGTATAAAACGTTAATTTGGATCCAAACTAATGTTACTTGCCGCGGATCGAAGCAGTGGTAGACTTCTGTGCCCTATGAGGTAAAATAATCTGAAATGTCTTTTTCAGAGGAATCTTGGTGGCTGTGAATTCATGACATGAATGAATTCATGAAATTCCTGTAGCACCTGAAGGCAGCAGGTATGTTTATAAATCCGCAGCCTCCACCAGAATGCCACAGCAGAGCGCAGTGTGATTATGAACGACCGCTCACTGTGTTTACCTTCATTAAATCACCTGAATACAACACCAGGCTGCAACAGTATAACCACACAGACCTCTACTCACATCAGTCAGTTCTAACTCACTATTCTGCTGTTTTATGAGACGTCCAGTTATTAGGGCTCATCTCTTTTCCAGCTTTCTTTTTATCCTTGCAACACATTGCAATTCAAACGCTATTGTGTAACATTTAATTACTAAACTCTGTGACCATGTTCGAGGTGATACACATTAGAATAGTGTCGGCCCATTCCTTTATCTGTTTAGCTGTTTCAGAGATGCACATGGAGACAGTCAGTCTGTCAGACCTACCCTTGGCACTTTGCATTTATTATTCAAATTTCAACCGAGGGGGCAAAATATTAAACTGAAAGCGTGATGTATGCTTTTGCACTCTGAACCGGGGCTGTATCAGACAAACATACAAAACTTATGGATCCGTTTATGACAATTATTCATAATAAAGTTTGAGAGCCGTGCAAATTATAGGAATTTCCTGGGAGGGCCAACAACGACACAGAGGTTTTGGCAGGTATGTAACAGCTGCTGCCTCCAGCTTCTGAATGGATAGATATGAGCATCGTAAAAGAAAATAAAAGAAAATATCAGAAATAAATTTCCTTTCTATGGTAGTGTTATGAGGCAAAGACAGTTTTAGAGAGGAAAACAATTACATCAAACAAGGCGACTCTCTTGCATTTTATCTTCCACAGTCAGGAACAAACAAGTCATTTGGTCTGAACCAGAGCATGCAATTAGACCAATCAGTATAATTTTGAAAATGTCAAAGCGCAGTGATGAGGATTGTTCCCCTCAATTACAATAAAAATTACATCATCATGTTGTTCATTTTATGCGTCCATGTCCATCTGTTCATCTCCACATATTCATCTGTGGAGATGAACAGATGGATGTGGACACATGAAAATTCATTAATAGTTTTCCCACCAACACCTTCACCCCCTCCCACACACACACCTTTTACACTGTGGGAGCAACAGGCCAGAGATGACAAAACTGACCAGTCAGTCAAGGGTGCAAAAGTGATATTGTCTTTCCATTCCCCTCTCGCGTATTTCATTTGTTCGTTCTTCAATCACTCTCACCCCACAGACGGCCAAGGAGCCAAAGAATATTAAAGCCTTGTGAAAGATCCGCTAGTATCTCATCTGCCCTTGTTTTCCTTTCTTCCTTTATTGACACAACATACAAAAATGGCCTTTCTCTGCCAGAACTCCAGACACCCCCCTCCTCTTTTCTGTTTCTCCCACTTGCTTTCACTGAGGCCTAATTACATGGTGGACAGAGTAATCGATACAGCAGAGAGTGAAAGTCCCCAACAGGCAGCTTGAGGACCCTCTTAACTCTCTTCAGTCGACCCTTGTCATACTTAAACTTGCACAGTAGTGAGTCATCTTGACTTTTTGCAGACATTAGACCCAGGCGCGCCTATTCCCACAGCGCAAACAGAGGAAGTGCATTACACTTTACCCCAGGGCAGAGCAAATACACATCTCTCAGAAAAGGCAGGGAAAAGCTGTGCAGCCTCCATGTTTTCGCTATATGCAAATGGTTTATGATGGACCGCATTTATTTTTGATGTTATTTGTATTTATACACCGTGTTGTTTTGTTGGCCATGTCATCATTGAAATGCTGCAGCACATGTCAGCAGACAACAACACTGCTGACAACCCTGACAAGCTTAAAAGACTGCTGCAATGCTATCGGGTTAGCTGCAGTTCACCGAGCACACATGTACAGATCTCACAGACAGGTTCTTCACTTTTTTATGTTTTTTCTTGCTGTAACATGCTGTAGTATCAAAATAATGAAATATGAAAGGCTGCAAATCATGCTTTTTTAAAACCATGCTATTGTTTGTCCTCAACCATGATTCTCAGTGTACTAGTATAATTCTACATCACACTTGGGTAGAGGTGGAAATAATAAAGTCCAGTTACTCTGTTAGTGTACTTAAGTAAATTTTTCACATATCTGTATCTTACTTGAATATATTTTTCCACTTTTAACTTTTACTGCCTACATTTTATCTGTACTTTCTACTCCTTACATTTTTAAAACAGGCTCGTTACTTTAGTTTTAATGCATGCGAGGGGAATTATTGATTATTTATATTTTGCATCATTGCGTGCTGCTTCCCAACATCAAGACTGATTTCAACCTAAATGGCTGGGACGATAGCACATAGAAAAGATGATTCCTTGGTCGATCAGTGCATATCTTGCATGACAGACTTAACAAGATGAAAACATTGTAAAACACAAACAACGAAAACATCATAAAAGACGTACCAAGAGGAAAACAACGTATAAGACATAACTGGACAAGAACAACATAAGAGACATACTAAAATGAAATCGACATTAAAAAAAAGACAAAAAAGGCAGAAAAGTTGTAACTGGACAGAAATGCCATGAACGATATAACATGATGAAAATGGTGTAAAAGACATAAGATGACAAAAAGAAAAACAAACAAAAAAGGCATGAAACAATGAAAATGATGTAAAAGACGAAAATAAGGTAACTAGATTTAACAAGATTAAATTATGTAAAAGATGTAACAAGGCAAAACAGACAAGAGAGGGAGACTCGACTACAGAGAAAGGTGAAGTTCAGTTAGCTTTTCACAGAAACAGCTGGTAGAAATGTCCTTCAGAGGGCGACTTTTACTTTGATGCTTGGAGTACATTTCAGAGCCTGAACTTTTTCACTTTTGTTTGAGTAAACTACTAATAGTCTTATCCTCTTAGCCTATCCAAAGAATCTCAAAAAGTACTTGTAGCCAGCACAGCATTAAAGTAACAGCTGTATGTATCATTGCATAAAAATATGTGATGCTGATATTGGTGAGATGAACACACACACAACATTTCAGTCCATCACACATAAGCAATTTGAAGCCTAATGATTAACTAACAATGAAAACTACTATATGGAGAGGCAATTACTGAACGTAAACACACTGAGTGGCTTAATCAGAGCATAAATAGTACAAAAAATCTTGTTTTTGATTTCATGCATTATAAGTTTAAAAGTAAATAAAAAACATAGTGATAAAATTTACATTGGCCAGCAGCTTATAGACACCATCAGATCATCAGTATTAGACCAGCGTATGTGTCAGTGAGGGACAATTACTGCAGGTATAAAGGTTACTTGCTGCATAAATCAGTGGAGATTTTATTCATCCTATTCTTTCCCTGTACTTATAAATTAGGATTTTTTAAAATAAAACAAAGGATAGAAATTACATTAAATCCACGTTTTTTTATAGGATGCTTTTTGCTTCCATTGACAGGTTGAAGCTTGTATGCCGCTCCGCAGCTCAGTCTTGTTTTTACAAGGGCACTTCTAATTAACTCTGAATAACCTTTATTGTAAGACAGAATTTCAATAACCGTCATTTGAAACACGCACCTTTACAAACTGTGGAAGTGTAATTTGCTGAATTCGGGAAGCGGGGTTCTCAAGAAATAACAAGTCTATTGAAAATCACTACAAAACATAAACTTTGTTTTACTATTGCAGAAAGACGTGTTGGCTGGCACAAGGTCACAACTGCTATTTCACTAATGTTTAATTTCAATAGTGTGTCAATGTTGAGCAACAAGAGGAATGCAGATGAATGAGGGTTTTTTTGTGGAGCTTAGCAACACATGATTTTTTTTCTAAATTAACTGTGAGCTCGTTATAATGCTTTACAATGCTTCACTGGGGCTTTAGGCCTATAGTGTTGGCCTTATGCGTAACATCACATAGCTTGGTGGGTCAGTGAAACACTTAGAAAGATATACAAATGTTAAAGTACAGAGATTCATTGTTAGATTTTGTGTTGAATTTTTTTTACATTATGTTGACTGAAAGACGTCTCTATTCATTTGACTATTGTAGGCCTTGGTTCATGTGTTGCCATAGCAACTTCAACAAGACAAGAAACAAGACAAAGAGTCGACAGCCATGTTAGAGAGTCTACAGCGGGGATGGCCAACTTTCTTTGCCCTGGGGGCACGTCTGCAAATGACATGAGGCCAGGGACCCTTTCTAATGGGAAGAAAGGAGGACTGGACTTTACTGATCTTGGGTCACTGTGACCAATCAGCAGAGGTGGACAGATACTGAAAATCTGTACTCAAGTACAAGTACTAGCTGCCAATAGTTGAACACACTAACAATTGATTAATCATTAATAATTTATAAGATACAAAACATTTTTTTTGCAGCTAATCTTGGATGACATATTTATGCTACATGCATGAAAATACAAGAAAGACAAGACTTATTTTAAATTATATTTCAGGGATCTCATATTTCATGTATTTTAATTCAAAAATGTATACTATTGTATGCATTTTAATTACTTATTTAATTTTTACAGGGTTCCAACTCCTTTTCCAAAGTCAAATTCAAACACTTTATCCAAAATGCTTTCAAAACTTGAAAACATTCCATCAAAATTGAAGTGTTTATAGGGATTGCCGGCACCCATAAGGAACCCTGACATTCCTCCACAGACCACTAAAGGCAGCTTATATACCACTAGCGGTACTCACACCACAGTTTGAGAATCTAGTTTTGAGTCAAGACCAAAGTGGTAGACCAAGTAACAAAGAGGCCACACAGTGAATTAACAAAGATAAAGACACTGGCATGTGTGGCATGCACTTTGCTCTGTCTTTTTAAAGCCAGAACGATAGTGTTTTTTGCTCTGTCAGATGCTTTTCACTATATATACCTGTATATAAAGGCAAAATCAAGATCACGTTTCTTTTGTATTCAAATCTATTGAAACACAAATGCAGATGAGTTTGGTCAGGTTCAGCTTACCCGCGTATGTATCTGACCATAAAACTACAAAACCACCTCCCATTAAAAGACTGTGACAAATGTCTGACCTTTTCTCAGAGTTTTCTGCTCTTGTTACTGGCAGCCTTGGCAGAGAGGTAAGAATGAGCAGCCAATGAAACTTTCTCATTGGGGGATCTGATGATCCAGAGGATTTGGCTGTCTCTTGATTAAAATCTTTGCAACTGCACAAACCTGCAACAGAGTAGGCACGCTCCACACTCACACACACACACACACACACACAACGCACACACACACACACACACGCACGCACGCACACACACACACATACAGGCGCACTCTCCACATGTCCTGGAACTGTAATTCTACCCAAAAAATGCAATTGCCTCAGTGAGTGATCCGGCTCCTGTGGTTCCAGTGGTCAAACATCAAGCACGGCAATGATTATAAATAATCCAGTTTTCACAGGTTGCCTCCCTGATCATATCATCCCAAATTCATCAACGTCATTTTCGTCTATTTTTAGCGGAGTGATTCAAGTGTCTCATCTCGGTGAATCATAGGTGATAGTGAACCTCTCCCTCCTCATTTGGCTCCCTCTCAGCCCCATCTTTGTTCTGGCCACGTCTTGAAGGCTGAACATGGGTGTACTGACACTACAGGATGAGAAGAGAGCACAAAGCCAGAGCTAATTAAAGTAGGCAAACTTCAGCGGCCTTGTCTCACTCTCATTGACCTTTATCAAAACACTGGCATTCATGTCGTGCAAATGCTGGCACACTCCGCTGAAAGCAGTGTAGGGGAAGAGGTAAACAAACACAGCCTCATTAGATTGCACCAGAGACCGTCCTATCACCCCGGTAATCTTGTGATGCTTAACAATTCCACACCACCGCACCCACCCTCCACCCCCAACTAGGGATTTTAAACTGTGGATGGGTTAATGGAAGCATCACTGATGGCAATAAATTACAAGTCACATTTCATATCACTAAATACAAACAACCAAAAGTAATCAAATTGCTTGAAATACTTAATCATGTGATCTTCATAGCTGATGGCTTTCTGTTTGCTATAACTTTGTACTATATATGTTTTTGTGAATCTCTTCACTGTCAGTGTTCTTCTGTCACATATGGGCTGTCATTGTGCTATTTTGACTCACTACACTGTTGACAGAAAGCTGATAGAAAAGGTTTAGATGTTAGTTATTGTAACATGCATGTGACACAAGTTGAGACAACTGAGCAGCCAGGACGCAGAGGCAAAGCACATAAAGTTAAGGTTAGAGAGGTTAACTTAAGCATTTTAAATGATATGGTAAATCATTACAGCACATACTGATTTGACTAAAATGTAGCATGTAGTATGTAGTATGCAAACAAAAGCAAATCTGTAGTATGCCAAAAATACCAAGATGTCATACTGCTTCTGAACAAAAATCTCCATTATGTACCAGACCAGTCTACACCTCACCCATTGCATATCAAAATATAACGTACTGGAACAGTACGTTATATTTTGATATACAGTCAGGCAGACAGGAATTTTTTTTTACAAAAATTTCTTGCTATTCATCATTTAATTCACTTCTGATCATTTCTGAGGTGAAAATCACTGTGTAGATTTCAAAGTGCTTTGTTTGTTTTTTTTTTTACAAAAATTGAATGCAAGTCAATGATGTGCTTCAACGTTTCCCGAGTTGAGAAGCTCCACCAGCACCTGAGGGTGTAGCCAGCCGGCCCCTCCACTCGCTGAGCCCTCTCACCCACAGGAGCACAGACCACTGCTGCCAGCACAACAGGACTTCAGCAACAGTGACAGAGGAAAGCCAGGCCCACAACACTAAGATATTTTTAATTTCCATACAGCTGATATTTTCATTATGTTACATTTTTATGTATTTTATTGAATTAATGCAGCTATTGCTAAGGAGTTAATATTCACAATGTGACCAAACTTGGGCATTAACACGAACAAAAATACCAACAGTCAGCACAACTGTTGATGAAAAGGGACCTGGAGATGACAGGCTTCCAAGGCAACAGAAATCCTGAGAGAACTTTCTTCCAATCTTCAGATATACATTACAGGTACTATAAATGTTAATCTTGTCACTTTTTCAGTGTAACATTATAATGGGATGCTACACAGTAGAGCGGTGGTTTGCCATTAGGTGTGCTGTTAATTACTTCTATTTGCTAAAAACAGAAACTAGCTAAGCCTGGCCTACTGCAAAATAAATCGCTAATAATAATACCATGAAAAGCGTGTGCAATATGTACTGCCAACTGTGTTTGTTTGTAGCATGTAGTAGTTGCTTCTGAAAACAGCCATTTAGTGAAGGAAATGGAGGACAGGTGTGTAGGCAGGTGACTGAGAAATGGTGGGAAGAGCTGAGGACAACTGCTGCGTAGGAGGGGAACTGCAGGCTTTGGAAAAACAAGCAATTTTAGAACCTTTGTGACAGGAACATGTGCAGAAATATCCCAAAATAAATGCGATAGAGTGACACGTTTAGACCTTTTTTTTTTTTTTCTTTTTTTTTTTTCATTTTGACATGTTACAGCAGGAAAAGCACCGGTGTAAATAATGAAAGGAATGATGGCTGAATTCCATTTAGCTGCCTTTGTTTCAGGGTCCTGGAAGTTTTAATGTCTCTCAAATCTTACTTTGACTGTTGTATAGCATATAACAGAGCCATTTTCAATGTTATTATTAACACTTGTGCTTTCCCTACAATGACAAGACAAAACATCTGCATTGAAAAAAGCTTTAAAACATTTTTGAAAATGGTTTCCACAAAAATCACTGGTACATGGGCGAACATCACTTGGCTTGTCAGTGTACGATAACTGACTGATCAGGTGCTGAAGTCAGAGCTTCAAAGTGTTATTGAATAATGTAGTTAAGTTGGGAAAATCAAAACATAAAACAAACAATTACTTGGACAAAGTCAAGTGATGTCACCTAAAAAAATAAGAAGCCCTGTCATCTCTCAGTAGAGACCTAAGATGATTGTATTCAACATTTCTCCTTTACTTGTCAATATGCTTTTAATAATGTTCATATCTACCATTCAAACAAATACAAATAAACACTGTAAATCTTGTATGGATGGGTGCAGTTAGGCTGGGTGTAGTTAGTAGCATGCCAATTTGATAAAAGAGATAAAGCAAACCGAGCAGTGTTTTGTGATAACGACCAGTGGGAAATCCACACTGACAGCATCTTTTAGTGCGCTTCTGAAGTATTTTAGACACCCATTAGGCATTCACCTCAGAAATACAGAAGCACTAATATATGCAAGCAGAATACTACCGTGTGTTTCTGTTTAAAATGAAACTCAAAGCAACAAAATGTTGAATATTGCATGACTATGTTGTACTAATGTAATTACCCGTATACCCTCACTGCTTTGCAGCATCATGGGGGTGCTGGGGCATCCTGCAGAGCCGAACATAAATAAACATAACCCTATGGGCAATTTAGAGCATCCAATTCACCTGGCCCGCATGAGTGAACCGCGGGATGTTACGAGGGAACCCAGAGGAAACGCTGGTGAACACGACGGACATGCAAATTCTACACGGAAAGGTCCCAGTCGGTCCTGCTGTGTTCAAACCCAAATCCCTCTCGCTGTAGGCTAACCACTGACGAAACATGCCTGATGTGATTAACACTGTGTGGGAATATGAATTATGCTGAATTTCCCACCCTGAACATTAAGATATAATGTATGTATGTGATGTGTTTTTTTTTTTTGTTTTTTTTTGTAGTCATGTTAACCTGAGAAAAATGTGTTTATAAAACTAAGAATACTTTTAAACTTACCTGTAGAGTTAACTGATTTCACCACAACTTAATTATTGTGCGATTGCTGTCAACTGCAGCATTTACAATTATATAGGCCATGCTCATTTCTGCATACAAAGTTTTCCACCATTTTGGACTTTTTGGCAGACACATCTAATCCAATCTTCCCCAAATTTGTTGCATATCATATTTAGATGACCCCAAACTAAACTTATCAATTTGTTTTCTTATGTGAAGTCAAGCGAGTATTTCAACTTAACATGTTTCCTTAATCTCTGATGGCACATCGTGATCATTTTACGACGTATTACAGTAAATTTATCACAGGTTTCTCATTTAATGAGATGAAATTTGATGCAAAGCTGTCTTCAGGTGTGAATCACCAACACTTCTTGCTGGGAGTCTTTCAGTAGCTTGGCCAGCACCAGCAGCAGATGCAGCTGGAATCACATGCATTTTCTTCAAGAAATGCAAATTTTCTAGTTACGTTTATTGTTCTAAGACTGATGATACTGTTATCCAGCTGAATTGTTTCATATGACCAAGATGTAAGGAGCCATGCAATTATTTTGAAAGAACAGAAGACACAGAAGAACCTGAACAGAGACAAACCTGTGGGCGGAGGTTCAGGGTTATTTTCAATTTTGAATAAACAAAACACATATGAATATAATGACTCACTCGTGGTTTAATCATTCAGTTAAATTACATGGGGAAAAGGTCCCGGCAGTGCAGAGTCTGACAGGAGGAAGTGTGTGGTTGTTCCCACTCATGGAGTTCAGGCAGCTGAGGGAATGAATTACAGCCTAGCCTTTCACCTGGACTGTTCCCTCAGCCCCTCAGCATAGACTTCACTCTGACCTGAGCCAGCCACCACTGAAGATTAGCCATGGGGAAGAGATAACTCACACCAGTAAAACTGTGTGTCACAGAGTTTGAGTCATTCTCTTCAAGCTCAGAAAGTGATACTTCTGAGCAATGCAAGCATTTCAACTAGGATTTTTTCCTCCTCTTCATTGCTGCATGTTTGCTCTTTCTCTATCACCAGCGTTTCTTGGATAAACTCTGTCAATTATTTTTCTTTCACACCTTCCACAATGACAGATGGTAAATGGGCTGCATTTTATATGGTACTTTTCTAGTTGATCGGCCACTCAAAGCGCTTTACAACTACATGTCACCTTCACCCATTCACACATACATTCACACATCAATTTTCACAGCCATCGGGAGTAATTTGGAGTTTGAGTATGTCACCTAAGCAGGGGCAGATTTAGTCATTTTAGGGCCTAAGGTAAACACAGGAAGAGGGCCCTCCTCATCTCCCCCTTTTTACAATTCTTGAATGAATAATAAGTCCGAAAAATAAACTTTTTTTTCATGATGGAGTACGGGGCATGAATTAAGCACCACAGCTTGAGAGAAGAAGCTGCTCTTTAGTCCAGTGGTACAGCAGTGGACTTATGTATCTGTTGCCCGACAGCAGCAGGGTGAACAAGCTGTGGATGGGGTGGATATTGTCTTTTAGTATCCTCCTGCTTCCTTCTTTTTTCAGCACTGCTGGGATAGTTTCGCTGGATGATGAAGGATTGGTGTAAATAAGCTAGCCAGTTAGCAAAATGCTAGCTAACTGGCTATCTTATTTACACCAATCATTACCTAGGTAGTTAGCCAGTGTTTTGCTAACATTAACAAACATACAATGTGAATATTATGTTTTTATAGGAAAAGGAGAAAGTCGACTAAGGTCCCAAGTTTGGAGCACATTGCAAAAAGGGGCGGTACTTAGGAAGGGTCGATTTCTGATATTTGCATAATGGTCAGTCCCCTCCTGTGACTAAGGATACTTCAACATGCAGGAGCCAGGGATCGCCAGTTTGTGACAACCCTAAAGTGGAAGTCACATCTTTAGGTCAGCTTAAGTAGACAAGTGTTTGGAAAACATGGTGACAAGGATTTCTGCATCTTCTCCTTGGCAACACATTTGCAGGGCTGTATCGTCATATTTGGGGTTCATACTTGGAGTACTATCTATACTATCTATACTATCTGCACCTCTTTAACAGGAGATGTTTTCGTAAGAACTGACTGGCAGCCTTTTCCTCTTTTGTAATAACTGTACAGGTTTCAGTTTTTCCAAGGACACAAAGTAACAAAACAAAGAGCTAAAGAAAACAGCACACAACAAAAAGAGTACATTCTTAAAGTCTAGTCTCTTAAATGTTTTCATCCTATACTGAAGCAAACTAGCTCTAGTCTTGTCAACATCAAACGCACATATGAGAATAAAAAGAAAAAAAAAAGACAAACTTCCTTTTTAATTTCATACTGTAACAAAAAGTCAAGGGCACCTCAAGAGTGACAGAAAATTTGCCTAATGGGGAACAAAGATACAGAAAGCCAAAGATAGGCAGACTTTTTAAAAAAAGTTTCAATATGCAGATTGGTCTCAGAGCAGAAATCAAGCATCAGAAAAATGCTAAAGATTTAAGATGCTGAACATGAACCACAGTGTGTCTGGTTTGAGCCCGTCGGAGAACCTTTGTTGCATGCCATTCCTCATCTCTCACACTCCCTATTTTTCTGTCATCTCCAACTCTATAATAAAGGCATAATACCAAAAAAAAGGGTGATGGCTGTGTTTAGTGTCTACTTGCTCCCGGGCAAGAATAGGCACAAAGCAATTCGGCTCTTCAAACCTGACCCCCTTAGTCAGCCTATAAATAATGACAATAGTAATGTCATTGTTTAGTATGGCATTAGAAGTCAGTCCACACTTTTAGACTTAGTTGACTTATTATTTGAATTATTATTTTCAGTTTTTAGTTACAGTTTGGTCAGGTTTAGGCAACAAAAGTACTTGGTTATATTTAGGCAACATCACTACTTGGTTAAGGTTAGTCAACAAAACTACTAGGTTTAGGCACCAAAACCAAATGGTTAGATTTACACAACAAAGATACTTTGTGAGTTTTAGGCAACAAAAATACTTGCTTAGGTTTAAGCAATAAAACTATGTGTTTAGATTTAGGCAACATAACTACTAAGCAGCAAAAATACTTGGTTAGGTTTAAGCAACGTCAGTACTTAGTTAAGTTTAGGCAACAAAACTGGTGTAAGCAGCTAGGTTTTGGCAACAAAACTACGCAGTCATATTTAGGCAAAAAACTACTTGTTTAACTTTGTGTTTCTGTGGATGTAAAATTCTGTTATTTTTCAGTCATTTATTTCTGTGTGAACTGCTCCCTTGCTGGATATCGTTAGCATGCATCACCCCACAAATTTATGTCATAAAATTTGAATTATTTCTTCCAGATTCTATACCTATAATCTTGGATTTAATTGATTTATAGTAGCCTATTTTACAGCTTTAAACATAACCATGTCATCCCTCTAATCTAAGCGAGGCCTGTTTAGTTTTGCTTTTTATTTAGACGTGAAACCTTTCATAGCTCTAAACTGTACCAAGCCAGCCACTGATATCTTAATCTTGAAAGCCGATGCTACCTGGTCACATCACATACATACTGTAAGGACAGGAATTGAGGACGCTTTTAAGTAAGCTTTTAGACAGAGCCAGCATGTCTCTTTGTGTCTCTCACGTCAAGTCGACAGGAATTCAATAATTCTGGGGTCTCATTAGGTGTTGGCAATTTACCTGCTGTAACGTGTCAGGAGCACATCTGCAGTGAGAGCCCCTTAGCACACCAAGTCTGGAGTGCAGCACAATCTGCAGCAGCACCAGCAGTTATTGTTCATGCAGCACCTCACCCTGGTGCCCAGTGCTCCACAATTCTTATTCAGGGAGAGACCTTCTCACAGCTACCGCGCCTCCCATCCCTTTGCTTTGCTGCTGACAAAAAAAAAAAGAGAGGAAATCAATGAAACCAAGGATCAATAGGACTCCTCCATTGCCAAGCCCATCTGCTCCTTTTTTTAAAAGATGATGTAAAGTTCAACAGTGAAAATAGCAGCAGTCTGACATTACATCTTGCCACCAATTGTTGTTATTTATTATTAGCAAGCCTCTATTGGAGGAGGACAAAAACAAAGTTTAATGCTAAATGCCTGGTGTGGTTGCAAGGTAAGAATAATAGATGTTTGGTCTTTTTGAACTAATTTAGTTTTTAAGTCTCTCACTCAATGAGTAAGGTGAGCATTCCTAATTCCTTACGTTTTTGGAACGTCAGTCAACTTTCCACTTTCCTGTAGTCAAGCTTAAGGACTAACAGATGTAGGAATTATGTAATTAAGAAACAAAAAAAGTAACTGTGTTCTGTTACAAAGACAGAAGGAAAAAAAAGACATTCAGATTATAGTGACATTTAGTAAAATGGGGATTATTAGCAGGATTATCTACACAGACCAACCATTAACATTAGCAACACAGAACAACAGCTAACGTTAGCTTCAGAGACAATTGTTAACGTCAGCTATACAGAAATCTACAGAAATATTTTGGGACTGCAGGTGATTCTGGTGACCATGTGTTTTGATGACATTTTTAGTGAGAAATGTGCCTTTTATTTTCATGATCTTTATTCAGTGAATGTTATGATTTTTTAGCTTAGAAACAATCTTAAAATATTGCTTTTCCATTGAGAACGGAAGGAATATGTGCCATTTTGTTTGTTTTCACAGAAGGAAACTTTACAGTCACACGACATTGACGCAGGTCTATAGAAAAGAATAGGACAAAACATATAGGCATCTCACAGTTTTAGAGCCCTTATTGTAAAACTGACATGTTTTGCGCTGTCGACCAAAGCAGCTGTTACACATTTTGGTGTGAGACTGGACTGGACAGATGTTTAAATTCACCAGCCTCTCAATAGTAAAACATTATTTTACGCCTGAAATCTACCAGCCACTTTCATTTTATACCAGCATTTTAATGGTGGCTGGTGCTAATTTCCCACCCTCAGCAGCAGCATTGTCACATACAAGTTCGCTAATGTTGGCAAAATGCTAGCTAATCTACACAAATTGTAAGATAGCTGATTATAGATGCTAGCTGATGTTAGCAAAATGCTACTAGTTAACCTAAATCAATCATTTGCTGGCTAGTTATCTAGTGATTTGCTAACATTAGCTTAAAATGTGACTTCTGTATAATATATGTTGCTTTTGGTTTTCTTTTTAATACACAAGCCTAGCACAGAGCATGTTTCCTGCACACATATGTAAGTGCAGGAAACAGGAAAGGAGAAAGAACCAAATTTGCTGTTACTGGACCAAAGAGCGAAAAGGGCCGGCACTTGGAATGGATCAGTTGAGGCTCCTGACATTTTGTTCAGTAGACTCCATGATATATAAGAGAACCAAATGCAGAATATTTGTGGATCTGTGGGACGCACAGTAGTTCTGAAAGGACACACTTAGAGAACGTTCCTTCAAGAATTATACACTGCAAAGTACCCAAGGGTATCATATGTGTTTGCTGTAAGCTTGTCAGGTACCCTTTGTTTTCTCTTTTTTGGTATACCAATATATCACAGTACAGTATCTTAAAAATACACATTATCTGCCTGTTGTGATTCAACCTTCACAGCGTCAAAACTCATACCTTTCCTCTAATATTATCTCACACTCCCTTTTATCTTCGTTGTAACCAGGCATAGCATTTGTAACTGTTATCTCGGTTATGCAATGAAAGATGGTGCTGTGTCAAAGCTGACTTTATTTAGAATGAAAGAGAAGGAAGGAGAGAGATTTCAGTGATACTGTCAAAGAATAATTTATATCAGTGAGACACTAAACCAGAAACAATACACATGTGGTAATGCACCATAATGAACGGAGATGGTGATTTAAGATGATGAAATGAAAAAACTAAAATGTCTTCATTATGTCCATTCATCCTTTAATAAATACTCCACAGGCAGCAGTGTTGTGATCCCTTTAATGTATCCAATAGTGTTCCAGCCAAAAATAACTTTTTTATGATACCACAGTGGGCCATTTTCCCTCGCTTTGTTGCCTCCCATGATACATCCAATCAAAGACCCAATCTGTCACATTTTAACAGGAATATTCACATAAGTTACCAAAGAGTTTGAAATATAGATGAAAAAATATAAGCATATGTTTATGAACAAACAGTACTGATGTAAACAAACTATCCACAGTATCACAAAACATTAATGAACAACTTTTGGACAGAGCCAGGCTTTTCAACCCAGTGTAAGCTTGGAGGGGATCATGTGATCGCTTCCGTGTGTGAGTGATCACTGGACCTTGTCTGCAGCTAATCTCAAATACTACTGGAGTGATCGGCCTAATTTTTTGTGTACACAGTCATGACTGTATGCTCAAGGACCTCTGTGATCTTTAATTTTGAAAAAACTTTTTTTAAATGACTTTATGGCCATTATGTTTTTATGACCACATGCATTATGTTTTCAGGTCATCCCATTATTGTGAACGTAATATATATGAATCTGGACAGACATGGATAGAAACTGTAACTTGACTGGTTGGTGGAGACATACAACTGTGAAACAGTATTTCTATTTTTGACTGCTGTGTTTTATACAAGCATTGACAGCTGACTTCTCACTCTTCTTTACCGGCCACTAGGGGCCGCAAGTGATAAATAAGTGCCTCAGTTTGTAATCCTGGGACAACAGTACAGTATGTGGGGTCATGTTAATGTTGGTGGAACTTTGCAAATCTCTGCAGATGCTGGTTGCATCTGGCTGTTGTGGTGGAATTGCAGCAGGTGCTTCACCATCTGTTGCCTGGTGGAGATCTGCACTCCACCGAGTGACCTCTTGTTTCCAATATTTATGCTAAGCTAAGCTAACTGGTTGCTGGTTGTAGCTTCATAATCACATTACAGATTGACTGGTATCAAATTTCTAATCAAACTCTCAGCAAGAAAGCAAATGACTATATTTACTATATAAGTTTTCCTAGTTCCTTTATATCTAAAGAATTTGTCCATCTTTTCATGAGCTGTCAAGTTATCTGTGGGTGATTGCAATTTCCAAAGCTTGATTTTTTATTTTGATGTGGGAGTAGCCCTTGTGTAGTATAATTCTTGAATGATGCATGAGCATTTCCTACTTAATCAGAAAGAAATCAGAAAGAAACTTCACTTTAAAAAAACACATTTCCTCTTAAATTTGATACCAAATATGTGCCATGTGTAGCTTTTTAGATTGGGTTTGATTCAACATATTTCAAAAAAACACCAAACAAAATAACAAATAGCTCTAAAACTCTAAACAGCTGCGATGAAATGAATCTCAGTCTACCTAAAAGAAGATAAAGTAACTTCTGTCAATTTTCTAACAAAATTTCTCTCTGTTTGCTTGAGTCAACATTCAGTCTGACAACAACAGATTCTTCACTGGATAACTCTAGGCCTTCAAAGTAAAAGAGAAATGTCCCAGACTTTACCCCACACAGCTCTGTTATAAGAACAAACTCCAGTAGGAAGTGTTTTTGGCAACTTATAGAAAAATCACTGAATTTAGTCAGACCTCCTATCGACTTCCCTGCGGAGAACAGCCTCCACCTCTGGCAGTGAGAGCTGAGTTAGTTTACTGTTAAACTCACAATGTCTCTGTCGACGGTGCTGTAGGTTGTGTTTTTGGCAACTTATCTGGGGTTTATTATACGTGTAAAAGTCGCAACCTGGTCAGTGGTCCTGACCAACTCTTCAATGACAAATGAAAGCATCTACATTACAGATCTCATGACTTTTTCAGTGTTTGAACTTGATTATTTCATCGGTGCTCCTGAGCGCTATGGACTCTGTCTATCCATCTAGCCAAACTCATCTTGTCCGCTTGCATCCGCAGTCTCATTCTTCCGGTCTCTTCCCAAAGCTCATGACCATAGTTGAAGGTTGGAACATAGATCACAGGTAAATTGAGAGCTTTGCCTCCCGCTCAGACCCCACGATACTTGAACTCCTTCACTTGAGGCAGCAACTCACTCCCAACCGCAGGGCGAAATCCATGGTTTTCCGGCAGAGAACCACGGCCTCAAACTTGGAGGTGCTGACTCTCATCCCGGGGCTTCACACTCGGCTGCAACCTCCCCGAGTGCATGCTGAAGGTCACAGTCTGAGGAATCCAAGCAATGGAGTCTAGAGGGTTGAATTTACATGACACATTGTGCCTTTAAGATGCTGGCTGATATTTATGCTGGATATGAGGTGCAGGGCTCAGTATCTGTTTTGCCCTGATGTACTCTCAGCATGCTTTTAGAGGTTATCAATCATGTATGACATATTAGGTTGCCTCACTTCTTTCTCCACTTAGAATAAAGTAGACCTGAATTATTAAAATTTAATTAAAACACAAATGATGCTTTAATACTTAAATTTGGAATAATGTTTCATATCATATTATATGATATAAAGTTACATAAGTGTAACAGTTATTTAAAGTGTCCCTGTCCTGAATCAGCAAATTGGCATGCACACACAGTTACAGTCTCTCCATAATTACCTTCTCCAACACAATGCTTGCAGGGCAGCATCTGTGAACTGAAGTGACCCAGTCTCATTTTTGTCCCTGCTTTTATCCCTCAGGCAGCGACTACTTCCTGTGTCTCCTCAGACAAGCTGTGTAAAGATACGGCTACAGGTGATTGATTGAATAATCCTCTGCATCCCTTATCTCAGCCTACTTCATCACTCCATCCAGCCTCCAGAGCAAATCTCCATATCTCCTCATACTAAAAGAAGGGCTACAGGTGAAAACAGGGCTTCCAAGTCTATCTCCAGAGCGCTTTCAATGCTTTTCTTTCACTTGTCACATCGCTTTGTTTTTTTTTCTCACTCATGGTTCATTGAATTCATACACACTGCATGTCATTGCTGAACGTGCATGCTGACACTTTGCCTCTAATTTATTATCATCTTCTGTGAAATGTCATACCCTCTTAAGCATTCTATTAACACGACAACCTAAATGTTACCGTGTAAAACCTCTCAGGTTCTCTACTGAACAAATCAGGGTCAAATTATAGGATTGATTTTTTTTCCAGCTGTTGGCCTTTTTCCCTCCATCGTGTGGCCTTGTGCATCGGCCTGTTTTTTCATTCTCATTACAGACAGTGAAGACAGACTGTACAAATCAATGCCTGACTCCTCGCTTTAACCTTGGAATGTCATTAGTGTCTGCACATTAAAGCCAAGCTTGACTTGAGCTAATTTAGCTAAATGAGGATATCTCCCAGCTGAGATGGAAAGATGAAGGGGAACCTTGGCAGTGTGACATTTCTACCTACAGGACTGACTATGGATTCATTGTAAAATGCTTTGGGCTACTGGATGATACACACATGGCATTCAGGGTTTGTAGTTTGTTTTATGTTGGGAGATCTGAGAAAAAAGATTTTTTCATGTCCACTGTGGACATAAAACCAAAACCAAAAATAAAAAAAAATAAATGACATCAATTTAAAACAACAGATTCTGGGAGTTGATTTGAAAGAATATTATCTATATTTTTTGTTATTGTCAGCTAATACCACAAAAAGGCCGTCCCTTTTCTACCCTCAGCACCAAACCCTTTTATTTCTTACCTAAAAACCTACCTTATAACCAAAATTTTAAAAAAGGGTCACAAATATGTCATTTCACTTAATAATTTCCTTGAAATACTTTTCCACAAGTTATTTAAATACAGGTTTCAATACCACATCAGTATCTTTATGCTAAAGTATGGATCTGAATGAAAAAAAGGATTGTTAAACCTCTTTTAGATCACAACCCAGCTCTTTAATGATAAATATATGTCAAAAAATACAATTTTTTTTTTTCCTATCCATTCGTTCATTGTCCATAAACGCTTGTCCTGAAGGGTCATGGCAGGGCTGGAGCTAATCTCAGCTGACACTGGGCGAGAGGCGGGGGACATGGACAAGTCACAGTTCATCTCAGGGGTGACACATAGAGACAAACAACCACTCACACTCACACCTACGGGTAATTTAGAGTTATCAATTAAACTATTAAGCTGCATGTCTTTGGACTGTGGAAGGAAACCAGAATACCCGGACAGAACCCACACAGACATGAGGAGAACATGCAACTCTGCTCAGAAAAGTCCCCTGCCATAAACAGCCAGCTGGGGGATTCAAACTCAGACCGTTCTTGCAGTGAGACGACAGTGCTAACCACTGCACCACCGTGCCACAGATCTTTTCTTTTTTTTTTCTTTTATCAAAATCCAATCAAGTTTTCTTCCAAAATGATATTTACTAAGGCAGGCTTGAACTAGGGAATTTTAGCCAATAGCATCATGACATCCATCCATCAACCTCAGTCCTCAACATGCAGCACAGAACTAATAAGATTTATAAGTTAGCTAGTTAGCAACAGGCTGATACATCAGGCTTACATGACATGGCCATTTTTCAGCATTCAAATCAAATTTCTCCCTGTGTTATGTGCTACCTGCCAATCCTTTTGCACTCAGAAATACATCACAGAATGAATCAATTCTAGCCAGTGGGCCTGTAACAACAGTATTTTGGTGAAGTAGACCAAGGTATGAGGTGGTGAAGGCATACTGACTTACCATCCTGTCGCTAGCAAGCTAACTGCCTGAGCCCTGCACAACTAAAAGTTTGAAATTAATTGACAGGTAGATGCCATGACATTATAGGTTGGATTTGCATCATATTTTGATTTACAGGAAGAAAAGGTGAACTGGTTTTTCCACAATTTTGATATAAAAATATAAATAAATAGATTTTTTCTTTGTATTATTTTCATCATATATCATATAATAGGTGCATAGCATGACTGGGGATGTGATGTAGAAGGGTTGAAAGGACAATTTTCATTTCATCTCAACTTTAACACAGTGTATCTCCTCTATTTAATCTATACACACAGAGAAATATAAAAATGTAATTTTGAGGGTTTAGGGGGAATTACGTGCTGTAACCAGGTATTCACTGGGGAACAGCCAGGAGTATAGGCTTGCGAGTCTCATTGTCACAGTGAGGTTGCCAGGTAACCAGCGCTCAGCGGATTGCTAAACATTTGTCCGTCAAAAAATAGTTATACTGCAAAACTCCCTCACAGCCTGCGGCATGTTAGTCTTGGGTCAGAGTCCACACAGGATGCATTCAGGCACAGTATTGACTGTAGGTCAGAGCTCAACACACATTCAATTAAATGAAATGTAGTGATTAAAATAGAAACATATTTGCATGTTTCTGCTGAAATATACTCTTTTCCGACTTTATTTTAATCCACTGTTGCAGAATGTATAACATTCTCACAAGGACACATTCACACATTGGACTCACACGCTCACACACAGATCTTATCAGCCCACATAATGAGATGCATTACCTCATTTATATGGTTTGTATGTTTACTTGTAGAGGGTTTCTTTGTCACAAATATCCATCACTTGTCAGTCTCCATTTGATTCGTGCATCCAGGTAATCTGAAATCCAGCTGGGGTGACGATTGTTCATGTTGTCACTCGAGGTGGGAATGTTCTTTAGGCTGTGACCAGATCTGTTCATCACATAGGCGAGTCCCTCCAGCCTGCTGCTTGGCAGACACTCATTACTGCTAAAGTAAGTCTTGATTAGAATAATGGGGAATTAAATATTTTAAGAGGAAGGATACCCGCTCTTTAAAGTCTTAATCAATTTTATAGATATTGTCAGAGAATTAAATGAGAGAGATAAAATTAGCATTTTCCAACTCTATCACTGAAAGCCTGCCTTTTCTACAGCTAAAGTCTAAATACAGAATCACAAATAGAGAATAACGAGTATTTACAATGTAAATGTCTTCATTAAATTTATACATTTAGCTCCACTGCCTTAAAGCTGTGGGTCTCAAACAGGCATCCTGGGACCCCCAGAGGACCATGGCACTCTGCCAAGGGGTCCATTAAAACATTTCAGATTCTTTTGCTTAAGTTATCATAATATAAAAAATGTATTTATCTATTTATTTTACAAAAGGTTTCACAGTTCGATTAATATCTTACATCCCCAATTCCAAAAAAAGTTGGAATGGTGTTTAAAAGGTTAATAAAAACAGAATACAATGATTTGCACATCTTTTTTGGCCTATATTGAATTGAATACGGTACAAAGACAAGATAGTTATTGTTCAAACTGTTTTTTGTAAATATACAAATGAATTTCATCCTTGTAACAGTTCAGTAAAGTTTGGACTCAGGGATGTTTACCACTCTGATACATCACATTCTCTTTTAACAGCACTCAGTCAGTGTTTGAGAACTGAGGACACTAATTGTTTATGTTTTGAAAGTGAAATTCTTTCTCATTCTTGCTGGATATATGACCTCAGGTACTCAAGGTAAGGTAAGGTAAGGTAAACTTTATCTTACCTTACCTTGAGTAAGGTAAGATAACAACCCAGTGTCTCTGTAGTCGTGTTTTGTGCACCACACATTTTCAGTATGAGACAGGTCTGGGGTCTGGACTGCAGGCAGGTCAGCCTAGTACCTGAACTCTTTAATTACAAAGCCACACTGCTGTAACACGTGCAAAATGTGTCTTGGCATTGTCTTGCTGAAAAAAGCAAAGACGTCCATGAATTACATCACTGACATCGTCTGGATGGCAGCACATGAAGCTCCAAAACCTTTATGTACCATTCAGCATTAATGGGGCCTTCACAGATGTGACAGTTACCCATGATGCCATGAGCACTAACACACCCCCATAACATCACAGATGCTGGATTTTGAGGTTAGCGCTGGTAACAATCTGGATGGTCCTTCTCTTTAGCCCGGAGGACACGACGTCCATGATTTCTGAAAACATTCTGAACTGTGGACTTGTCAGACTCTACCCTTTTCCACCCTCTGTCAGTCCATCTCAGATGAGCTCTGGCCCAGAGAAGTCTGCAGCATTTCTGGATGTTGTTGATATATGGATTTTGCTTTGCCCCTATGTGCAGAGATTTCTCTGGATTCTCTGAATCTTTTAATGATACAGTAGACTGTAGATGGTAAAATCCCTAAATTCCTGCAGTTTTGTGTTGAGAAATGAGAAACTGAGCCTGTCGAGGATGCCCCTTTCATACCCAGTTATGATACTGTCACCTATTACCAATTACCATGTTTACCAGGTGTTTTTATGCACTCCACAACTGAGGTCAGAAAGCATATTTACTACCTAGAATATATATGTCGTGTACACAATGTGCCCTGTTCCCCAGCATTCATTTTGACAATGTTTTCCTCTATGTATTTCAGCTCGTGCCCTCTTAAGTCAGCTCATCGCTGGGTATGTGGAAACATTGAGTTGGCATTGCTGAAAAAACAATTTGATGGTTAAGGATTTACCTGTCAGCAATGGTATCAAGAGTGTCCATGTTCTCATATACTTGAGAATGACCTGTCAGAGAATGATGGAGTGTATATAACCCCAGTTTTCTGAGAAAAATGAATAATAAGAAACAAACACTAGGCTTTGAGAAGCTGAAAGGATTTGGTGAAGGGTGGCACTGAAACCAAAGAGAATAAATGTGTGTACTTGGCATGAATAAAGAGGAGCTACGGTGTGTGCACACAGATTGACTTGAATGCCTACTTGTGCTATGGGCATAACTGTGTAACTCATGGCTTTGCTTTTATCGCACTGATTCCCCTCTTTGAAAGAACAGGATTACCTGCCATTACATGCACTGCAAAGATGTTTGTTAAGTCCACACTGCGAGAAAAATTACCATTCATTGTGCCGAACATTTACATCAAACATTAATGCTATAAGATGGAACATATGGAGCAATGGTGCTGAGGTTGCATGCACATTTATAGTGTTTTAAAAGTGTTTTCATAGACTTGAACAGTGAGTGTCTTCAGAAATCATTAAGAACCCACCCGGCTCCCCTCACCTCCTCGACTAATGCCAGATAGGGTGGCAATAATTAGCAGAAAAAAAGAGTGTCGGTGAATAACTGAAAATAAATGAATGATTAATCATTTAATTGAGGATGTTGTGGAAGATCATTGAAATAACTGTGAATAATGACCATACAAATGAGACAGTGTGGCCCATTGGCGTAAAATGAGTTGGTGCACATGATGACGTTATTATTCAAGTACTCGGCTTCAATCTTTGCCCTAACAGTAGGGACAGGGGGAACTTTGGTATCCACAGTCTACATGTGGGACTCAGTGGGCCCCATGCAAGAACATTATTATTATAAAAGACACCTTTTCATCTTTCACTGTTACCTAAACCCAGACGATGTCATTAAGTAGTTCTCTTTGGAACAACAGGAAAAAGAAAGTCTTTCCACCTTTCACTTTCAACTAAAACCAGCTGTAGAGGAGATGCCTTTGAATAGTTGTCTTTTCAATGACATGAAAACATGTCTGTTCACCTTTCACTTGCAACCACAATCAGACATTTCTTAGACGACTGGCAAGTCCGTCCTTTCAGTGAATTGAAAAATGCAGCCCCATTATTTATCTGAATGAGGCCAGAGAGGAGTTGTCTGGCAAGAAAAAAGTTTTTTAAAAAGTTTTTTAAAAAAAAGTTTTTGCCACAATGCAACAGAGACAGGTTGAAAGTCCGGCCCACACCGGAGAGGAAAACAATTCATTGCTTTTCAGTGACTTTGTATTGCATGATGGTGCCTCATTGTCTTTTCTGTCTGCTTGCAAACAACAGGAAAATGCATAAAAGCTGCTGTGTGGTGGTGGAATGCACTAAAGAAACTATAACTTAAGTTGTAGTTTCTTTAGTTTTTATGAGCTGCTGAACCAAATAAATGAACAAACTGGAAACAGACAATAAGACGTAGGGCATCAGTTGGAAGAACAGGAAAACTCACTCAGTATGCCTAAGTTACATTTGCTAATTTGGCCAAACTGTAGAGTGAAGCTAACTAAGCTATGAAAAGGCATGATTTTGATCTTGTTACTTAGTTTATTTAGTTTATTTAATTTATAGCAGGACAGCGTGCAGTGGCATTAATTATTCCAGGGAAATAAAAAGATGGCTGCACCAGGTTTAGCAGGAAAGCTAATTTCCATCTGTAGTCCTTGACATAAAAGACAGACGTCATAAATAAATCATCAGTGCAAGTTAAGATACACGGTACAAGGTACGTTGAGTTACTGTAGGTTAACTGATGATCTTACCTGGTGAGATCCTTGTGACGATCTACTGTACAGTGGGATCATTTCAGGAAAACATAGAAAGAAGAAGGGACACTAAAAGCCCAAAACAAACTTCCCTCCCTGTGGGACAATAAAGTTAATTTTGATCTTAATCTTGAAACCTTTTTTCACTTATGCAGTCTGAACTGTGTCCTGAGAATCAGGTTGGGACCTCACCCAAATGTTTCACATGTTGAAAATACTCCATATGATTTAGGCGAGGGGTGGAGCCTGCAGAGTGTGTAGAACGAAGACTATCGTGTAATGTTGATGTTTTTGTATTGTATAAATACAAATTAAGTCTCAAAATTAGGGATGGAAGTGAAGACGGGTGACAGACACATAGATCAGTTGACTCTAGTTTGCCTGTCCAGCATGAGAGCAGCTTGTGGGTGTGCCGGGATATGCGGGACATGCACTTTCTCTGACTGTAATCTGATGTTTTTCACATCACGGATGACGATGATGGGCAGAAAAACACATGGGCTCAAAAACTCACGTAGGCTGATACTGAGCAGATAGTTTGTATGAAAATTAAATGATCAAGAAAGAGTAGACAGACATACAGGCAAGCAGAGAAGAGACGAAGCAGCTGCACACTGTGTAACGTCATCAACAAGTCTACTCACTGGCTCTGGACATTGAGCTGCTCTATTCTCACATGTGGTTCTCCAAGACTTAGGACTAGTGAGCTGGCAGGGTTAAGTACACCTTTTCATCTCTCCATCCAGTTCTTATTCACAACTCATCAAATACTGACATGTTGTCACCACCCCTCACTGACACATATGGTGGCTGAAAGATATGCACCAGGCTTTCATAAAACTTCAGTGTAAACCGTCTGGTGGCTGTGTAAGGATTTTAAGCATAAACATATAAAGAGGGAAAAGTCTTCATATTCAAGAGGTGGGCTGGATGGATGGCTTAAACAAACAGGACTTTTACCCAGGAGACCAGGGTCCGGCCATATCCAACGTTATGTTACATGTGTCACGTGAGTTGCGTTGGATGACTTTCATGTTGTGAGTCACTTAGTCACATCATGTTGCATCATGTCAGGTCACAAGTAGTTTTTTGTGCCTAAGCCTACCCATACTGCAACCAATTCACAATGTTAACCATGTGTTTAAAAGGCTTTTTGGCTGAAAATGTGTCACACCGCTGTTAAAGTGTATGCTGGGCATCTGTAAAAGACGTTGAAGGGCGTGACAAAGTTGCATTTGTAGTTGATGAGCTGGGATGAGAATGGACTGTATGCTCACAGTGTCTTAAAGTACCACAAATGTCACTAAAGGGTACCTTGTGTGGCTGTATGAGACACTGAAGGGGCGTAACAAAACGCCAGTGTTTGATGAATAGGGATGTCAACGGGTTGGGCAGATATAGGGTGCTAAAATAACACTTTGATATGCTGAAATTTAATGTTGTAGCTAGTTACAGGAATTTTGTCAGCATGTCAGCCCTTGGCTGCATATTGTGGCACTGATTATCGTCCCCTGCAGTGGGTGTGGTTATCAGAGGTTGACAGGTTGTGCTCTGTCTTTATGTAATGTCATCACTGCACATTAAGTGACTTGAAAGAACTATTGCATGTATTCAATTTATGGTTCAATAAATGTTAATCTTACTATGGTCGTCCTGGCTGTGCCGTATAGCAGGGAATGGTCTGACATTAAATTAGACGCCAAAACATGCCTTTCTAAAGTGAGGTGTGACATGACTTAGCTTTGAAACAGAATATTGATTTTGCTTGTTCAATCTTTTACATCTTATTGTATTTTGATAACATATTTAAACTGGGAGACTCACTGTAAATAACAGGGTGAAACATGTAATTCCCCAAGAGGCATTAATAAGGTATACCTTCTCCTTCTTCTTCTACACTCTAATTCACTTCCTTCGTTCATACTCACCACTGGAGAATTCTTCAGCTGTGCTCCTTGCGTGAGGCTCAATGTACCTAAACGAACAACATATTTTACCCTCAACTGCTAGTGGTACGCCCGTTTAATGTGTGTGACTGTGGTTCCAAGGCTAAATATATTTTCTCACTCATCTACCTTTCCCCTAGTGTGTGACATGTGGAGAGTAGTGATGAAACAACCTCCCTGGATAAACTGATAAATAATAGGCCGGGTTTCTCAGCTCATTTCCTTTGATTGACTCAAGCTCACACTTAAAAGGAAATGAACCTGGGCAGGAGTGACAAGCCTATTCAGTGTAATGCATTGTGGTCTTCCCAAGACTTCAGATTTGTGCTTGCTGTCTGGAAAAGCCACCATCCTCTGCCATAGCAGTGGTTAATGAAGTGTGTTCCCAGGCCCGGGTTGGCAGTTTGACGAAACCGCAGAAAGGGGCGATCCTCTTCCCTTTCCCGAAGAAAGGACGGGGGAGTGAGATGGTTGTGCATTGGCTGATTTTTCTTCCTGTCAGGAACAGACATGTGGAAGCAATCAGCCTTTACCTCACAGCTTTTAAACACTTTTAATTACAGCTCACTCCCAGGGTTGGGAGGGTTAATTTAAAAATGTATTCTGGTACAATTATTTATTACCTGTTAAAAAATGTAGTCTGTAACCCAGTCAAAGTATCACAGTATTAAAGTAACGTAACTTGATTACTTTCCATTACTTTTCATTGCCTCTAACATTGGCAGTTTGTCTATGCAGCTATGTATCAAGAAATTTAAGAATTGCAACATATTTGCAATATGTATATTTTAAATTAAGATGGAAATTCTTAAAGTCAGCTCAATGAGGAGACCATTTTTTCATTTTAAGTATTTCTTAAATAAGTGAAATATTTTTTCTTTTTTTCTTTTTTTTCAAGTTTTAAGCCCCCATTATGGTCTTTAAGTGGACTAGATTTATAAGCTAGGTTTAAGAATCCCAGCCAGGAAAAACTGGCTTGCCCCATTGGCAGATTTAAAACAAGACAATTTGATTATATTTAAAGTCCACCTCCAGTAAAGCTTTACACAGTATAAATCATTTATGCTGTGCAACAAGTAATAAATTGTTTGATGTTTTTTTTTTTTGCCAAATGAGTTCAAATATCTTGTTATAGCTCTACACCTTGCCTTTATTTAGCATTCAAGGATTCATGAATATGCAAACACCCCTCCTCCACGCCCCCCAACACTCATCCCTACCCCTAAGTAGCTGGACCTGGCTCCCCCTCTGTTCTGTTAGCTAATCGGGGTAACTAGCTTCATCTGGCTTCTCCTGTGAGCTGGGCATCCCCACTAATGTTATGATTAGCGTCACGCCCCTGATTAACAGGATTAGTTCCTAAGGTTTATGATATCATATACCCAACCTGACTGCAGGCATTTTTTTGGGACTGCCCTCGCCTGCTTCAAGGCGAAATGCTCAGACATGGCGTTTACTGCTTATTTTGCTCCTTATGTCTTATAACACATGGAAAACACCACATGGACATGTGAACAAGGTTAAAAACCTCATTTTCAGGGGAAGGGTTTTTTAAGAATATTTGACTTCTTTCTAGTAGAGCTGTTTTTGCAGTGTATAAGCTCTGAATTATGTAATTACTTCTCACTTTAATCTTTAGAGCAAATTATTATGCTATTTCAATTTCAGGACTATACTTTCTCCCTTTTTAGCTACTTGACTTGTTCCTTAAATATGTTTCTAAGAGAAGTTACAAGAGGATTCAGTGTTAGAATACATTAACAGGCTTTAGTTGAGCCCTCTCTTTGGAAAGGCAAAATCATTTCCGTGATGTTATTTAGACTATTTCCAAATGATTGCCCTTTGAATGTCCTCTCTCCTGAGGTATACTTACAGAAGTATAAATAGTTAGAGGAGTGCCGTGGTTTCTACATGCTTCATCATTAGTTGGTGTTTTACTGGCCTATCCTCAACAGACAAAAACGTTAAGTCTTTCTGTTAATGCACTGGGTTACTGAAGCATGTAAAAGTAATTTCCGCATTAATCCAAGAGAGAAAAGAATTTAGGCTGATAAGAAGCAATCCTACTGGCCCACGGGTCTGTTTGCCTCACAACAGCAGCAGCAGCGACAAGACGGCTGACCTCGTGTGAACAATATTGGAGCGTTTATCTGTATCCTTTCTTATGTTAGTGGTAATGTATGAGGCTTTTTGGGGTGTTGCATGCCATTAAATGAATCTGTGTATGCGCACACCATCATAATATTGAGATTTGTTGTCATTAGCAGAACATGGTCATGCTGGGCCTGGCTGTAAAACACACAAATGGCTTCCCTCCAAAGTCCTGTTTTTCGGATCTCACCAACAAGAAATAGACGCTTAAACACCAGAGACCGTGTTCAGACCATTTTGGAATCCACTTCAACAAATATGAAGACACCCAAGTGGTCACCACTTAGGCCTCTACACTATTTGCAACATACTCAAACACAAAGCTTGCAAAATGGCTCGTTTTACAAACACTAACCTCTGTAACTATACAAGTCTATTGTACTCATACACACCAATTTGAAGGGCACCAGAGCCAAGCACTATGCAAAGTCATCAAGTGTATCCAAGGTCTAATTTTTGCTCTCAGTTGACCATCTGGCAAATCCAGTCTGCATCTCTGGTCCCATGATGATGCTCAAATTGTTTATAATAAATTATCTTGAGCTCAGAGAATGAGCTCTCAGCAGTCATGACTGTAACAGAAAGAGTCAGAAACGGGCAAGAATTTCAAGGCAGTCACAGCGGCAGTTGCTGTGCCCCCTCAGTTTGGCCTTGTGCCCTAAAAAAATCATATGCCCTGTGGCCACAGTGGCCTTCATGCCCCGCCTGCACTGCCCTATCTGATTTCACCATTTTCTCCTCAACCTCTTCCTGTCAATACATGTTTTAGACACCGATGTCTTTCGGTGAATAGGCGTCATCAAGCGAAAAAAATGTGCACAGAACCAATGGTGGATTAGATTTCGAGCCTGGTAAAAACAGCTGGAAAACCAGGCTAATTAAGCGTGAGAGTGACAGAGAGAAAGTGCTCATGTGGATGAACTTTCTGTAATCATGAAACCTTATGTTACTCTACAATTCTGTGCTTTACAGTGCAGAATGGAGTCTGTTAACAGTTAGAAAACGTCTAGATTCACGTTATGTACGCTTGCCTCCTCCCTGAAACATCTTCTGTTCATGTGCTGTCTCTCTTTAAGCTCATTTCTACCAATGTGATGAAAAAAGAGATAACTATATTATATTAATTATAATAATAATTATCTCAAAATAATGGTTCAGTATCTTAAAATAATAATTACAACCTCAAAATAAAGAGAAATTTTCTCAAAATAAAAAGTATTTTGAGATACTAACTGTAACTGTAAAATGTTCAGAGGTGGCAAAAGTACACACATTATTTACTCAAGCAGAAGTACAGATATTTATGTAAAAAAAAATAGTACTTGAAGTACTGATTTAACTTATTTACTTAATTAAAGTGAAAAAGTAGAGGCCCTAAAATGTAGTCAAAGTATAAAAATAAAAAGTAGCTGTTTAGTCTGTGCAAAGTTAAATGCACTTCACCTTTTCTCTGCAGTCAAGTCGAGTCTGTTTTTGTCTTGTTACATCTTTTACTGCTTTTTTCCCCTCAAATGTTTTAAAACTAAAATTACAACCCTTTTTTGAAAATATATGGAGTAGAAAGTACAGACATTTGTGTTATATGTAGGGAGTAAAAGTAAAATGTTTTCAGAAAAGTGAGAACTCAAGTAAAGTACAGATACCTGAAAACTCTGCTTAAATACAGTAACTAAGTATTTGCACTTTGTTTCTGCCCACTTTTGAAAATGTTCATAAGTGCTAGATATAAGTTATCCTTGACATTCAAATTAATACAGAAAAGATGAACATCGTGCACCACTTAGTTGTAGAACGACATTATTATTTAGACTGACCTTCTCTCAGCAAAACTGTGACAGATTTGCAGAATCCCTGTACTTAATTAACAAATTAGGAAAAAACGAATGAAAATAAAATAATCTTTAACCTTAAAATAATGAGATTCCAGGCCTAGTCAGAAATACTGTGGGCCAGCTGTCTTTTGTATCATACTGTAGAATCCTGTTGTTGGGCTGATGAGTCTTTGAGTAGTTTCAGGTGATCATCACTTGAGCCAGCTGCTGCAGTCCTGATTGGGTGACTGGTTTAATGAGGCAGCTTCTGTGTGTATGGAAGTATATTGATGCTGCCCACATACTTGATGAAGGCTGATAGACCGAAACGTTGAAATATGATAAAATAATTCAGGATTTAGAGACACAGTGTCCAGGAGTTCTTCCTCCAACACGCGTGTCACACACTCAGGTGTGCAGACTTTTTTCATTCAATATTTTTGAGAAATACTGTACCCGAAATGTTTCAAAATGCAACGATAAATGTTGTCTGTAATCCAGAGACAGTAGAAGAAGAGGTGGATGGAGCTTCAGTGTCTGAAAAGTGAAGCCAATGCAGAAGTGCCTTAAACCTGCATTCTTTCTCATGGCCAGCAGGGGGCGACTCCACTGGTTGCAAAAAGAAGTCAGATTGTAGTGAGTCTAATACAAAAACAGCCCTACTTCTCACTTGATTTATGACTTCAGTAAACATTTTCCTTAATGCGTTTATGGTTTCAATCACCAGTTTAAAGTCTTCTTCTACACAGCATGATGTTAATTCAGAGTATGCTTTAGGGCGGGGGCTACCATGTGATTGACATGTTATTCTCAAAGAGTAATTATGTATTGTGATCATGGTTTGGGAGATCTTTCGTGGGTCTGAGGTTCCCTTCTAGACATGACCAGACGGCCGCCATCGTGTTTCCAGTTTCCAACGCAGCCTCCTGCACCCCAGATCAAACTGTTAAACTAGGCAGTGCTGATCAAATTGGATTATTACTTTGCCTGTTACTCACTTAAAACTGTTTTCAGAAACATATTTTAGTGTTCTATTTAGTTGTAATACAAGAACGATCATGACCAGGCAGGTCACCATTATATCCTGCTGAACGAATGAGCCAAAACCAAGCACCATCCAAGTCGCTGTACATCACTGACCACCTCTGCGCTATCATCTCGCTCACCACATGCTCTGGTTGCAAAAAGCCAAGATGGCGACCCCCATAATGCCAAACTCGAGGCTTCAAAACAGTAGTCTACAAACCAGTGGGTGACATAATTGTGGCTCTGTTCACTACTGTACTATCTATGCTGTAAATAGTCCTCATGGTTTATGCAACAGACCTATATGAAAAACTATAAAAACAACCTCAAGGCTACTGTTGGAATTACTTCTTATAATAAAAAACTGTTGCTTACAATATGAGCTGTTATTGATGATGAAGCGTCCAGTTGAAGAGAAAAAGAGAGGGAGCAACAAAATGCAACTGTTGCAACAAAACTTGGACAGTGGAAACAACAAGCCATGACTAGTGGACATCACAGGTAAGTGTTTTTGTAGTTTTACTTGTATGCTTTTGGAGTCCACTCCAATCCAGTGCTGGCAGATACCCATTGACCTGCTTCCTGTCTCTGTCTTTGACTGTATCCTGAGCTGAGACAAACACTCTGCTGCCCTGTAGTGTCTACCCTCATCATACACACCCTTTTAGTGTATTGGGTGATTACTAGGGTTGCCACCTGTCCTGCAGTGAATATTAAAATGCACTGTCCCTCAGAGAATCAATACAAGATGCAATATGTCCCTTATTTTCATGCATACCCTACTCAAATGCGTAACACTATGTTTTCACATATCTGGCATGACATGAGAAATAATAAAACCAAAACAGTTTCATGAGACGTAGTTGAAGTATTGAATCAGAATGACAGGCCCTGGTAACAGAGGCTCACGCACACATTTTTAATTTATTTCTTTTTTCTTTTTTTTTTTCTGGCTTCTGTGCCAGCTCAAGTCCAACTGTAAAAAGCTGTCCAAATATGGATCTAAATAGTGGACAGACCTGAGTAGATCAGTTCTGTCAGTGGGAGTGAGTACAAGGCAAACTGTGCAGTTTGTCATAGAGTATTTTCTGTAGCCTTTGGTGGACCTGGAACAAGTACAAGGGCAGAGTGGCCCAGAGTGGAGCTATTCTGACAGACCAAACATTTTGCCCATGTCTCTGATGTTTGAATCATTAATATAACTGATGCAACTGCCTTATACTTATCGACTCTTTACATTCATGTTGAGAGTAGCAGGGGACTTTGAAATTGATGCATAAAAAGCACAATCCGGTGCATAAAAATTCACCACAATGCAGGAAATAAAATGTCTGACACTCAAAATCTCAATGGGGAGGACTGAGGACTGAAATTCAAGGTTCAATGCGGAGCAGAGAGAACAAAAAACAGTTTGCCAAACGTTAATTATTAATAATTTGTCTCCCAACACTTACCACTTAAACACATATTTATTAATGCATTGTTTTGTATAACCGGTAGTGTGCTTGATAACATTTAGAGTTTTACAAGCAGCCTCTCTATTCATTTAATATTTGCGGAAAATCAGCAAAAATGTTGCTGCCGCTCAGATTCTCTGTGGACTGTCTAATGAAGAACATAACACTTACTGAAGAAGTAAAGTGCAACCTGAAAAGCTTAGTTCATCCCCTGTGATACGGTTACTACCCAAGAAAAAGTTATGTGACATAGGTAAAACTGACGTTTCTGCATCTATTTCACTTGATTATATCCCCACTTGTGATGGTGATGATCTTGAGAAAACACTGTGTGTCCTTGATGGTGGAAATGACTTCATAGATTTTCAGAACAGAACAAATCAGTTGATAACACATTGAGGAAAGATCATTTTTGAATTGGATTACTACCCTGGTTTCATTTAATTTATTCACAGATTCATCTCTTGTCCTCAGCCACGGTGTCATATACACTAAGACAGTGGGCATCTCTCCAGCACTGTGAATTTCAAAACAGCTCTCTGTTGAGACACCACTTGATCTAACTGTTTAATGAAGTGAAAGACAAGAAATCTTTAAGCACAAGAACAATAGAGCTCCGTGGCCATTAATCACTTATTCAGAGTGTGTCTGCCTGATCGTCCCTTTATCACTGCTCTCCAGTCACACCGCCACTAAGCCGTTTTTGAATCGCAGTGACAGCAGGCTGCTTTTAACACATTGTTTTGAAAATCTTTAGGATGTGATGTTTTTGGTGAGTCTCATTATATTCAAATTTCAATCAATAATGTATAAAAAACCTCTCAACTCTGCGGATTGAAAAAAAAAAAACAGCAGAGCAAGATGGGTGAGGAGAGTGACAAAAATAAATTCCTGCATTAGAAAATATTACAAGTCACATAATCTTAAGGTTATGCAATGATGTTATCTGAATAAATTTTAAAATCTTATTGCGTCTGTTTCATGTTTGCCCAACTCTGACATTATTAACGTCCATGTAAAGCACAAAAAAAGTGTTATTAACCACAATGCCAAATTTCAATGATTAAAAAAAATAAATAAGTGTATAAAATTAGGTTTAAAATTAGTTTTCTCTGCTCTGAAATGCTGGGGGTGTGTCTGCTCTGCTGTCTCAAGAGTCAAATACCACCACCACAGCTCTGTCTAGCAGCTTTATTGGACTTGTTTGAGGACGGCAATGGTGGAAATTACCATACTAGTTTTTTCAGAATGACAAGAATCATCTTGTTCCTCTCAATCAGCAACAGGATGGTCATTTTTTCTTCAGTGTTGGATAGTTGGAACTAATTTGGACTGAAAGAGTCACTAAAGGTATGTTTGTAACAAGCGGGGCCAGGGGGAGGGAGCTCATGGTCGTGGATGTAGTTTATGAGTCGGTTCGCCTGTGGTGGGTGAACAAAATCAACCAGGTTACTTAAAAGAACTGGTCTTCTCATCACCGCTACTTGTCAGGCACAAAAAAAGATAAGACATAATCAGATTCAGCTGTGAAAATACTGTCATCATCCAAGAACTCAGTATCTAATATAAAGAAATATTTACAAGAAAGACCAACAGCTAACTTTGGCAACACAGACCAACTGCTAACGTTAGCTGCACAAATCAACAGCTAACCTTAGCTACACAGAAATCCAGTTAGCAAGCTGACCTGTCAATACTACTACTATAACTACCACTGAAAAATATGTTGGGACTGTAGGTGGACATGCTGGTGACTGGCATGGTATGTGGGTAAAAACACAAGCCCCAGAATAAATTTGTAGTGTTTTACTTGAAGTTTGAGAGTGGAACGTGAACAGTATATACAAAGTGCATTTTAAAGTTACCACTGTTAACATAAATGTGTGCTTGTGCACAACAAAGGAAGGAATATCAGGACAAACAATTAATAAACCATTAACAAACATAAAACAGGCACACTCATATATTAGCCTTTACAGGGTCACCATATTTGATTTGAAGGTAACCCAAGAGTAATGCAAAGTAATCAAGTTACATTTCTTTAATATTGTGATTGTTGGATTAGGTTACAGGTAGCCTAATTAGTATATGTGTAAGAAAACATTTTAAAAGTAACCCTCCCAGCTCTGCTAATGGTAAATGCTAATGCCCCTTAAGTTGTGTCATCACGCCGATTTTAGAAATACTGAATATAGAAACGATTTAACAGTCTAACTCCACAATTCACCACTACATATTCAGTCTTTTTTCAAGTGTTTTCAGCTATTATTTTCTAACCATCCATCCATCCATTATGTGTTTAGAAGAAATTTTCTGAATATCCTTTACACAGACTTTAAATAGTCCATTTGCATGGTGAGAAAAGTACTGATATCTGTAATTTGACTGAAAATGATTTTAAAGATGTATACCCCCCTTGCTTTAAGTATGTGTGTATGTTTGTTTATTAAAAATACTACATTATTCACCTCATGTTATTGGCATTTTGTAGCAGTAACATTTCAATATATTCCTTTTTTATCTTTCAGTGTTTGTGTCATGGATGGCAATTACCATACAAAATTCAAATGGGCCTAAATGGACACATATCCCGCTGCACATGTTGAATGCAAAACAGAAATGCTGGTGACTTGTGCACTGACAACTATAGTGGCTCATATACATTCTGTTATTCTAATAAATGAGATACAATATGCACCTGACAGTGGCAGGTGAATATTTTGCATGTGTTTATTTACTCACCCACTGATTTTGTTTCTTCATCATTTGTGAAAGTTCATTGAATAAACTGCTGAATGGAATTGTGTTTTTTAGTTTTGTCTTCATCTGCCTTGCTGCAGTGGCAACCGGGATATACAAAAAACCATCTGGAATTGACTTGCATGTGTAATTTTTGTAATTAAAATTTGTTGTGGCTAACAACATATGTTCCAAAAAGAAATTCCTCGCAGATGCATTTTCACTGGAGTTTGTTCTCTCCAATATCTGAGAAGTTAAATCATAGTATAAATATACCCAGATGGAATTTGGGACTTTATTTTGAAATCACTTTTTAGTGTGCTATGAAATATATCTAATTTATTGTCTTGTGTGTGTGTGTGTGGTGTGTGTGTGTGTGTGTGGGTGTGTGGGTGTGTGTATGTGTGTGTGTGTGCGTGTGTGTGTGTATACTTTTCATTGCTGTTTTGCTATTTCTGGGGTGTTGAGCCTATATTCAGTAAAAAGGCTTTTCTATGGCAATAGCACTGACAATCCCAAACGATAAGGCAAAGAAGCTGCCATAAAATGCAGGGATTACTATTTGTGATCAGCAGGTGTGTCAACATTCTCATTTTATCAGGCCATTTCACACCAGCTTGCACTCCAATGAATATTATTCCACATTATCATATGCTTTAAAGATACTGGCCAATGATATGACTGCTCCTTTGTAACTGCCTTCCCCACGCACGCCGATCTCATGAACTTTGGTAACTTCAGCTGTTGTATAAGACTCAGAGTTCAGTAAAGTCTTAAATAAATTTAGATTGAGTCATGCCCATGGAGATGCTAATCTTGTGTTTTGATAAGACTTTGTAAAGGTCACAGAGACATGACGTGACACCTGGTGAACATAAAGCAGTAATGATGCATTTTGCACAAAAGCAAGCCAGTCAAGGTGAGCAGACATAACAAATTCAGGACAGTCTCGAATTACAAGCAGTTGTCCCAAATCCTGTCCTGTTTGTCCTGAAAATGAGCCATCATAGTAATATATAATATGTGCAACATGTCAATCCATGAAAATATTCAGATCAAAAAACTTACACTGGCTACAATACCTGATTTTATTTATTAAAACGTGTATAATTATGAACATTATTGGTATGTTTTCACTTCAGATGATGAATGAGTGCAGTCACCACTGCAGGAGGAATTTGTGATATCTAAAAAATGCATGTCTAAGCTCCCAAAGCTTAATGACAATCTTAGCTGCTGAAAAGCCGTTTAAAATTACTGTAACATATAGGTCACCTGTCCGTGACGGTTCATGCGTCTTGTGAACACAGCCACTGTGCTTCATATCATCTTCAGAATCTGCTGATCAAACAAATTATCTGAGTTACAGTCTTATGTTACTGTAACTTGACCCTCCACCAGGCTCTCCTTACTTTCTGTTACTTACGCTTTACAGTGATGATAGTGGCAGATTTAATATCGAAATTGGGAATAATTGTTGAAACAAAAGGTCTTCTATTCCCCAGAGAAGTAAACAAAAGCAGCTTCTCATTTCATGCTGATGACCGTGGATTTTGTTGGCTAAAATGATGATTCTCTGTTACAGATATCATACGTATGTGTACTAGTAGTGCTAATGCAAGCAAAATGCTAATGCCTGACTTGTTAATGTTTCCGTCTGACACATTTTAAAACAAGAAACCTGAAGTTACTTAATGACTGTATGCATGATATAACATTCATGCAGAAAAAACTAGCTAAAGCTGCATTCCAGTAAACATGATAGACAACAAAAATACACTCAGTAATGTGGGAAAATGATTTGCAGAGAATGGATCAAGTACATCAGCCCATTTGATTCTGCACCAGCCTACATCCTCCTCCTACTACTGACGTTAGCTACACAGACCAATCCTAACATTACCTACGCAGATCAACCACTAACATTAGCTCTGCATACAGGTGATAAGTAATTTATTGGAATACATTTTTAAAGTAACCCTCCCAACCCTGGAAAAAAGACATGAGTTTTGCAAACAGTGGTATCTAACATAAATTTGGCTGAAGTTAACATTACAACAGGTAAGCTAGCATTAGTTAGCTGGACATGCTAATGTTCCAGCTTACATTAGAGCAGATGAAGATAAAGTTTAGTCCATTCCTGACACATTTGCTCTTAAAAAAAGACGCCACCCTCCAGACCTCCAGACTCATGAAACATCGCGTATCGCTCGATTAGAGCCTCATGCACACCAAAATGCAAAGCTTGACTGGGGGCTTAGTGAAGGGTCAATTGTTCAAATTCAAATAAATTAATTCTTCTGACATGACATGACCACCCCCAACTCCCCTGTCCCTACTTTCACACATTCTCATCTGGTCACTCTAAAGCTAGTCCAGTTTTACACTGTTTGTGTGATTTGTAAAGTGCCCGGCTCAAGGAATTCCACCGGACATGTGCAATTAATCCTGTGATGGCTGCACCTGATGGAGCTAGATATGAAAAATAAGGAATGATGCTGCACGCTTCACTGAGGATTAATGCCCATTTCCTCATACGACCAAGGTCAAGGTTTGCCCATAACACCTTTGAGGATTCTTGTTCAGATCCATTATTCATTAGAAACGTGCAGGAATTACACACACGCTTGCACACACAAACAGATACTGCTGCTCAACAGTTGCTTGCATGTTTATTTACACATTGTTATGAGAGTCTCCAAGGCAACGCAGTCTGGATATCTCATGAATAGAGGAGATAAGACTGGATGAAGACCTGGGAGAGGAAAATCAATCTTTCATGAATGCAGAAGCATTGTGCTGCCTGAGATGATCTCATGTGATCTACTGACCCAATCTTTCAGGGAGAATTTCTCAGATTGTGGCGTCCCTGCTGGACACAGTGGCCTGGCATGGCGATTAAAAAACAGGGATACAAGGTTAATGCTTTGTACTCGATACACTGCAGGTAGAAAGCAGGGTCAAGGGGAACAATGCACCCAGACAAACCTCAGTATGGAACAAGAATGATCGAGTCATGCTCTGCAACGCACCGAGACACATGTAAGAGCTAACACACACATTCATCAGAGTCAGGGAAGAGATGGTTGACACCTTGACACCAGAATTTATACAAAGCATTAATATCGGCTGTGACATCTTAATGCCATTCAGTGAAGTATGACTTCTATTCATAGAGAATAACACAGATAATGAGATAAAATGTTCTAGCCTGAAGTTACGGTTGGCTGAGAATATCTGAGGCTGTTATGAAAACCAACCACTGAAAACATAAAGTGAATTTAAAGATTTAAGATTTAGGGGGATTTATTGGCAGAATATGTCAGAAATATTTAGAAGTATGTTTGCATTAGTGTATTATCACCTGAAATAAGAATCTGTGTGTTTTCGTCACCTTAGAATGAGCTGTTTACATCGACAGAGGTTGCGATGTTGAACTGTCGTGTTTTTAAACTGGAGCCCTGAATAGACAAATCAAACTGGCTCTAAATAGCGCTGTTTTTTGCAAGTTTCGCAGACACCATAATTTTCCTTACATGCTTGGAAGGGGAGGTGAAGCCAGCAGTATTCAACTGACTGAAATCATAGATGTATTATAATGGACTAAATAGTTTTGTCCAAGGATGGCACCATTCAGTCCAGTGAGAGGTGCTCGCCTGGTGCAGAAGCCAAAAAAGTTTTCTAGCTGCCAGGTTTACTAACTGAATATGCACCAACTGAATATGCGCAGTGGTGCCCCGCCCACAAGCTCCCACACATAGACTTTACATTGTCATTATCTCACAGACTTTTAAAATGTTTTTTTTTTTTTTTTAGTTAAGTTTCACAACTATAAAAAACTCCATGGATCAAATATTCATAATAGAAAGAGTCATAAATCCTGTTGTCCTGTCAACAGTTTTACAGACGTCTTTAATGGTGGTCTATGGGGGGAAATGCTTTTTGGGCTGGTTGGGAATTTTTCGGTGCAATACCGCGAGTGGCCACTGAAAAAATTGGCAGCAAGGCTGCGACACACACTGGCCCTTTAACTTTTTCCCCACCGTTGACAAGATTTTCTGGAGATCTGTGTTTTCACTGTTAAACGGTAGGGGGCGCCGTTACAGATCTTGTGAAAAGCTTCAGCAGCTGCCACTGCATGCATAAGTCACCTGGATGGGCCACCCCAGTCAAAAGAGTCTGGAAATACCCCTGGGTATCGGTACCACTTTAAGGGTCCTGATATTAGTAATGGTGTCGCAGTTTCTTAAATGATACCCAGCACTGATAAAATAAGAGCATCTGCTAAATGTCTGAATTGTGAGATAAGATGAAATGGAATGATCTCTCATTTTGTGCACATAGTATTTACAAAACTGATATGATATTTTACTGTGATAATATTTCAGACACAGAGTTGAAGGAGTCAAGGCCCGGGTTTTGTTATTATTATTATTATTATCATTATTATATACAGTTCAAAATGCCATATGGAAGTGAGAAAAAAACAAAAATGTCAATATGAAATAAAGTTTTTGCTTGAAAATGTCTTTCACAGAAATTCTTTTTTTTTTGCTAACTTTTGTCTGTAATGTTTTGTTTATGATGCAAATGACCAATATTCAAGCAGAATGAAATGTTTTTGCACATAAAAGCTGAAATTCTGTTCTTTGTTTTGATATATTCACTGTTTACGTGTTTATAGAACAAATTATTCTGTGGGTCTCGAAAGATTAGTGAACTTGATTTTAAAAATGCTTGTGCTGGCTGGAAACTTGAAAATAAAACTCTGGCAGGGGAAGAATAAAAGCTTTTCATATAAGTGGAGCAAACGATGCAAGCAATGCAAAGATCTCCTTTTGCAAATAACAAATAAATGCAAATACAATGGAAAAAATAGTAAGGGTCGAAAATCAATCGATTCCCTGGATCTGATGTCACTAAGGAGTGAGGCAATTTGTTCCAGGCTGTTTGGTCGGGCTTTGAAATCTAGGTTTTAATCAGATTTTTGGCATGTTAATGCTTCTCTCATGCATCTTCAGTAGGGTCATTATGTGAGAGTCAATACAATCAGTAAGCTCATTCAGGCTGGACATGTGACCAGCTCTTTGTGGTCCACACACTCCTACGTTTCATTAATTCCTCTGAAATGAAATTCAGAGTAGCAATGTCCTTTTCCCTCTCTCCTAATCTAATAACTGTAATGATACAGATTTCTAAATTCAATCAGCTTTAATCTTGGGGATACAGATGCTCTCAATAGGGAGAGAGAAATGGTCCCAGCTGGTGAGTGGTGAAACTCTCATGAAAAAAAATGGAGCTGCTTTAGAGGGATGAGGACTCATACAGGACATGGTGGGTAAAAAGACCATTTGTGTCTTTTTAGTCAATGTGTCCAGTGTCTCCCCGCTGTTATGGAATGAGGCTATGTTTTACAGGCTTTTTATCGTCTGAGGTTAAAAGAACAGACAAATTGAATTGTTGATGTCAAACTGAATAGAAAAAAACAAGACTTGTTGCTTTTCTCTGAAAATTTTAGTCAGTGCATTAAAAATATGACTATAATATAAAGGACTATTGCAGCTTAAAGGGACAGTTCACCTCAAAATCAAAAATGCATATTTTTTTCTTATCTGTAGCACTATTTATTCATCTAGATTGTTTTGGTGTTTGGTGGAGTTGCAGAGTTGGCTGTAGAGATGTCTGCCTTCTCTGGGACCACATGGCACTCAGGGCCAGCACTTGTGTTGCTCAAAATGCCAAAAAACAAAAAATACATTTAAAATCTCAACAGCAATGTCTCTTTCTAGAAATGATGACCTGGTTACTCAACAGACCTTGTTGTGAGCAGTTTGCATGTAGGAACTACTTTCTTTCTGCAGTAGAATCTACTGGAACTACTTTCTTTGAACTTGAAAGAAAGTAGTTCCTACATGAAACTGCTCACAATAAGGTCTGTGGATTATCTTGAGTCACTGGGTTATGATTTCTGGAAATGGACTATATATTTCCAAAACTAAATTTGGGGTGAACTGTCCCTTTAAGAGACTCAGCCAAGAGAGGGCCCATGACAAAGCCATCCAGTCAAGCTTGTTTTGGTTCTAGTTAGTTTAAATTAACACCCTCCTCACATTTTTTAATGTTGCATTTGAAAAGAAATCTGGACTTTTCTTCTCTGAATAGACTATAATCCCATTCAAATGTTTTTATTAAATTGAAAATACAGAGATTCATATGATTTGGGTGCATAATATACAGTACTTTTGTTTCTAAAATGACTTTTTGTGATTTCAGTTAATGTTTCCTGACTGACCCTCTTCTCAGGACTCTATGGACATATGCAAACTGGGTTTGATTGACACTCAGTCACTTTTTTTGTGGCACCTGTTGGGAAGGACAATTTATACCTTTACTGTAAAGGCCTTTTCACACCAGACGCATTTTTTTCATGAGATTAATTCGCATGTTAATAATATTTGTCGAACCTGTATGTATCCAATGCAAGCTTTCACATCAACGACTGAATTTCGCTTGCAGCTTTTATTTCTTCGTGCCGCAACTGATTTTTCTGAAGTTTCACTTCCAACATGAACACATCTGACGAATCAAACTGTGTGTTGTTGACAACTAGTTACACACTCAAAACATCCAACATGGCGGATTGCTTGTTTCACATGTTTCACCAAACTCTGTTTGATGTGATAAAAGGAGGAAAAAACTACAGAGACAATGATTTCAAAGACAACGTGTGGAGTGGAAAAGAAAATGAATTTCAGTATGATGACGGTGTGTTTATCAAGCTTCAACAATCATGAAAAAATGTCTTTGTTTAAACTTTCAACTGGGTGACCCCCCCTCCTGTCGGATTATGAATGGACCAAATGTGCACTGTGCACAGGTGGAGCTGTTTACAAAGCTGATTGACCAGCTGCTCCGGATCAATCGACTCTCTGAAATCCCTTTTCTGCTTCTTCAAACTTGACGCCATCCTTAAATACATCCTGAACCAAACAGTTTTTTCTTCTTTATTTGTAGAAAAAGGGAGCCCCAGGTCATGTTCACTGATGTTGATTACAACTTTTTTTACTATGGTGCAATTTATTTTTTAGAAGCTTGACAATTTATTCACAAAATCACGTTGCGCTTGATGTGAATAGTCAGATGGGTCAAAATTTAGCCGTTCATGTCGCTGTGGTGAATAAAGGCCTTTTTTCCCAGCAGACATTTTACTGTAAATCGTCAAAGTAAAAGCTCAGGGGCCGTATTCACAAAGGATCTTATTCCACCACCAGGAGTCCTCCTGAATGACACGAACACTTCCTAACTGAGAGTTTCCTCCTAAGACCTTTTCACAAAACTGCTGAGAGCAACTTTCATTAAAGAAGTGAGAGAACTCTCAGGTCAGCTCAGTTGGTATGAATGACATCATGTTTCATGAATGAATTTCTTCACTATGTCCACACTGGTTGGTTGACAGGTGACCTGTAAAATAATTGTTATTCTAAAAATCCATATGCTAAAATTTAAAATCATCAGAATGTCTCAGGGCCTCCCCACTAACTTGGCCTGTTCCGTGATCTTACTGCACACGCAGAAGTGATTCAGGAAGACAGTAGCAAACTTGTGTAAACAAACGGCTTTGTGTGGTGTAAGGATGAGAACAGTGAAGCAAAGCTACCCCACTGGTGCTGAAAAAGACAATACCCATCCCAGGCATAATCTGCTCACCCTACTGCCATCTGGCAAGAGATACAGGAGTATCCACTGCTGCACCACCAGAAGTTTATTTCAATGAAATTGCTTACATATTCCATTTTAATCATCTTAGTGATGTTGTCTCTGGGTGGCCTCTAACTTATCTCAGACTTACTGTAGGAGCTCAGAGCCAGACCAAAAACTTAGGAGTCTTAAGGTTAGGATCTGCACACTGATGTTTTGCAAATATGGTCCCAGGTGTTACTAATAACTTTAACAATAGCTTTATACTATTCATGTGCCTCAGTAAGCCATGGCAGTGCACAGTCAGCCTGTATGCACAATAACAGGGCCCTGTTATTTTTTACCCTTCATTTTATTACATCATCATCCATCATAGCTCCACCCAAATGCCTCCTGACAAGAGGTCTAATCAGCCTGGGGAATTGGAAACACACGTGTGGGTGTGTACGGTCTTTAAGCCACTTTTCCACATTGTGTGACGTGAACAATGTCAAGGTGAGTAAAATGACGTGCTTTATCACTAAGGAGGATTTGAAGTTCAAACAGGAGGCCTGAGGGCTGAACTATGAAGAAGGCTCAACACAGTCTGGCTTTCTTTGCACGAGTTGCTCGACAAAACTTAAAACCCGACCAGAGATAACAGGTATCACGACAGTGATTATCAACTTGCTTTGTTAATCCAGGCTTTCCTCTTCAGGGTCTGTGCACGCTCACATAAAAAGGGATGTTTCGGTGCTTTTGATTTGACTCTTCTTCCTCACAGAGCCGCCCACTTCTGTTAAGACAAACAGGTTGTTATAATGGACAGCTATGGAGAACATAAAAAAAATACACATTACAGCAAAAAGCAACACTGTTGCTGCACATAAGATGAAAGATGTTGGCAGAAAAATTACTGATCAACTTAATGCCTCCCATTTATTTCTAATATGACAAATGCACATTAAGGAATTAAACTTTATAGAGCAGATTAAAAATGATGCTGTCGGTCTCACGTTGTCCCATTATAAAGGAGATGCGGAAATCACTTAAATTTTTGGCCAAACCAAAGTAAAATGAAAGTTACTGATATTTTCTGTGATAAATAGGGCAAACCAATCAATCTTCTAATCTGTGTTTTGAACTGCATTATCAGCAGTATTAAAAAGGACTCGGCAGCAAATCAGGATTGATCTTAAAAACAGCGTCTGTAGCTGCTTCATTATTATTTTACTGTGTGGATGATCTGCTGTTTTTTGCATCACCAAACTGAGGTTCCTGTGACGATACAGTTTTATTCTGTGAAATTATGAATGTACAGCTCAGCAACTTTGCAAGTCTTCCCTCAGTTTAGAATCGATGTCGCTCATGAAGAACATCATTAGGAAAAAAATCAGAGAAAGAATGACGCTTTTGCAGCTGATTTCATCTGAAACTCTGAATATAACCTGCTCACGACCAGGTTATGAGTTCAGCATAAGTTAGCCAGACTTTGAAAACTCTGACTTTAGACCCAACATACCTCGCTAATACATTAATCTTGCTTTGTAGTACACCCCACTGTTCCTTTGAGAGAGACACAGTACATAACTATTCCAGTATGGTCACCTTAAAAACAATTATGTATTTGCTTAATTTCCACAGAGACTTATTTGTTTTACTCAGGGGAGAAGGTCCTGGCACAGTCTCAACAAAAACTCAACAGCATCAGAAATGATTGGAAATTCAATGCAGGGATGTTATTTTTCATCATGTCACTTTGTGCAGGTGCACCTAATAAAGTCCATCTTATAATCGTGCCGCGCCTGGTACTGCAAACACCTCTGCTACAGACACATTGAAAAGCAAATTTAATTCAAGGCCTCAAGACAGACAAAAACACTAAATTCATTGGCATGGGCCAGTGGCGGAGTATGTTCTTGTCTTTGTCAGTTGCATGTGTGTCTTTCTGGCCTATCAGGCTGCTAATCAGCCTGATAACACACAGCTGTGTGCTGCCTGGCTGAGCCACCTCGGCTCTGCACCTACAGCCGAGTCTGACACCACACCCTCTGTCGCAACTTCGCCTCGACGAGAAAAAAACTGAAGAAAATTAATTAACTTGTCATCCCTATTCAAGTGTCGGTTAAAGGGACAGTGCATCCCAAAAACAAAAATATGTATTTTTCTCTTGGCTTGTAGAGCTATTTGGTCTAATGCTGCGTTTGAGACATCGGAGGTCAGAATTTCCCAGCTGAAATTTTCAACTTCAAAGCGTTCCAGGTGCCTAACACCAAAAGTACACAAAAATATGGTTGACTTTGACAAATTAATTAGTTTCTTTGGCAAGTGCGCACACAAGTGAACCCTCAGAAGTGCATCCTCCTTGCATAAAAGACAGAGAGAAGAAACAAATTGTACCTTGTACATTTTATTTTACTTAATAACTTTGGCGAAACATTAAAGCGATATTCCACTCAATGTGTACTCATCCCTATGCCGATGTGAGGATGTTCACAAAACAATCCTGGAGTTTCAGCAGAAAACAGGGTTGCAGCCAAATCCAGTACAATGGTGGTGAATGGTGACCACGGATAAAATGTACAAAAAAACACAAAACAAACACAAAATTTTGGCTGCAACCCTGTTTTCTGCTAAAACTCCAGGATTGTTTTGTGAACTGAAGAGCTTCACCCATCATCACATTGGCACAGAGGTGAGTACAATTGAGTGGATTATCATCTAGGGGTGGAATATTGCTTTAAGACGTCAATTTACAAGCAGAACAGATTTTATAATATGATAATATGTTTTGTTTTAGGTGTCAGTGGGTGCTGCCATTGTTGTGTGTTGTCAGATAACAACTTCTTCATAAAGTCAGAGTTGATGGATTTCCCCCAAGTTGACAAGCAGGAACTCAAGCTTTGAGAGGCGTGCCATTGTATTTTCTCTAGTAGGAGGTTATGAGTTCAGAGTTGTCTGGAGTGCAGCAGGACTGGCAGAGTTTAGAAGATATCCGCTGCCTTCTCTCCAGTATAATGGTACTAAATGGCACTCTGCTTGTAGTGCTCAAATCACACACAAAAAAAATAAAAAAATAAAAAAATACATTACTCAAGATAATCAACAGACCTCGTTGTGAGCAGTTTAATGTTGTTGTACCTTCTCTCTGTATTAGAATCTACCAGAACTCCTTTAGAATCGACTGGAACTACTTTCTTTTCCACTAGAAAGAAAGTTGCATTTAAAGATGTTAATTCCAGTATGAGAATCAAAAAAGTGAAGCCCTCCCACACAAAAATAAGTATCTGAGAGAGAGAAAATCATAGAACTTTCAAATAGTTCAAATTATTTGTTTTGTTACAGTCTTGCTCCTGCAAAGCAAATGTTTGACGGGCAGGATAGTAGAATACACTGAGGTGGTGTCTAAGAATTTCATGAAGGAAAGCACTTCATCTGCCAGGAAACCTTCACCCGAGAGTAAAGAAATGTCCTTGTACAGGTTCAGAAATGGCATGAGTAAATACACAGTTTCTTAAATTAGCCTGGGAGAGGATAAATTAGCTCTGGAAAATATTGCTCGCCGTGTACTGTGGTCCTGCAGGAGATCCACTGCCCAGACTAAGAAACAGTTCAATAATATCAAGGTCCATTCACATCTGTTTCCTCCCAGTGCTCGAAGCACTTTGCACAAGATGTATATGTTTATCTTGACAGCCAAATTAACACCTTCAGCTCAGAACCATATGCACTCACATAACAGATACATAACTGTTAATTGATAAGTTGACAGTCAACATCACACTGCTTAATGACAGTGCTGGGTAACGTTACATTTGCCAAAAACGTTAGTTCTCATCATAAAGCCCTTTTCTCAGGTAAATGTAGGATTCAAACCATTTCGAACAATAAAACAAATCTAATCTATGTCATGTTTGTCCAAGTATGTAAGAGCAGCAGCCACACAGAGTTTGTTAGAATGAAATAAGACGCAAGATCAGATTCTTATATTTATTCTTATCATATTTATAATATGAGGAATAACCTTATAAGTACAATGTTTCTTTATTATGAGGTGTAAGCATAGAGGGGATCACATGATTGCTTGTGCGTGACCACCAGGCCTGGAGCTAATGGGGTACTAGAGAATAATTATTTACATGTAAAAGATTTAAATGTAATTAAATTACAAAATAAATGTAATTGTAATCTGCTACAGTTAAGAGAATAAAACATCAAATCAAATTGCAGTTACTTATCAGAATGTTGATTACAAAGGTGTTACATCTGAATATTCTAATAAAAATATAATTTCAGGTTGTCTCTACTGAGTGCGATCTTCTGGAATGTTCAGACAAAGCAACAAGTCATTTTCAATGGAAGCCAACGACATGAAGCCAGAATTCAACATCCGACACTGGTACCTGCGTGTTGGGCAGGAGGTGCTACAAATCAAAGGTGAGCCTAAACTTTTTTTGGCGCTGCAATGACGTATTGACGTGTCAATTAATCATATGTCTTCAGTACTTTCATATCCCGTCTCCCGATTCCTGGTCCCTGTAAACAATGGAAGAAAAACGTATTCATGCCGTTAGCAAGTTTCTGTTTTATTTAATCCTTTATTTAAGTTAGGTTCCATGGGGCACAACGGGAAGGGTGGGATTTGTCCTCTCTATTGCCTGAATGGCAGGCAATACATGAATTAGATAGTAACCATGGTGAAGTACGCTGCACTGGGGCTGCATCTGTCATCGATAATGATGGATGGTTAGAAACAGAGGACAGGAAAGAGTTATGTTGTACCCCGATATTATGGTGGAACACAAGTTTTAATGAGGAGCTGACAAACTAGTCGTACACAAACACAATACACCTTTGTTTTGTCCCCTTTGGACTTCCAGACTGAAGCTAAAATGCTTTTGTGTTACCACAGTTACCAAATGCAGACTCAGGTAACCAGATATGAGATCTCCTCTTTCCATGAACAGCAGACAAATCATGTACGTTTCTTTATTTCATTTCTTTAATTCATGTGAATGTCATTTAGGCTATACATAATCACACATTTCTGTGGTTGGTTAATAATGTAATGCCACTGGAAACAAACTTATTCAATCTGCAGCCATAAATTAGGTCTAAAGAAATCGCTCCAAATGGCCTTAAAAGACATTATTTGGATTATTTGAAGTGGGGTTGTGGAGGTATTTTTATATAGTATATCTATACCATATTTTAGCAACATAAAAGAGGGCTACATAAAGAAAAGAATATCAGTTTAAGTGTGCGCTGTATGTAGAATTTTGTCACTGTTTTACTTAACCATCAGACAGCCTTTTCCATCGAGGAGCCACTGCTAAATAAGCCAAATATCGCTCTAAACCAACCAAACTCTATAGGCGAAATCACAAATTTTACCTCACAGAACGCAGGAGTTGCTGTTCTACTGCTGCCTCAATCTGTTAGTTTGTTTTGGTTATTTTGCAGCTTTGGTGGTTCCAAACTAACTCCTGAAAACACCAAAGTTACACAATAAAACAAACACACTAGCCAATCAAGGCAGTGGTAGGCCAACAACTCCCATGTTCAGGGAGGTAAAATTATTGATTTTGTCAATGGAGTTTGGTTGGTCGATACTTGGCTTATATAACAATGATTTTCCACCAGAGAAGTCTGTCTGGTTCAAAGTAAAGCAATAAAAATCTTCTAAATATAGTGTACACTTAAACTGATATTGACTTTTTAGGTGGACCTGACCCTGTCCACAGTGATACACGGCCATCTACAGTGGCTAATACACTGACTATGGATAAATACCTCATACAATCCATCTTCAAATAATCTGAACTAGTCCTTTAAACTAAAATGAACTACTTTATGTGTTTATGGTGGTCAAACGGTCTGAATCTGGTCTCACAGGAGCCCATTACGTGTCTGTTACAGCACACCTGTGAAAAACGTATGCTTCACTACAAAATTGCTTCCTTCACCTCAATTTTTGAGCATTAAATGAGAGTGTACTCCAACATTTGATGAAACATATTTGATTTCTCACCTGGAGTTAGATGAGAAGATCAATATCAATTTCATCTCTGTACATTCAGGAGACAGACTGGACCAGGATGTGTTTAGCCTGCATGGCTAAAAGGCTGGAAGAGGAGCCAAATGTTTTGTTTCACAAACCAGAAAAGGTCAAAGAAGTCATAGTTGATTTGGTCAGATATTTGTTTCAGCATATTAGCAGCTGAAAGTATTGATTTAAAATAATAAGCTCACTTTAGGGATGAGGAATCTCACATTCAGAGACAGCTGTGTCTGTGTTCCAGAAATTCACAAATGGGGTAAGAAGTAAAAAAAAAAAAAAAAGACATAGGAGTTAAAAGACAGTATTTTTAGTAACTAATTCATCTTATGCTAAATAATTTAGGAAAAATGAGCAGGCGGAGCAGAGGTTAGTGGCCAAAACTTGAAAATGTTTCTTTTATATGAGCACCATCTGTCCTATCTGTGATTTTTTTAAGTCTGAGACGAGGGCTGGGAAATATATGAGTCTGGTTAGATTTTGGATATCGTGATACGGCATAAATGTGTTTTTTTCTGGTTTGAAAGGCTGCATTACAGTAAAATGATGTAATTTTCTGAACTTACCAGAGTATTTTTGTTGTTCTATTATCGCCCCTACCCACTTAGTCATTATAGCCATAGCTGAGGATTATTTATCAAAAATCTCATTGTGTTAATATTTTGGGAAAACACTAGTAGTCATCCTTACAATATTGTTGCAGCATTTAAACAGAGGTATTTGATCAGAAATATTGTGATATTTGATTTTGTCCATATTGCCCAGCCCTACTGTCAGTGTTTATTATCATATCTGATGTTTTTGGATAAATATTACTGCTGGATTAATGTGTATGTTGCATTTTACAGCTATAGATGTTTAAGGTTAAACTACTTTATGTATTGTTGGGCAACTAAATCTACAGCAGTGCATCATATTCTACAAGATCATCATCTGTTTGCATTATTTGAGAATTAGCATGTTATTTCAGAGAAAATGTGTAAATCAAAATATAATGTGGAATTGCCTAAAAATATTGAAATATTATTTATAAGCCAAATCACCCACCCTGTCTTAAATGTGTGTGATATTCTGAAATGTCCAGATTCTGTGCTTCTGTTTCTGAGATTCAGTTACATAAAGACGAGAAGCAGCTGCAGCAGAAGGACACAAAGAAAAAAAGATTACAGCTGATTCTGTGCACTTTGGCCAAATTTATTATTGTTAATGAATGAACTCAAGAAAATGGATTGATTTCAATATTATTTGATTTTTAAACTTCTGCCCTGGATTACTTTGGAAAGTGAGAGATTACTAATGTATGAACAAAAAGCTGCCTTATCTTGTCCCGGTGTGAACCCAGAGAGCTCAGACCTCTATTAATCTTGAATGCACTATCTCTCTGTTCTCCTCAATCTGTCATCGCAGTGACACAAGCACAACACTGTAACCTCAAAAGTTGAAAAAATATAAAGCCTGAGTCCTGCGGCATCTAACCATTTCAAGAGACAAAGCCTTGTTTGTTTGCAGTGATGACTTCAAGGTTTTTCCTTAAAAAGTTCTTTATTTATTTATTATTTATTTATTTATTTATTTCATTTATAAAATAAACAGACAAAAAAAAAAAAAAAACAATCTAATACAAACGTTTCCAATCTAGAATGAAAGGGAGCAGAAAGAACACTAATCTTATTTTGTCTGCCCCTTTATCCCCAAAAATCAATTTACAAAAAACGTAATTTAAAACAAGTTAATGTAACACTGAGGTTTATTCTTGTAGGTGATCCAGTTTCTTTGCACAATGACAAATGACGTTTAATTTAAAAAAAAAATCCTGAAATTATTCAGTCTCTCCACTCTTTGACTGCACTTCTTACATGTTTTCTCGTGTATTTGGAGTGCCTTGTACCATCTGTACTGTGAGCCTGCAGACCTCCTGCAGGGAGAACAAATCCCAAATTTAGTCTCCACAGGGCCACCAAATGTAAGCCTGTTGGCATTGACCAATTTCGTGATATAAACCCACTTCAGGGTAGATGAGGACACTTAAAGTATTTCAAGCTTTTAAAAGTTTTTTTTTTTTCTCACAACAACCACAAAGTTGCTGATACAATGGCTGGTTAAAGGAGAAATCTGTATTATATTTACTGTAATAAATCATAAAATGACCACAGTATGCCATCAGAAATTAAGGAAACATGCAAAGTTGAAATACTGAGTTGTAAGAAATCATTAATAATCTTTTTAAAGGAGTAGATGTTTGTAATGGTTAAATTGAGCAATATGTTAATGGAGTCTGGCAGGCAGTGAGACAGGTAGTCACTGAACTACAACTCCAGAGTGTGTATTTTCAGACCAGTGGGCTTTTGTTTTCAGGATGACGGGCTTAGCTTTATATTGACATACAACTGTAAACAGCTAATCAACTAAGAGTATAGGACTCACTGTTGCTTGTTATTGTGAAATTACAGTGTTGCACTCATCTTGCATTCCTGTAGTGTTCCTGCAGCCTGCCTGAGCTTCCTTGAGTCTGAGAAGGAGGGGCTACAACTCACTATTTGGACTTTTGTACTCATTTTGGGTAGGCGCCCTTGTTAAATATTGCTCCTTTAAAATTTAAACGATTGTGGAAGTGGTAACAAGTTTCACTGCAACTACTTTAAAGGACCGGTGTGTAGGTTTTAGTGTCAAGTAGCAATGGGCTTGGAGATTGCAAACACTTCAACTCACTTTCCTCTTCCAAGCGTGTAGCAGAAACTATGGTTGTCACGAAAAAGCAAAATGCCAAATCTAGAGCCAGCTTTGGTTTGTCTGTTCTTGGCTACTGTAGTAACATGGCAGCGCAACCAGGGGCGTGTTCAGACTTTTTTGACTGGTATGCCTCCAAATGGGGCACTGACCTATGCAGGGTGGCATGAAAAACGTGCGTCCACATGCATTAATTTTAATTTCTCATATCTACTCTTGTATTTTAAAAAAAATGCATGTTGCTTCCCTTTAAAACTTTCCTCAAGAAACTGGAATTCTTCTTAGGAAGTCTGTTTTGGCATACCTGTATTTTTGTCAACTATAAGACTTTTAGAGTCATACAGTATGGGCTTCTACCATAGATGTATTACAATGAATGGTTCTGATATTACATCTATGGTTTATACACATTAAAGAGTGTGAGAACCAGGTTGTGATAATGAAAAGGAAAAAAAGTGTGAAATTTTGTTGGAAAGCAGGAGAAATACAGGAGAATTGTGATCCCCGGAGGAAATAGGGAGAGGGCAATGAAAAACAGGAATCTCCTGGGAAATTCAGGAGGGTTTACAAGCATCAAGGATAATGGGGCGGCACTTGGGGTGGCCAATCAGATTTCAGGCCCTCAGGCCTCTAGAAACATCCCTGAGTGCTAAAACAAGTCTTATTTTCAGGTGATTATACACTAATGAATACATACTATATTTTATTTCTGTCAGATTCTTCCAATAAATCCTTGTAAATCTTACACACTTGACTTACTTATATATAACCATATGTTTGGTGCACTGTTGAGATTTGAAAATATTCCAAAGCAAAATTTTGAAACAATTAAACTATTGCCACTAAAAATTGTATTGTGCAAATATCTGTTCCCAACATCACTGAGCCCCATTTGTTATCTGAACTATGTTAGCATGCAGGAAAACGGTGGCAAAAAGGAAAAGGAAAAATATTCTTAAAAGGAAAAGATGTATCTTTTTTGTTAGATTTTTAGATGTACCTCACAACAATGCAATCTTCTCTCTGTGCTTGCATTTGAGAAACCTGTGAGGTAACTGGTCACATGAAACACAAAAGGCAGCTTTTCAGCGCTGAATGGAAAGACTGATTGCACCACAATTGCACCAGACATGAGTCCACAAATTCTGGCGCATGACCTGCCTCGTGTGGATGAAACATGCACCAGGCATGTTTAGCTGTATGTGAATAAAACCTAGATGCATTTATAAATAGCACAGGACTTAGTGTCCAGTTGCTTAATAAACTGTGAACAGATGTGTCTACAACAAAATAATCAATTTCATCTTAATTCCTTAATCGACAAATGCATGGATGATGTTGTACCATAATTTATCTTACACACAAAATTAGGTGTAATATTAAAATCATGTGTACAATGTTTTTTTTAGCAGCCAGTGACAAATGTGGATGTTTAACTGCTTCTGACAGCTGGAAAAAATGCAATATGCAATTGCAGTGCTTACTACCCTTTAGGGTCATGTGGAAGAGGTGAGGACAAGACTTAGGCTCTGTGCACACTGCAACCCTGAGTGCTCAGTTCTGATTTACTGCCCAGATCATATTTTGAAACCTGGAAGCCACTAGGGTTGGGCAATATGTTAAATTTTTCCAACTGTCGATATATTCGTCCCCCGCCTCCAAGTCTCAGCTGGGAGATTTGTGCAAGCAGCTAGGTCATTACAATATGTTCACTACATCCATTTAACAGCACAAACTCACAAAGTGTCAAGAAATGAAACGTTCTTACACTTATATTCCTCATTTAACAGAAAAATACAGCAGGACATCTTAATTGACCCTTAATTTAGCAAAATAACATGACAAAAATCCCCCCCCCCCCAAAATGACTCTAGAGAACCAATTGTTGATGGACTAGCTCTTTGCCAATAGCTGATATATTTATCAAATCGTCCACTGCATTTATGGTTTCATTTATAAGTTGACTTGCAGTGGAAGACAGCAAAATTGTAAGCAGATGAGAATGAGGATGGAGATGGCGAGAAGGAGACAAATTTTTAATCAGGCCTTTTTTGTGGAGCAATAGCTGCTACTTTTGTATGGAGGTGTGGGGGGATGCGGAGTCAGAGCCAGGAGCGGAGGGATTATAATTAGCTTCACAGGAACAGATTTCATCCAACATTTCAGGATGTCAATGGCAAAAGTTTAGCGGTGAAGTTGCCTAGTGGCAGTAAATGTACAGTTTGCACACAAAAACACTGCAGAAAAAGTCAAAGAAGTCCCTGTGTTTTGCTTACAAGGTGAAGTTAAGGGGGAATCTGTGGTATTAAACCTGAGCAGAGGGAGCTGATCTCAGGCTGTGGAGCACACTCGGCTCTGTGCAGGTTACAAAATGTGGATAAAATATGTTTTCAATGCCTTTTTACTGGGTACAAGCCTTACGTTTATGCGCAAATTGTTGTTGTTAATAGGGAAATACCCTGGACACACCCATAACAGAGCTAACACATACAGCACAGTTTAACAACCAGAATATGCTCTTTTTTAAATTATTCTATGTGAAAGAACAAGCAGTATTGGAGTCTATAAATAACTGCAAAATCAGTTGGAGAAAGTTATTATCCCTGGAACTACAAGTAAAGAATAACTGCTCAAGTGACTTTATAATATTAGGACACTTGTTGAGGCCACGAGCACCAACATAAAGTAAATGGTGTCATAATATTTGCTCTTCACACTCATAAAGCATCATTTGAAAATAGTGTATGTCTCAACATGCTCAGAAATCACAGTCAGCGACCTCTCTTTTACTGTCCAAACAGACTTAATGATATACCACTCCATGAGGAGATGTTCTTTTGCCTCAGTGCTTCCTGACACCGAGCAGCTATTTCATTCTTCAAGCTTTTCGTCTCTTCTTCAAGGACATTTTGTTGATGTGCTGAACTAGAGCTCACTTGACTCAATCACATGCCCAGCTTTTAGACACTGGCCTGAGGACTATAGTGTTGGTGTAGCCGTCAGTCCACATCCTGAATTTTTAGACTTCATCTCTTAATTGTTCCAACCTTATTGTGTTGGATTAAAACAGCAGTTTTCATAGTGAAAAGAAGTATGTATTCACAGATTATCAGGAAAACAATAACAACACAAATATTTGAAAAAAAATCCGAAATCAATGCTCAGTTAAAGCAGATCCTCTTCAGACTGGATTCGCAGTATGTATGTGGACTGTACACTGTAAAAAACATACAGAAATTTAGTGGAATCAACTAATCTTTTGTCATTAACTTCATGAAAACATACAAGTTTTATTTATTCAAATGAATCAAACTTATGTTCATAATTTCTGAAGTTTTCCAAAAGTAAATACCTGAGTTATTCTAACTTGAAATGATGAGTTGAATAAAATTTAGATTTATTTATTTATTTAGATACATTAAATCTCTAAAGAAACACAATCAGCATATCAGCAGACTTCCCAGCATGCATTTTTTTGACAGATAAAATTCTCCTGAGACCCTTCTTCTTCATACTTTGAAGAAAACATATATGATGAAAACTTGCTGTGTGTCTCTGACACACTTTAAGATAATGGTTTCTATGAACCTTAAATATAAAGAGGTGGTAAAACTACTGAAGTAGAGGTACAGATACTTGTGTACAAACAGAAATAGAAGAAAAATAGAAGTACTAACTCAACTTATTTACTCAGGTAAAAGTGAAAAAAAAAAATACACACTGTATGAAACGTGATCCACATTTCTGTACAAATCTAACTGAACCTCACCTTTTCTCTGCAGTTGCATCTCCCCTGTCTGTTTTGTCTTGTTTCTTCTTTTTTGTCTTGTTATGTCTTTTACACAGTTTTTTGTCTTGGTTCTTCTTTTATGGCACTTTTGTTACGTCTTCTATGTCTTTTTATCTTTGTTACGTCTTGCATGTCTTTTTGTCTTGTTACATCTTATGTCTTTTTCGTCATGTTACATCTTTTATGTCTTTTTTTGTATTGTTACATCTTTTACACCATTTTCCTCTTGTTACATCTTTTACGTCTTGTCACACCTGTTACACCTTTTTACATTTTTTTGTCTTGTCACATCTTTTACATCTTGTTGTGTTTTTTATGTCTTGTTATGTCTTATTATGTCTGTTACACCGTTTTACCGTTTTTTGTCTTGTTACAACTTTTACGTACTTTGTTTTGTTTTGTCTTTTTTTGTCCGTTGATGTCTTTTACATCTTTTTTTTGTCTTGTTACAGCTTGTCACATCTTTTACTTTTTGTTGTTTTGTTACGTCTGTTACTCCTTTTTATGCCTTTTTTGTCTTGTTGCTCTCTTACGTCATTTTTGTCTTGTTACATGTGTCGTGTGTGATATACACTGGTGGATACACCACCGTCTTTTCTATGTGTTATTGTCTCATCCATTTCAGTTGAAATCAGTCTTGATGTAGGGAAGACAGTGTGCAATGATGCAAAATAAAAATATTAAACAATTCCCCTAAAATACATTAAAGTAAGGGACCTGTTCTAAAAATATAATGAGTAGAAAGTACAGATGTGTTCAAATGTAGGGAGTAAAAGTAAAAAGTTGTCAGAAAAATAGAGTTACTTGAAAACTCTACCTAAGTACAACAGTGAAGTGTTTGTGCTGCTTCCCATCTCTATAAATATATACCATAAACATGCCATAAAAACAAAGTACTTGAGTATGTAATCATTCAGCTGGATCTCATAATAACCCCTGAACTGAGAACTCTTCCTAGGCTGATTTAATTCTCTTTCTTTTTTATGTGGGTCTCATCAGTTGCAGTAATTCAGCAGAATCGATTTGTAAGATAATATACACACATATTGGAACAGAAGCCGTGTAGTTTGCTGTAAAGACACAAACCCTGCGCTCTCCAAGTGCATCTAAACCATCTGTGACTGCCTCGCTGCCGTTTGGAGTCTTTAGCGCGATCAATTAATCAATCACAGCAGTTTTACAAGCCTTATCTCCAAAGTTGCCTATGCCATAAATGTCCGTGGATGGATGCTGATGGAGGCAGAGGCGCTGTCCAAGGTACTGCATTCAGCCCCTCCCCGGTAGACATCACTGAGAGACACGTGATCCGCTCTGTCTGTGGCTCCTGACAGTCGCTGGATAAGCTCAACAGGGAAACCAGATTGCACCTTCTCTTCCACAAAGATAACTGGATTTTGGCCCCGCGCTGCCGACCCGCTCCACCCGGCGGTTCAGTTCGCTATTTAGTTTGTTTTAATCGGGAAACAAACTTGGAGGACGGATTATTTAAGGTAATTTCTCCTTTTTTTTTTTTTTTTTTTAAGCCTGTGAGGTTTCTTTTTAGTGGAGTTAAAGTGAGAGTGGACCCGCTCTGTTTCTCTCACTGATGCTGTGATTCACTTGAAAGCAGCAGATCTTGATGTGAAGGTTTCGCCGGAGTGGATTTGAGGTACAGGCTCCTCAAACAGACCGAAAATCTGGACCTTCGTGCTTTACAAGAGCTGATCCCGCGGTGCTGTGCATGAAATCGCATTTCTTCTCTCTTGTGCCAACTATTTAGGGTCCCGTAGAAGTAAAAGGTGTACGCGCAAAGGTAATAAAAAACGCATTTTATAGTTGTCAGCGGCTGCAAAAAATGCCGCAGATAAGGGCAAGAAATAACACTAATTATAGTGCGCCCTTTCCAGCTGTCATCCAGGGGAAGATGTTAAGGTGGGGGGGCATATTGTTGATGAGATGATGTCCCGTTTTGGCAAAATGTAGCCTGTGAATCATGCTGTTAAAGCATGATGATCATTTAAATCCCGTACCTTCTTGGTATTCGTCATGTTTGCTGTTCGTGGAGAGGATGTTTCAGTCTGTTTAAAGTGTAAGAAAGCCGATCTACATCTCGTTTTTTCTTCTTTGAAATGCAAACTAATTGCGGAGATTTAAAACCAGATTACTGCCTCCTGTTGTTTTATTGCGATATTTAACGCGTATGGGGCTTTTGCAGGAAAAAGCAGAATCCGTCTCACACTCCGAGTGAACATGATGAAGAGCACATTTTTGGGGGTCTGACTGAGACCCGACTGGTTCGTCTTACACAAACCGACCATTGTGAATCAAATGACGCACTTTTTCTCATGTTGGGTCTTCCAGAGAGGGCAGGCCAGTGAATAGCTCACTGTAGTGTCGGAATGCTGCTGATAATAACAATAATGATGGTCATTGATGGCTGAAGCAGAACTTGTAACGAGTGAAAGCAAAAGTAACATTCATTAAAAAAAAAAAAAAAAAAAGGGAGAGTTTTTTTTTTTTTACATGAGCCGTTTCCTTATTTTTACTTCGGTGTGACAGATTGTCTGCAGGAATTTGTTTTTAGACGTGCGAACATCTGGATGCAATGAAGGATGCAGGCTGCACATCACACATCTTAAATTACAGATTTTTTTTTCTTCTTCTTCTTTCTTATATTGCATGAAGGCACGTTGTTCTTTTTATCTTCGAAGGATTGCATGTTAAAAGAAATCAGTGTTGGCTACTTGGCCACTGAGATGGAGTAACGCTGTCCAGTGCTGCTATGCTTCCTGGAAAGCCCTGCTGCTGATATTAATCTAATGATACGGCTTGTGTTTGTTGTAACAAAGGCCTCTCTGGATGTAAGTGCCTGATTGGTTGTGCTTCTGCCTTAATCACAGTATTAACTCAGACTTTTGATTAAGGCTTTGGCCAAAGTGGATTTGGAAATGGATATGGCTGAAAACGCTGATACTGTATTAAATTTGCTTTTCTTTTGCAGAGAGCTCTCCCCGGGACTGAGGACTGCCTTGACAGACAGACTGCTTCTTTCGCTGAGCTTATCAGCCAACGTGGCTCCATATGGCATTTTTTCTCATTGCTACGGAGGATGCAGGGTGAAAAGCCCCGAGCAAAGGCTTCCAGTTACCCGCCAAAGAATGCTGGCATGAACATGAAGATTAAAGCTGCCGTTTCAACTCAAGTGAAACCGTGCACACTCTAACTGGCACCAGAAGGGACTGTTCCATAATTACATAAATTAGACTGAGTGTGCCCAATGGATATTTGAATCCCTGTCACTTTGCTCTAAATAGCCATGGCAGAGAGGACCTTTAAACAGTTCAAACTATTTTGGCGCGAACAGTGAGAGGTTTGGCCTGTGGCCTGGACAGTTTGAGGTAATGGTATTTGCTCCAGGAAATAAGTGTTGGCCGAGCCGTTTGCTATGCAAATATATCATAACATTTAATCTTTTGTCTTACAATGCTTCAGTTCACACTGGTTTATCCATGTAGACAGTCACTTATATGCCAGTTTCCTCTCTTGCAACATATTTCTTCTTAAATCCTGCCCTATAAGTCCCAATCCACCCACACAGAATTTGTGATCACACGATGGTTTTACAAAAGCCACATGGTGCCCATATCATATGGGTTGGGCTGCTCATTTGTTGCTGTGTAGAAATAGGCACTTGTCTAGAGTTTACAGGTGCTGAGGGACAGTGGGCTAGATTTCCGGTGTGGAATGCATGCTGCGAAAGCGAGATGAGCTTTAACATGAAAACAAAGAGTTCCCACGGGCTGCTAGTTTACTTCGACGACGAGGGATTCTGTGACTTTTTAGAACTTCCATACTGAATGGTAAACTCAGCCTCCGCTTTTCGATCTTCTGCGCCGAGCCCGCGACCGTCGTGTCCGACACGGCGGTCAACGACAGCCAGTGGCACGCGGTCACGATAAGGAGAAACTTTAAGAACACAACCCTAATGGTGGACGGTGAGACGAAATGGGTCGAGGTGAAGTCGAAAAGACGGGATATGACTGTTTTCAGCCATTTGTTTGTTGGTGGAATACCACCGGAGTTACGATCTGTGGCGTTACGACTGACATCAGCCGCAGTCAAGGATCAGCTGCCTTTTACTGGATGGATAACAGACATAAAGGTCAACAACACGGAGTCTGTAATGATCAACAGTGACGGGGTCTTAAAGGACCTCTGTGGTACAGCCAACATGTGCTTAAATGGAGGAGTCTGCAGTTTAATTAACAACGAACCGACATGTGACTGTTCTCAGACTGGCTTCCAAGGAAAGGACTGCAGTGAAGGTAAGACATCTGGATTCAGTTAAGTCAGTACAACACGACCCTATAGCCATTTCAGTCGGCCACAATATGGATGGAATTAGATTCAAGTCCCCTCTTGTAATTACAATCCCAAAGTGATGCATTCCCTTCCTCTATTTGGCTAAAGCCTCATGTTTGTCTAAGTCTTACGATGTGTGCCGATATAGATGTTTGTAATGAACCAATCTCCTGCAAGGCCTCATTAGCAAAACATGCAGGTGTTCTGCATCCCTGAAGGTGTCTTCCATTCCTACCAAACAGGTCCATGGGGATTGGTTGACCTATGAAACATCATCTCCAATGGTTTACCTCAAATGCAAGAGCAGGAGTAAACATGAATGACATCATTCACTGCACCCAATATAGGCAACAGAAGAGAACTGGGTGAGGTTTTTCTATCAGTCGCCAGCTGATAACGGTAACATTATCAATGTATTGATACTTAGAGCCTGGCAGAATTCTGATCAATCATTATCATATTTAGAAACAAAAAAACCCTGCAACTGTGGCTTATAATCTTCTTGATCATTTTTGGCTCTGAATATTCACATTTTCTCTAAAATAACATATCATAAATTCTCAAATAGTGATGATCTCACAGAATATGATGCATTGCTGTAGATCAGTGATTCCCAAAGTGTGGGCTGTGGCCCACTGGTGGGCCATGAATGGCCCTGCTGGTGGGCTTTGACACATCATGAAAAATGAATCAATAAAACTTGTTAAAGTTTCAGCTTTATAAGTTTGAAATTACCATAAAAGTAAGACTGGGTGATAGGGTTGGGAGTTGTGAGTGTCTTTTTGCAATACCAGTGCTAAAACAGATGGTACCTTTATGAAATGGTAAACAGTGTCTGAACCAATACCTAAAAAAACACACACACACACACACAAAATTATGATTTGTTAAATTGCTAAGGAACATTTGAACTTGCGAATTTGCATTGTGATTCAGTCTGTTATGTATGGGTCATATTGGAACTGGTGCCATATTGGCACCACTTTTCGGTACCCAAGCCTACTGTGCGATATGGACAAAATCAAATATTATGACATGTCTGATCAAATACCTTGATATAGATATTTATTGATATTGCAACAATATTGTAGGAATGACTATTGCGGTTAGGGGCCTCCCACATTGAAACTGCAACAAAAGATGTAGTTTGATGACGTTGTGAAGTAGCATTGGATCATTAGTTACGTCTGCTCACATTATCGACGTATTCTGTGTTTTCCCGGAAGTTATGGCAACTAGTAGCTAGTAGGAAATGCACCATTTCCTTGAATAAATTATGGATTTCTCTGGTTTTGACCATAATTGGAAACATCTGGGATAATTTAAGTACGCAACCAAACAAATATGACATACGTCTAGCATTTTTAGACATTTTAATGTGGAAATGTTACATAACAGCTTTAGCACAAAAAGTTTTTTGATAAATAATCAGCAGTAATGTGGATATAATGACTGAGTTGGTAAAGTCAGATAATAGAACAACTAGAACAGTCTGATAAGTTTAGAAAATTACATCACTTTATTGTAAAGCAGCTTTTAAAAACAGGAGAAGACAACACTTATGTCATATCACGATATAACGATATTCAAAATCTAAGACAACATCTCATATCATCATATAGATATAATATTGATATATTGCCCAGCCATACATAAAATATCTATTATTAATTTTAAAAATGCTGATCAGAACTAAAAAACAAAGCCATGGGATTTAAATAACATGTTATTCTTCATTTATCTGACGTAGTTTAACAGGTGTTACATGGTATTTGGTGACCAGTCACATTAACACCAAAACTTATCTTATATCTCCCTGTTGGCTGTTGGCGGCAATACATAATATATCTCTCAATAATACACATTTTACATACATTAAATTCTAGCAATATACAAAATCAAGGACGATATCTAGTCTCATATCACGATACTGATATAATATTTTTATATTGCGCAGCCCGTTTTCAGATTTTAAATTGGGCCGTTGTGTTCTAAAGTTTAGGAGTGGCTGCTGCAGCTACCCAACAGTATATAAAGTAGCTGCTGGGTGATATGGACAAAATCAAATATCACAGTATGTTTTCAAAAGGAAAGTAACGATACCAAAAACTCACAGCCCGATCACACCTTGATAAAAAAGTCCACGATACGATATTTATCATGATATATTACGATACTGAAAAACAAAGAAAAATTACAACTGGAAAAGATGTCTGCATTATAAATCTCACCTGTACAGAGTTTATGTCTGTATAAAACTATTTTTTCCTTTTAGCTAACTTGATCGTATAGAAATGATGGTAATTGTGCCTTATTTGACATTGTTTTGTCTGACAGAGTCACTTAAATACCTCTATTGATATTGTGACAATATTGTAAATGCTTTCACAATGAGATTTTTTAATAAATAATCATCAGTAATGTATGCAAATAATAGAACATGTAATGATATCCCAAATCTTAGGCAATATCTATCACAATATCGATGTAATATCAATATATTGCCTGTAGCATGACTGAGCCATGACTTCCCTCAAAACTGAGCTCCTAATTCCTCTAATAATTCCAACAGATTAAAAAAAAAATCAGCTGTGTAATGCGGGAGAACAAAAGAGCCAGAGACACAACTAATCAATACACAAAAAGAACATGGGGTTCTTTGAGACGGTGAGAATAGTGTCTCTCTGTCTCGGCCAAATATTATGATCATATCATTGTGATCTCTTTTCTCCTCAGTGTTGTTTGTAATGAGGATGTGTTCAGGGTGTTCGGTGCAGAGCTGCTCACAGGTTGGCCGTTACACTGCTGCGGCGGGGAGGAGCAGGTTTGTTGGTCAGGCAGATTGTGGATGGGGGAGGGGTGTGAGTGTTTTTTTTTTTTTTTTATCTATTTTTAAAGTTCATTCAGATACTGATAGTCTGCTCTCATTTTATCTCACAGGCTACTATATATATATATATATATATATATATATATATATATATATATATATATATATATATATGATATTATATATAATATATATATATATGCCATAATTTACACTCCATTTCATAAGTTCATGTGTTTTTATTCAAGCACATAAATCTTTTATTAACAATAAGCTCATTAGGCCAGCATTGGGTAACTTACTACTGCAGCATAAGATATTCCCATCTGATTGCCATTAGTCACTGAGGCAAATAAGAAATACCACTAATTAAAATGTCCTCTTCATACTGTGTAGGCTGTGTTGTGTTTTCTGCTGTATTCAGGTTTTGTTGATGATGGTAATACAGCGGGAGGAAGCACAGGGTCTTTTACCAACCTCAAGCACTGACAGAGTGAATGATCGCCGCTGTAGTTCACTAACAGGCTTCCAGTGTTGGGCAGCAGTAAGTATTTGTTTATTTAAACCACTGCACATCAGTGAGGAATAGGAGGCCGTACTGCCATCAAAGCACCCTGAATAAATCTGGATCAAAAATTAACTGTGGCAGTAAATATAGTTGGACACCCAAATGGTTTTATTGTTCTCTGTCTTGCTCTTTTCAAGTGCAGACTCTCCACAGACCCAATCCACAAATCTTTCTTTCTTGTAGGGCTGCAACTAACCATTATTTTCATTGTTGATTAATCTGTCAGTTATTTTATCGATTAATCAATTAGTTGTTGGTCCATAAAATGTTAGAAAATGGTGCACAAATGTCAATCAGTGTTTCCCAAAGCAGAAGAAGGCCTCCCTTAAATGTCTTGTTTTGTCCACAACTCAAAAATATTCAGTTTACTGTCATAGAAGCGTAAAGAAACCAGAAAATCATCACGTTTAAGAAGCTTTTATTTTGTAAAATCACTCAATTTTTTTAATCGATTATCATAATAGCTGCAGATTAATTTAATAATCGAATCAAAATTGATTAATTGTTGCAGCTCTATTTCATTGTGATAAAATTTGTTTATTTCAGTAATTTGCTATGCTTCATTTTGGATATTAGTGTAAATGACATTTCAGCACATTGAAAAGTGTTTTTTGTGTTCACAGTTGTTTGGACAAACCTGTCTAACAAACCTCTCTCCACATTGGGCACCGATGTAGAAAGACTTGCCAACCTGTCGGTTCACTGCGAGAGATCAATTTGCATTTGGCTCTTGTATTTGATAAAGAGCGGTCATATTACACTTGTTGATTACACTATAATTCTTGCCACTAGATTTAAGAGTTTATTATGAAGTACAAGTGCCCACTTGGCTTTTTTTTTCTCTGCTCTCAGGTGGAGACAAGAAAAATGTCTCAGCCTCTTCAGACAAGTCTTGTGTTGTAAATCACAATGCATTCTTACTAACCATTAGATTAAAGAGGGATTCTTAATGCAAAATGCATAAGCAACGGTTTGTTGTTGATGCTATTACCTTAACAACAAGTTATTATACAAAAGATTTTATCTTTTGTTTTTGACCAAACATTTTAAGGATTAAATTCCTGCATATTTATCAAACATTCTTGGAATTTCGCACATTCATCTTCACATGGAAAGCTTCAATTATAAAGTAAGCCTCAGTGTTTTGTGCTCTAAGTTACTTGGTAAAATCTAATTTCCAAAGGTCGTCTTAACCCATTAATAGCTAACAGCAATATTTAGTATGTTAATGAAAGGCCTCACTGATATTTTCTCTTCTGACAAGACACGTGGTTACACATGACAGTATCAAAATTTGATTGATTTCATGTATTTATCATGCCTTAATTGATAGACAAAGTTGACTTTCTTTTAAAAATGGAAAAAAGTCAAGTCATTTGGCTAAATGTCCAATTTACACTGGATCAAAGCACATATTATTGAAACTGAAGTTGTTTTAAATCAAATGTTATCAAGCGTTTAAAATAATTCATCGTAGTTTCTGTCATTTTCCTATCATACTAGTCACGTGGGTTTACACATTTTCTTATTTTTCACAAATCCCTGGTGGAAATACAGGTTCCTGTGATCCTGTGATGTTAATAATAACTTGTAGCATCATACTTTGACAGATTAAAAGAACAAAAAAATAAATAAATAAAAAATTAGCTCAGCTAATGTTTTAACTGCTGTGAGGAAAATACTACAACAAAAATCCACTGTGGGCATTAAAGGGTTAATATTTGCCTGAGATGAGAAGCTTTAAAATCTTTGACTATTATGATGCTTCCTGTCAGAGTGGAAGAGGATCATTTAAAAGGTTTGCTACATTAATCACATTACCTGTGAAAACCTTTTAAAACAATCAACAAAAAATGTTTTTCTATTCACTTTAGTAGATAAAAATGGGGCATACAAATAATTAGCCCTCTTAACACTGTAATGCTATAATTACTTTAATTGTCAAGTTAATTTAAAGTTTAATATGTCAGTGTCCAGGGTTGTGTTTATGAATGGCTCTAAATTAAATAATGTTTTAAAAATGAAGATGTGCTTTCATATGTCTACTTTGTGTGTGTGTGTGTGTGTGTGTGAGTCTCATTAGTCAAGAAACCGTAGGAAAAGATCATCACTTTCACACCAGGGTGGCTGCTGATGTTAATAGTTTTATGACCATGAAAGAGCTAATTGGTTATGTTATTGCAGTGTTAAGATGAATGATGTAAGAGATATCGTCCTTGTGCCGCATGAAGGATGAGCAGTTATTGCTTAAAGAGGTCCGTGTAATGAATATACCGTGGCAACCGTGGCAAGAGACATTATAGTCACGACAATGAAAGCTGCTGTAATGACAACAAAAAAAATATGGTGTAGTCGCTTTACATGAAATGGGAGGTGATTCTCTCATCGGTTTGAAGTTTGATGAGATGCTGAAACCTGCTCTTGTGTAATTGACTTTCGATTTGAAGGCCACAATTCCATTTGATTTAAACAGATTTTTTACTTTTTTTTTTTTTTTTTTTTTAGTACCAACAGCTATGCCATTGAGTCTTGATTTGTTAAGATTAACAGATGATTGGTTTTATGTTCTGACAACTGTCATTTATTTTCAAATTCTTCTTTAAAAAGATAGTTAAGTGCAGCTGCAGGTTACTGGTAAACTACGCTGCGTCAGCTTAGAAGTGTTGTTTGTTTTTTCTTTTTATTAACAAGGAGGCAGGGGTGGAGACGGAAAAAATATGAGGAGAATCACCAATCCTGCTTTAGATTTTGAAATTGTGAAACTCCTACTCAATAACAGGGCTGTATATTGGTAAGAATGTGATGAAATGATACGTAGCACGATACAGGGGTTATGATTCAATATATCGTGATATATTGAATCATAACATAATTTTTTTATTTGTCATTTCCACATACAGAGAACACAGGAATGAAATTTCATTTCTCACAGTCTAAGGTGCTAACAAAGATAAAAATACAGAGAATAAAAAAAGTAAAAATAAAGAATAGCAAACATACAAAAATATAAAAACATAAAATAATGGAGCTGCAATGATTAATTTAATCTATTTTGATAATCAAAAAAAATATGTCAAAATTCTCTGATTCCTATTTTCTACATGTGAATATTTTCAGGTTTCTTCAATGTTTTATGATTAAACTGAATATCTTTGGGTTTTGGACAAAACAAGACATTTGAGGTCATCATCTTGGGCTTTGGGAAACAATAATTGTCATTTTTCACCATTTTCTGATATTTTATGAACCAAACTACTAATTGATTAATTGAGAAAATAATTGGCTGATTCATCGATGATGAAAATAATCATTTGCTGCAACCCTAAAATATAATAAGACATCTGGCACACAGAAAAAGTATGATTTCTTTTAATATTCCTAATTTTTGAAATTTATTTTTAATTTTAGGAAACCTGTCAGTTAAAAAATTTTACTTTTTTATGCAAACAGAGCAGTGAAAATGAATAACAACACTGATATCTAGCAGTCGGGGGTTTAAACACAACAAATGAACCAGTGCCATGAATTTTTACATGTATGATGATACCACCAGACGGTGTTTCTGAAAACATAATGTCACGATACTCAAGCATATCGATCTTTTCTTGGACCCCCTACTCAATAAACAAACAAATATATTCATGAATGCGTTAAGCACATCGAACTGGAAAGACAAAAAAACTTAAATTTAAAACCTGAATATGACACTGTTCTAATTTGCCCTAATTTTAACTGTGCTACAGTGACGGTGACAAAAGAGTCACATTTTCCACATTTGAAGAACTGATTTAGCAAGTTTCAAGACGGTTGGTGAAAATACTGCTCAGAAAGAAAGCAGCCTCTCAAGCTCATCCTGAAGGTGTGTATTGATAGCTGTACATCTGCTCGCTTATTATTTATATCTTGGCTGAATTACCACGTCAGACTGTGGAAGAGAAACTGCAGGTTACTAAACTGGAGTCATTAGATCCACAAGATTACACAACAGAAGCCTCAAAGACAAACAGGCAATATGTCAGCGGAGATTTCTGCTGTCGTCACCCCAGACAGCCACAAAGCGCAGTGAGGGACCGAAACCTCTCTTTCTCTCAGTCATGCTCCTGCTCTGCCTGATGGAATTAAGCAAAACATGCAAGCAGCCACTCAGTTAGAGTTACTGTTCTGCCAACACTGTTTAGAAGGTTTTTCTCCAGCTTTGTTTCAAGAAACAGTGCTTCATTGTTACAGTGCTGATTGGTCTGACACAGTAGTGATGCTTATTTCTTCACAAATAGGAGTTCATTTTTTCACCACTTTGGGGCAGCGTATCGACCTGTAAACACAACACTGACAACTTTATTTATAAAGCATTATCAGTCAATCGTTATGGCGAATGTATTAGTTGCCTAATTACTATTCTTTTTATTACAAATCCTGAGTCAATTATGCATGGATTCTGCTTGGAATCGGAGGAAATTAGCTTGTGTCAAAGTTACAGTGAGTCATACCACTTTTGTCCAAAGGGGGCTCCAAAACCAACAAAATATGAGTTTCTTGTGGCAGCTTTAATGGAAATCAGTATTGCAATTGCAGTAATATTATCTTAACATACTGATCCATTTTACCTAACATGCTTAACATAAAATGCTTTCAGGCACGTACTTCCTCTGATCTGTGGAAACAAACTAATAGCTGCTGACTTCACATTGTTAACTCAGTCTATGACTCTGGCTTCCTGAAAGGCTCAAAACTCAAACTGAAAAAATACAGGTAATTTTGGCTGCATTATTTATTATTTTCTTATGGCACTGGCTTTCTGAGCAGGAAAAGCTAAATGTAACCGTTTACTTCAGTTTTATTTACTACTTTGATATGTGGTATTGCAATGATGCTGCACACATCCAGCAGAAACAAAGCAACACTCACATTAATTTTGACTGGAATTTTTAACCATATAATGAATTTAAGTACAATATTCTCTCTTCTTCAAGCTCTGGTTTTGTCTCCACCAAGTCCTTGAGGGAAATGTACGCAGCCATTAAGTAATTTTCATATATTTCAGACCCTTTTACAGGGTTCTTGTTTTAAAATATGTGACACATGCATGGTTAAGGAGTCAGCCTGAGACGGCCTTCACAGCTGACTCAAGAAGTCAGAGCATTAGCATTAGCCTACATTAGCCAGTGAGAGTCATCATTTTAGCTAACAAACTAGCTAGAAATGAGAAGCTGCTTTTGTTTGGCTTTTGTGGAATCAAAGACCGAGTTTCAACAATTACTCACAATCTCAATATTAAATCTGCCATTTTTATCACAATTCTCAGTGGGTTTGTCATGACAAGCGACCCTCTCATTTCATCATTCGTCATTTGATGCATCGACAATTCGTCAACTATTGATGGCTGCAGCTTTAAATCTTGCTACAGTACATGTAGCCATATTGCAAAGCTAGAAATGCACAGAGGGCCCCCCTGAAATTGCCAAAATATGCTTAGATAAATAAAGAATGGAGACAGACCAGTTCAAATGCAGAAAGGAGAACGATTGGCCTTGATTTATCACATCCTTTTGCTGCTTGCATGCCTGTAGAAAAGAAAATAACAAAAAGCCTGTTTTCCTGCTCTGAGTTATCAATGAGATTCCTCAACATACGTCATTTGTTTGAACTAAACCACTGTTTGTTCATGCTGAACTCTTTACATCAACTGTATTTTATGTTTTTAGCATCATATATTTGACACCAGACCATATAAAACTTGGTACTACTGCCTACAATGAAGAAAGACTGGGGGCTCTTTATAGCTCATTTCAGCATGGCACTAACATTGCAAGACATAGAGATTCAATTCCCCGCGGAGCCATCCACGCTGAAATTGTATGAACTCATGGTACCTTAAGTCACTTTGGATGAAAGCATCCACCAAATTGTTCCTTTGCCAGCTAATTCAGTATTCTAGCAAGTGCAGAGATTTTTTTCCATCCCAAGGTGATGTGGTATTGCTTCTTGCTTTCTCGCCATCCTGAGCTGCACGGAGGCGACAAGCAACAATAACGACCGCTGCAAATGTCTGCATGGAAAATGTTATCAGACTATTCATTTAAAATAATGATTGAAGCTGGTGTCCTTGCTCAAATAAATGGACTTATCCCAGTCAGAATCCGTAGAGCACATTTAATTGTAGAAAACTAGAAATGCAGATCTGTCCTCCCGTCGGTTTACCTCCATACATTAACGCAACTCCACCGTACATGGAGGTAAATTTACCTTTCCATTAAATCATTTAAAAGCTGTTGTCTCACTTTGATCAGATGAAAGGATTACAGGATTTGCCACCAGACCTGTCAACTCTCCCGTGTCCAACCACAAGCTTGCACATTGCATGACCTCACACACACACGCACACACAAGCACACACAAGTAAATCCCTTTGATCGGTTAAAACAATTATTTAAATGCACTGTTCTATGGCCAGTAAGTTCCCAGAATCTGTCCCCTTGTTTCTCATTAGGGAAATAACATAGATGTATTGCATCGCTCCATATTTTATCATGATAAAATGGAATGATGTTGTTTATTTCATCGTACATTAGCTAACATAAATCAGTCCCTGTGAAAAAAAAAAGTAGGGCAGACCTCAACTAAGACTGTACAGCATTTTATTTTTCATTTTGTGAATTACGTAATTCAAAAGATAATGCACATTGACTGGATACATTAAATAACTGTGATTGCATTGCACTTTAATGTTATGATTATAGCTGAGAGCACAGCTTCAAGGTCTTTGTGAAGATACAGTTAGAAATCTCTGACACTGATGTCACCCACTGAAGGACAGACAGTCAGCAGACAACTTAAGCCACTTGATCAAGCTGCTAATGCTTCATGACAGGGCACCGAGAATGACTGTAGCCTACAGTAAGTGAAATTATGTCACACCTATTTTCACATTTGAGTCATGAGCATCAGCCAGCTTGGTTATGTGAATTATTTCATCCACTGAACACAACAACATCACATCAGATTTGTGCTTTACTGCTATAATAAAGAAAGAATGTAGTGCAACATAGCAGGAGACAAATTGTTCACATTTGCTCATGCATATGTGCGCCTCTTGGAAGTTTTTCTGCAGCAAGTTTGATTCTTGATTCTAAATATTTTAAGTTTCAGGTAGTGTTGTAATGGATCGTGGTTGGTCTGTGGTCTGTAGAGATCGCCCCTCACGGTTCAACCCACGTGTGATCCACTGACTAAATGTAACCATCACAGTGTCAAATACTGGTTTACTGCTGCTGTTACTTTTCAAAGTAATAATGTCCCAAATCTCGATGCAGAGTTGTGTTGAAAAGACAAAACAGATGCACTGTTTGACTCTCACGCACATCTGTGTGCCACCGGAGTCTTAAAAAAAAAAAAAAAAAATCCCCGACCATGACTGCAGGCATTTTCAGAGGGGTAACTGGGAAAATGGCCATGCTTGTCATTGTAGAAATAGATAATAAGATTAAGATGTTTATCTGCTGTCTTAACTTCTACACACAGCTCTGCTCAGCTCACCGGAGCAGACCTGCGTCTCTGTCGTTCTGTGACTCAGCCTTCAGTTTTGATTGGCTATTACTTGTTACTTCTAACCAATCAGATACTGTTGTGGGTGGGACATTGAGCCAGACTACAGAGTGTAGTATTATCATATCTATTTATTACAGGTATTATACTATATCACATAATAGAGGTATGTATTATATATGATTATATATTTTCTAAAGTATAGTATTATGTTAGATGTAATATTAGAAGTATACTGCATGGTATTATTATAGAGTTGAGTGACTACAGACAGAGAGAGGCTGCTACATCAAAGCCAAGTGCATTTTTAAATTAATTTAACCTTAATCCCACCTTTGTTTTCTTTTTTGTTGATCTGAAAATCGATCCCATCTGTGACTCAAAACCTTGAACCCATCCAAAATGTAAGTTTTGTGATCTGCTGCAACCCCATTTTCAGGTTTATGACCGAGAAATAATTCACAAATTGAGGAAACTTTTCCTGAATCTCTTCCCACAGCTCATAGTTCGGACCTGATTTCACAGTCACAGATTTGTGTGTAGCCACTGAAAATATCTCAAGGTTACTCATGTATATTATAATAGCTCAGTTATCTATGCTGATCTTGAAATTTTAATTTAGCTACATATTAGGGCTAGTGCAGTCAGTGTTTCTTAGTCAAGGGGTTGAATTAAGCTGCTGCTTGATCATAGTGACTTTTACATGTACCAATAATGAAAAAAAACATGCATTTCTCTGATGTCTATAATATGTCATTGGTCCCTTTATGTTATTCATGGCACTGGTTCCTTGACTTGATGTATTTTACACAAATTGAATTTCAATCAGTGGCGTTGGGATTGCCAAGTAAAATGTCCTGCCAGTAGAATTTGAAACGTAATGACTTTGGCAACCCTCTGATTACATTAGAGGTGGTGTTTTACATTATCTGTCACAAGGATGCCTCACCACCTGCTTTAACACCACTTGGTATATGGAGGAGGAGGAAAACAAGGAGGAGGAGGAGGAGGAGGAGGAGGCGTGAAACGTCATAATGCAAATTGAATACTGGCACTGGATTGGAGGTATTTTTTCCACAGAAGCCAATGTTTTCATCTGTCAGATAGCACTCACTTACAGTACTTGCTGCACTAGTGTCTGCAATTATTTGGCAGATGCTATATGTAGCCAGGTTGGAATAGCCAATGCAAAGTGGCTATTTACACCCAGGGTGCAACTGAAAACTAAAGACCATAATAAAAAACTGTAGATAATATGTGATTTCACACAGCTGTCAAATCCTTCCTGGGGCAGGATTCAAACCCCACTCGTCCACAAAAAAGCCTTGTGCTGAACCCATCAACCCACCACAGCCTCTTATCAACCTCTGTAGCTAGCTGCAAACTAGCTAAACTCTTTTGCAAAGTTTACCAGTGCCAAGAAGAGATTCTTCTTGATTGAGCTGGTGAAGCAGTCTTCCCTCCAGATGGTATTTCTGTCACTTGTGGGCAGTAAACACCACAGTCTTATCAGAAGTTGGTATAGGGAAGTTAGCAGGCAGCTGCATATTTGCTCATCCAGAAGGCTTTGATTTGGAGTCTTGCACAAAAATCAGCACAATATTTACTCCCCTTTTAGCTCTGATTTGTTCTCCACCAACTCCAAAGGAAAATATCTGTCTTTTTTAGCAGCTAAATCAACTGTATTCACCAGCTAGTTGGTAATGTTTTCTGTCTGAGGTCTGGTGGGGAGCAGGGAGTGCACAGTAGGTTTGTCACAGCTGTATAGATGAAAATAGTTGATTGCAGTGTCTGTAAATGTGGCTGATGGGAGCAGTGACTAAAATTATGGCTGCACGATTGTACAACTGTAAAAAACATATTGCAAATATTTCGACAGATATTTCAATTACAATGATTCACTATTTGTTGGAATCATTTTTGCATCAAAATTTTCATTTTCAATGACAAAAAAAATCTATTAAAATCATGATGAGGTGACATCTGTTGGGGTCTGTACCAAACAGACGTGTTTTCTAACATCTGGAGAAGATTGATTTGGAGAGATTTGCATCTTGCAGCATCACAGTACTTCATTATGCTCTTTTGTCACAGATTTTTCCTTCAATGAAAATTGCAGCTTTGGCATTTGGATGTTGTGCTTTTTGCGATTTCATTAATATTTCAATTAATTGTGCAGCCCTAACTAACATAGTACAGTTGAAGCCATGAAACCAAAACAATGAGCTGAAAGATTCTTAAAGGCTCTGTAGAGCTGAGGGAGCATAGTTGAGTCCTGTGATGCTTTGTTACTATAAAAATATTGATTAGTGCTGCTTTGATGCTGAAAGACAGATTCATTCTGGTATTAATCAATAAAAATGAGAAGGTCTCTTTCTCAATACAGAGTCAATAATCTGGCTATCCTGACTATCGCAGGACGGTTGTAAATATCGCAGCAGCTGTGCAGGGAATTTGTCGGACTGTTCAGCATGTGAACACTATGTATTTGTCTCTGTATGAGGAAGCAAATCCATTCAAAGTGAAATTTGTGTTTGGTTTACGCTCTGGCTTTATGCCTCAAGCTGGTACAGCAAATTTTGTGCCAAGTTGTGTCCCCAAGGACAATTCAACTTAACACAGTGAAAGCTACAATAGAGTGAGGAAGTGGGCAGGGTTATATTGGGTATCAGAGCAACTGAACTGAAGGAAATCTGTCTGAAAAGTAGTTAATGGTGCGAGACTGTGCATTTAAATAGATACATCAATGAGTCCCAAAGATTACAGTTGTAGGAAATATGTTATAGCCACTCTTAAAGCTACTACAAGGATTTTTTTTAACTGGTTATGAAATAGTTTCAATGTATTACTGATGCCTCTATATGACCAACGAGACCATCTGAGAGAAGACTGGCTATTTCTATTATTCTTAATTCCTGCCATCGGGTCAGATTCTCCTTGAAATTAGATGAAACAAGCCTGTGTTTACATTTTTCCAGGCAAAGCTACAGTGAGCAGTAAGTTATCCAGTTAAAGGGAAGATTTTTATTTGGATAATTTTATTTTTGACGTTAGATTTTGTGGTTATTGCAGTGGAAACACTACTGATTTGTCCACAGGGGCCTCCAACATCAACAAAGTATGAAAGTTTCTTGTAGTAGCTTTACAATATGTGTCCTGTGCTGATAATAGCACTGGTAAATGTTGGTATTTGTACAGAATATTGGATTTATTTATTATATTTTGATTACTGTTACTAAGAGAACTCTTAGCAACTTTAAAAAATAAAATGCCTCTTTACTAACTATGCTGTGAAATGATAAAATTTAACATTATGTCAACTTTGGGAGACAGACTCTGTCAAATCTTCCAGACATAGCTGACGTCTACATTTAATGAAAAATCTAATCACTTAGGAGCTTGGCCTGTTTCGAGGTTTAATATCCAACAGTTTGATGTTTTAAAATATATTTTTTTCCAGCATAATTGAAGAGTAAAAATCAAAACCCCCTCAAAATAGGATTTGTTTGAAATAAATAATTCATAGATTGCATTCTAATCTAACAATCTTTAACTCTTAATAAATATACATCTTCCTCCCACCAGCATGCATAGTTCTCTCTAATCCGGGGGACATATATGAGGGTATATTTTCTATCTTGTGCGGGGTCCTCAGCTGAGAAAAAAATTGAGACCCTCGGCTCCATGGGGAGATGAATTTTTAATTTGAGCGAGCGCTCCCTTTCAGGCACGTCCGTCATTGCGTGAGCGCAAACCACGTGGCCTCACTGTATCTCTGAAAGTGTCATTCTGTCTGCAAGCCTTCTGCAGCTTCACTCAGACAAAAGCAGATTAATAGTATACTGCTGTCTCTGAGTCCAAAGACAGATATTGGGATCAAAAGATTAGAGGGATTTTCCCAGAGGATTTTTGCCTTGTTTAAATACAACTGCTCCTGACTGTCAAAGGGTGTTTGTGAAATTCTTTGACACCAAACTCCTCCTTTAACGGGATTCGTCCCACAGCACAAATAAACACATCCAGATATCCATGCCACACTCACACACACACACTCGTACTGAACTCGGCTGTACAGTATGTTCCTTATTGAAGCATGCTAAGCTGGCATATGGAGTTAAGTGTATCACGAGATGCATAATTCATTGATTGAGAGCTGTTATCTCTTAAACACTGCCTTGAAATGACGCCACGCTTGCATGGCACCTGGCAGAATTTAGGCTTTAAACAAATCTTTCTTCTTTGTTTATCATACATGCCGTCCTCATTCGTACCTACTGTATGTTTTGTGTGGAAGAACATCCCACTTTGCATAATTGCTGGATTTTTTTCAGTGCAATCTGATCGGTTTGATCTCCCCTACGGAGATACAGAATAAACCTGTTTCGAGGCGAAAATTTGCCTCTTTAAATTCCAGGCTGTGGATGATGTTTTCACTTTGAACATAAGTTGCCTTTGATGCTGCTGGTTGGGTGTCATCCTTCATGAGAGTCGTCTGAAATACCAAAAACAAGTCGAAAGTGCACTGCCATAATTTGAAAGCTGCCATGCTAATGATAGAGCGAAGACAAATCACTTTTCAGGAACATTTTTCATGACTTTGAAGCCCTTTGTGACTGTAACAGTACAAATAAACCCGACTTGTCTATAGTGTAGTGTAAGTTTTGTGTCACATTTCAAGGAGTTTTCTACTACGGTACAAGTAAGAGAGTGAGTCACACTTTATTTTACAATATACCGAGCAGTACTTTATATAAAATTAAACAAAAGAAATTAAATGTTCTTTCTCAGACAGTAGTTATACCATGATTAGACACCATGAACCCAACAGTACACTAATGAGACATAAGCCACATTTTCTATCAAATTAGACAAAAACCTGAAATAGTATTTCCTTTATCAGACACTATTAAACTGTTTCTTTGTTGGGCCCTTATTAGACTTTATTAGAGGGTATTTAGGGACACATTACAACAGAACTGTACTGTAAAATGAAGTTAAATCACATATCTGCTACATCTCCATTTAAAAACAATGTGAATCAGATCTATCATGTAAATTATAGAGGTAGAGAACAATTTTGTCGATGGGTAACTGCACAAACTACTGCAGGCAGATAATGTGATTTGATCACAGTTAGGGTTGGGCAGATGGACGATACCATCGTCCATCACAATGTCTGACAGTCATCAACCACTGAGCCCTCTAACATCGTAACATGCTGATTTAAAAGCCACCCAGGGTCAGGAGGGACAGGGTCTGAAATTAAGACCCGGCAAAATGCCAAATGTGGGTAGATTTTCCATTTTTTCTGAATTGTTAGTGCAATAAAACCTTCATGATTAAAAAGACAATAAGAATAAATCATAAAAAAAAATTGCACCTTAAAACTAACAAAGAATAAAGAGTGTCAGCCAGGGAGTGCAAACATGAAGGATGCGTTTATTAGTCTAATTATCATTAGACTCATTGACTCTAGCTCCTTACACCTGACTTAATAAAGGACAAACATCTTATATAATCAGACCATTTACTGCCCAGTGAAAGCATGTTTTAAATTAGGCCCGAAAATAAAAGAAATATTTTTAAACAATCCTTTTTCAGCTTTATATATATATTCAGAAATGCAACAATGATATCATCGTCCATCGGGATGTTTCACTGTCATCACCATATGCCTATTTGGCAGACATCGCCCAACCCTAATCAGAGTAGCGGGCATCGGTCTATGTGATTTTACTTTAGTGTACACAACTGTTCTGTTGTAACGTGTCCAAAACAACCCTCTAATAAGGTCTAATGAGGGTCTAACAGTGGGAAACAAACCACCTTAGTTTACAGTACAGTTCTATTGTAATGTGTCCCTAATTACCCTCTAATAAAGTCTAATAAGAGTCTAATAAAGGGTCCAATACTGTCCAATAAAGAACATATTATTTCTAATGTTTGTCTAATTTAATGCAACATATAACGTGTAACGTTTTGTAGTATCTGTATCTGTCAACACCCTTCTTATAGATGGTGAATTCAATAACATGATGGTTTAAACTGACCTGCAGTCAATGCTGATTTTTCTGGCACCAATCATAGGTTGCATTTTCATCAGGGACCTTTTTGTCATTTATAATGGAAGAGGATGTAGCTTACTGTTAACAGTACTTAGAGCTCAGCTGTATTTAATGCTCAGTGTGCTTTATTAATACTTTTTTTTTTTTTTTTTTAACTTCAGCTGAAGAGCCGCGCTTCAGATAGGGATTTGTCACACGTCAACAGTGGGAGCCACAACTACAGTTTCCTTAAGCAACTGCCGAGCATATTTAGATATTTAGAGAAGGTGCTTGGTGAACATTGGCACACATCGGTTCAACACAGGGCTGTGATTTCTATTACAATAAGTTACAAACAAGCTGAGCCTACAGACTTGCAGTTAACATTGATTTCTCAGCTCCCCTGCTAAGTCTAATACTCAAGTGTCTAACAGCTACTGCATCACCAAAAAAAGATTTACCCCACATCTGTAATACTATCCTAGATATTTCCAATCCTGGGATTAAGGTTATTAGAACTACTGTATAAGCTGCTGTGATTATCCTGTTGGATCATTCCAACCCACAAGATGTAAAAGAATGGTGAGGTCTTCAGCACATCTGCTCCCACAATCCTCTCTGTTTGGGCTGTCTCTTTGGAAATATCTGGATTGGACTTTATTGTCCGCACACCATCTGTCCCGAGTAGCTGTATAATAAGATTAATTAAATCACCAACACTAACACTCTTTGACTATATTTAATTAGTAGAATTACAAAATATATTTTGTTTATGTGTGAACCACTGTTATAATAAATAAAGAAGGAAATGAATAATTTTATTCATAAGCTTCCTCAGCAGTTTGACATTTTGGGAAATACTCTTATTCCCTTTCTGGCAGAGAGTGAGATGAGAAGATCACTCTTATATCTGACAGTCAGATACTGTGTAGGGCTACAGCCAACAGCCAGTTAACTCAGCTTTGCACAAACACTCGGAACAGAGGGAAAACTGCCAGCCTGACTCTGTCCAGGTAACAAAATCTGCCCACCAGCAGCTCTAAAGGCCCATAATTAACACGCTATATCTTATTTATTTAATCAAAAAAAGTGTAGGTGTAGGCATGCAAGTCACATGACTTGATTCAAGTCAGACTCAAGCTGCTAATGTGGGGACTTGCATGACGTACACTGACTTGATTTGATACTTGAAATTGACTTGATATGGGGGGCATGTTGGGGAAAAAAATGTGCATAGATATTTTCCATTTGTGGTCCATGTTAACAAGGAGCAGGGTTTAGGGTTGTCGCCGTAATTGTGATGGCATCAGTGTTGAGGAATATTAATATATATACACTTGAGCATGGTTTTATTGTCCTGATGATCTAACAGCGTACCACAGATGACTGGGGAGGACTTAGGACTAGGTATTGAGAAGGGGGATTTATTGTGCAATACGTACAAACCTGGTAAAACCTACTAGGATTCTAAGGTCGACCACTATAGCAAGCTACGACTAAGGTTCATATTGTCAATGACAGAATACCCAAATTAACACCATCAGAATTGATTTCAACACTTTTGAAGTGTCAATATGGGTCCACACCGCAGAGTGTTAATTCAACTCTGTGGAGAGTTGGTATCTCAAAGCTACTTCAAGGAACTCAACATATTTCGTTGATTTTGGAGGCTCTTGTGGGCAAAAGCTGTAGTATTTCCACTGTAATAACCACAAAAGTAAGAATCTGACCTGGTTGCAGGCATTTAGGAACAAACTATACAGAAATAGACTATCTTGTTTGCTTATGTAGGTATGTAGGTTTGCTTAAGGATTAAGCAACAAGTGACAAATCTAGTCAGTTATTCAGACCATCAGGGGGAAAGTGAGTAATTTATTCCCATTCATGCTGTAATCTTAGTCAGCATTCTTCTGGCAGCAGCACAGCCTCTCTCCAAATTTATTGTTTATTTGTCCCCACCAACTGTGGCATGAAATGTCCGCCCTTGGGTAAAGAAAACCTCCAACCTCGACGTGAAAGTAATTGCCAAAAGTAGAAAATGCAAACCAACTGAGGTGTAATAACATTTAAAGTCTTTGTACGCTAGCTATCATTCTGCAGGAATGAGGAGCTCCACTGGAGTTATTGGACAATGTCCCATTTTGAGGAAACCAGTGTCAGTGGGGTGATCTCACAAAAAAAAGTGATATGAAGAGCGTATTGTGCTGAAAGCGTACATGTGGCACCGTCAACCGGCTCAGCTGGAGACAGTAGAAACTGTGCAGTACAGCCACAGCTGTGGGAGCTATCAATTTCCATCAGAGTGGCTGGTCACACTGCCCGCTTCCTCTCTCTCCACTCTGGCTGTTGCTTGAGGAGGATAATAAGGGAGATGGTGAGCTGTGTAATGCCACTAACACTCCTCTGGTAGATAGATGCATTAAGTTTAGGCTGTGGTACTAAGAGATGAGCCCTCACTTATGCTCATTACTCTTGATTTGCTCCAAATTGTAATTTAACAACAAATCGATCCTCTGGTAGCTCTGACCTTTGCTGCAAGGCTTTTACATTTTCCCTTAAAGCGCCTTTGCGACCAGGGATTTTAGAGCAGCCTTCCTCCGACTATTTTTCAAATCTACAACTGTCTAATGGGCTGACGATGGATTTAGCGCCTTCTGTCCTTCTTTGTTAATGCATGTACGGTGAAGACACATTTTTGACAGATTTTGTGGACTTGTCCATGTTTTTTGTTACAGGAGGTCATGTAGAGAATGTACTTTTCTGCAAATTACTTTAAAGGGGCACTCCACCAATGTTATGAAGTTCAGGTTGGGCTACATGTCAGAAGGAGTACTACTCAGCCTGTGTTGTATAATGTCTACTGGGATTCTGGAGGGAACTTTCCAAAGGTTGAAAAATAACCCTGAAGACATAATCAGGGTTATCTCAGTTTGCACTAGAAACTGTTTACAAAAAAGCATGCATTCATGGCCGGCTCCAGGATTTTTTTTTTTTTTTTTCCTCTCCCACTGCTCAGAGGGGGCTTGACAATATGTAATGTTCATAACTGCAGAGTTACTATAAGGAAGTTTCTTCAGTAAAAGCAGATATGGCACACAGCACACAGATATAAATGTAGTTTTTCATTGAATTAAGACAAAGAGTTTTCTACAAAATAACTGACAAGTCAATTCAGCACATTAATAACGCAATAAATCCAACATGTGACAACAACAGGAAGTGCATTTATTCTATATGCATAATCAGACAACTGTGCATTGGTAATAACATTTCAGATGAAATGGCTTTCACAGCGCAGCCAGAACAAAAAGTGCAATGCATTTAGCCTACACCTGTTAACTGTGCACACATTTGTAAATCCAACTGGCTATCATCATATTCTTAGTCATTATTTATATTGCAAAAAAAATAAAAAAAACTTGTAAGGTGACAATATAAACACGTCCTGCTGTGCGCCGGTTATAATGCTAATAATATCCACAGTGCAGTCACAACAAGAAGTGTGTTCACCCCTGTGCCTGCATACATGGAGTAAAAAAATACACCAGGAAAAAAACTGTTAGTGTCACTTAAACACTATTTTCATGTGCAAATGTCAACCTGCAAATATCTCTGCAGCATCTTTAAAGGGATGCGCAAATGTTCACATAGTATATTTTGCACCGGGAGTTTTTCCACAATGAAACATAGTGGTGGCTGACCTACTTTTTCAAAGCAATGCTGGCATGATAAACTGCTTCAGTTTGAGGCTATTTAAGATGGAATTGAAGTGCTTTCATTAGGAAGTGTCAGTTGCTTAATAATTCATTATATTGAGCAATATTTAACATATTAGTTCTTTTAATTTAATGTCATTTTATAAAATGTGCCCTTATCTAAGTGATTCTCTCGCCTCCTAACTGACCACTCGGCCAAATAAGCATTACGCTGTGAGAGAGAGGAAAAAAAGCCACATTCCCTGAGTAATGACGGTATGAGATGATCCATTACAGATGTAGAACATGTTTTTGGTGTCAGACGTATTATTAAAAGTTTAAGGTAAAGTCTGACTTTCAGATTTTCGTATTTGAAATGCTGAACTTTCTAGGCGAGATTGGGCCATTTGTTTAAGAGCTGCTACATTACACACACAATTAGGCTCTCTTAGAACAGACTGCAGAAATAATTTTTCAACTGAAAGCAATTATTGAAAGGCGGCTATGATTGCACATAGTCTTTGAGTAAAGAACAGGGGAAAAAAATGTGCATAGATTTATTATTTTCTTGTGTGAATCATGTTAATTAGCAGCAGCCTGAATACAGGCTGGGTGGGGGTGGGGTTGTTTCCTTAAAGGAAAAATATGTAAGTCCCCAGTGTTAAAAAATTCATACTGCAGTCTAAATAGTGAGTTGGAGCCATAGACAATGAATTTCATGGTTTGAATCTGTATTTAATATATGATTGAAGTGAATTTTTCCCCCCAAACTCGAAGTTCAGGCTCTGCAAGACAGGCACAACATTATTTTTTTAAACTGACAACAAGTGACAACAAGTCCCACACTGTAAGTTCATCAGCTTTTCATAACTCTCATTTGTCTTGTAAAGCTAAGCCCGTTATCCTGAAAACAAAAGCCCACCGCTCTGAAAAGACACACTGTAGAGTTTCAGTTAAGTAATGCCCGTCTCACTGCCTGCCAGACTTCATTAACACATTGCTCAATATAACTGATGTAAACATCTACTCCTTCTAACAGATTATTGACTTCTTATGACTCATGAACAGACACTTAATCATTCGGAAAACATCCTGCATTATTTTGACCTCCCCCAGTTATTTAATATCGTAGTGTTGCTGATATTTCAACGTAGCATGTTTCCTCAACATCTGATGACATATCCTGGTCATTTTATGATATAGTACAGTACATATGACAGATTTTTCCTTTAATTTTGATAACATACAGTTGAATCTTTAGTCAACCTTGACAAAATATATATCGGCTTCATGATTCTGTGTGAAAACCATCTCAGGATCCTGATATCACTGTGACAACTGAAGTGCCTAGAAAACAGAAAAGACAATGAAAAAAACATTTTTTTTTACCATGTCTGTGCCTCCTTAAAACTGGTTCAGTATCATTTACAATAATGTTGACTTTTTTACAGTAAACCCCAAAAATGTTCCTTTCAGATGAGACTAGAATCATGACTGTAATCAAAAGGTCTCAAGGGCAGTAACCATTTAATTGTGATTGTGTTACCTTTAAGCTGCTACACAAAAAGGAGCAATATGTAGCAACTGCATGTGCAAAAATGAGTACAGCAGTCCAAATAGCAATTTGGAGCCACAGACGTAAATAGGTTGAATCCAAATTGTTTCCCCCCGCCTCCTCCTCCACAGACTTAGGAAACCTCAAGCGGGCGCAAGATGAGCGCAACATCGTAAACTGACAATAAGAAGTGACGATGAGTCCTCCAGTGTAGGTTGATCAGCTGTTTTATAACTGTTAATTGTCTGTCAAAATACACACTCTGGAGTTTAAGTTAAGTGACTCCCTGTCTCACTGTCTGCCAGACTCCATTAACATTTTGCTCAATTTAACCATTATAAACATCTACTCCTTCTAAAACATTATTGATGATTTCTTACAACTCATAAACAGAGAACTGACTCACTCGGCGAACATTCGGCATTAACTTGAACTCTACTTAATGAAATGGAGAAAGAATAGCAGTTAATCTGGCCAAGAGTATTTCAACTTAGCATGTTTCCTTGGACTTGATGACATATCATGGTCATTTTATGATTTATTTCAGTAAATATATTACAGATTTCTTCTTTTAAAGAGTTAAAGTGAAAATAAATACCCTTTAATTCTGAATGTATACTATAAATCCAGCTGAAATGAAAAAAATAATAGAGACAGAGAGAAAATTCCAACAAACCTAAAGCACTGTGACGCTGATGACATTAAGACCGGAGGACAAAAGGTTGATTCAGTCAGACAGGATGTTCTAAAATCGGCAAATGGGAGAGAAAAATGAATTATATCTGTTGCTGGATGGTTGTGTCTAGTGAATGTGACACATGTTCCTTTCTGTGAAATGTAGCGTCACCCTGAACCCTGCCTGCTCTTTCCACGTCTCTTCAGCCAACTGCATTCAGACACCAACTGCAGGAGAGACACGGACGTCTTAATGACATTTTGTCGAGCTGGCTGATGGTAGCCCCGTGCCGTGTACAATGGCGGATTGAGCGCTGCGAGTTTGGCTTTCTACGGACTGTCACTTTGGCGTTAATCAGTTGTCACAGTTTTGAGCGCACAGTCAGAGCGTCAACGTTGTCTCGAGGTGTCAGAATCATGTCTGCAGGAAAAAAAAAATAGAAAAGAAACATTTATAGATTTATTTACCGGCTTTGATTTGTTACTGCTGTCGTGCACCAGATGTTTCATTTTGCGAGGCTTCAATTTGAATAGCGATGTAATTATTTTCAAGAGCCATACACCCTGTGCATGATCAACAGCACAGGACCATCAGAGATGCAGATAGTCTGATAGACAGTTGAGTGCATTTTGGTGTAGTGTTACCAGCACAATAGCACTGGGATCACTTTGTCAGGGGGATTAAATGGATTTACGTCTCTGGATTAGGATGTAACCAGCTGGGTACATTTGTGGAAGGAAGTGTGTGTGTGTGTGTGTGTGTGATAGGGGGCTTGTTTTAATGGTCCCTGTCAGGTGATACTGCTGTTAGAGGAAAGCTTCTTTTCTTCACCAAATGAAACCTCGTGTAGTGTGGCCACTGAAGATTGCAGAAGAATTACTTCTGGACGCAATTTGCATAAATGGTTGTTGTATAACCCTCAATGAAATCAAATTCTCTTATATTCTGTTTTCTTATGTGTCATAATTAAAAAGTTGCTGCTCATATTTGTGTCTGTTTCTCCCTTGTTTGGATTTAAAGGGACAGTTCACCCCAAAATCAAAAATACATATTTTACCTCGGTCCTATAGTGCTTTTTATACATCTAGATTGTTTTGGTGTGAGATGCAGAGTTTTGGAGATATCAGCTGTAGAGATGTCGCATATAATGGAACTAGGTGGCTCTTAGCTTGTGGTGCTCAAAGCACCAAGAAAATAACTCAACACCGGTGTCTCTTTCCAGAAATCATGACCCTGTTACTCAAGATAATCCACTGACTTTGTTGTGAGCAGTTTCATGTAGGGATTACTTTCTTTCTAGTAAGGCTGCACAATTATTTTGACAGATATTTCGACTGTGGTGTGACTTATAGTTATTGGGAATCACAATTTTCATTTTCACTGAAAAAAAAAAACAGAAGAAAGAAAGTAGTTCCTACCTGAAACTGCCCATAACAATGTGTGTGGATTACCTTGAGTAAACAGGTTATTATTTCTGAAAATAGATGTTCAAATGTATTTCTTTTGGTGCCTTGAGCGCCACAAGCTGAGAGCCGTCTAGTTCCATTATATTCAAGAGAAGGTAAACATCTCTAACTCTTTCTCCAAGTCTTGGCAGCTCACTCCAAAACAATCTAGATGGATTAATAAATAGTAAGAGGAAAAATATGAACTTTTGATTTTGGGGTGATCTTTCCCTTTAAATTTTGTGTATATCACAAAAATGTGATAGGGATATTTTTATTGCATGTCTCTGTACTTAAATAATAGCATAAATTAATCATTGTTCCTCTAAATCTGATTTAAATTTGGTTCTGATCACCAATAATTAGAGGAAGGGAATCACAATAATACAGTGTTAATTCACAATAACCTCAAACACTAATCAACTAAACAACGAAATACTGGTCTTAAACAGGCCTCTCGTTGAATTGAAATGCAGTGGGAGGAATTAATAGTCATTGTGGCAAAAGTCAACGTCGGTCTTTGGGGTCTGGACATCAGCCAATGGTCTTAATTCTTTTACTTTTCTCTTCTCATGTGGTCACTTTGCAACTGCCAGCTTCATGCCTGCCTTGTCAGAATGCTTTTTCAGCAGTGTGCTTCTCATCATCAAGCTAACTTTTTGTGAACAAAGTGCAATTATTTAAAAATTCTTTCACAATAGAATCTCATTTATCTGCTGTAGATGTCCAAACTGTTGAAATTGGATAATACAGTCCTCAAAAAAACATACAGCTGCACACAATTAAACTTATCTAGATTGGATTTGCATGCGTTTGTGTGCAGATTTCATGTCTCAATTTCTATTTTACTTCAAAAATACATATCCCAAATATCCTCCATTCCTCAAGGGCATGGATAAATGAGGCACTATTTTAACTGATCACATTAAGTAACAAAGATTACAAAATTTATGTAAAACAAATTTTGCACAAAACTCTCTAAAATTGGTCTCATTATGTTCAGTGAAGCAGTGCACTGCTACATTGCATTGTAATTTGTTCACAAAACGCTGATTTGGATTGGTTTTTGTGCATGGTGTCTGATTTGGAAGGGGAACCAGTGGTGATGGTAAGTTTTGGGTCAAACAATCGCTTGAATCTGGGCAAGAAACCATTTTAAAGAGGTAGGAGTTTATTTTGTAGTGGAGTAAAAGGGCTCTTGTGCCCAACTGGCCGCATGGTTACAGTAACTGGACTGATTACAGGACCATTTTTTTTGTTGTTGTTGTACAGATATTGATTAAACATTGCATGCTACTGTTTCTGTGATGTCAGTTCATGATTGTTTTATGGGAAATTCAAAATAATGTAATATCATCTTTTTTTTTCTCATTTTATACCATTTTGTGTATTTCTGCTATGATTTTTTTGAAGTAATAAATATGGAATCAGTCTGGGGGCAAACTGTAAAACACTCAATGGTGAAAAGAACTGTTGACTGACTATATTTTCCTCTTTTTATAGGCAGTCGGGCCCTTAAACACTCTCATTTCATTGGTTTTGCATGTTTCCAGTCACATCATTTTGTCAAACCAATTTATTTTTCCTCCGGTAGCATGTTTACCTCACCTGTTTGCCATTTACTCCACCAACATGTAATTCTTCTCTCGTCCTCCTTCATTAGAGCGACAGATTTTACATGGCAGTTTTCTCACCTCCACAAACCTCACTTTGATTGCCAAGCTTAATGTCAGGACAATTTCATTCGGGAGGCAATCTCCTTCTGCATTGCCAGTATTTGTGCTCACCGGTCCTTTCTTTCAGGATTGTGACCAAATCACCTGAGTAGAGTTACAGTCACGAGACCCCACTGCCCGCTCTGAAACCCTATACCGCAGCCAGCTCTATTTATTTAGGCTATTTTCTCTTGCAGGGCATTTCATCACATGCGGTGTCGAGCAGTGTTTCATTTACGAAACAAAAAGCACTGCAAACAGATTCCATTGAGTCTGTTGAATTAATCAGTTGTTGATATGAAAAGTTACAGTCTATCCATCAAAAGGTCAAATAAATAAAAGATTTTCTTAGACGAACGCATCAGGATGAGCCAGCCTCAAGCTGCTCCTTCTATCTCCTTACCATCTTTTGCCTCATGATCAATACTGGTTCTCCAATCTTTTAACAGTGATGCCAGTTTTTATCTGCCGCCAACAAAGACTTTAGTTCTTCAAGGTTGCATCAAATATTCAGTAGGGCTTGTTCTGTTACGACTCTGCCTGTATTCCAGGTCAGCGTACGAGCAAGAAAGGGTGGACAACAAAACGAAAGCCTATGCATAAATCAGAATTTCCTCTGCAGGGGTTACAATAGGTCACTTGCATGTGATGTTTAATGCCTTGCATGGTTACGACATGCAACGGCCAGTACTAGTCTGCATGCTGCTTAATGAATGTCTTCCTCTCTTTCTCTTTGCCTGTCCGTGCTTCCAGAAGACAACTATACTGAAGGTGGGTATTTTCATCTTTGGTCTCCATTCTTGCTACATTTTGTATGCCTACACATTGTCATGGCTACGGCTCCTCACATAAATGTAAGCAAATGTTTTATATTGGTATTGGTGTTGATATTACTGGAGTGGTAAGTCTGATTAATCAGGTTTTCATTGTTTTTACAGCCCGACAATTGATCCTTCCTAAGTCCCGCCCCCTTTTGCTCTGTGCTCCAATGACAGATGAGCAAGCTTGGTACCTCGATCAACTTTCTCCTTTTCCTGTTTCGTTTACTTAAGATATGCTACGTGCTAAGCTCATATATGTTGAAAAGAAAACCACATTTTGAACATGATTAAAAGACATTGCTGAGGGACCTGTAAAAGCGACATCTATTCACATCTTGAGATGAGCTAATGTTAGCAAAACACTAGCTAACTAGCTAGCTATCTACATCAACCATTAGCTAGCTACCCACTGAGCAAAGTTACGTCCAAAAGACATCTTTTGAACGTCTTGTGATATGTTGAAAAGACCTCAGTTGAGGAGCCAGAATTTTTAAAAAAATTATGACGTCTTTTTATGACATCTTTAGCCCTAATTTAACTTTCTTTTATGCCCTCGCTATCCAATAACAACAATAAATATGTTGCTAATAAATTGTACACAATATCTATTTGTTTAATCACAAAAATATTTTATGCAAGTCTAACAGATGTCTCATTTTTGTGGGTGGTGTTTAGCTAACATTAGCTAGCTAATTAGCTAGCAACATTAATTAACTTAATATGTGACTTTATATCGCTTTTACTGGCTAAGTAGAAAGTTTACAGAGGTACCAAGTTTGCCAAACTGCTATTGGAGCCCAGAGCTAAAAGGGGCAGAACTTAGGAACAGTCAGCTAATGAAAATCCACCTTCACCTTTTGTTAAAACTGGCTGGTTAAGGCTTCTCTGGTATTAAAAGCAAATAACAATTGTGAAAAGGGTGATTTTGTCATGTTTACATATGAGTGAAGTTACTTCATACTTAACTGTGATAATTCCTTGTCTATATGATTCAACTAATTCCTTAATTATGTTTCTCATGTAGTTTAGCTTCTTTCCCAGCAGTACTTTGAGTAGCCTTGAAGTTCTGCTGTTTGTCTGAGCTACCAATTGGATAAATGTTAATAGTTTCATTCATCTTTTTGTCTCAGGTGTGATTCAGTGCTCAGTTTGATCATAAACACTATATGATAGGCGAGGTCTCTCAATCAATGCAGAACGTAGGCAATTTACAAGTTTTTATTTGGTTGAATATGAGAAATGTCAGGGTATATTGTCATGAAAATGATACCATAACCACCTCTGCACAGGCTTTTCACTCAATACTATCTTCTTCTTTATTAGCGAGATCGCTCACTTCCCACGTATTAGGATTCCAAGGAGACAGAGTGAATTATTATCAGTTTGTGGTTGAAATCACCCACATTTCAAAACAGCATGCTAATGAACATTTAATCTGTATAGCAGAAAGAAAAGCTTGCTCACGGAAAGCACTGGAATATTGGTAGCTAACATAAGACCTCTTCCTATACTAAGTTAGCTATAGGCAGCTAGCTCGCAGGCAGTTCAATAATATAGAAAACAAATGTTTGTGCTTTAAGCTTTCAGATATTGTTGAAAGTGTTAAATTGCATCTTTAAAAATATGTCACCTGAAAGCCAGAAGAGGAAATGGATCCACCAGCCAAGCAAAGCAGTTAGCACCGGCTAACGTTACCTGCAGCACAATTCAACTGCTAATCTGAGCAATTTGTACTTTTGCTACTCCAAATGGCACAGTGACCATGTCCATCGTCTCCTTTTTTTGCGTGACACAAGTATGACTCAAATATTATGTGGACACTTGATGAAGATCAAGGTAAAACAGTCTCCGGCTATGTTTGTGTCCAGGGATTGCTTTCTCATTGGTAGGTGGGATGAGGGTCTGTGAACGTCTCGTCTTAGAGAGACCAAAATAAAAGGTCGAGCTGAATTAATTTTTTTCTGAATGATGACTCGTAAGTGGCTGATGATGCATTGCAACCTGCTCCGCTTTGGTTGACTAAATGCTCATCATGGTAACCCTGTCTGTGCATCCTCCTCTTTCTCTCCGTCCCACTCTTCCCTCTCCCAACACTCCTCGAGTAACACAGACATCTGCTCTGTAAGAGATGCCTGCGTGTCAGTGTCACACACAGCTTCCCATGATCCCTTGTTCTCTGCTGACTGTGCTCTTGTTTTCCTTTAAGGTCTGGCACACCTGATGATGGGCGACCAAGGTATGAGCTCTGTTCCTTCTTCCTGCCATTCCTCCATTGTCCCTCCTGCTCCCATTGTGCTCAGAAACGTGTGTGTGTTTGTGTGTGTGCGTGTGCCTCTTGCTCAGGCTTGAAGCTGCTCAGATATGAGCTGTCATTTCACTTATTTTGAATGACCTAGTTGATTCTCATTCTCCCAGTGACTTTATTTTTTTTCCGTATGACCTCTTTTTCAAGCTCATTTAGCTTTCCACTCCCCACTCTGCTGGGTGCCATTTCTCTCCATCTTTTTCTTTCTCTTTAATTATTCACATCTACTGTACATTCTGATGTTTTATGATGATGCGGTTCAAGTAAAGGGACATTTGCATTAACATTATTAGGATGTAATGCATGGTGGTGGAAAATAGCTTACTGAATTTTTAAGCTGATCCTCGTCTGTCCTTGCTTCTGTAATGCACATTGCAAGTGTCCGCACAGACAGTCTGTCCATTCATCTTTCCATTTTGTGTGGCTGCTGCATGTCTTCGTCATGCAGCAGAGCGGGGATGTCAAGTATTCTTCTTCTCTTTCCACTTTCCTTTGTTAGTCGCCCATTTCCTCTCTTATATTTGTAGCCATCAAGCCTCTTTCTCCTGTCGTCTGTCCTTTTTCCAACTTGACCACGACACTTATCGGTGTCTCCTCTCCTTTTGTTCTCCCTCTTTTTTTTTTGTTGTTGTCTGGAATCTGCTTTCTTCATGGAACATTTCATCAAATCTCATAGGTAAAAGTAAAGGTACTACCCTTTTAATTCTCTGAATCAAATAAACAATGACAGCAGTGTTTTCTGGCATTATATACTCATGCTAAATGAAGTATATAAAGTCATTTAAAAAATAAAAACAATTGCTTTCTCAACAATTAAATGAAAGCTTTTCAAGGTAGGTGCCGCTTCCGTTTGCATTCACATGTTTAAGCTGTGTCACCTGTTTCCTTTCTGCCTGATGCATGGGAATCATAAATGAGACATGAACACAATAGTTGCTGTCCTAGTTCCAGTACATCACCACCACCACCACCACCACCCAGGGGTAACTACACTCTTTTTGTTCGAGTAATGGGTTTTTGGGGTTGCGGGTGAGGCTTGATCATAGTGTTGTGGGCCTCCCATCCTGGCTGTGATCCTCACCTCTTCTTCCCTGTGGGGTAAGTGGACTTCTGATCTTTGCCATTTGACTCTCCTCCTCAGGGCAGAGAGGGGAAGCTTGGCTTCTAAGGTCCCTACTGAGCATTCAAGGTAAAACTTTGATTCTTTCAAGTTGGTTACTGAAGTGAAGCCAAATTTAGCAAGTCATCATTAGCTTACTGAAGTGTGGGAAACTTGAATGTCAATGTGTGTGCGGTTTACTAATTGGAGAATGGCATGTAATAATACTGTATAACTTCAAATTTGAAAAGTAGTGATTAACACCATGACATTCAAGTGTTCCGCTTGCATTCTGAAACAACATTTTCCTTGATTTTGCTTGCTCTTGTTGTTGCTTTGACATTTACTGTGTTATTGGTTCTAGTTTTGCAAATTCTTTCCAAGAGTTTTGGAATATTTCTATTTATTTACACCAAATAGAAAATATTGTTTTATGTTAAATGCTATCTCTTATCATATACTTGTGAAGCGTCATCTGAACAGGTAAGTCTGTTGATGTGTGGGGCTTACATTATGCTGTGTGAACAGGCATCATAGCTATTATTACAGTATGTCTGATGTTCTGCTGCTAAAAGCTGCAATGATATAAACATGAATAAGATTCACACACACACACAACACAGACACACACTCAAACATGCACACACAAATTAAACCATTCCTCATTATTAAATGTAGAGATTGATTTTTCCATCTCCTAAGGTAAGTTTCATTTCCATAGTCCTGCTGGTTGCTTATGATTCTGCAAATGAATGCATACAAGTTGGCTTTTCATTATACACACAGCATACTGACACTAGACAGAATAATGGACCTAAGTATTAAGGATTATGTTAACACAAATGGCAATATTTCAATGTGGCGACATTTTGCTGTTTGAAACATACACGTCACATGCACACATGAGCAAAACTACTGCAAATGTGTTGATACTCGGGCAGGAATTTCACAGTGGCCTCGACGGCCATGGCCGCCTTGACCTCTCAGTTTGGCCTTATGCCCTTCAAAAAATGGTATGTCCTGCAGCCGCAGTGGTCTTGATGCCCCAGCTGATTTTGCTCTTTTCTCCTCTGTCTCTTTCCCGTCAATACAGTTTTTAGACATCAGTGTCTGTTGTTGAGATTCTGATAGGGCAACATCAAGTCTGCACACATAACCAGTTGTGGGTTAGATTTTAGGTATGTGCTGCTGGAAAAGCACCAGGCTGTTTCAGTTTGATGTAGGCCAGGATCAAGATGAGCTTGAGAAAAGGAGCATGTGAATATGGAGAGAAGTGTTGACATGATATAAAGTTTCTTTGATTATCAAGCCTGATGTTACTGTACAATTCTGTCATTTACACTGCAGACTGGAGTCTCTGCAAACAGTGACAAACAGCTAGAGCCACATTACATGTCCTCATCTCCTCTATGAAATGTTTGTTGTTCATGCAATGTCTCTTCCTGTGGAAGCCCATTTTTGCCAATGTGATGAAAAAAAGATCCTATAAGTCATTATAATGGCAAACCTCAAAATAATGTTACCCTCTCGAAAATAATGAGTTTGTAACTTAAAAAATTGAGTTAATATCTAAAAATAATGAGGCAGTGTCTCAAAATGAAGACAGTAGTATGAGTTAGTATCTTAGAAAATAAGTTAGTGTCTTAACATAATGACTTAAATAATGACTTAGTATCTCAAAATAATGATTTAGTGACTTAAAATAATAAGTCAATATTTCTAAATAATGACAGGATCTTGAAATAATGGGTCAGTATATAAACATAATGACTCAGAATCTAAAAATAATGACTTAGTATATTAAAACAATAAGCTAGTATTTCAAAATAAAGAGAAACTTTCTCAAAGTAATAACTTAAGATACTATACTATACAACTTACGTATTAGATGTAAGTTCTCCTGGCTGTTCAAACGAACCATTTAGTGTCATTATCATCATTACTATTATTATTATTATTATATAAAATCATCCTTAACCCTGTAATTAAAGTCATTATTTCTGTGGACTTGAAAATGGACAAGTGCCTCTAAAATGATGAAATTTCCTGCCTGGTTGATAAAAGCATTTAATCTTTGACTCATCCATTACTGCCCTGAATGACCGTTAGTAGTTTTACACTATTTAACTAGTCAGCTTTTACTTGCCATTAAACCCCTTTCAGACCTGTTATATCCACACTTGATGCTGACTGGTGTTTTTTACTGTACACTATATGGCTCTATGTGAAGCCCACAGGTTTTTTTTTACTACACTCCACCAAACAGCCAGCTTTGATGTGGCAGAAGGAAAGCCACGGGAGAGATTGAGAGAATGCTGATGAGGCACAAATCTGAGCACACTGCTTCTAATTTGGGCCATTGTTAGTTGTCCCCTGTGTTACAGTGTGAAACCTTGTCAGTCCAGTTATTTGCTGTGTGGTCACAAGCACGTATCCCCACTCCAGCATTAGGAGACAGGATGCTGCCTGTATTCATTGTCTGTTTTAAGCTTGTGAGAATATTGTGTATTATGTCAGCCTCCCCTGAGGTCCGCCTGTGTCACGTTAACCACTTGTATCCTTCATGGCTGGTCCCTTGAGGACAGGCTGGTTTCTGTGCGCCGCTTTCAGCTGGTGTTCTGACACTGGAGTCCTAAAACCTCGTTTCCATCCAGCTCTGGAGAGCGGGGCATACCGTAGGATAAGTCATAATACCGCTGGCACACAAATCACAGGGTATTTAATTGCTGTCATCACAATAAACTGCCATGTGCAGCTTAAGAGGAACTGCAGGCTGTGCAGACAGGCTTACAGGTACAACTGGGCTATTTCTAAATTAGTATACTTTCTAATGTAATTGCTTTCACTTTCTAAAGATGGAAATTGTCCCTTTTCATTATACCTTTTCATTATCCTGGGGATTTCTGTTAGGTGGGCAAGCAGATCCCTGTGCTAGTTTGTTTGCACATGGTGTGCTTTATTGCACATGTCAAATTAAATGGATGTTTACAATGCTTCTTTTGGTTTTAGAGAATGCTGATACACCAGGGCCTTTTAAGAGGGTGTCGCACACTTGTAAGGCTGATAGATTCCTTCAAGTAGTAGCTCAGGTCTCACACTCAGCAATCAGTAAGCTTGCAGATAAGATCATTTGTGTCACCCTCCCCTTCCAAGTGTTCAGGAGAACCTACAGTGGACATAAAACTCACGAAAAAGGCAGAATCTGTCACAATGAGGATCACTTTATTTGCAAAATGCACAAGGTACACCAGAATTTGACTTGGCAGTACAGTGCACTGGAGCAAGAAACTTAAAAAGAAATGTATAAAAAATGAAGGCAACACTTTTTCAGAATAAGAATAAAATGCAGGAATAATATAGAATAGTACAAATAAGCATACATGGCCGTTGTTTTTTTTTTTTCCCCAAAGATTCTTTTGCCTAATCCTGCCCAACTGTGATTGGCTACAACTTCTGTGCTCTGATTGGCTGTGAGCGCAAGTGCATTGACAGTAGGGAGAAATTTAGCAAGGAGGTTGTTGAGGATTAATGGATCAAACAGAGGACTGTCACCCTCGAGACTGAGATTCATATCCCACGTGAAGCTACATGTAAATGTGAACTTGTTTTAGATGTAGCTGACTTATAATTTTCAGTTTTTAGTTACAGTTTGATTTAGGCACGAAAACTAGGCTACTTGGTTGGTTTAGTTAAGACAACTACTTGGGCATGTTTACAGTCGAAACCGACCCTTTCACAACATGAGAAACAGCTTTCTGTCAATCACAAGCATGCATTCTGGAGGCAACAATTATTAGCCAATCACAGCACAGTAGGGCGGGACAAGGCGAAACAGTCTTGGGAAAAGTTATAACATGGACCTGTTCCCTCTGTGGATTATTTATCTTATTTTCAGGTGATTACACACTGATGAACACATAATATTATATTCAATTTCTTCCATATTCTGCCACACAAATCTTACACACTGCACCTATAAGTTTGCTTGCATATTTTTGTATTTTAAAGTTCTTTTGCACTGGCGGATATTTGACGCCACAGTTGATGGGGGCATGTCCCCATAAACCTCTCAAAAGCTGGCAGTCTCCTGCCTGAGGTGCACCATGTAAAGGGAGATGGACAGACGCTGTCCTGCTGCCAGAGGAGTGCTGAATGATTACAGCATGCATGGGAATAGATCACAAAATAATAGATTTGTGTATATTTCCCACTTCCCCCCTGGTGCTCTGAATAACTCACTAGATTTATCGTTAGTTGCTTAATTCATATATTAAATATTTTGGCAGTAAAGGGACCCAATATGACCAAACCAGTCTGAGGCATAATGAGGGGGAGCATGCAATCTTTCAGAGCATAAAAATGCATTGTTTTGCATCTATAATGAACACAGGTGCTTTGTTACAATACTGAATCTCACTGACATTGACTAGACAGTCCCATTTTTGAACAAATTTATTGCAAAGGGCAATTATGTTATCCTGGGATATTGTTAGGGACATGTCCCTACTGTCCCCACCCAATTCTACCAACTCTTGGTTTTATGCTAAATTTGCATGAACTGATGTGGAAACTGAACATCAGATTATCAAACGTGACAATTATACAGCCACTGTAGGAGATAACAGGGTGCAGATATTAGTCATGTTCTCACACATACAAACCCACTGTGGTTTGTGGGTTTTAACAGTAAAAATTAACACAAAGACTTGTATGTGTGCGTGTGTGTGTGAGAAAGAGGGAGATAAATCTGTGTCTTCTTCTGTTTTATTGTATTAAACTTAAGCCACATGAGAAAACATCATGACATAGTCACTGTGTTCTACACATAATGGTATGTTGGTGTATAGTATAGTGCATATATGAATAGTTATCACATGCTTTAATCCATGCAAGATAGATAAAGATCCACATACAGTTTTAATAATCAACATCATAAAGAGCCAAACGAGCGCAGTAGCTTTATTCTAATGTTAGTGCACCATCTAATCCAGGACGTGTTGACTTAACACCGAAGAAAAACATCTTGTAAGGAGATGTGCATATGTTTGCATTCCTAATGGCATGCTATAGTACTTAAGCTGGGATTCAGCACAGCTCAGTGAGTAGGAGTGTGTTTGGGTCAGTGAAAGACATTGAGAAAGGCTCACTTGACATACAGTATGTGGGATTTTGAAGTACTACGCGTTTACTTTAACACAAGCTCGGTAAGATGCTTCAGTGTCCAATATTATGCAAAGTTTGACCATCTGCATAACTGCAAAGGTCATAATGAACCAGCGTTTCAAGAGCTCCATCACTAGATGCTTTAACTCGCATACTTGAAAAAAAATAGGAACACTGATAGGTTGATACTTATGTATTTTGAATAGTTTGAGTTTTATAAACAGTAATTTTCCTTTCCACCTTCCCCGCTTCTTACTGTGAAATTTGTTGCAGTGATACAATTGAGGTGTGAAGTCATGACCCGCCCCACTCTGTTTCTGATTGGCTAGTACTTGTTGCCTTCATTGGTTTGGGTCTTTTGGGTTGGGTACGTTTAGGCGTGAGGAGTTAGATTAGTTAGCGTTGGGGTAAGAATATCACGGTAAACCAGTCAGAGGCAGAGCAGGGCGAGTCATGTCTTAGCTATCCTAAGAAAAAAATATCACCTGTGGGACCTGTAGGTACATCTTAAGTAGCAGGGTTGGGAGAGTTACTTTAAAAATGTATATTGACACAGTTACTAATTATGTGTCAAATGTAGTCAGTAACCAAATAAAAGTCTCACAATATTAAAGTAATATAACTCGTTTCACCTAATATAACGTTTTATGTTCGTTGTTTGTTTATTAATTGTTTGTCCAGCTGTTCCTTCCTTTGTTGAGCACAAATGCATATTTAGATTATTAATGGTACGAGTGCACGTTAGCTGTTGGTCTGTGTAGCTAATAGTAGCAGTTGGTCTTACCCCTAAATATTTCTTAAAGTTCTTGGACGATGACAGTATTTTCACAGCTGAAGGCAAAACTGTCACTGTGCTGTGATGATGATGATGATCTTTTCTGATTTAAAGACAAAATAATGTTGAAATTTCAACACAATGAAGCATTTTTTCACAAGAGGCCAAGATAATGAACTGGTTGATGTAAGATTAGCTAAGGGGTCACTCATTCTTTATTCTCAAATCTATTTTAAAATCTATTACATTAAAATCCATTAATCCCTACACTCAAGTAGCTAATATTAGTAAAAATGCAAACAAACTAGCTAGCTAACGACTGATGTATAGTAACTAACTAGTTAGCAAATGTTTTGCTAACTAGTTTAGTTTAGTTAACATAGGATTTGCTTTTCTTTTTAACATAGACAAGCTTAGCACATCACATATCTTAGCACAGGAGAAAGGAAAGGAGAAAGAGACCGAGGTTCCAAAAGGGGCAGGACTTTAGGATGGACTGCTTTCCCCAGGACATGGAGTGCTTGCCTAGCTTTATTTGGATCTGACAGCACAGCAGACAGCAGTAGAAGTCATTTTCATTTTCTGGCAAGTCTAAGTTTTTGTATAAGTGACCTCCAATAGAACAGTGCACGTTGGTTCTACATGGGCTCGTGCAGGAGTTGGGTCGGGTTTCCCATGTGCATCACATTTCCCTCTTTGCTTTATAGTTGGGTTGACAGGTTTGTAAGATGACAGCTAAAAATTTACCGGTTGTCAGGATGCGGCACCGTACTTTGTATACATGTGACTGTACAGGTACATGTCAGTTAGAAATAAGAACTATTATGACAAGCAATGGAAAGATGTGTCACAGTATTCTTACAACAGATATTCACAGTGTCATTTTTAGCTTAAAGGGATGCTTGTGTGTGTCATCATTCGTTTATGATACTGTTGAAGGTGGTTGTGGGGTAAAAAATGCCTTAAGTATGCATTAGAATCCCTCTTCCTTTCTTTGTTCTGTCTTCTGCTCTGAGAAATCTTGAAGCGCTATGTATTTGTCACAATTTTCTGGGAGAGTGATCAGGTTTGAGCGTGCAACGGAGACCTTACGCAGAGGTGCTTCATATTTTTAGGATGACAGCTGTAACCGAAGAGTAGCCCATCTGAAGCACGTCTTGGCACCTTTGCAATGAAAACGCAACAAGTTCTTTTAGATAATGTGGAACGGCATGTCAGAGTGCGACTTGTCAAGACTTGTCTGCCTTCTTTATCTGACAGGTAACAAGATACCATGTGGTGTGCGTTGAATCAACAACAGATGTTGCCTTTGTAGCTTCACATGAAGCTTAGAAGACTGTCAGTGAAATCCTTTCAGCGCCATCGATTCGCCCAGGATTACAGTTTCTCAGCTTGAACCTGAGATATTAAGCATATCTGTGGTTGCACTTATTCCTTTTTAAATGACTGCTAACCTGTGAGGTACATGTGTGGTCAGATTTTTATAAAAATACAAGACGTCTTTTAGTGAGAGTGGCTCATTTCTGATGGTCTTGATTCATACTTCTCCTGGAGGGCACACTCAGAGATAATAACACCTTACACTGAGTGGTCATCTGGACACTCATTATGTAAAATGTCAGTGGTTTGAGAATCTGACTCAGAATTTTCAACAAAAACTCAATTGGGTTTATCTCTAGGCCTTGGCATAAGGGTTACATCATCACCATCTGCTCTGAAAACCCCCCAAACTTAGGAGCTTTACTGAATCTCATGATGCCTACAAATCAGTAGCTCTTTGTTTTTCCTGATCAGAAAACAATGCAAATACCCTCAACAAAAATATAAACACTTTTGCCTTTCTTTCACAAGTTAAAGTGAAAGATTTAAGTAGGGCTGCAGCTAAGGGTGGCACTGTGGTGCAGTGGTTAGCACGGTCACTCACAGCAAGAAGGCTCCGAGTTCGAATCCTGCAGCTGTCTGAGGGGCTGGGGGATTTGTGGCAGGGGCAGGACCTTTCTGTGGAGTTTGCATGTTCTCCTTGTGTCTGCGTGGGTTCTCTCTGGGTACTCTCGGGTACTCTCTGGCTTCCTCCCACAGTCCAAAAACATGCAGCATAATAGGTTCATTGATAACTCTAATTGTCCTAATTGTCTGTAGGTATGAACGTGAGCGTGTGTCGTTATTTGTCTCTATGTGTCAGCACTGAGATGAATTGGCAACTTGGCCTGGGTGCTGCTTGCCCAGTGTCAGCTGGTATAGGCGCCAAAATACAAAAATACATATTTTTCCTCTGGCCTGTAGTCCTGTTTATCTGTCTAGGTTTTTTTTTTTTTTTTTTTTGGTCTGATTTTTAGAGTTTTGGAGATGTCAGTCATAGAGATGTTTACCTTCTCTCCGATATAGTGGAACTAAATAGCACTGGACTTGTGGTGCTCAGAGCACCAAAAAAAAAATACATTTGAAAAATTCAAAAGCAGTGTCTCTTTTCAAAAATCATGACCCGGCTACTCAAGATAATCCACATAATTGTGAGCAGTTTCATGTAGGAACTATTTTCTTTCAAGATCTGGGGATTATCTTGAGTAACCATTGTGTTCTAGCACCACAAGTCAAGTGCCATCTTGTCTCATTATATCGGAGAGAAGGCGGAAATCTCTACAGCTGATGTTCTCAAAACTCTGCAAATCACACCAAAAAGACCTTCGAGGAATTGAATCTCAATGCAGAATCTTTTCTTCTCCCGGTGTTTGTTTTCTCCCTCCGCCCCCGTCTACTCATGGCATCTGCATGTGTTCAAAGAAACAAAACTTCAAAGACAACACCAAAAAAAGAATCACTTTAAAGAAAATCTGGCTTTCCAGGGCTGTTGATCACAACATCACATATAGATTTATCTTTATTAGAAAAATGAAAGCATGACTTGAATTTCGGGCATAAACAAACGAGTGACTCATAAAAAAGTCAGATCTTTTGCTAAAACTCTTGCTTTTGCTTCAGTTCATGGAAACAAAAGCAAAATGTTGTGTTTGTATGTTTGTTCAGAATATCATATGAAAAAAAAATGGTCAGAAATTAGTTTAATATTACATTTGATGGCCTGTAAGCTGCTAAAGACATCATACTGTAAACACGGCCTGTCTCTTCAGCACGCAGAGCTTTCAAAGTATGAGTGAAGCGCTTACAGAAAGACGTGGACCTGCCTTTATATTTATGTGTTTATTTTGCAATTTCTGTCATATTCAAACAGCCCTTTAAGAGAAAGTCACTTAGAAGAAATTATAAACATGGAGGTGGGGGAGAATGTTTACTGTGGCATTATCTTGCAAGTGTCACAGCTCTGCACAGTCCCAGGATTTAAGTCTCAGCAACTATTTATTTTTTCACATCTTTGCTAAGATTTTTTTTTTGCTGAGAAGTCCTCAGGAAGCTGTTTTAGCATACCTGTATTTTTGCAAGCTTAGGCAAATATTCCTGTTGACCGACCCAAATTTCAGAGCTCATCCCTTTGCACGACAGTCATTGAACTCCTCCCCGAGATATCTTTAAATCCCTTTGTTGAAAATTTTAAGAGAAGCATATTTAACAAACCGATTTACAGTTTTATCTGCACTAACCGTCATTAGCTGCAGGCAACAGACCCCCCAGGGCTTCTACTATCATTTGAAATTGTTGCTCCGTCTAAAATGAATTGCTAGACTACAACAGAACAATAAAGTGGCTGCATGTCTGAGCTTTGATACAAGAGAATGGCACCGAAATTATGTCAAAACTAATTTCATACGTATAATTACTCATGTTTCCAAAGAACAATAGTGAGAAAAATGTGATTAATGCTGGAGTGGGGGGAGAAAGTGTGATGAATAACTGTTATAATGATTATTTTAGCAAGATATGAAATGATATGATCAAATATTATTAGTGATGCACAGATCTGTTGGTGCTGTCTGTAATAATAATGAGTCTTTTAGAACAATTTTCACCAGCTTAGAAGAAAAGATTTCCACCAACTTTTTATGTTTATTTAAAGGAGATATATGTACTGTAAGTCCTGAGCATTTAAAAGTACTTAAGTCCAAATAGTGAATTGAAGCCATAAATGGTTTATTAAATAGGTTGCAAGATGGAGTGCCGTATTTTTACAATGATGAGCAACGATGAGCACTACACTGTAAGTTGATCAGTTGTTTGTGACTGTCAGTTGTCTCTCAATGTAAAGTTGTAATGTAAGAATAACAGTCATATCGTTACTAATATTTCAATATGAATGTTTATTTTAGTGAAACAATCAATCAATACTGAATATTTATCTTATTTTATATTATAATTAAAATTTTCTGGGAAAGTTATGTCCTTGTGTGACTCATGTGTTAAATATGCTCATGAGTAATTAACTGATTAACTGCTCTGATTCTTTCATTTAAATAATCTTTGGAGGCCTCAGTAAGAGAAGAAGTGAAACTTTTTATATTAGAAATTTTTTCTTTTGTTTCAGTCCAACCTTGTTAGTCATCTTGTGACTGCTCAGATTTATCATGGGATCTCTTTAGAGGGTCCCAAGTGCCAGGTGCGAAACCAACAAACCCTCAACAGACTGCCATTGTCTGACTAGCAGCTTATTTAGGAGTGTCAGCGCTGTAATACTTAGGTTTTGGTGTAGAGAGCTGAAAATATCAGCCAGGAGAGTGGAAACTGGCAAAGTTTCAGTTCACCACCTGCGATGTGAAGCTGACTCATATAACAGCTTAAAAAAATCAAAGCAGAGCACAAAAATTGCCCAATTAATCCCAACATTGAGGCTAAACTAATGGGAGCACCACATTATCATCAACGCTGTCAATACAAGCCTGGTAGCCAAAGCCACCTGGCCTCTCTACAAAGAGTGAAGTGACTGGCTGTCAAAACGTGGCTCTGTAAACATGGCAGAGTGACTGATGATTAAAAAAACAGACTTGTTAAGATCACAAAGTTGAAAATTGTGCTTTGGTTTGTGTTTGAGATATACATAAGTCAACACAGGAACATTTTTAGAGGCTTTTCTACTACTGCTACAATTTCTCAAAACTGATTGTCCAGTATATTTATATTGGCTTTGTATGGAGACAGTTTTAAAGGGATAGTTCGGATTATTTGAAGCGTGGTTTATATTGCCGTCAGACAGCTTTTTTAGTCAGGAAACAGACGTAATGTAAGCCAAATATCACTCTCTCCAAACAAACCAAACTCTATTGTCAAAATCAGTAATTTTACCTGACAGAACAGAGGTGTTGCTGGTCTACCGCTGCCTTGATCTTTTAGTTGGTTTGAGTTATTGGGTGACTTTTGTGTTTTAAAAGCATAGTTCAGATTCACCAAAGTCACTCAATAACACAAACAAACGAACAGATTGAGGCCAGCAACCCTTGTGTTCTGTCAGGTAAAGTTACTGATTTCACCTATGGAGTTTGGTTGGGTTATTGGCTTATATGATGTCAGTTTCTTGTCAGAAAAGGCTGTCTGATGGCAAAGAAAAGCAGTGAAAATCCATGCTGGAGCCTCTCTCTGCTTCTCTTAAATGGGGGTGTGCAGGCATTTACTGTAGGTAACCCCACATCAAATAATCCAAACTATCCCTTTAATAAGGGGCTTGTTTTCTTGGTGGATTCAGCTGCACAGGTTGTCCAAACAAACAATATTACTTATTACATACTAATTTACCTTTTCCATGCCAGCTACGTCTAGCTTACCTCTTCCATATACCACCCCAGGGCCATCTGCGTTTCTTACAAAAACAGGTAATTGTTCTTGATGGGTCACAGAGGCAGTTTTCACTGCAACAGAGATGGGGAAACAGACTCTTTTGCAGTGCAGAGAAAAAAGGCCTGTAATTGCCTGGAGTGAGATTTGTGTATCTTGACATGGCAGATTGGCAAGACTGCACTAAAGCTTCACAGATTAGTACATTACCACAGATTCTGTTCCTGAGGGGGAGGCAGGAAGACACACAGAGAGAGTGAAGGACTTAAAGCAGACAGAGAGAGGCATTTAGAGAATAAGCACAAGGAAATGGGCAGAGAAAGGAAGAAGGTTACTACGTGGAAATAGGAATGTGGATAAAAAGTGGGATTATAAAACAGAAGCATGTGATTATAATAGACGATAAAAAAAAATAAAGTAGTGAAGGAAGAAAAGAAACACTGACTGTTGCCTGGGGTTAAAGGAGAAACCTATAATGTACTGTAATAAATCATCAGAGATTAAGGAAACATGCAAGTTTAAATACTAATTTCTCAGACAGCAATGCTACAGCTTTTACTACATATCCACAAGTTTGTTTGTCTTATTAGTTACTGTTTTTGTTATTTGTCTTTGTCATACTTTGTATATTTCCTTTAACTGTTAACACATCCCTTTACTTGTTGTCACTCAGTCTGTAAACCCTTTATTACACAATTATAAACAAAAGACAACGTGCATTCTGTGAGTGAATTAGGTTGATTGCCTACTGTAGTGAATTTGCTAATTTTTGAAGATTAAGGAAAACATCATCTGCATAAAGTTGAATCTTGTACTTTAAAAACCAAAATAAAACGAAAGGAAAAAAACAATGCTACAGCCACGGAACTGAAGTTTCTATTCTGGCCCGTAACGTGTGTTATTGTTTGCCCGTTTCATGTTAAATTCAAAGTTCAAATTAATGCCGAATGTTCAGTGAAAGTGTAAGGGTCTGTTTATGAGTCATTAGAAATCTTTATTAATCTTGTAAATGGAGTAGATGTTTATAAAGGTTAAATTGAGCAAAATGTTAATGGAGTCTGGCAGGCAATAAGAGACTGAGTATTTTCAGAAAAGTGGGCTTTGTTTTAAGCTAACAGGCGTTCCTTTACATTGACAGACAGCTGACCGTTATAAACAGCTGATCACTGTAAACTGTAGGACTTGTAATTGCTTGTTATTCTCAAATTACAATGTTGCTCTCGTCTTGCACTCCTGCAGTGTTCCTGCAGCCTGCCTGAGCTTCCTTAAGTCTGGGGAAAGGAAAAAACAAGTCGGGCTGGGACGAACAACTTATCTCCTGATTCTATACTATAATGATGCTTGGGTGCCAATTCAATATATATTATAATTCTTACGTATTCTTAAGCAAATCTCCAAGTATTGTGATTAAATATTACTGTTTTTTTTTTGTTAGCTTATTTAACATGAGAGTTTTAAATCATACACTACAGACTGTACTTCCAAGAACAAGCACATCACATGTCAGTCTGAGTTTTATTTCAGCAGAATCATTGCTATGCTGCATAAAAATTAGGAAATAAAATATTTTTTGAGGTGAACTGCTACATTTAGCTGTTCCTGCTCAGGGAATTAGTGCTTTAAAATAATACATAAGATGATAGATATGATTTGTAGCTAAAATAAATAGAGCCCCTGAAAACTGCACACGGAGTTTTGACCCTTTCAGGTTGCTGTAGCTGCTCAGTGTGGAGTTAGAGTAATAGTTTGAGTTAGCAATGTGAAGTCAACAGCTATAAGTTTGTTTGCACAAATCAGAGGAAATATATGCCTGAAAGCACATGTCATTTTATGCTAAGCATGTGAAGCAAAATTGACCTTTTCATTAAGAAAACATTATGCTAATTTTCGTTAGCGCATTAAAGGGAATTCCCATTATGTGTTAGCATCAAGCTAATGGACAAAGTGCTAGTTAATTCCATAAACAAAAAATAAATTCATGAATCATAAGAAAAAAATTACAATACTTAAGAGAACTGATGTTTTTCTCTTATCCTATGGACAACTTGCTTCAGCCACAGACTGTATACTAAATAGGATTGCAATTAATTTAATATAACTTATGTAGGTCACATAGAGGCATCAGTATTAAACTGAGACTGTTTCATAAACAGTCAAAAACTCTTTGTAGCAACTTTAAATGAGAGTGTTTTCTTTTTGAAGAAAATTAGGTTTATTTGTTTCGAGCAAACATTTATTTTCATACATCAGACCTGCTTGTCTGGCTTCCTGATAGACATGTTTTGCTTCTTTGTGCCAGTCTCAGCTTCATCGCCAGCATCCTCAATCAGATAAGAGGTAGCGTGCCTTCACATCTCCGAACTGTCATAACAGATGGTTTTTCTGAGGTTGGAGGAGGTTTCAACAGCCTCGCTGTCCTCTCGTGTAGATTATCAATGATAACAAAATCCAACAGCAGACTTTGGATTAACACTTATCAATGCCTTTCCCAAAGAATATTTATTATAAAAGATGACAAGCACATATTTTTTTCCCAACCTAAAGAAAGGGCGAAGGAGAATGTAGAATAAAAAGGTTGGATCAATATGAACAAGGCTCATCTGGCTCCCCAGGTAGAGTGGAAGGAGATCTGCTCCAGATCAATATTGCTGGTCGATGCCAGTGAGAGACTGCAGTGATGAAAAACTCTATTTCTTGGCCCGCAGTAGGGAGTGGATGAATCTTAGCAGAAAATAGATAAAAGGGAGATACCTATACTTCAGCTGTAGACTTTGAAATGCATCCTTTGCATGCCGGTTTGTTTAGTTATAGTTCAGCTTTTAGATCATGGATTATGGCCGTTTCACTGTCCTCCGCTGATGGAATGCTGGCTGCCAGGTGTTGTTTTGATGCACTGTATATAAAATCATGTTTATCCTTTCAGTATGTATTATGAAATGAGATAAAAATGTGCACAATACGTGTTTACAGAGCAACGCATGGCACTGTAGTGCTGCTTTGTGTAGGTGATTTATGAGAGCAAGCCAGTGGCTTAGCTATAGCTTCAAAAGAGATTGTTATTTCCTCCATCTTTAATGGTTCATTCATCTTCTCCCATTACACTGTGAGTCTGCAGCATGTTACTCTCCAGACATGGTGGAGAAAAGGGATACAGGGTGACTAATTCATATGGAATCACTCACACTCCAGTGCATATTCCTCTGTCCTTCCCCATGACCGTTGCTTCATCTTTTCATCCTGGCATTGTAGTGTTGTTACTGTTAAATATGGAGAGAAACAGGTGTCATTACAGCAGTTTTTCATGATGCACAAATAAAACGAAATACAGATGATGATTTTAACGGAAAATTTTGTTTGACTTAAATAAATGTGAAAAAAAAAATCAGAAATAATTGCAACCACATCAAAATCCCCTGCATCGTGTATGTACAATTTAATGGCAGCAACATGTTAAATGTTTTCTTTTATCATGATGTTATTTCTAAGTGTATCACATTCACCTAAAATTCATTATGTTTTTACTAACATTATGTTGTTGGGCCACAGACTAAAGAAAATGACAGCTTAAGTTCACCCAAAATGAACAATTTTATCATTGGTTTACCAAAGACCAGCAGAAAAACACTGTACATAAAATAAACACAGCAGAAACGTCAAGTAGGTCAGAACACTGTTTAATGATATCTTCAAACAATACAGCTGAGAATAAAAGTGGAAATAAACTAATTTGCAGATTTTACACCTCCACAAATCAACTGTCAGCTGTCAGTGACTGTTGTTGTTAGCATGAATTTGGTCTGTTAGAATACACATGAGAACAGTCACCCGATGAATCACATGAACAGAGCATGCAAAAGTTCACACAGTATCAGAAGTAAAAATATAAACTAACGCTCAATAAATGCCCCCAAAACACTTTTTGAAAAAGTGCAACAGAATAAACACACTAAGTGTATTTACATAAGAAAAATATCAAGAGGAAGACATTCAAGAGGGTGTCAGTAACCACCATCAACTATCATCTGTCATCAATTATGAAAATAAACTAAAGAGGAGCCTCTATTAGTCTTATACAAGATGTAATTTAAAAATGATTTATTTCAGATGACGCACAGATTTAACTTAACCCAATCTCACTGTTGAACACATAGAATGATAACTTATTCGTTGATTCATATGAGATTTCTAAGTTGGAAAAGTCCACAATTAAAACATGAGTTTGAGGTCTCCAATCACAGTCTAACCAAATTCACTCCTGTCAAGTGATTCATGTATGTAAATTAAAAAAAGAACCTTTAGCCAAAAATATGCACATGCAGATGTTATTAGATTAATGAACACCAAGTTGAAAATATATGGAACACTGAGATTTGTTTAGGTTAGGTTGTTTTTATTTATTTAACATAACTCACAAAAAAAGTTCAATAGATTTGTAAAATTACAACTTTATAATGAGCCATGCACCCTTATTGACACTTTACCACCATCAAATATAAAGGATTGTTTGTAAATGCACCATTCAATGTTGGCTTCTCCTTCTGGGCTCGAACAAAAGAGAGGTTGTAGAGGTGAAGTGAGGGAGCTGCGTCAGCGAGAACAAAGTGGTTATGTTCTAAATTACGAATAAACACGCCCACACCTCTGTTAAATGCTGGATTTTGTGTGATTACAGCCAAAACGATCCTCAGTCTGCTTGGCCTGTGTGTGTGTGTGTACGTGTGTGTAGCTCTGTCTGCAGCTCTCACAGACAGAGAGCAGAGGAGAAACAGTGATGGTTGCTGACGTTTTTATACCTCAGCAACCCACCTCACAACATCTGTGCTGTTATTGTCTGGGGGCTACACACCACTGTCAAACAAACTGAAGCCCAGAAACGTCCCGAACACAGCAAAGATGAGAAAATAAGAAAATACGGGCAGAGGGTGGGGTCTCTGCAGATACAGACACCACCTCACACTTCTAGTGGCTCATAAGTGATGGTTCAGAGAGATTATTTTTGACTCTATACATTGTTTTTCAGGAAAATCCTGTATACTATGTATTTAAATATGCAAAACTAACAAAAGAACATCCTTTGTTAATCTCAGTCATTGACTGAAATGAATCTAATAAATTAAACTATAATTTGGGCTCGAGAGTTCTTGCACTATCGATGCAACATTCTGTGAATGTTTTTATCGGGCCGACCAAACCCAAAAGTGGATGCCTTTTCAATGATGCATAGCGAGGAAATGGCAAGGCTCCCTGTGGGAAATTGAATAGTCCATTTCCAATCGAGTGTGCCCTGGAAAATCCATGGGGGTCAGTGGCAATTTGTCTCAGGAGGTCTGCACTGAGAGTCATTACGCTCAAGACCAACATGTCCCCAGGGACAGAACCATTCTTTATTCCCTTTTGATATATATAAAATATTTCCCCTCTCTCCTTGTGCTTCCTCTTGCAAATAGGTATGAATATTTTCTTCCCCCGTTCAGAGGCGTAACATATGAATCGCAAGTTGCATAACAGCATAATAACCTGCACAATACAAGGCTTTCCTCTATCACAGTGAAGCAGCATCTCATTAACCTCCATTTTTGAGTAGCTCATGTTTGTTTAACAAATTGCTCATGTCCCTTGTTTAATTATAAGCAAAGTGCTATATCTACTCCACTTGGAAGACAAATTTTGTTGTTGCTCCGATTGAAGGTGTCATGAATTTTAATTGGCGAAATGTGCTGCTGTGAGCCATCAGTTCACTCATGTTTTAGCAGCAAAAAGGTGACTTTTGAGCAAATATTGACATACAAACCTCAGATATTTTTTTTCAGTTGCTCCCACCTCACCTCATGTGGCTCAGGATGCTTTCACACCTACTTTCTTTAGTCTGGACTTTGAAACAAACCAAAATTACAGGGTTGAAACTCCCCCGCACCAAAGAGCCAAACCTTGGTCCAAATTGAACCGTGGTTCAGTCAGGTTCATTTCTCATGTCTCATTGTTTTTCTGATGGTTTTGGACCAATTACAGGGAGTTTTGGCAAGCTATCATTAGAACCGGAAAAGGGAAAAACAACGCTATAAAACAAAATGAGCACAAAAATGAGCTGAAATAGCACATGGGGAGGGAAGGAGTTTAATTGAAATTTGCTTCAAGACTTTATAAAGAGTCAGCTGGAAAAAATTCACAAAAATTCTGTCACCTTTCAACTATTTTGTGAAAGGATGAGAGAGAGAGGAAGTGACAAATGCACACCCATCCACAAAACAATCAAATTTAAGTGTAGGGAAATGCAGCTAGGGTTGGGCAATATATTGATCCTCTTTGTTTTGGGATATCGTTATATGGTGACATGGCAAACTGGTTGTCTTTTCCTGTTTATAAAGGCTGTTGTACAGTTCAACAATGTCATTTTCTGAAATGATGAGACTGTTCAATTATTTGCCTTTCCCTTAGTCATTACATCCACATTACTGATGATTTTTTTTTTAAAAATCATACATTTTTTAAAATTCTTTGGTGCACAAGCCTAACCAACAGGATCAAATGTACAGTATTCAACGGAACAAAAACATCAGCCTTGTTTTGGACTCTCAGGTGTAAAACAAATGTCACTTTCACCTCTCAGTTTTCATCATTTTTCTCATACTTGCTTGTTAACAACATGAGCCTGTTTCTGACAGTTCTTTGCTAAATTCAATGCTTGGGGATAATCTTGGTTAAAGGCTTTTGCTGTTGATGAGCGATTCACATATTCAATATTTGAAGTTATTATATTTGTTGTTGTCATTTTTTTTTTTTTGTTGTTGTCACAGCCCCCGGGTTGATTACAGAGGTGCTCCAGTCTGAGCTTAGAGAGGTGTTATAGCAGAGAAAAAAAAAACTGAAGTAAAAATGTTCACTGAGGTGAAGAAGTTGTTCAGAAAATGGGGTGTGAGCTTCTTCTATTAATACTTTCCTTGTACTGCGAAATGTAACTTTAATTAATGCAGGTTTCGTACAGGTGCTGAAAATCCTTGAAAGGTTTGAGAAGTGCTTGGATTTTGGATAAAGTGTGTAAAACTGTAATTGCATTACTTTCATAATAAATCACTTTCTGACTGAAGAGTTTGGCTTTTTAGATAAAAAAGTGAAATAAGCCGGAGATCCTAATTGCTTTTGCCTTTCGTACAAGATGAAAATGATTCTGTTAAAGCCTTGTTTGCCAGTGGAAAAAAGACAAGAAAAAGACTTTATTGTCTAGTGTTTTTTGTTTAGTGATTGATTTATATTGCCTCAGCCAGGTTAAACAGAATGCCACATTTACCTGAAGACAGGTGACACGTTTTGAAAAGTGAAACTTTGTTCTATTTAACTTTAATTTGTCACCTTTCTTTGTAATGCCAACACAAAACTTAATTTTGTTGTTTATAGCACAATACCAACTCATTTAATGTGATAAAGAAGTAAAATACTCATTTTGAGTATGTGTATGTCTATAAAAATGTAATTTACCACAGCCGTAAGGTGCCGGAAAAGCCCTTTGCACTTTGATAATGCTTGAGTCTGGGAAAGGTGTAGAATCCCTGTTACTGATATGTATCCGTAAATGAACAAAGTCTATAAAATCCCCACCTTTGATTTGGAAATTCATCTCCTCAAACCAGACAAAAACATGTCTTAATGTGTAAGACCACATAATGAAGCCATGGTTTGGTTGGTGCACAATTAGTGGTCTCCTTTCTATTCCCATTCAAGCTCTGTGTCACACTGCACTGACTGAAATGGCAGCAATGGAGCCGAGAATAAGACATGAGGTTTACATTTAAAACCACCCTGCTTTATTAGCGTGCCTATTTCTGCTGCTCATCTTAAGAAGTGTTTTTCACTTTGGATGCAGTAAATTCATCCTCCTCTGTGTTATTCATTTGCCCTCCCCTCTCATTTCCTGCCTTGGCTTTTTCTCTGCGCCGCTCGGATTCAAATCACCTGTGCGTTGCCCACACATCCTTAGAGAGAAAGGAAAGGAGCCGATGAAAGACAGCGGGAGATTACATGACCCCATTTGATCCATAGCTGCTGTATCAATGAGTTTTCTAGTTATCAGTGCATTCTTGTTTTGGCTTGTGGATGAGATCCACCACGGAGCAACTTCAAAAAGGCAGCACTGTTCGTGTTTTTCATTTCATTGTTGTTAGAGAAAGTTCACAAGAGCACCATGATACCTTGCAAGCCTGAGTCTCAGTCAGTCTGCAGCTCTGTATCAAGCTCATAGCGTACAGTAGGTCCTGAAATACCAGGGGAGGCTTGTTTTCAAGGGTATATTTTTAAGAGTTGAGATGCCCAGACTACTCGTCAGGGTGAATAACACAGAGCACATAAACATCAAACTATGAACTCAGGAAAAAAATTTGGGAGATTTAGGGAATCAACAAGTTTTGTTTTGATGCACTTTTGGTTGAGGTCTTTAAGGGAACAATTTAGTAAGAAATCGGGCTGTGACATGGATTTTTTTCTTACTGTGGTGACAAAGCAGCGTATTCCTGCAGGATGGCAGTTTATTGCAGCTGCCTTAATAATTATGTGTTATTGGACTTGGCATACTGTCATAAGCTTAGCATTGCTCCTTTAAGGAATAGGGCAGTGCGTAATGTGTGTGCAGTGTGTAAGTGAGAGAGAGCGAGCAGCAGAGTGACAGGTGATGCCCATAGCAGAGCAACAGTGTTGTTGTTGGGCTGTTTTGGTTTGCATTTTGTGGGTTAAAATGGGCTTGGGCAGGTGGACAGGATTTGGGCTGGTGAAGTGAGTAGTATTAAAACATAAGAATAAAGTAAAAATATAATGTATTTATTTAGTTTCTTTATGAGAACACTTCCAGTCACTCAGAATAACTTTGATATGACATAGTATTCATTCATTCTGCTGAGTTATTATCATTATCATTAGAGCCGTAGAGTATTTGCAAATCTGTATTTTCATAGCAACAGAAACTTCTGTGCTTGCAACATCACAACATCATGATTTATTTGGCTTTTTGATAACATGGGATTGCATGATCTTCTCCCTCTTTCTCTTACTACTTGAAGTTGGCACACTGTCAAGGCTTAATGCAGAAAAAGTTTTACACTTGCATTGTATGTTTCTATTATCCTCTAGGATAGCCTATTTGTGAGCATTTAAATTATTGTTTTATTATAATGTCAAATTGAAAAATTGTCACAACCCACAATACTATGCTATTGTTTATAAATCAATTTGTATTGTTTATTATAGATCATATTTGGTGTTTTTTAAACAATTTGGGTGGATTTTGAGTAGTAAGCGGTCACTCTGGCAGTAAATGTACAGTTCAGATTCCTGTGTGACAGTTAATAAACACTCCAGGTTCTCAAGCTTAAGAAAAGTCACATGGCAGTTATCATCACAGCCCATGAAAGAAATGCCTTATAGTGGTAAAAGAAGGTGAGACACGGAATGATTAGTGTTATTAACCCTTAAAATAATTTGTCAAAATCACAACAACACATATTTGTTAAAACAATATTTAGACTAAAACCTGCTGGGGTAAACTTCTTCATATGCTTTGTTTCACTATTTACATCAACAGATTCAGTCATGATTGAGAATTTCAATGGAACATGCCCAGCGTGTTTACATTAGGACCAAATGCTCGAGCCAGGCTGTTGATTTTTCAGGATGATTAGGTTTGAATAAATAGATTGGTTGTTGATTTTATGACATGTAGTTGTAAATGATACATTGTTTGCAAGCTGTGATGTGATAAAAAAAAAGTCCATTTCATATTTATAATATTAGATTCTTTAAATGTTCTGCTTTAAGTGAACAAAAACTGAAAATGTTGAGTTTTCATTGCCGCATCATTACTAATAAAAACAATGCCACACTGGAAATTGAATGCTTGATAAATAAAGAAACAATTAGCAGCGTCTGGTTGAGGTCATGACATGTGATTGCCTTATAATGCTGATAATTCCATGCTAATCATTTCTGTGCTTTCTTGTTAGTGTTTTGTGAACAGTCAAATGTGTGTTACAGTATAAATATCTTAATGAGATAAAACTGGTAATATCATCCACATCTCTTCTCTCTAGTGGCATTAGCACCTTTCATGAATTATAGATGAAACTAATTGTTTCATTTGTGGCTATTCCCTGTAGTGTTTTAGTAATCTATCATTTATCTCCCTGATCTCCATCAATGTAATAGGTACGTTTTGTACAAGCCTCATTCAAATCTCCCACTGCAATTGTTCCACTAGAAGAAATGATAATCTTACAAAGGAAAGACTATGTCATACTGTAGTTCCTGTTGTCTTTGTACACTGCAAACATTGTGAAGCAGTCACTCGCAGTAGGTGAACAAGTAGGTGCACTCTGACGTCTGAGGCTGTAGTCACACAAAATTGGGTGATTTGCACAAGGTTGTGCAGAGGTGTGTGTGGGTGTCTATTTGTGCTCATAATGGCTGTGAAACAATCACAAAATAACGTAATTCTCTGATTGACTGGCTTTTCTTGCTACAACTTCTCACTCCCTTCAGTCACTCACCAGATGCAGATATAAACCAAGCAAGGACACAACTGGGAGAGTATCATCATTTGGTCCATGATAGTGATGCGTGGACTGCGGATACCGTGGTTAATCCGTGGGTCCGGGTCATAAAAAATTAACATTATGATTGATATGGGATCGGTTGTGGGTGGGAAATAGGGTACATCTCTCCAAGGAAAGAGATACGCTGTGCGTGCATTTGTGCAGGATGCACACCAGCCCAACATTTAATATTTAATATTTAATATCTGATTCACTTTGTTGGATTGTTTCCTCTGTCCTATCAAGTTTCTAACTACAGTTTGTCTTGGTGCTTAAATGTTCCAGGACACTTGCTGCAGTGACATTACTGTATGCATGAAAACAAAAGTGAAAGCAGCCCCTCTAATTGATTGTTAAAAAAAAAAAACACTCAGACATCAATTAAACACACTAAAGAAATCACCTAGAAAGCTTGTGCTGCACGGTGTACATTTAAAGGTAATATAATATGTAGTAACAGGTAGAGGTGTGGGTGGAAAATATGGTCTATTTCCCCAGAGAGACAGGCTGTGTCCACGTTTGCACAGGAGGGAAAGCAGCACACCTTTATTGATTATTTAATTCTGTGTCCTCTGGAGAGTTTCCTCTGTGTTCTCAAGTTTCTAACTGCAGTTCTTATTTTTTTTGTTTTAAATGTCCCCCAATATTTGCTGCAGTGACATTATTGCATGAATGGAAATGAATCTGAGCAGCCTGTCAAATGAATTGCTAAAGAAAACACTCATACATCAATACAACACACAATTAAGAAATTACCTGGAAAGCTGGCAGCCTACAGAGATGGGTAGAGGTGCGGATGGGAAATAAGGGAAGAGGGGAAGCAGCACAGCTTCCTTGATTATTTAATTCTCTATCCTCTGGAGAGCTTCATCTGTCCTGTCAAGCTACAGTTTTTAGTTTTGCTGCGTAAATGTCCCCTGATATTTGCTGCAGTGACATCACTGCCCATATGGAAATGAAACAGAAAGCAGCTTCTGCAATGAATAATTAAAGAAAACACACATCAATACAAGACACAATAAAAAAATCACCAGGAAAGCTTGCACTGCCCGACATAATTTCAGTCCACTTTAGAGACTGGCCATGACGGTGTGACCTCAGGATGCATTTCTTTCACTGCAGAGCCACTGCGTTTGAATGGGGCTTTTTCACCGCAATACTTGTTATGGTTGAAAATCAGTGATAAATATGTATATCCCTAATTTTCAAGCTTATTTGACACCTAAGTTCAATACTTCTAGATTTGCTTTGTCAGTCTTAGACCCATACGGACAGAATCACCCTTTGACCAGTTTTTTTTGTCTATATTTAAAACAAAAAAAATGGTATTAATTAATTAATATTTAATTAAGATGTTAATACAGGACCACATTTCCTTGTTTACCTGCGTTTTTAAACTCTGAAGAGTCCACACTTATCAGTACTTGATAAACCCTGTTGGAAAAGACATAATGAACTGTAAATATATGGCTTTCAGATGGCCCTGCTGAGGCCATAATTCCTTGTCCCTGAGCTCAGGTGAAGGTCACAGGGGAGCTGTCGAAATGTCCATGTTCCCATGAACGTGCTACCACAGCAAGGCTCTCAAGAATTAAAGTGGCTCTCTGAGTCAAGCCAACATGGATCATTAAATTTCATTTTTTGTTCACAGTCAGCTGTTATTTATCCTTGGGCTTTATAATTTTGAGCTTGTGGGATTGGGACAGATTTCCCTTTGAGGCAGTGAGTACATAAATTGGCAAAATAGCAACACAGTTAGCCTTTACAGTTACTCTGACAAGTAAAACAGCGTTTGAGGATTTCCTCACCCTCCACTGAGATTAATCAAGTACAAGCGGGGCTAATCATGAAGTGACATTTTCCCAAGTAACAGTTGAATCTCTGATGAGATTTTGTGTGACATACAGTTAATTTGATGCAAGTGGAGCAGATTGTACGCTGATGTTTAACATATTTGTTGTATTATGAGTGAAATCATCATGCCGTACTCTGCTGGAAAAGGCTTTTTGGCATTGTTAGGAAGTGTATAGTGCCTGGCAAATGCAGCCTATTGGTTCCACTGAAGAACTCCAACAATGCTAGCAAGCAGCTTTTTGATTAAAGCTACAGTAGGCAAGATTTTACATAACAATAGATCTTATCAGGCAGCATCACAAAGTGGGGGTATGTCAGGAGGGCATCCTATTCACCGTAATTGAGATCACACACATTTTTCCTACTTGCCAAAATTACATTCTGGCATTGAGAATGGTCACTTCACCCCACAGGAAATTAAAAATCAAAGCTTTAGTACAAAGTTATCTCTTAAAGAAGAGCTAAGGAGTGCTTTGTTCAGACATCTCCCTTTCATATCCTGGGTCTGTCTCTGTTATCTGGTTATTATAGTTTAAAGTTCACATCTCTGCCTGCTAGACACTAACATTCAAGTCTCAATATTAAGTTTCAATAAACGGTAATTTAAACACACATTAAGATAATAAAGCTGTGGAACAAACACACAAATAAAGGTATATATAATAAATGTAGTGGTAAATATAAATAGATAAACATAGCACAGAGTACACTGGCTTTGGATTTGGTTATACTGTAGATATACTGGTGTATAAACATTTGATCAATAAATTATTATGAAAAAGTCAGAATCAAGCACAGAGGGAGGTGATGTTCTTTCAATTATGTATGAATAGGGTACTGTTTGCTGCCCCAGTTTTCTGGTGCTGGAGCATCGTGATATTAAACAGTTGAAGGCTAAATCCACTTTTTAATGTGATGACCAAACGTAATGACATTTATGCAACAACACACCAACCAACTGCACAACAGTCATCACTGCATCTTTGAAAAGTCTGTAGAATTATACTATAACCAGATCATAAAGTCTTTTGCTATATCTGCACAGATATAGATGTGCATATACAGTAGAATCAAGTGAAGTTAATATTTAGTTGCATGTGACTGCTTCAGAATGAAGTGACACAGCTGGACACATGATATGATGACTGAACATTTTATTTTAATTGGATGTTTGTACACTTAAAGCTATAACATGTAACATTTCCAAATTAAAATGTCTAAAAACGGTAGACATATACTCTATTTTGTTGAGTTGTGTTGCATTGTGTTACAATGGTCAAACCCAGAGTAATGTAATTTATTAAAAGGTAACTGTGCGTTTCCTACTAGATGCCTGTTATGGGAAAAATGCAGGATACATCAGAGAGTGAAGAAGGATGTTGGCAAGTGAGACTAAATGTAACATGAAAAAAACTTCATTATTACCTCATCCATGAATTTCTGCCTGAATCACGTCACATAGATTTTCATCAGCAATGGTGGTTGTGCTAAAGTAAAGATGATAACTCCCATGATCCCACAACTCTTCATGGCATCATCAAACTACATCTTTTGTTATTGTTTTAAAGTGAAAGACCCCTAGTGGCAGAACTTAGCATATTGTGTAAACCACATCGATGTTAAACACCATGTATTTCAGTATGTTAACATAAAAATTTACAATGTAAATTCTACCATTAGGGTTAGGGGGTCTCTTAGATTAAAACAATAACAAAAGATGTAGTTTGATGACGTCGCCAAGGCACATGAGATCATGGGAATTGTTCTTCACTGTTAAAGGTATAATCTGCAGCATTTTCCTTAAAAAACTCATAAAAACATAATCCCTTTCAATCATTGTTTATGACCCACTAGAAGTGTGTAATGATGGCTGTATCTGCAGAGACTCCGCCCTCTGCCTGTACTTCCTTATTGTTTCTCATTTTGCTGTGCTCGGGACACTTCACCAACCCAAAACGGTAGTATTTGATGTTCTGATGCGTTTACAAACAGCTCAGCAAATCCTACTGACTCTACTTTTATATAACCACCGAAAATCTATCTGACATGAGTCGGGCAGAAATAATTTTCTTGGATGAGGTAATATTAAAGTTTTATTCACGTCATGTTAGGTCATGTTTCTCGACTTCCTTCCTCACTCTGACACTTCCTCACCCTTTCCCAGAAGTTATAGCAGGAAACGAACTGCTACCTTTAATGAATTACGCATTTTTCCACTTTTGAACAGTGTTGGAAGCAATATAGGTACACAAGTCAACAAAACACGTCTACCATTTTTAGACACTTTAATGCTGAAATCTTACATATTTTAGCTTTAATACTGACAATAAATCCTGTCAAGAAAAATATGCAAATGTTTTCACTTAAGCGCTAGAGCAAGATGTATATATGTGTGTTTATATAAAGGATTTAGCAATATTGGCTCATCAGTAACTGTTTGTTTAGCCGGAGGTTTTATAAACATCCTGACATGCTGAACATGTAATCTGCAGATCTCTGTGCTTTACATCATACACAAAACATATTCTGTGCATAACTATAGTCAGAAAGTTGGAAAGCTGCTGTTTTAGTATTCATCACATTGTCCAATGGCTTATTCATGAATGCATCTACATCTTCACAGCATAAAAATATAAAAAGGCTTTGAATCTTGATTGGACGGCGGACTTCATTATTTTTTTTCAAACAGATATTTGTATGAACTTGTCAGTGTGGTTCCAAGGAAACATTATATAAACCGTTTAACAGTGCTGGAGCGGCATTTGCTGTGTAATTTAGAGGCTGTGTCAGTGACTAAAATAGGCCTGCAGATAAGAGCTGAGGATGCCTTGCACATCATTAAGTGTGAAATATAACAACACGCCCCTGAGCTGCCTACTGTTCCCCTGGAGAGACGACAGCCAGATAGGGCTCTGCACAATTATGGCTGGAAGAACCACAGACCTACCTTCCTCACACTGCTTCATTTTCAAGCTGGAGAGTATTGCGGTGCACCACGACATGGAGCACCTGATAACAAAGGGACAGCATCTTTTGAATGCTGTTTGTTCTCTGGTCCAGTAAAGCAGTGATAAAGCTGATGCAGTTCTGATTGGATTTCTCTTCCTCCTAAAGTTCTCCTCGTACATGTACAGCAAAGCATAAGCCTAGAGTGTACCTGGAGGCAGATTATCAGCGAAATTATTTCACACCACTCCAAGCACTCCCTGGAAAGGGAGAAAGAAAACATCACATTATCTATGAAGATACTCCTCTGGAAAATTGAAAATTGTAGTATGCTTTCTCTAAAAGGCAGGATGCTGCGTTCCCCTGCCTCGTCTCCCCTTTTTATTCTTTCATTTGCATGAAAAGCCTGACTACTCTGTTCCGTACAACTGCGTGCTTATTTAGAGGTACAGTATGTTTGGCTGGAAATGTTGGCAAGGCGGCATCATTGTCATTCCGTCAGCTTTTAAATATAATCAAATACCACTTCAGTGAGTCATTTCATTACACGTTTGGAGCGGCGGAGTAATTAGCAGCAATATCACACGACAGCAAACGCAACAGATCCAATCAAACTCCAGCTTTAATTTATTATACATTATGGACAGCTCCGGTGCTGTGCAGTCATGATACATGTAACCCATCTGCACATGTGATTCTGCACAGAATCACTGCTGCGCCACAGTGAATAGACAATGAATCATATACATTACAGAGAAGAAAACTGAATGCCATGTTGACATTGGTATTTTCCAATCTTTCCAATATCCCTCCCACTGCAATACTCCAGGGACCCAGAGATGAGTAAAAAAAACTCTTAACATTGTGGTTTTTTAGACTGCTGACAAGCTGTTCTCTGGCTATTAAATCCATTTCTCACTGTCAGTGGAGCTGGAGCAGCTTAGATTTGAATGAGGAGATGTTGGTGCTCTTGCTGCTGTGAGGCCTATATATACACCGAGGGCAATGGAGTCCATACAGTGCATTGTGTCGCGGCTGATACAGGACAGTAGGATTGTTGAAGACCTGAGCTTCTTTGGGACTCTCACAAGAAATGTATTGACATTTAGTATTATTAAGATTTAACATTACGCATTAATGTTTATATTTATGATACAAAAAAGCCCTTCAGGTCTTGAGTGTCTTTGAGATGATCAGACTTTCAACAAGTCTTTATACCCAAACAACAAAAATGCCTTTAAATCAAGGCAGTGGTACACCAGCAACTTACATGTTCTACAAGGTAACATTACTGTTGTTGTCAAAGGAGTCTGGTGGCAATGTGCTCTCACTCCCGACCTGTCAGTGTCGTCAGTGGTCCTATGCTTATGATGCTCTTGTGACCCCCTAGTGCATGTGCAGGGCTACATGGTTAAGTGAGCAAGACTAAATAGGCAGCATCCCATTAGACTTTCAAAATAAAGCTCACTAAGAAACATTCCTTATTTTATTGTCACAGAGTTGTGGAAATGCAGGAAAGAACAGATGACCTTTGTCATCATGGTAACAACAATAAACATATGGTTAATGTTGTAAAAGGGTTGCAGTTTGGTTAGGTTTATGCACCAAAACTACTCAGTTAGGTTTAGCTGACAAATCTAATTGTTTAGGGAAAGATCATTGTTTTGGTCAAAATAAGTATGTTAGTTACACAAGTGAAGTTACATATGTTAAGTAAAAAGAAGTCACACCTGACACAAAGAGCGGTCTGCGTAGTGAAAGTCCTGGTTTTGTTTGACCAGTCCATCCACCCCATCTCATGCGGACTTCCTCACTCTTCATACTACGTCACCTGACTTTGACATTATGCTAGAGAGCAGCCTCCAGAAGTGATGTAGAGAGATACCCACAGCGGGAATAGACAATAATATTACTCAGCACTGGCTACCAAGCCCCTAAACTGAGTGGCCAAAGTACAAGTTTTGTGGGCCAGATTTAAAGTTTGTAAAACATAGAGCATCACCTGTAGAAAACTCAAGTTACCAGAGCGTTAACTGTGTTGTCCGCGCTTCTCATGAATTGTGATGCAGTCTTTGCTGGAGTCATCGTTTCTAATAAAAATGAACTAGACTTTTTGGCAAGTTGATGAAACTGGCTGCACACACCACAGTAATTAAGTCCACAGATGTGTTTCATTTTTTCATAGTCCGCCTTTTGTGTTTCTTTTTCTTCTGTAAGGGTTAGCAGTTTGAGTAGCTCAGTAAACCCATATTTCACTAGCCCCAACATAATGGTGGCTAGCTGGCAACAAGTGCTCCTCTCTGTTTTCATACAATGTTGGAACTGAAAGGTGTGAAGGAATCGGGATGTCTGTGGAACTTGTTGGTGAAGGCTCACAGTATGGGAATAAAACCTGGTGGCCACAAGGGGCCACTGACATGGAATATTTGGTAGCCACAGAGTAACCTTTTGAGGTTAATCTCAAACCCTTCCTTCAATGTCATACTTTGAAGCACAAGTACACTGACCAAGCTGCTGTACATGACGCATTGGGAGTCTAAAGACTATATCTTGATATAAACTTCCTTAAATACTGTCATTATTTGCACGACCATTATAAGTTTCTCACCTGGTAAAAGTAAACATAAGCCCCTTGAACAAATTGCCAGTGCTTTCATTTTGTTCTTTAATGCTCCTTATTATGTATTTTAATTGGAATGATAAGAATGCTCAAGCCACCTAGGAAAAAAAACAAAACAAAAACAAAAAAATAACAAAAACAAAGACAGATGCTATTTACACCCAGGGTGTAAGTAACCAATGTGGCTATTTACACTTGCATGGCAGACTTACCATGATTTTTCTCGTAGTTTTGTCATATAAATCTAACAAAAGTAGTTTTATTGCCTAAAACTAACCAAATTGTGACTAAAAACTGAAGCTAATTTAAAAAATTAAAAAACAGGTACCTGCTGACAAGTAATATCACAATACTGTTAAATCTTAGTCTGTCAGGGCAGGACTCAAACCCCACTCTCCCCCAACTTAACCTATGCAAAACACAAACACAAATACATCCAGTGCATAAATATATTCTAGCATGCAAACATAATTATATTAACACAAAAACCCCACAAAAATCCATCAGTCTGCAATTGAAAAGAGGAAAAGAGAGCTGACAAAGGCTTTCCGGTATCAAAATGATTGTTATGAACTTTATCTTGAGTCTTATTTGAGAAACAAATGGCCCTGTCATCAAGAACACGCCATCTATAATTCTTTGTCCTTTTTTTTTTTTCCATAAACAGTTATTCCGCCTATGCCGGCCTTGGTGCCAGAAGATAAATAAGGGGAATTAATTTGTGTCAGGATGACAGCAAAGCACTGCTCTGTTTGGCAGGAAAAACAGAGCAGAGAGTGTTATTAATGACTAGACGTGTGGACTGCAAGGACCACAGTCGCTCAGAAGGAGGTCAGAGAGAGGGAGGCAAGCCGGGGGGACGGGAACGGGGTGCTAACGCAAGAATAAAGGGAATATTCAGTAAAGTGGCTGATCAACAGAGGAAACTAGTCTTTAGGATGTTAGAACACCCACCGCTCCTCAGCACTCCTGCTTGTCCTAGTTTCTAGTGTCACCAACCTTGCACCAATCCTCGCTGCGTGATGATGTTATATACAGTAAATAATGGGCCCCTCACAGATGACTGGAAAACGGTTTGTTAGAGGTGCATCCAGAACACCTAAAGAGACAACACAACTCCATTAATTTGTTACTTTCTTTAGCCTTTGACCAACTACGATTTTAGAAAAGGAGGTGGAAGGAATAGGAACTCTGTGAATGTCTGTGAAATGTATCTTTCAGTGTTCAATATCAGCCTATCAGTGCTAAATTGTCATGTGGTTTGAAACACTAATTGGCAATTAGATTTCATCACGGCTCTGGTTAATTCATCATTGATCATTTAGTTCAGGACTTTGCTTTCTCATCTTGTGAAGGCCCTGAAAACTTTATTTCTCAATCGACGCAGTAATGGGATCCTTCACAAGCACACTAGTTTCTGCAAAACAGAATAGCATTACACGTATTAGGTCATTTTATATTTAATGTTTTTGATTTTTTGTTTTTTCTTTGTAACTCATCTGCATTTTCAGTTCCCTCTCATTTTTCAGCAAGTACCTGATGATGATCGCTTAAATCTTGTAACTAAACCCGGGGCGGATCTAGAAAGATATTAATGTGGTGTAAAGAGGGCAGCATGGAGACTTTAAGGGGTGGCAAAACTTTATTTGTAAAACACCTTTTATACAAGAAAAAATACATATACCAAGTGCTTCACATAAAAAAAAAACATAAAATGAACACAGAAACAGGGCTGCCATAATTAATGTAAAATAAAATATTATACAATTAAAAAAAACTATAAAAATAAAAAAATACATTATCATCATGTGACACATGAGGAAGGCATTGAATAGAAATATCTAAAGGTGGCAATAAAAAATAATGAATTGTTTTATCTCAGAATCTTTAAACATTTTTCCAAACATAAGTATTTTTTTCACTGAATATAAACCCATCACTTAGCTTTAAATGTGTCCAGGACAGATTGCATGGATAAATTGTATGCAGAGGAGTGTGACCTCTTGCTGCATTAAATTTCAAGCTGGCCACAACTTTTCATATATATATAGTTTGAACTGAAACTGTCCAAAATCGGGGTGGTGGCTTGCGTGACAAGGCGTCTTTTAGAGGTGGTACCTGTTACACCATGCCACCCCTCTAGATCCACCTCTGAACTAAACTAAACTAAAACGTTTAATGTGTGTGTACACTTTTTGTACCAGCAGTTGTCAGTCAGTTTTGGGCATGAGTTATGCTGTGTTGTCTACCCACATCTCATGTTTTATCTGTTTTGAAGAGCGCTTAGTCATCCTGGTGATTGGTAACTGTTGTGATCGTCACATGGATGTGATATATAATAATATGGTTTGTTTTTGAGAGAGAATAAGTAAGAAGGAGCTAGCCAGAATATTGTTTTTATTCTGTAAATGACGAGTAAAGTAATACACAATATCAGCATCAGAGTCATAGAGATGGTCTCAGTGCTGGCACTGTGGTGTTATAACCTGGTGTCACAAATGTGAATTAGTCTGGAATCTCTCAGTTCATTTTCAGTTTTCAAGGAGTGTTATCAGCAGGTGCAGAGTAAAAAGCCCTGCTATTTGAATAGACTTAGAACCAATCACAGCGATGAAATGTGACCTACAACACGCTGCACGCTAGAACAAAATGACAGCCTGGTCACAAACGTATAAACAGTCCACTAAAATGTGTTTCTGAAAACAGCTGATTCATATTTAATTCGGCACTGCCTAGTTTGGGAGTTTTATCTAAGTTTCATGAGCCTAGTGAGTTGCACTCGTATCGAACCTGTCCCATACTGAATAAATGGGTGTGACTGACCTTACGAGATTCAGGACGTATGTCAGGACAAAGTAAATGAAACATGAACTTGCAGATTTGTCTGGGTGCATGCTCGTAGTCTCAAGTACCCTGTGAAAAGCATGTTGTTAGCAAGATCTCATGATTACATTACTGTTTCAACATAGAACAAAATTGAATGCTGGTACATGCTGTGTTACTCGCAGAGTTTTTGCATATTTAAAAATGGAATCCCCCATCTTACCACCTATATGTTAAAACAATACAACACTGACACTGCGTTGCATGACCCTGTGCTCTGCAACAGTTCATTTTCAACAATGGGGAACCTTTGCATAAAGCAGTTTTCTCAGTAACCTGCTACCTCAGCTTTCTCAAAGGCTGAACAGCAGATATGAGTTATAGTTAACCTTCCAAAAGTCAAACACTGCTCCTCTAAACATTAAATATAGAACTAACCCGCTTGCTGCACTTTGCCTTAACCAAGACACCCGACTCAGAGATTTTGTGAGGACAAAGCACAAGTTAATGTTTTCTAGTTTGAAAAGTTGGCTGATGTAAGTGAGCATGAGTCACTATGGATGTACGAGAAACAGGTCTGCACAGTCACACTGTTTGATTCTGCGGAATATAAACAACTGCTAGATTGTTGTCTCCCTTCAGTGAGAATGTAAGCACATGTGAGGCAATAAACCCTAATTTCACGAAACCAATGGAAACCTTCCAGCCAATGAGACGTCGGCGCCGGCCCAGGCACTGGGGGTGAATATTAGTGTTAGTCTGCAACATCTGGGAAAGAGGATGATGCAATTGTGAAATTCCCCCTTATTATTCATTTGCAAAGAGGTAAACATTCAAAGGGAAGTTCCCAGTTCAAAAGTTCAGAATTAAACGCACAAACACTCAAAGAAACTCTGGTAAATATAGCTTTTTAATGGATATAGTGTCCTAGAAATTCTGCATTTTAACATACTGAACAGCTACCATACAAAGGGTGTAGTACTAGGCTCTAAGGAAAATAAAGAGTGTATTTAACAACCTTGCAATGACAATAATGTTTTCTCTGGATCTTGAGTCAGACTCACACAAAACAGGAGCAACCGCAGCTGCTGTTGGCATGTTTTTGAAGGCTGCACTAAACTCCAGTTGTCAGTAGCTCTCAGTGTACTTGTACGCAGTGCCAAAGCAAACATACATTAAGGTAAAGAGACATTTAGCTTTTATGTGCAAGGCAAATATAAATAGAGAAAAACAATTAGAGGGAGCTGTAGGGTTTATATATACATGTCAGGTTGCTGTTTTTATGATTGTATGCGATATATTTATGTCAGCGTGCCAGTCAAGTCACCCTGTTTAGAGTTTTTATTACCACTTAAGTAGGTGTGTTTAAACAATTACAGCCAAACATACGCTTTTAGAGTCTGTCATTGAAATTAATTCTGCCACACTCACAGTAAGTACTATAAGTGTGGAGAGCCACTTTGCTAATTGTGCATGGCAGTGTGTGATATGCTTTTTACAATATAAAGGTCAAGCATGCACTTCACATTTGTGTGTGCGTGTGGGCGGCTGTTTGAAGATAGCATCTCCAGAGCATCTTCAGCCATTACACCCACATGGAGAGTACAAAGTGGCCCACAAAAGCCGGGCTGACCTCAAATGCATCTGGTGCACATGCATGTAATGAGGCTTATTGTGCTTTTGCTCAGGATGTTAGGAGCGCGCGAGATCGGCAGCACAGAAAGTGCACCGAATTCCACAAGTATGGAATATATTTGTCATCGTTAGCAAACTTTAATAATCATTTTGCAGAAATGACTGCCTTTGTTTCTAAGCAGGAGAATCTTTATATTAGTGTGTGTGTGTGCAGGAGACAGGCAGTTTGTGTTTGTGTGTGCGAGACAATCTGACAGGAGATGCACAGTTTACATACCCGAGATTGCAGGGGTCTTGACAAACATGTGATTATTCCTCAGTAATTAGCTTGTTGGCATCCCTGTGGTAAAAACAAGGGTGGTAATTATGAGGAGGAGGTCTTGGGACTGCTGTCTGCCTCTCTTCGAGAGACATAACTCACCGGGGGATAAGACAATGAGACAGGAACAGGAGGGCAGGGAGGGGGGAGGAGGGGTGGCATGTGTTGAATGTGTCCATGCTGTCATAGAAGACAAAACACGCTCGTAATTGCCACGCAAGGAGGCTAAACACGGGGTAGGGATGCATTGATGTGGAATTGAGTGAATAATAGAGTGTATGACAGAAACTGCCTTTTAGAAATAAATAAAATAAAGCTTGTATTTTGGTGCAGAGTGATGCAAATAAGAGTAAATAACAGAGGTAAACTAAACAAAATATCACCTAAATATCATCTTAATTAGTTGAAGAGCCATTCAACAGTGTAGGCTCACGTCAAGAATTTACAGACATATAAATTAAGGAAAAAGGCACTTTTATTTATTATATGTTTACCTCTCTAACATCCAAGGTACATGTTCCTAGTAACATTAACATATTTTTATAATTAACATATACATATAATAAGGGTTAGATTGAACTATTAAGATTTTGTTCAGTTCTAAATTGTTAAAATATTTTTTGATTAAGTTAAAAATGAAGTTTTTACAGGTTAATTAAAGATAATTATCATTTTAACAACTTTTTTCAGCATAATTTTTGAGATTCGCTGTATTTTTAATCAAAATTTTCTCTGTAAAGGGCATAAAATTGTTTCATTAGTTTTATAACACTGAACCAAACACCATCACATCTTAGCTGATAATTCAGTATACTTTATTTTTGATAAAACATCCCATGTTTCAGTCGAGAGTGTTTTGTTAGTGACCGAGTTCATGCTAAAATACCTTTGAGTAATATAACTGGGCTAAAGTTTTGTTTATTTCCCCCCAAATAAAGGATTAAGTTTCCCCTTTTGTCACTGAAACAATCATGTCACAACCAAAACGTGAAGTGTTATATTTCAGCTGCCATTTGTCACATTATGGAATTTTAATTGACATGCAGTTTATATTAATATACTTAATTTGCATAACCTGGCTAAAATCTAGTTTAATTCTTCTCAAATAAAGAAATAAGTGTTCTCTTTGCCACGACTTAAACAGTCATGTGACAACCGAAACGTCATCTAATGTTTCGGTTGTGACATTTTCAGAAAATCTGACCTTTCTCAAAGATGCTAGTCAGCACATGGTTAGTTACACAACTTCTGCAATAACACCCAAAAAAGGTTGCTAAATTAAAAAAAAAAGTGTTCTGTAGTGATGTTTGTAGGGTCATCAGACCAGGATGATGATAGATGGATTTTCCATCCCACACAGAGACCAAGTTCTGCTGAACCCTTGCTCATTAGACCTTTGAGCCATAAAGATGCCACCTCCCGGACACTGACCAGCACTCAGGAATTTGACAGTGACAGTGGTCAAATTTACGATGGATACAAAACTCCCCAAACATTCCAGGGAGAAGTCCCAGCCCAGTTTCTTTCTAATAAACGTTAGCCTAACTAATCAACAGGAAGCACACAATTGATGAAGACATCATCCTTTCTAATAAAGTAACAAGCTCTGCTTTGTATGTCCTGCACCTCACAATAAATTAATTTTTAATAACAGAAGGATCTTAGTGAACACAGGAAGATTTGCACACTTGAATGCTTTTTAAAGTACTTTTTTTGGTCATGTAACAGCAGTTTGCACCGGTTTGGTAGAATGGCCCTGAAATAATACACAGTTGGAACAGTTTTGCACATCACTTAGTAAATTCATATATTTTATTTGTGCACATACAGAGAGATCATGGCTTACAGTGTCCAGGAGGCTGTGTTGAGCATTAACACTCTTTCTAAGTCAGAGGGCCAGCGGGTCACTGGGGGCAGATGAAGATCCATCACAGGCTTGACTACTGCTGGTTGGACCACCAGGCCACCCCTGGACCCGCAAGGCCCCAATCACTGCAGTTGCTTGGCAACCCTTGCTGTAATTAGTCCGGAGATGTAGCGCCTCAAGTCAGATGCCCAGTCTTCACTGCTAGGTCAGACCACAGTGGGAGCAGAGCCACACCTACACAGGCTGCCGCTACTCAAGTGAATTCATATTAGAGCACTAAGCACATTGTCAGCATATGAGCACAGGAAAGCACTTCCCCTAACGCCTGTAAAACTCAGCTCCTCGGACTTACGAGGAGATAAAAATTCAGCCGCATGAACTCCATTTTCACTTTTAGATTAAACAAAATCTTTAAAAATGTTGTCTTACATTTCAAGATCATTGCATATATTATATCAACCCTTTGAGGGAAAAGGAGCTGCAATGATTAATTAATCAACTAGCTAATCATTTGTTGTTCCAGCTTCTTAAATGTGAGGATTTGCTGCTTTTCTTTGTCTGATAGTGAATGAAGAATCTTTGGGTTTTGGGCTGTTGGTCGGACAAAAGATGTGAAGTTGTTACTGTGCGCTCAGGGGAATTGTGATGAGCAGTTTTTAATTTTTTCCGACATTTTATTGACTTAATGATTACAGTTGTTCTCGATTGCTAAGGCATGCCTAATGAAACTGGGATCCACTTAATCTTCATCCTCACCTTCTTAGCACAGCAAAAGGCTTCTCTTGCAAATGTGTTCACACTTTTTCGTCAGTTTTATGCATTTTTCATGGGCCGTGGGCTCTGTGAACTGAGCTACCAGGCCACCATGTTGCTATTTTTTGCTATTACTTGTTACTAAGCATGGTCAAAAAGAATGACATGGAAAAATCTGATGCAGTCCAATACTGTGAAAAATGTTTCTAAGTATTTCTAAGGGTGAAATTCTTGATTGGTTCTGTGGTGAAGACCCAACGCTGCACAAAAGCTGCTGTACCATAATGATAATGAATGTCTGAATTTGTCTAGACTTTAAGTCTTACATGTCAAACACAGATCATGGGCACACAAGAATAAAATTAAAGAAGATCTCTAGTGTTTCAACAGGGGGATCCCAAAACAGTGCAGGTGCATAGTGCAGCCATCGGTGCAGGAGGAGGGGTGCTGTCGGGGCTGCAGACCGCCTGGCCCAGTGGCCAGAATGAACCATAGTGGAAACATCCTCTTACCTTTTTAAATAATCTCTGATAAACAATGATATGTTCAAGTGCTTGCAGTATCCTGTCATCAAGTATCCTGATGACACTTTGTGGTCATTTTATGAACAAATCTATCCTTTAATGAAACTGGCATTTGGTCTTCATCTATCTTAGCATAGGAAAAGTCTTATTTTGCAAATATGTTAACTTTTTTTTTTTTTTTTTTATCAATTTCATACTTCTTTCACTCATTTTTTCAAAACACAGATCTGATAGAAAGACCCAAAACTCTATTGGATTGAACAAAAGGAAAATGTCTATTTTTAGCTGATAGAAATGACTTTTATAATTGTAGATGCACCTGTGTGAAACTTTGCACATGCATTAGTCCTTATCCATCTATAAAAGTAAAAGGCCATGGCTGAGGGATCTGAGGAGGACGACTTTATATCTATAGAGCTCACCCCGCTGTTGCAGTCTAGTCAAAAAGAATGACATGGAAAACTCTTTTTTATGAGTGTTTCTGAGTTTAGGTGAAATTCTTTATTGGTTCTTTGGTAAAGAATGACTGCAGTTCAAAAGCTGCTGCACCATAACAAATGTCTGAATTTGTCTAGTCCAGGTGCTGACTGTAGGTCTTACATGTCAACGATGTAAGACCTCATGGGTACACAGGAATAAAAGGAAAGATGAAAACTTTCTGTTTTTACAGTATTTCAACAGGGCATCTCAAAAAAAAAAGTGCAGGTACAGAGTGCAGCAGGGTTTGCTATCGCTGGTAAAATCGTCTGGAGAAAAGTTTATGATTCATGCTGCCATATGCTTGCTTGCCTTTTTCGGCACATGCTGAAGTATCAACAAATGGCACAGGCCTATAGCACAAATCACAGTAATGCAGCTCATGTTGTTAGCTGCGTTTTGTATTTTGTTGTCCACTGTGTAGTGACTGATTGAAAGAATATATTCATTTGACCACAAGTTGGTTTGTTTGATGGAACTATTTGCTTTAGTTGTGTGGTTTTAATGTTTTGTGATTGTTACAGAATTTTGCAAACAAGAAAAAAAAAACTTTTGCTTCTAAACTCGAGGAGCCTCAGTTGATCTTATTTATATATATGAGTTTAATACTACACATATCTGTGAACAGAGAAGATCTTGTGAGAGTGTACAGTATATACATGGGCACAATTCATCCCAACAGCTTAACGATACAGTAGAAACTCTCAGTTTTAAACAGTCTGTCTCACGCCATGCAGAATCATGTATCATCAGGACACTAGACAGCAACAAAGTTAATGTTGGCTCAAGATATCTGGGTACCAGACAGGCCGGCACTCCCAAAATAGAACATGAAACATTATAATCTGATCAGGTCAACGCATGTTGGGCAAAATTATATGTCAGGCATTTATTAAAGTTATTAAAAGTTGTCTTTACTCGTTTATTCTTCAACAGTCTGTGTGGGAACTGTTTTGAAAATGTAACTTCTGAATGGACATAAGAGTTCAATTCCAAAAAGAAAAACTGTGATCAATTAATTGTGAAAATAATCAGCAGATGAATCGATAATGAAAATAACCGTCAGCTGAAGCCCTTAAATATAAATACTTTTATTCTGTTGTATTTTGTCATGAGTATTTTGCTATTAGAATTTTGAATTCCACAGAATACATAAAAGTCAGGCACTGATACCCTATATGCATGTCCAGTGTGAATAATGTTACTTACCTGCTTTTATTTTGAAAGTGTTAGATAAACAATGAGAAAAACTGTCTTTTTCTGTATCTTTCCATGTGCAATAAAAACTGTGGTTTTAAAGGCATAACATGCGACAATTTCCTTTTAAAAACAGCATATAGACTAGAAGTATGTGGTGGTGTCTGCATCTGCAGAGACCCTGCAGCCCCTCTGCCTGTATGTTCTTACTGTGTACAGGATGCTTTAACCAACCCAAAATGTCATTATTTGACATTCTGGGTATGAGACTCAACAATCAACTATCTTTCCGATGCGTTTATGAACAGCTCGGACAAATCCTACTGATTCTACCTTTAATTAATTAATAAATGAATGGTGAAAATAATTAGTTGATTATTCGTCAATTAAAATAATAATTCGCTTCAAAAAATAAATACTTTGACTCTGTGGTATTTAGTCATTTTTTGTCATATTTGAGTATTTTGCTGCCTGCCACTGGTTGCCTATTTGCATGCCCCAGTGTGAATAATGTGATTTTCCCTCCTTTTTAATTTGAAAGTATTTCCAAATAATCATACAAACCAAGTGTAGATAAACAATAGAAAAACAATCTTTTTCTATGAAGCCATAGTGAGACATGTGTGTGGCAATATACATAATTTACCAAACTGAAATGTTGCTTTAAGCGTGAAACCTGACAAATGAGGTAGTGAGGAAGCTAAAGGCCACTTTTGACAGACTGGAGGAGAATGACCCACGCAGCAGTGGCTGAGATGGCAAATGGGGACTTAAATAAAGACAAATTGCCACAGCCATATTGTGGTGAGATTGCATTTACTGATGGAGGAAGAGCTCATTCTCCGGAGAGACACTTGTATAAATAAATCATGCTGCTTGCACATGAGAATGACAGAACTTCAATGTGCAGGATGTGGGAACTGTAGAGAGGAATGATGGGAAGGGAGATGATAGAGATTGGATGCGTGAAATGCAAACAAGTGTCACAGTGACTGTCATGTAGAAGTGAGCTGCGAGGGCTGATGTTGCCTGCTAGACTTGGAGTAATACATTGAAAATCATACCACTGTTGTATTAAATTGCTACTGTAGACTACAATAAATATAATAATAAAATAATAATAACAATAATAATAATATGACAGATGGGATGTGGACAGATGGGACTGCTGAGTTTTCTAGACACATGTTGAATAAACATTTTCAAACAATCTCACAAAATCGTGGCTTAAATTCAGTTCAGTTTGCATGCAAAGATAGAGCAGTGTTGCTACTGAATATCATACTTGCAGCACTTCTTCCTGTTTTTTTTTTTTTTTTTTTCTGATTTTTTTTCCCAGTGTCTGGCACTCCTCTAGACCTTGATACTACCTATAGGAAGCAGTGATAGTCAAGCATTGCCAAAGTGAGAATTAACAGTGCATTAAGCTGCTATTGTGGTGCAGAAAATACAGTGTGAGTGTTTGTGAGGAATGAATCGAAAAACTCAAGTTCACAGCTACTAGGGCCTTTTATTGTTTAAGATTTTTTCATGTTAATAGAGCTTCTATAAATGTTATTTTATAGAAGCTCCAGAGTTGTAGTGGATACAGTCAATGGGCCATGAATAGCTCACTGGAAATGGTGATCAAATACCTATTTTGACTGTTGGATGAATTTTATACATTTTATGATGAGAGACGAGGACGCTGTTTGGGCCCAAACCTTTCATTAATCTTTCTTAATCCTTTTGCTTTATGGAGCACTAAGTCCCTCGCCCTTTTCAAGCCAGCTTCTGATCCACCAGCCTCAGTATATTTTCTAATAGAGGGTTTTTTTCATTACACTTTCTGAAAGGCTGAAACATGATATCTGTTTTAGTTTCTGTTCATATTTCAATCTAAATGGGGATCTAGTGGACAGTGACATTTTTAGCTCTTTTGCATTTTAACCAAGATAAAATAATTATTTTAATGGTGCTCAACAAACTACAGCTTAGATAAGGATTTGATTGCGCGCATGGGAGGTGTAGTTTGTGAATGCTAACAAAACGATAACTGCAGTGTCTTATCAGAAAGACTGATAAATGAAGAATTGGAAATATGTGAAAACTGAAAACTAGTGAAACTGAAAGTAATCCAGAAGTGGGGCAGAAGTTAGGATGGAGTGATTTTGGCAGCTTTGCCATCTACCTTGAACATGGATTCATTGATTTTTTTTTCTCTTCACCACTTCAGCAGCAGTGCAACACATCAGGAATGTGCCGTGCTGCATGAACCAACTTAATTTTCAAAGTTAAGTTTGTCCCTTAAGGCGGCCTGGTGGTTCAGTTGGTGGAGCATTTTCTCCATGTGCTGAGACTGCAGGTCCTCTGCAGCGACCGTGTGTTCGGCTCCCACCTTTGGCCCTTTGCTGCATTTCTTTCAGCAATGCATAAAGGAATACTTACATAGCTGAGTGATTTAAGGGTTTTCCCCTTACAAAATCCTAAGGGAATCCTTAAAGTAATTTTGTGCAACTCTTTTTTCCCTAAGACATCCTTAGATGAAAATGTAAGGGAAACCTTGCAGCCTAAGTGGTTTTATGCAATCACCCGCTGACTCTTCAGCTGCTTGATGCTTCACTCTGTCCATCAGCTAGTCACTAACTTTGGTGTTTGGTGCTCAGCAAGTAGAATACACTGTGTTTATCAAAGTTTTTTCCCTGGAAACATTTTTATTTAAGCAGTGAGTGAGCCAAAAAATACAGTAGAGGACCATAAGACCAAAACAATGAGCTGAAAGATGCTAAAAGACTGATGCTGATGAGCATTACCGAGTTTGTAAAGATAGTGAAACAGAAGCTAATCCAGAAGTGGTGAAGAAGTTAAACTTGAGTGTTTTTGTCAGCTTTACCAAGCTTAACATGCATTCACTCATTATTTCTTTCTTGACCACTTTAGCAGCAGTGCTAATGCACATTAGCATTGTTTCTTTGCTTCATTTTTGGTCCCCACCAACTTGTAAGGGGAACATTTGGCTCTTTAGCTGCCAAATGTTTCTCTGTGTTCATAGCTGGCTGCTATATTTGTCTGTCAGCTGTTTGTTGCTGGGAAGGTAGAATACAGTAGATTTATCAAAGTTTATCCCTGGAAATGTTTTGCTTGGAGCAATGAAAGTGAACCAAGCAGTAAAGTAGAGGGTCACAAAACCAAAACACTGCTGAAAGATGCTAAAACACTCTGTAGAGCTGAGGGGAACCACAGAGTCTGGTGATAATTATCTGTGGGTTCATCACTACAAATAACCCCTTTCACATTATACACAACTCTTTTTTCCCTATATGTATGGGCTCTGTAAGCTTATATTTATTCTCTGAAAACAGGCTTTAGGTCACACGGACATCAAAGACATTGAGGAGTCTTTTAATTTGTCCCTCTGTGTCCTGAGATGGATAACAAGTCATTCACACAGGCTTGTTTGGTAGTAATTCATGACCTGCGACCCATATTGGTGACCCATAAAAACTCTGCAAAGTATCAGGAGGTCAACCCTGACTCAATAAATTCCAAGACCGACTATCAGCATCCCCCGATAGAGCCGCAATAAAACAGACACAGCTCATAAAGCGGGCCCTGTGGACCGAAAAATATTCTTCCCCCACTGGTGTTTAAACTGTCATTTTAAGATCTGACTGTTGTTGTCTTGTGCCATTAAAATATTCACTGAGAGACTACTTCCGTTCTCTTTTTACCCGCACCCAGAGCCGCACCAGCTTTTTGTTGTTGTCAATATACTTGCATACAGTGTGTCTCCTTATTGGTGTTCACGATAACGCTCTTATCTGGTTCCAAACAAGAGTAAGTACATTAAGCTGTCTTGTGGCCTTTTGCAGCGCGGCATTGATATCAATATATTCTATTTTTATCTGTTTAAAGAGACATTAAACAGATTTCCCACAATGTCTGTGAGTCTAGCGTTCTGTGTGACATGAACACTGTGACCCACATCTCTTTGGAAGTGTTGCTGGATCCCACTGGGGAGTTTTGACATTTCCCGATGTGTTCCTTTTACATCATTTTTTTTTCTTTAAGCCGTGCTTCTGACAGTTCTGCCTGCTCGTTAATTTAGAGCTTTGCAGGACTCTACATTCATCCCTTTTTCCCCCTTTTCAAAAGGCCTCATGAATTGCTAGTCCACCAACGAGCACTGACAATGAGCACTCCATATGGAATAGATTTATGAGGGCCAAACCTTAATAAAGGGTGACCCTGGGAGCCACAGATGCCATTAAGCACCATGTCTCCATAATTTACAGCTCGGGACTATCTGGGCATGCTCTCAATACTCTCTAATTCAGTGCTTTACATTTTCATTTATATACACTGTCTGTTCAGTTTGATCGATTGCCCATTAAAAATGTAAGGGTCAGAAATGGCTTTAATTCATTATTGTGACAACGGTTATGATGTGCAGCCTGGACTAGTGATTGAGTTGCAAGTTAAATCAATATGCTAATACTAAAGTACTGACAATAATGGATATGGACTAAAAAACAGATTCTTTAAACCAGAGGTTCACAATTTTTTCTCAGCCAAGGACCCCTACAGAATAAAAAGTTTACTGGGGTGCACCTCAAATGTCCTTGAGAACAATTTGACATAGCCTACTTTTTTACGCTCATACTTAGTCATGTGAAAGAAGTAGAGCTACAATGATTAGGGCAATCGATTAGTTGTCAGCTATTAAATGAATTGCCAATTATTTTGATAGGATACGATATACTTTATTGTTCCTGTTGGGAAATTTGCCTTGGACTCAAATGCTGCACACAGGAATGCTTCCACAAACAACAAACTGCATAATACATTGCACATAATTCACAGTGCACATTACAAGATATTGCACATACATAGCTCATAACACATATCACACTAATACATATTACACATACCCTGTGGTAAAAACACCATGAAACTATTGCAAAACCCCTGCAGTCTCAAACAGCATCATTTAAAAGTTTAATGGAGGAAGGAAAAATGAGTTTTTAAAATGGTTGAATTTACAGTTGGGAACTCTGTATCGTCTGCCAGAGGGCAAGAGCTCATATGATTGTATAATCAACTGATAGATTATTGTAATTTTTTAAGAGAACAAAACAGTCAAAATTCTCTGATTTCAGAATGAAATACTAGAAAATACAATAAAATGAAATAATATAGCTACACTATAATAATACAGTGATGTGTCCATTAATGACATAATTAAAGCAGACATTTAAAAGTAATGCAAAACTTTCCCTTGCAACTAATCACTTTTATATACAGTAATTGTAAAACAGTTCAGTTACTTTTGAGCAGTAAGTAGAAGTAACTAGTAACTGTAACTAATTACTACATTTCAGTAACATTGGTCAACACTTTGGTCTCCTGCCTGAGGCATACGGTGCGAGGGGAGATGGACAGATACTGTACTGTGCTGCTGCCAGAGGAGTGCTGACTAAAATTAAAGCATGCATGGGAATAGATGACAAAATAATAGATTTGTGTATATTTCTCTCTTTCCCTCTGATGGCAACAAATCACAAAAGTTATTGCTGGATAATTCATATATTGAATATTGTGGCAGTAAAAAGAGACCTATGGCAGTTCACATATAGGTAGGCAGTGGACCAAAGGCACTGTGAGGCATAAAGTTTTGCATCTGTAATTAGCACAGATACTTTGTCACAACACTGAATCTGATCTGATGCAAAAATTGCAGTGACTGAACAACATTGTGATGTTGTGGTTGAATTTGCATGATCACAACATTGCAACTTCCTGGAGGGACTGTGTTTTTGGTGTCCACTAGACTTGACTGAATTATCCTGATAAAGTGTAAGAAAATATGTGATTTTAATCTACATTTTTTTATATTAGTGAACATATGATGTAATGTAATTAATGGAGGGCTTTAAAACAGATCCTGTTGTTTTTATTTTGTTTCCATTCAGCCCTCCTCTATCCCCCTTTGAATTTCTCACTAATGACATTTATTAGTAGAGAAGGAAAAACAATGTTGCAGCCATGTAAGTTGAAGAGGGGAGTATGTAGTGTAATTGAGGGAGCATCCTGATTGGCTGAACTGTTTGCTTCCTGTGATCCCTGTTGTCTCCCCCTCCCTGGTGATTTGCCTGGAGTAACAAAGGCACCAGTGTGGATCCTATCCTGAGCTGCTCCCCTGAGGGACTTCAACTAATGAGCTACATACAGTATCCAGTGTGAAGTTGGTACTTTTACCTTGAGATGGGATTTCTCCTCTCAACATACAGCACAGGCCTGAGGGCTACATTGCATATAGAAGGCAGCGTTACTGCGACATAATGGCATAATTATAACTTTGGTTTAACATCGTCAAGCATCCTCCTGGAGGTATGCATATGGAGCACCAACTGATATTAATTATGTGTCTGCTTGATTTAAGCAGTTTCTCAGTACACACTTGTGTGGAGGTGTTGCAGTGATGAGCATCAGGTACACTGACGTGGGAAGGATCTGAGTGACGTAAATTAGTTTTGGGGATCTCAAACTTTTCAAACAATCCCACTCATCACCAGACATGAATGTTGGTGATGACAAATCTGATAAAGCCTGGACATATGGTCCGTGACGTCCAATGCCAAAAGTTTTCTTACTTGCTATTATAACAGACGATAGAAGTTATAGTGTGTTTAAGGTATAATATGAAACATTTTCCTATAGAAAAAAAATATTGACCCATATCAATCGTGTGGTGGTGTCTGTATCTGCAGAGACTCCTTATTTTCTCATTATTTTGCTGTGTTCAGGACCTTTTACCAACCCAAAACATTGGTATTTGGCATCCTGGTAATAAAGGTCAGCTGTCTTTCTGATGCATTTATGATCAGCTCAGACAAATCCTGCTGATTCTTCTTCTAAACCTGCAATAACTGATTTGAGAGCAGCACAAACAAGCTGCGGAAAAAATAAACCACTGACATATCACTGCCTTTTAAGTTGATGTTGTGAACTTGTTAGCAAACAGTTGCTTATTTACACATCCAACAGTGCCAGGGCAACAATATCATTTATTTGGAGTCGTGCTTGTGTCCACCTGGAAAATTTAAGTCCACTGTTTTCTCTCTTTTAGCTCTATTTTGGCCTCTAACAACTCATGAGGGAAATATATGTCTCCTTAGCTGCTAAATGCTGTATCTGTATGTCATTTTTTAGAGAGTTTTCTCTGAAAACAGCAAAAAATGACCCTATTAGATGGCAAGAGTGAACCAAAACAGTCGAGTTCGATCCCTTTCACATTGTCAAATTGTTTTCTATTAAAAATAGCAATTGTAGATGCTTAAAGGAGAAATATATTACCCTGGTGTTCAAAAATGACTACTGCAGTCCAAAAAGCCATAAATGGTATATTGAATAAGTTAAATCCCTATTTAATATGCAGTCTCATAATTGGACAATAACAAGTGACAGCAAGTCCTGGACTGTAAGTTGATCAGCTGTTTATAACTCAGTTGTCTGCCAATGTAAAGTTGAGACTGATATCCTGAAAATAAAGCACACCACTCTGAAAATACACACTTTGAAATTGGATTGGATTCAGTGATTGTCTGCCTTACTGCCTGCCAAAACCCATTCACATTTTGTTCAATTCAACCGTTCTAAACATCTGCTCCTTCTAAAAGATTATTAATGATTTCTTATGACTCATAACCAGAAACTTATTCATTCAGCGAGCATTCGGCATTAATTTGAACTCTAATTAACATGAAACAAGCAAACAAAAATAGTTAGTCTGGCTGAAGCTGATATTCCAGTTTTCCATGTTTCCTTAATCTCTGATGACATATCATGGTCATTTATGGATTAGTACAGTAAATACATTACATATTTCTCCTTTAACATTAGAGAAAGAAAGGTTGTGGTTAATACAAATAAAGTATGTTTAAGTTTCAAATTAGACAACTAATAAGGAAAAATTCTGACCTGGTGGAGGTGCAAGGGGAGCAGTCACCAGGAGAAACACTGGAAACATTAGGAATTACCCTCTGACAACCATGTCATGACATTCTGGCGAGTAGTTTTTGAGATCTTCCATAAAAAAATATGAAATGGTAATAATAATAACACAACACCCAGTCGGGATCAGTGACTGTTGTCATGTCTGCATCTTTGAGTGCTGTTTTGACTCTTTTGTCTTCTGTGCTGCGGTGAGAAGCTCTTATCTGCGCTGCACCATAACCTTCCCCAGGGTGGTCGCCTACTAATATCCTCGCCTGGGTTTAGTCCAGGATAAAGACCTCTGCTCTCAGACTCTCTTGGTGACCACAGGTACACAAAAACAGAGCACTATCTCTCTGCCAGCTCAGTCAGTAAATGGGGAAGACCATTGTAGTGAAGCTTTTAGCCAGCATCCTGGGGAGTCCCGTAGCCGATGACATTTCTAAATGGACAAACAGAGCGGTCGGGGAGACGGAGGCACTTGCTCCACAGACACACTTCGATTCCCTTTTGTTACCTTTCGGTCGCTTCTTTCTTCAAAAAACATATTTATTGTGCTTTCGTATTGTGGCACATATGTTACCTTTTATATTATTTCTGAATAGGAACTGGAAAAAGCTTCTTTCATTATATATTTCACTGTACTTCATCACTTCAAAAATTGATTAAAAGATGAAATAGCTGTAGGCTGTAGCCTTTAAGCTGGACATAATGACAAAATTATAGGATGTTACCCAAATGTCTTGTTTACCTCTACATTTATTATATCAGTAAGATAAGGGTCTGAAGTTTAACTCACATGCCTCTTTCATTTTGGACCTGCTTTCACAAAGCCAGAATAACTTTGGCATTTACATGAATGTGATGAAGCATAATTGGGAGAAGGAGCCTAAACCTGCATGTTTATTACTAGTAACATTTTATACAACTGCATCTTAATTTGTGAAAATGAGCACATCTCCACTAAAGCTGCAGAGAAGAGGCTAATTTATTTTTATTTAGGTGATCAACAGACACACTGTATTTCACTGATGTTGCAGAAACTGCACACACGTATCCACATGTATAAAATATATGGACACATTACTCTGGTTAATTATGTTGTGAACTGACAGAATCTGCTCGTCATTAGCTATGCAGAACTAGGGCTCTAGGACGGTATGGATTTTTCGACTGTGGTGAAAAAGCAACATATTCCTGCAGGATGGTGGTTTATCATGAATCCCAACTAATTACGTTTTATTGGACTTTAATGAAGGACTCTGTTGTAAGTGTGGTGTAGCTCCTTTAAGGAGCAGGGCAGTGCATACGTGTGTGGCATGCAAGTGAGGGAGTGCAAGCAGCAGGCTGAGAGTGACAGTGCTGCTCATAGCAGAGGAGTAACTTTAACTCAGCAATAAGTTGTCACTGTGGCAGTAAATGTACGGTACAGCTTACACTGTTACAGTCAGTAAGCTTCTCAAAACTTGACAAAAGCCCGATCTGTTATTTCCCAACTGCTGGGAAAGTGAAAGAGCAGGAAAGGCTAACATTAAGCTAACGCTAACACTAGAGTTGTACCTTTACAGCGTCAGCTATAGTGCAATTGTATCTTGAACTGCAGCATCTTTTTTTAGAGATGTGGTAAAGCGAATCCATGATAATAAATCCAACACTGAACACAACACCCATGATGCCTTGGGTTGAGTGTCGACCAGTCAGAGTTTGTGTTCCTGACTTGCTGTGCTTTAGCTCTGATCTCAAACACATTGCAAAATGGAATAACATGAGATTGAATCTTCAAAATAAAATCTGCATTGATGACGGTAATGAGCCGTCACATGACCATGTTATTGTGGAAATGCCATTACAGACACATGCAGAACTATCCCTGATGACATGAACTGAAATGGACTCGCTCAGCCAAACTTCATCTCTGAAACTTTTTGCAAGAATCTGTTCAGCCTGGTCTGCTGTGAACTGACCAATCCACAAACCTGGTGAATGTCGTTTTTGTTTACAACTGTTAAGAGTGCTTCACTGATTTAGCATCGCACTCTTTTAATATTGTCAGGCTCATGAAGGACAGGTTTAAAAAAGGACCAAAAACAGAGATATCATCTTTTTATTCAAAACATTCTTCTCCCCTGTCAAAAGCTGGCTACATTACCCACGATGCAACTTGACTGCCAAGAGTTTGGATGAATATCTGGGTGGGTTATGCAAGTAGCAACTAATGTAGCCTTGAGCTGCCTTCCTCAAGTGACATCACGTGAGTCGAATGAGCAGATTTTGCACAGCTTCTTCTGAAGCCACAAGATGCTTTATGTAGCTCGTTAAACATATGCAGTAGTACTCCTCAAGACCTGTAAACAGACTTTGATGTGTAAAATTGATGGAGTTCCCCTGTTGAACTGAAGATATAAGCAGCAACATGATACGACAGCTGCATTTATTACCTGATTTTTGTGGATAGTTTATGAGAAATGTCAAGTTTTTGGAACAGCCAGTATGTTTTTGCAGACTAAAAACTCGAAACAAAGACAGCTCAGCGAGTGGTGTGTTCTTCCAATCAGGCGTGGAAAAAGGTCATGTTTATGACTCGGTGAGGAGGAGGTGAGGAGAACTGTCAGTCATGTATTGTACTGTCTTCTTGAGAACTTTTGTCTCAGATTAATTCATGCATGGTGTTGCCAGACCAAAATGAATGAAGCGTAAATTGATGGACCACTTCACCAGGCGAAAATGGAAGGCATGCTTCTTTTATTTGTAGCAATTCACTGTGACAAACACAGATGTGTTTCTCACTTTTAAGAGGTGAATTTACAGTACGGTACATTTCATTCCATCTGGATTTCTGTTTGCATTAATAAATCATTAATGGGTGTGTCTGCAACTGTGGTCCAAGCAGTGAATTTTGAATTTATGTCCAGATTCTTGATAGATATATACACAGTGTCCTTACTGCAACTATGAACACATTCCATCATAATTTCAAAGTCAAACAAATCTACTTATTGTGGAAACATAAGCTAGGAAGTCAGCACATGTCTGATAGGTTGGGCTACAAACACCAGGGGAACTCAAGATTGAGAAAATAAGACAGTCCTTTCTTGTGCAGTGTTTATTGTGTGTCCTTACCAGACAGCTTATTAATTGTGTATTTTGAAGTACATTTTAAAAATAAATTCATTTTACTGTTAATTTGATAGATGCTAGGAGCCAAAGCCAAGGTAGCAGACCTCGCTAGCTGCCATTTATCTGCAAAATTAGCAAAAATGTAATTTCCACAACAGGTCCTTACTGCAGTAAGGTTTTACAGTTTTAGGTGTTGAGACAGTTTCAAGGCAAACAAATGATAACGTTAGTATTTTTCAGCCTGGAGCCAAATTTCTGTTCATGTTTTTGTGTCTCAGTGACCAATGGGAAGAACGATTTTGGAAAGTGGTCCAGTATTGAGCAAAACCGCAATGTAATCCAGCTAATTTAAACAGTAGCTTATTGTTAAAGGTTATATTGTTACCATTTTACCATTGCTAATCCAAGATGCCATTACTGCATTATTATTTGTTATTAATATGATTTATTTATTTATTTATCTATTTGTTTGTTTGTTTGTTTGTTTATTCATTTATTTGCAGACATTATTTTGACACTTCAATTTACAGGTTAGAATTGCAACATCTGTCATAAAAAGCAACATATCTTCTTTTGTGTGTATAAACACAATGACATCTAAGGTTACTGTCTACTATATTTTCCATTGAGAAAATCATGAAATCCCCCCTTTTTATTATTTCAGTATTTGCTATGATGCACAAAACTTGATGGAAATACATTTAAATGTCTTAAAATTTTATAGTAATTTTAAAAAAGGTAAAAAAAAAAAAAAAGTATTACATTTTCCTTTCCACAATAAGGAGAAATGTCCGAGCATAAATTATTAAAACCACGAAAAAATAAAATAAACATTGAATAATGTTGAAATAAATATTCCAGATTAAAATCTTAATGACTATATGCATTTTTGGCTACCTATTTATATTTATTACAGCCTCTGATGGTTAAAATTTAAATTCAGAGTCAAAATGCCTGCACTGTTGTAATTTCTCTTGCAAATGTTTGATCCCTGATCAGCCTTTGAATTTGTTTTCCATATCGAAAGAGGAGTAGCTGGTGTGTGTATATATGTGTGTGTTTTTGTGACTGTTGGATACCTTATGTATCTTTTTGTGTGTGGCCAGTGTTTTTTTGTCTGCCTTGGGACATCTTTGTATTGTGAGCCATGTCTGCACTGATGGCATCCTTTTGATTATTTATGATGTTTATCCTCCCTCTTGTGCACTTCCTGTACCCATGGATCACAGGGAAAAATATCAGGACAATTATGGGAAGTGAACCAGCAAAGTAATAATCTCCTTATGAATAATGAATCTACTTAATGGTCTGAAGTATGGCCTTATGTATACGGGATGACTGGAAATGTAAATTGATGGAAACAGACAAGATAGAATTTACCTGAAACACTTGTCCACAGTGTGAGGAGACAGGAAGTTCGTGCTGAATATGTGTTTCATTTATGTTTTTTTAAACAGCAGTTTTTCCACATGTGTTTGGGGAGTTGCTCCACATACTGCAGTGATGCATCAGATGCTTCCGTGGTTAAAAAAACCCCTTTGAACATCCCTGAGTCTACATCCAACTGCTAGGCCTTATAGGGCCGATTGAGATCGTTGACTTTTTAAATGAAGTAATCATTACCTACTAACAGCTAGAGCTCGTGCTGTTTAATTAGGACTGAACTGGAATGCAGTTTTATTTATTAAAGAGGGAGGAATGATGCTGGGGAAGGTGAACCTGACATGTCTGACTCTCTGCCACGCGGATTGCTGAATAATGCACAGCCAAACCCTCAAAATAAACCTTCCTCGCTTCACTCCCTGCCTATGCTCTCACCACTGTCTGCAGCTTCATGAACACACTCCGCTCTGAATAAAATATGCCAGCTCCCTTCTGTGCTCGGAGTGACTGGACGTGCAAAAGAAGGACATTAATTGAAATCACTTTCGGGACTTGTGTTTGTGACCAGCAGGAGACGGCGCCGATGTTTTTTGGACAGTCCTGGGGACGCAGGGGTGTGATTCGCCGTCTTGGATTTATGGTGATTGGCCTGAGTAGCCGAGCACGCATGGCTGCCCCACAGACTTTTAGCTCCTGATTGATCTGAGATGTTGACAGACAGCGCGATTTGATTCTGCTCCTGTTATCTGTAATGTAGCTGAAGCTCTCAATGGGCTGACAAGATTAGAATGCATTACTGTCAGAAAGCAGGGTGCCCTGGGGCTGCACCGCGCTTGTTGAGTGTTAATGACTCAAACTCAGCCTCACCAGCGCGGGGCATGTGCTGACAATCCACCAAGTCAATTGCATCCCAATCAGCTGGGCCTGTTGCCAGAAACGCAAAGAATGACAGCTGATTTACCTTGATTGATAACCATACGCAATATTTACAATATTGCTGACATTGGCTATATTAGATTTACTAAGTCACGTATGGGCCAGTTGATAGACCATTGTTGATTTGAGAACCAAATTATAGATCGCAAGGGAGGTTGAGAGTTGTGTGTTTCAGAGCAGGCAATTAATCATTGTGATCCTTTTGAATGAAGCTATGAGAGATTATTGATGTTTTTTCTAGTTGCTTAAATTCAGGCTTTGTGTGATTGCTGCTCTTACTGCTGGAAAAAATAAAATACTTTAAGGAGAAATATGTAATATACTTATTGTACTAAATCATAAAAGGTAGAAGATGAGTAGGAGGCAACACACACACCATTTGGTTAGTCTCTTTCATGGTGCACAAAATCAAAGCCCCCAAAAAATTAATTTCTAAAAAAAAAGTCCTGCACACACCTACGAACTCTGCATAGATTTATTAAAAAAGGTTCAGACTTTTCTGTCACAAGGACCTTCCTCAAGACAGAGCAATCGTCTCATAGTGAGATAGTGTTAAGAGGGATAGTTCACCCAAAAATGAAAATTCAGTCATTATCTACTCACCATCATGCCGATTGAAGGTCGGGCTTAGTTTTTAGTTCACAAAACACTGCTGGAGTTTCACAGGAAAACAGTGTTGCAGAATCTCCCAAACAATGAAAGTGAATGGTGACCAGTTTTCAAACACACAAAAAAAAAATAACCAAAAGAAAACAAAATGCCACCATACTGCTCATCTAAAGCCCCAGTATACCAAGTTGACTTTAAAGTTGTCATTTACTCCGTGTTTTTAGCCTTAATCTTCACTCTAGATCCTCAGCTTGGACCCACTTTCACATGCGCACGCACCGTCTGAACTGGGTGTGTGTGCGGCGTGATGGTGTGCACGTGCAAGAGAACAGAATCTTGAGGCTTTACAAGACTTGGATTACACCAGATAAAGTATAGAGGCATTTTATGTTTTTTGGTTGTTTTTTCTGTATGAAAACTGGTCACCATTCATTTCAGCTGTTTGTAGAGATTCTGCAAGGCTGTTTTCCTGTGAAACTTCAGCAGCGTTTTGTAGACTAACAAACTAAAAACCCAACCTTCAAGCTGCATGAAGGTGAGTAGATAGTGACAGAAATTTCATTTTTAGATGAACTATCCCTTTAAATACAGCCCATAATGACAATGACATATGTATATGTATATATTAATGTATATTAAATAGGGATTTAATACACAGTCTATGGCTCCAACTCTGTATTTTGACTCTAGTCCTCATTTCTGAATGCTCATGACTTACATATTTCTCCTTTAACTTGAGTTGAAATACATTTTTACTTGTTAAACTTTGTGATTTTTTCAGATCTGAGCATTTTTCCGAATCCCAACAAGATAATACGACTCAGAAAAGAATAGCAAGACTATTCAAGTGGGAATCTCCCTACAACTTTAAAACACAAACATATTTGTGATGTTTAAATCTTAACACGCTGGATACTGTAGTAAGCTGATCTTCAGTTTTCCCTGCTTTTCCATTTGTTTTTTGTTTTTTTTTAAGTATCTCTGTCTCCTCACAGACAAAAGACTTGATGGGAACAGTTGAAAGGATCACAGTCAGATCTAAACGAGAGTATTTTACTCTCTCAGCAACCGCTGTGTTTTATGTCTAGCATCTTGTTGGGCGGTCCGAATCCCAGCTGTGTAATTGCTTAAAATTTCAGATAGCATTATATGGTAATACTGTGAGGCAAAATGACACTTGTCTCCTTCAAATCAACAGCCAGGCACTCCTTTTAATGAACGCTTGTTTTTATTTTAATGAAAAAATCAATAGTGTATTGAATTTTATTGAGTAAAGTGCCTTCCTTTAAATATCTACTGTCCTTGCAGTCGCATTGTATCGAGCTGAGAGTCCTGTCAGAAAGCAGCTGAGAGGTCCTCAAGGATCATGCGATGGGGAATTGGATCATTAATGCTCAGGTCTTTAATAAGTGCCCTGGGGAAAATTAATATCCACTTAATACTCAGTGCCAGGGGTTGCTCATCTAATCGAGTAAGCAGTGAATCGTACTGCTCATATGCAGGCAGGAAAAGACCACCGCAATCCGACATGTAAATCTTCTCAAAAATGTCACCCCTTTGACTCCAGTGATAGACAGTTTGTTCCTCACCTTTCTTTACAACCAGACGTTGTGTTTAAAAGCACCCTCCTGTGTAGGAAAAATCCAATATGTTGGACTTTGCTTAGTGCTTTTTATTGACCTTCACTTCACACATGAAGCTTTCTTTTTTGCTGGCTTTGCTCCAGCTTCAATAAGGAGTCGTCTCGCTCACATTTGTTTGACATGCATGCAGCGCTGAGTAAAAAAATTCATGTGTTGAGTTTGATCAGGTGTTGCCAGGGTCAGGAGGGTAACTTTAAAAATGTATTCCGATATAACCACCTTTAAAAAAGGTAGTCAGCAACCTAATCCAAATATCATAATATTAAAGTACTGTAACTTGTTTATGGTTTACTTCAATACCAAATACAGTGAAACTGTTGACCCTATAATGTTTTGTTTGTTGTAGGTTTATTGTTTGCACTTTGTTAAGTATGCTACTCACACTTAACATTCAAACTTCAAACAAGCTGACAAATTATTCCTGCACACCATCCTGGTCACCAGCATTGACAGGTTAGCTAGCTAACTGGATTTTATGTGTTGCTAACATTAGCGTTTGGTCTGTGCAGTTAACATTAGCAGTTATCTGTGTAGCCAGTGCAAACAGTTGTTCTTGTAGCTAACATTAGCAGTTAGCATTAGCATTAAGGGCAGCAGTAGTTCTGTCCATGAGGACTTGGCTTGGGAACGGAGGGCTCAAGTCCAGCATGGACCCAAAACCCGGAGGGTGGACTGGTAGCTGGAGAGGTGTCACTTCACCTGCCTGTATATGTACAGTATGTGTGCAGCCCTCTCGCTCTCTCTCCGATGCATGTCTATAGGCCCTGTTTGTGCATGTGTGTGCATTTTGGGCCTGTGTGTGCATAAAAATGACACCAGAGTGAATTTCTCTTGGGGATTAATACAGTATGCCGCCTTCTTCTTCTTCTGGTCTTTGTAGCTAACATTGGCAGTTGATCTGTGTGGCTAACATTAGCAGTTTGTCTTTCCTTCATATGTTTCTTTAAATTAGATGTAGAGTTCTTTGATGATGGAGGTATTTTCACTGCTGAGGGCAGAACTGTCACTGCACTGTGATGTTGTTGCTCTTTCCTCATTTAAAGGCAAATTAATATTGAAATTTCCCCCCAGTGAAGCATTTCTTTAACTAGCGGCAATGATAATAAATTAGAAAATGTAAGATTATCTGATTTCACTGAGGCCAGAGTGATGTTGTGAAATACTGCGATGTGTGCACACTGTGCATGAAAGTATATCGTCCTTATTTTAAATGTATTTTAAAATTGTAATCCTGCTAATAATCCCCATTTTTGCTTAATGTAACTGGAGTCTGATTACTTATTTTTTCTGTATCAGTATTGAATACAATTACAGTTTGTTTGTTTTTTCATCCTAATTGAGTAATCCTGTTACATGTAATCCATTACTTCCCCAGCCTGAATGTTGCTCACTTGAACAATGGTCACCTCTATATCTCCGGCCTTGACTCTACAACCATAACAGATGTGTCTACTGTTGCCATAGAGACGGGGCTTCTTCTGTGGGTGACCCAAATTAATTTGCCAATTACAGTGTGTAGGACACATCTCCATAACTGGAAATGGTTGGAATAGAGGATGGAAAGAAAAATGTTGATAATATATATTGAGTATAACATTATGTTTCAAGAGATTGCAGAGCAGAAATCACATTTAATACAAATCAAAGCTCTCTTCACTGTACATGTTGCTCTTCCTTGAGGTTTTATGCAGGCATTAAAGAGTTTTTGGCACATTATGATATTTATGTTAATTAAATACAAGAGAAAACAAAGTAAGTTGAATTCCAACCTTGATCCAGGTCATTGAAAAGTATGCAAATGAAACCCTGACATAAATCTAGCACACTCGCCGGCTGTGTGAGGAAAACATTCTTAATATTCCTCAGCATAAACAAATCAATGAATTCACAATACTAATCCAACATAAAAATATTTAGCTGACATTAGACCTGATGTTGGCTTATGATTTACCAGGAGAAAGAGAACTAATTGGATAATGTGAAAAGTACACAACAGCTTTTTCGGGATATTCATTCCCATGCACGTCAAATGTTATATCGCTGTGCGAACTGCGCTCTAAAAAATGAATTACCATAAACATAGGCCTTGTTTTTAAACATTTTTAGTCTGTGGCATGCATCTCCGATTCATCAGTCTTGGTGGATGATTAGACAACCTGATATCTTGATATGATTATGACAAATTCCATGAGTAGATAATTTACATCCTTTAATGCAATCAGGCAAGAAAATAAAAAGCAAAAGTTCAACAGAGGAAAAGCTTTGCAGTCATGAAATGTCATTGATAGGTTATCTGGTAATATAAACAGAAGGTTCTCTTCTCTTTGTTTTCTCATGCAGCTGTACTGGAATTAAGAGGAGACATGACTAACTTTGCTTTACACTGACTGTCATTGATTTTCTATTCAGTGCTTTATTTTTGTTGGACAGAAAAGCTCCTTTGAAAGCTTCCAGGTTCAAAGATAAAAATTTGAAGCCAGTGCCCATTTTAAATATGTAGAATATAATCAGGGCAGCCCCCTACTAGTCGACTAAACCATTGGTCAATGAGGAAAGTCTTAGTTGATCATGTTCGCATTTATTTGTTAGATGCAGGAAAAAAAACACAACCTCAAACTCCATTCTGGAGAGCTGTCTTGCCGTTTGGCCTGAGGGATTGTTGCAACATGGACCTTCTCTCTTGAAATACTGCAGTCACCTGCTGCTAACTGTGCTGTAGCTGCCATTAGCTACATAGTTAGCTCAGTTTGCGGTCCTTTATGCAACTCTGACCAGACTCTGACTCCGGGGACGATGAAGACACGGACAGTTCAGGCGGGAACAGGAGGTGTGACTTTGTAATTTGTTTGTTTGTTAATTTGCAAGTATGCATCATCCATTGAGTTGATAAGTCTGCAAGTATTTGTTGTTATGACACTGGAAGTTATTTACTGCTGTGTTTTGAACAGGATTATGTTCTCTTGAAATAAATTAACAAAACGTTCCAGTTTCTTGACGGCTGTTCTTACACATTTATCATCATTGCCTTTGTTGGTTCACTTTGTGTTCCAAAAATATATATTTAAGTGATTAAATTAATATCTTAGATGTGTGATGAATATCTTTATTAAGTGCAGCATTAGACTGCATTTATATTATATAGCAGCAATGGGACCAGCTCATTGTTTTGCAAGTTACATGTATGTCTTAAGTCTCTGCACTCAGGTCCAGAGTCAAGTCCCAAGTCAAAACTGACAAGGCCCAAAGTCCTAGTTTCATCGACTTACAATTCTTTGTGCTGCATACTGCAAATGTTGACTGAAGTTGGAAGTTGTTGCATCTCCATCTGTACTTTTCGACCTTCAGGTCTGGCACACAGCGATTCTGCATAATTTTGCACACAAATAAAATTAAATTTGGTACCATTTTTTTTCTGACTGGAGCTCATTACCATGAAGTTAGTTCTTCACGGTTCTCTTCTGCAACTTGATTGGATGCTGTCTGATTGGTTCAAACAAAGTAGATCTGCAGAATTAATTAAATTAATTTTGTCAACATTAGCTGATTCAGGAAATGAAGGGAAAATAAATTATTAGTGGCATACAGTTTAACTAACACTTTTTAATCTCTGGGCTCGGCAGAAGGTATCGAGTATCTTCAAGTCCGAGTCAAGTTGCAAGTCTTTATGTATTTTTTCAAGTTGAGTTTAAAGTCATCAGTCAATTTGTGACTTGAGTCTAGAGTCCACAACCTTGTTTTATGGTATCCAAGCAGATGAATTTCTGAATTTCTTTTAAAGACTCTTTCAAGTTGTCAGTTGTTGTTTGCTCTTGTTTGCTCTAACTTGATGTCAGTCAAGTTTTCAGTCTACAGTTGTAGTTCTGGTATGTGAATTTGAAATGTGACATTGTGATCCACTACTGTCATGGTTGCTGTTGTTCACAATCAATTATAAATTAAAACACAAAGTAAATTTTAAATGAAGCAATCCTCCACCTGTGTGCAACCATAAACTTATACAGTTTTACAAAACAAAAGTCTTGCCACACACTGTGTAATGCTCAACACTAAGTTGGTGTAGCCTCAGTGTGCAATATTTCACAGCCCTCCACTGTGTTTGCTCCCACAGTCAGATCCATCCCATAAGGGCAGTCGGGCTGAGGTAGGAGTAGATAATAGTAAATACTGTATGGAGCCAGGAAAACCCCTGCTGCTTTTTAGGGCCTCCAAACTCACCTTGAAGCAGGAGGAAATGTACTCATCACTGAACTCTGGAAGAGAGCACAGCGATGGGGCCGCACATGATACGAGACTGAGAGGGAGAAATAGAGAGATGGTCGTGGAGTGGCAGAACGAAGGGAAAAAAATAAAGTACTCAACAGGAAAACAACCTGCGATTTGACACATGAGATGTGGAGGGCTAGAACGGATAGATTTAGAGACTTCAAACCAACAAGTATAGAATATATACCCAGTGCAGTGTAATATGGTATTAGCGTTCATGTTTATGGATGTGGGTGCATCATGCAAAGGCTGTAGGAAAACAAGATGATTGAGATAAAATTGTTTACTGTCGACATAACCCTGGCAGGGTTTGCCCTGAGGCAACTGTTTATGTGCATGAGAAGATGCATGGTACAGTATCTCTCAACATGTAAATTTTCTCCCAATGGGCTGTGGAAATTTGCACATGCGATACCATATTCAATGGTTTTACATCTGGTGGGGTGCAACAGATAGAATAAATGCTGCACTTCAACACACTGGAAATCACATTTTCAACCTCTTAAAGTGTCAAAATGCTTTTAATGTTCCTTTTTTACAATTCCCAAATCAATTTTTAAAATTGTATAATCAACAAGTGCTTCATCTGTTAGCTCAATGCTAACACATAATGGAAATTCCCGTTAACATGCTAGCAGAAATTAGCATTGCAATATCGTCTTTACAAATTAATCCATTTCACTTCATATGCTTACAGAGACAGTTCACCTCAAAGAAAATACGTATTTTCCCCTGGGCTGCAATGCTGTTTATCCATCTACATTGTTTTGATGTGAGTTGCAGAGTTTTGGAGATATCGACCGTAGAGATGTCTGCCTTCTCTCCAATATAATGGGAGTAAATTGCACTCGGTTTGTGGTGCTCAAAGTGCTAAAAAACATATTTGAAAAATTCACCCTCAGTGTTTCTTTTCAAAAACCATGACCCAATTACTCAAGATAATCCACAGACCTTGTTGTGAGCAGTTTCATGGAGGAACTACTTTCTTTCTGCAGTGAAATCCGCCAGAACTACTTTCTTTTCTAGACATAAAACGTTCATCAACGTTCTTCAACTTGCACTGTCCCTTCAAATAAATAAATTGAATTGAAAAGTAGTAGTGGAGAGAAGTCAGGCATCTCTTTGGCCAATATCTCCAAAACTTTGCAACTCCTGGAAAACTGAATCATCATTTACAGTCTCCAGATGTGTATGATTCAACTTTTTGTCCCATGGTCTAGTGTTAAAGAAGCAAATAAAAACCACAATAAACTGTAATATCAAATCGCAATACTTTAAAAATTGTAATACATATCCAATCAGTACCAAAGTATCATGACAGTATTGATGGGGCTGGGACTTCGATTCTATCCAGTAGCCATCACTTTAATCTAATGGCATCAGAAAAGAAATTAAAAAAGAACAGGACTGCAATTATTTGAGCTTTATTAACCTGCGCTGCCAACCTGCCCCCTCTAATCTGCGGATGATCCTCCTCTCCATTTCAGTCAGGAGAGACCAAGTTAAAGGTGACTGACAGGAGTTAGCGCACGAGTGAAATTACTGAGAGCAGTCTGCACAACTGGCAGATCGACAACTTAGATTCTGCTGGTGCATTTGTTTTACATGCTCAATATGTAAGTTCTGTCTCTATGGGGTCTCTATCACAATAAAACATAACAAAAGATATAGTTTCATGATGTCATGTAGCGCAGGATCATTGGAGTTGTTCATGTTCATGGACGAGGTAATACCAACATTTTATTCATGTTATATTGAGCCACGTTTGCGGGATTCCTTTCTCATTCTCTGATGTATATGATGAAGCCTGACTCTTCCTGGAAGTTCAAGCAAGTAGCAACTAGGAAATGCACCGTTACCTTTAAGAAATTATGGATTTGTCTGGCTTTGACAATTGTTGGAAACATTTGGAATTATGTTAGTACACAACTCAACAGTGTCTAGCATTTTTGAACATTTTAATGCAGAAATGTCACATATTATAGCTTTAAGTAACATCTGGTTTCATACTTCTTCGTATAAAACAGTTGTAGTGAAGGAGTTTAGATTATATCCTGACCTATGTATTTCTCCTGAGCTCTGTCTGGCTTCCAGAGACAGCCATGCTAATATGCAGGTTAGCTGATATGTTGGTCTAGCTCATGCTAATTGAAATAATATATCTAATGCCACAACATGACCACCATCAATTGGATGTTAACTAGAAAATAGGATGTGGGCAGGTCCAATTATGATCTCAGTATTGGTGAAGGGATACACTTTCAGCTGTCACCTTGCTTTGGCCTTGAGCGTGTGGTGCAGGGCAGCCGCTGCCTTCAAATTAAAGGGATGTGAACCTTGAAAGTAACAGTTTTGAGCACAATAATGCTGATGTATTATGAAATATTCTGCATCATCTGGTTTAAAACTGGTTGAATTAACATCAGCGATCTGTTATTTATGAGACAAATTCACACATCAACAATACTCTTACATATGTTGTAAAAAACAGGACATTTTTAATAAATAAAAGGAGGAGTTAATGCCTATATAAGTAATTTGACCGTAATATTGTCATGCATTCATACATTTTCCATATTATGTATGACTATAACTCGAACAGGACAGGATTGCTTGTAACTCAGGACCGTCGTGAATTTTTCTGGACATCTGGTCACTTTATTCACAAGTGTTATTTCAAGCTACTGCTTTTTGTCAGACTTTGTTAAACATACAGGGACGGCATCTTTAAATATACATGCTCTGGTCAAACGATAGTCACACGATGATACTGGAAAAGGAGAATTTCACTGTGTGAGACATTTTTCACTTTTACGAAACACAAATAAAGGTTAACCTCTACACCTCCTTTTGTAAAATTTGTTAGAATAATCCTGATAAGCTCGAGTTATTTACTGGGAAACACTGATTGGATAAACACATTTAAAATGGAAATCATTCCCCTTTGACATTACGTGATCAGTGTATTCACTGCAGTGCTTTTAGGAGCCCCTCAGTGCTAAATATGCCAACTTGCAGCCAAAACGTTCTTTATTTATTTAATCATTCTTTGGAGGCAGCCGTTGCTGAGAGGCATGATTGTTAACGAAAAGAGCTGCAAGCAGGCTGAATAACACGCCATGTTACAACAGTGGTGCATAAAAAACACAGTATATTATAAAATGAATAAAGCCCCACTGCTTCCTCGAATTGCGCTGACTTTGGTGCTGGTCTATAATGACATGCTGCAGGTACCGTCCACTGATGAGACCGGGACAGGACAGAGCCTGAGGGGTAATAAGAGCAGAGACGGGGACGAAGAGAGAGAGAGAGACTATGCATGTATGCATGTATGTGTGTGTCACAAGATGCTTGTCAGTGTGACAGGACAGCTGCTGAAACACACACAATTATGTACCAGATGAAGGTGACATTAGCCCTGCAGGGTAGCAGCAGGTGTCTATGGGAAGGATATGAGACAATTTCTTAATCCTCCGGGGACAGATGTGAGGTAGAAAATGAGTGCTCCATCTTTCTTTGTGTTTTTTATTATTAATTTATACTTTAATTGATTTTCATAATGTGAATGGAAAAAAAAAAAACAAATCAGAGAATTCAATTGAGACGCCCAGTTTTTAAAGATGAAACTGCTGTATTCTTGCAGAACATGTAGTTTTTCTAATTATTCAGCTCTTTTATTCAGGTGAACATTTTATTCTTACCTCAGCTCACCCTGTTTTTTTATAGTAGTGCATTTGTATCGCCACTCTCTCATCCTGATAGACAGCAGACAGCAGCAGTATGTGATGTGATTATGAACTGTTCGCTCCAGAGTCTGTTTGCTCCTCTCTGGAAACAGAGTGGATCCTCACACTCAGCAAACAAGACAGCAGCTTCTTCAGGAGCTGCAGTCTGCAGGTGAGAGAGCAGAGGCCAAACGGTTTTGATGAAGCCGTTTGACAGGAGGAGAAGCCACGCTTCAACAAGTGATTTTAATGTAGGATAAAACAAATGTGCCATCCAAGAGGATGTCGCACTTTTGGTGATTTCAACTCAGCCTGGAGGTAGCCTTGAATTTATTTACAGGCTTGGGGAGTTACGGATTACATGTAACAGGATTAAGTAATCTGGATACAAAAAAAGGTAACTGTATTCTATTACAGTTACAGAAAAAAGACAAACACCAAGATAGTTAATAAAAATGGGGATTATTAGTAGGATTACAATTTTAAAATACATTTAAAAATAAATGATCATGGCCTCCAGTGAAGTGGAAATTTCAGCATTTGTTTTTTCTTTAAATCAATCAATAAACTGCCCACAAGGAAGGAAGAAACAGTTGGTTGAGCTAATAAACCTAACAATGAATGTAAAACACTCAGAACTGCAATTATTAATCTATTTTTAATCGACTAATAAATTAATCTGCATCTATTTGGATAATCAATCAATTGTTTTGACTCATCATAAAAAAAAATTCTTAGATTTTAGCTTCTTAAATGTGAGTATTTTCTGGTTTCTTTATACCTGTCTGACAGTATATGAATATTTCTGTTGATGGACCAAATAAGTAATTAATTAATGGAGAAAATGGCCAACAGATTAATGAAAATAATCAGTAGAGGAAAGATTTGAAGCGAAAGACTGTGACAGGATAAATTAATTAATTAATTGTTTTGAGTATTATTTTTTTTAAAATAAAAATGTCAAAATTCTCTTATTTCAGCTTCTTGAATGTCAATATTTTCTGGTTTCTTGGCTCCTCTCTGACAGTAAACTGAATATTTTTGAGTTGTGAACAAACACATTTGAGGACGTCATCGTGAACTTTGATCAATATTTTTCACCATTTTATGACAGTTCATGGACCAAACAACTAGTCGATTAATACTTAGTAATATTATTTAATAATATTAAATATTTTGTATTATTTAATAATGAAAATAATTGTTAGTTGCGGCCCTAAAAATGTTGTTTTAGGCTAAATAATTTCACTACATATTATCTTGAGGAAATCCAAAAGTAATGGAAAGTAATCAAGTTACATTACTTTAATATTGTGATACTTGGATTAGGTTACTGACTACATTTTTTAACAAGTAATTAGCCGTATCAAAATACATTAAAGTTACCTTCCCAACCCTGTTCATGTATGGGTATTTATGTCTTCCTGTTCATCGTCTACTGTCAAATTCATACAAATGTGTCCTTGTTGGATGAAACAGTGGAGAAATGTAAGAAGAGAATGTTTGAAAAATTAGTTGTGATAGTTTAGCCTGTGTGTTTATGTACTTTTTGAGGTTTATGCTTGGATTATACTATCTAAATGCTTTGAATCAATGCACCAGGATTAAAGTCTAAGATTAATGTCAGTCTTGAAGGAATCAAAGCCAATCACAGGCCTCTCTCACACAGTCTCGTATGACACGCTTACAGCAGCAGCGTTCTGTATTCTGTTGGAGTTTTAGATTGATTTATTCTGAAAGATCCTTCAAATAGTGACAAAACCATACTTGAAGTAAACTGAAACAAATTGCATTGCATTAGATTGTTGTGTATTGCGCTGAGACAGGCCTGAATTGAATCATATCAAACTGACTGCCTCAAATATATTAGAGGTGCTCTGAATTATTGAGTCTATATCGAGGTGCATATTGAATCTGTCACAGGAGGAGAGATACACAGCCCCAAGAAGTGGTCCAGAATCTCATCCTGGCTTCTAGACGCTGCTGATGAAGATGAAAATGTTCTCAGTAGAACTGCTTTAAGAGAACGATCTTGCTCACAAATTCTTTAATGCACAAAGAAACTGGAACTAGATTTATGTGGCACTTGAAAATTAATATGAAAATCGTAATAAATTAGTATAATTCCCTGTTACAGTATGACATAAATGAGCAGATGTTGCTATGAAGAAAAGTAAGTGACTGTCTTTGATGTCTCGCTTGGCCAAAGTCCCAGCGGCCTCAGACAAGGAAATTAGTGTTTACAGGTACATTTATCGTTAGAGGTACCTACATTCAAAGCACATAAACATGTGTAAAGTCCAACTAACCTTGGTTAGCATTTAGAACAGTGACTCATATGCATTCATGCCAACTCGGGTTAAACATTAGCGGGGGCAAAAACTGTAGGCTCAGTTTGGAGATGTTATCCTTCAAGTGCAGGAAAGAGTTCCAGTGTCTCTGATCAATCATCACCTTACATAGGCTATCAGTTGTTGTTGTTGCTGGGCAACATGTTTGTTACTCTTCCCGTGAAGCCAGATTCAATGATGAACGTGGTTGCATGTTACATTTCCAGATCCACTGCTACAAACTGTGGTCAGGAGTCTGTCTTTTGCTTGGCTCGTACAGTAGCTGCTAATAGCTGGTCTTTCACTGTTCGGACAAACTGCTGTAAAGAATGTAGTAACTTTTTTTCTCTTCTTCGGCAACAAACGCAACAAGAGCCGCAACAATCAATCGATTATTTAATTCCAACCTTTTAATTTCTTCACCCTTCTATGACAGTGAACTGAATATCCTTCAGGTTGTCGCCATCATCAGTGATTGACATTTCTCACTGTTTTCTGACATTTTTAGACCAAACAACTGATCAATAATTAAGAAAATAATCAGTAGATTAATCGACAATGAGAATAATTGTTACTTGCATCAGTAAACACAACACTACGGTCTAATCAGAGTTATCTACACTCAAAGCACTTTGTTTTGTGGCTGCTGGTATGTTTATTTCTTCATACACCTGGAGAGAATCACTGTCACTTCTCACAACAAAACTACAAGACAGCATCACAAACACAGGTTACCCACACACTTCTTAAAAGAGGAACAAAACACACACAATGCCTCATCATGTAAATTGAATATTAAGAATTTTTTATTATAGTATACACTATGACTTTATTTGCAGTTCTTTCAAACACCGATAAAATATATTATTCTATGGCAACTTTGCATCAGGATTGATAGCGATGCGATGCGATGCGATCGATAGATGATAAAATAAGATAAAGATAAGATAAGATAAAGATAAGATAGATAAATAATAAGAGATATTAAGTAAACAGGAAACAACAAGATGCATAAATAAGAACTCTTCATTTTAATTTCGGGGAGGTATAAAACCCCAATACCTGCTTTGTAGATAGCGCCTGTGCTCATTGCCAAATAAACATGCATGTGCCCGGTAACTCATCCTTTCATCATTACACAATTACTCACTTCCTGCTGAAAATGGGGCTTTTAGTCTACATTGCTAACTCTCATTTAATGATTCATAATAAAATTAGAGGAGCTAAAATGGTCACTTCCATTGTTATCTTCCATTAAGGCCTGACCATTTTTAAAACAATCTTGTATAACATAATCTCACAAAAGACGCTCTGGAGGTGTCCCAAACCCATTACACTGTATTAGGGAGATTGAGCTAATACAATTGATACGTTTCTAAACACTTCACACCATTACAGCAGTCTCTGTTACAGCACAATAACTCATACACGTATGATTAAAATGTTTTCTATTGCACAGGCTTGCATTCAGTTTCGTTTACTACAAGGCTGCTCTTACAGAAACACCAAAGCAACATACATTAGAGGCTAAAGCTGCACTTGTCATAATGTGTAGCAGAGAAAAGAAATAACAGCACTGATATTTTAATTACAAGTGCCACCGCAGAGAATTAACCGCAGGATTCTTCTATTTTCTGGTGCATCTCTTTACATTTTATATTTCCACGCCCTCCATGCCTTCCTCCTCTTTTAACCTCCTCTTCAGGTGTCAGTTTTACCATGCAGCGAGGTTCTTTCTTTTGCCCACTGGCATAATGAATCACATGGCATGGCACTAGTTGACGGGGCCTTGTCTCCTCTCAGCTGCCTGAGGAGCCATGTCAGATTGATGTACCAGTCACCTAGAGACTCCTTCGCATTGTGATTAGAGCAGCCAACCATTCACCCCAACTATGGAGGGCTGCACCACAGGATGGATGCACACTCTTTCTCTTTCCCTCACGCACACGCACACACGAGCGAGCGGACACGAGCTCGAATAGCAAAGGTGATGCAGCAGTCACACCAGCTTTGTCACAGGGCTTCAGTGTGTTTGTGCCCCCAGCTATGTTTCCTGATGTGAAGCCGCTCATTAAGCTCAAACCCATTCCCCTTGAACACAGCACGCTCCCAGCCATATTTTTTAATTAGTTTATTTAGCCTTCCTTGTGACTCAAGGATGAAACTGCCCTCCTCTAGCACTTGGCTATTCGTTAGTACTTTACTTAACTCTGCAGGGGCTGTAACTCTGGCAGGATTTCAGATGACAAGAGCACTTCCAAAGGTGACTCAGAGATTCAGACATACAGCAGTCAGAGACATGATAGTGAAGTTGTGCTGATGTTGTGGCCGTGTAGCTGGACAGAGATCAAAACCGGAGTCCGGGAAAATGGACAAAGATAACTTTGAGTAACAAATGGCCAAAATAATTAAACACTTGATCATTTAATCATATTAGGAGCAGACAAAATGAGGCTTGAGATCTCAGTTTCTTTGCCAACCCATTAGCTTAATCATGGTATGTGCAGAATTTCCTCTCTGATTTTTAATTGTCTCTGCCTCCTCAAGCCATTCTCTGTTTTCTCCAGTGTAACAGCACACTTGTTTATGTGTTTTTCCTGTTTCCTGAAAAACTTTCCTTGACAGTCGGGTAAATCAATGTAGTTAACTTCAGTGTTATTACTGGTCATTTGACGACATCCTGTTTCCTGTTGAAGATAAGTACATTAATTTTTATCTGGTAGATGGAAATAATACGAACAATATAATGCTTATGACAATAAAATTAACAATGTGGTTAAAAATACTACACTAGGCTTAGAGTCGCTCAACAGATAAAGATATAATGAATATAATCTGTGTCTCCGTCTTTCTGGAAATTAGTTGTACATATATATTGTAGTGCAGCCATTTTGCTTCTGGTGGGTGTCAGAGCTCCATCTAGTGGGCTGCAGAGGCAGTGATGCTGTCAAATATTTTGTAATTTACAAAGCTATATCTAAATGTGCTCAAGAATTTACATACATTTAAAAAAAGGCTAATTAAAATGTATAATTTCAAGTTATGTTTGACTATCACAATGGCAATTATGACACATCATCAGGTAGACTGTTAGCTAGCTAATGTTCCCTCGGATGCAGTGACACAAAATTGATAAGTTTTTGAAATGAAAAAGTGATGTGAGAGACCAGTCTGTGCCGAAAACAGCTTCAAACTGTGTGGAGAGGAAATCTGACCCTGAGTACATTCAATTTGGATTCATAATGGTCAGCAGTAATGCTGAGCTGAAAGCACCTTTTGTTGAATGTGATAAATCCTGTCGCAGCCCAGCTTTTTTGTTTAAACTCCTTTTTTGTCATGTTTTTTTCCTCATTTATTTGGGAGAGTGGTCCTCAGAATTTCTTTCATCAATCAGAAGTGGGTCTTATCTTACTAAAGGTTGAGAACCCTGATGTAGCATGTTGTACATATACATCCAGTATCAACATACTTGTCTGGTGATAGATTTGGAATGTGAAAATGTTCAAACTGTATTATTTTTTTGTTTTTATCCCCACCAGGTCAAAGTCAGTAAGGGATGCAAATCATGAACAACTGCTAGGCTAAAAACAATGCTTACTAGGTCTGGTGCAGGCTACAATTTGGCCTTCGTTGTGTCTCAAAATCCATAGAAGTGCATCTGTTCATCTTAAACTAGAACATCAGTTATGATTCACTAAATGTAGGCATAATACAAGATGAATAAATACCTGTTCTGTTAGCTTTGCTAGTCTCTGCTATGCATCTGTGCTGTCATCATATTGAAGCATTCACGTTTGCTACAAGACAGACTATAACTCGCTATGATGCTTGTTACTTGTTGGAATTAAATTCAGCAACTGGGGGTGATCTAATCAGCTCTATTGCAAACCATTAACCCTCTGAACAGCCTCAGCTTCCACTGGGACCTGCAGGCTCCGACCTTTGAACAGACAAGATGAATTAAATACTATTTGTTTAGAATTTCAGCTTTTGTGTGTTTCTCCAAAAATGTAGATTTCTATGTCTGTTGTATTGTTGTAAAACAGCCTTGTTGCTTGTAATGTTCAAGTTCAAACTCATCATCTGGTTTGTTGTTTCATTATTAGGTTTATACAATTAGATAAACCCAGGATGCTCGGTTACAATACCATTACACTGTTCTATGCATCTTAAAGAAAACTGAGACTGTACGATACAAACACACACTAGATAAGGAAACTTACACTACACTAATATGATATGCACGATATGATTCAAAATATCACAAATCTCTGCATCTAGCAGTTGTGGTGCATTGCAGCAGGTGCTTCACCATCTGTGCCGGTGGGGATCTGCATTCTACTGCGTTCTGTTATATTTATTTGTCTTACAAAAAGTTTTATTGTTCATTAGTTTGGAGATTTTGTTTAAAACTTGGTGACTATATTATTTGCGTTCAGGGTTGCAGCCCTAAGACAATTAGTAAGAATGCATAATATCAACTTTAGAAGAATCATGGATATAATGAGAATAATAACAAAAAGACTTTCTACCTGCTGCCACTTGCAAAATAGCAATAAGATGAGTTTGGTTTCTTAAACATAACTAAAAAACATAATTACCAATATTAAAATATTTTTTTTTTCTAGTATCTCACAACCCAACAGTAAATAAATACAAAAGGAGAGGTTATGTTGAGTAATACACATGGAGCATTGGTCATAACAGTGCTGGACTCAATTTTGCCTAATTGGTGCAGGAAACTATGACTATGACTGGTGCAAATTAAGAATATGACAGAAAAATTTTAAATGCAATATGTTGGATGTGATGGGTATTTAGCAGAGCTGCTGGCTTTTGGAGCCCTCTGCATCGTGCTTGTGACAGACAGTAAGGGACAGGCCAGCCAGGAGGGTGCTCTGGGTGAGTAGGCGTGTATCCTCCCCCTCCTGCCTCCGCCTGCCAGTAACACGCTGAGACGGCACTTTCCCCCACAGACAGAGGGATTGAAGGGATACAAAGTGCAAATCAGCTCCCTATCTCAGCTGGCAAAGGTTCATCTATCTGTCCATCATTCTAGTCTACAAGCAATCTGCCTCTATTTATTCATAAATCCCACTCACTCTTTATTCATTGCAGCCATTTTGTTTCACAAGGTCTTTGCTGAGGCTCAGACGTGCCGACACACACACACAAGCGTGCACACACACACACACCGCACACACCTTTTAAGCTCCAGTATAAGATTGCATCTCGGCCGCGGCATTTTCTGAAATTATTGAACGTGCAAAGGAAGTGATGCGATGCAGGCTGATGATATGAGAGGAAATTGGGAAATAAATACCAAAAAGGAATCTCTGTGAGTCTTAGCAGTGTTAAAGTGCTCCCTATCATTATTCAGCAGAGAGGAAAAACAGCATGCCAATTTAAAAGCCCTGTTTATGGACTTCCATCAAATTTATGGCTTCATTTACTATCTGCAATTGAGGTCTGTGACAAGCTATAAGGGAGCATGACCAGATGCAGGGCTGCAGGAAAGAGCTGTCCTCTTTCTGCATCAGAATACAGGCTGTAAAAACGAACAGACTCTACATCATCATACAAGGAATTAAATTACAGGCTGTTGCAAATACATATTCTTGTTTTCTGTCCAACACATCCTCAGACATAAATGACAGAATACGTCCACTGTCAGTTACTCCTAAAACAACATATATTACTGGTGGAGAGTACCGGAAGCGACAGGCTCACCACATCTTAACTACGTTATGTGGGTCACGTGGCATAACTCACGTTACATTACACATGTGGTTTACATTGTAAAATGGTCACAGTTTGGTTAGGTTTTGGCAATAAAAATACTTGGTTAGGGTTAGGAAAAATTTGTGGTTTGGGTTAAAATAAGTACATTACATACGCCACGGGATGGAAGTGTCGTCACTTGCGGAAAGGCATAACTTGTGGCATTGCACACATGGTTTATGTTGTAAAAACTGTTGCAGTTTGGTTAGGTGTAGGCACTGAAAACACTGGGTTAGGTTTAGGCAAAATTACTTGGTTACGGTTAGGAAAAGATCGTGGTTTGGGTTAAAAAAAATGTGATGTTATGTGCTTGCACAACAAACTTGTGTGACATAACATACAAGGTTTGTGTTGTAAAAAAGTCACAGTTTGGTTAGGTTTACGCACAAAAACTACTTGGTTAGGTTTAGGAAAAGATTGTGATTTAGGTTAAACTATTTTACATATGTCATGTGATGAAAGTGATGTCAGTCATGCAGCAACATGACTCATGTGACAGTACACGTGTGGTTTACATTATAAAATAGTTGTAGTTTAGTTAAGTTTACACACAAAAAACACTTGGTTAGGTTTAGGCAATAAAACTATTTGGTTAGAGTTAGACCAGTAAACTGTTGCTCAGGATTTCCGTTCAGGATTTTTTGGGTGGACCTGAAATATGGCTCTGTGACATGCCTGAGTCCCCCAACGCTATAAAAGCACCACCAACCAACACATAGTCAGTTATGAACGTACCACTGAGCAACTCAAATCAGCCCACGAGTTCACTTCAGCTAACTTCAGCTCAACAAGCCAATACAGAAGAGAAAAATACCTTCCTGTCACCGTCCTCTGGCTCTGGTGACTCAAACATGTCTGGACATGTCCAAATAATCATTCACATTTGACTCAGTGGTTAATAACACACGTTTCTGTTGTGTGACAAACTCTAAACACATATTGTTTTCTGTGAACTTTAATAGACTTGCCCTGATAAATGATGAGGATTTTACAGTTCCCAGGTGCATTTGCTGCATAAACACGGTGGTTGTATTTCACTCTGATGAGGTGTCATCATGTGTGATGTACTGGTATTAGATAGCCACCGGTTGCGAGGCGTGGCACATTGTTTTACAGTTCAATTTCACCCCGTCAGCACCCCTTTGATATCACAGCTGTTTGTTTTAGCCACAAGAAAGATCATCGGCCTTGTATGACACGGAGGCATATTTTCTCAGCCGATCATCTCGAAATCCCTGGCCCTGCCTGATGATGTCAGCACGCCATTTGGTATTGGATACACTCTGAACTATGATACTCCCCAGTTGGGCGGCTGCTTTTTTTTCTTCCTCTGCGGTCTGCTGTTTGCTCGTGCCCCCCGCTCCATCCCTCTGTCTGCCTTCATATATTCTGTTTTTATAGCTGCTGGCCTGCCCTCCTCTCTATCAGCGCTGCTCGGCGTCCTGACAGTGAGCTGTGGTCTGCGGGGCTGCTGGGATGGTCTGCATGCTAAGCTGGGAGGGGATGGAGGGAGCTGAGGCCAAGGCTAACACAGGTGACCTTGGGGCTGGAGGCTCTGACAGCATTCACATGAATGGAGGGAGACAGAAGGATAGAGACATCCATCACATTTTTATTAGCCCCTCAGAGTCTTGCCATTTACATTACACTGACCGATAAGCACCGACTTTTAAGCACTTCTGTCACGAGGCAGAGCTAGGCCTCACTTTCAGTATTTTACATTATTCTCTTTTTTCTTCTCCACCACTTCTCTTGTTCTCTTTGCTTTCACACTAGTGGCCGAGCCTCTGCTGTGAGTAATGAAGTTCCTCCCCCTGGCACAACATCACAGAGTGCATCTCTTTTCCCAGGGCCCGGGGAAAAGCTTGGGCACCCACTACCTTGTATGAATAAATTCTCTGTCAACAACATTAATCTGCGCTGTAATTGGCCACCACTGCCACAGCAGCCCCGTGTTTTATGAGCAGACCTACAATGGAAAGATTGACTTGCTAAAGCTGCACATTCAGTGGTGTAATCTAATGACATGGCTGTGTAAATAAGCAGTGGGGGAGACTCAGAGATAACTACACACAGCAAAGACCACATGGCACTCAGCAGGGCAAAATTCACAGTCTCCTGTTTTTTTATTATCCTGTTCTATTATTCTTGTAATGACATGGAGTTACTGTTATAAAGTACATATTATGAAGCAGCGGAATCTCCCCAGAAATTCTGTTCTTTTTGAATCATTCTGCTGCACATGATGTACAATATAGTGCCTGTGTTTAGTGCCAAAGAAGTAGTATGTTGTTTGTGCAGTGCTGTTCAATGTAAGGGACATGTAAGGTAGAAATAAGGGTTCCAAAAGGGTTCCCCCCGAAGGGCTGAGGTTCTACCCACAACCATTTGCTTCCTTTTTTGAAGAAACGGTTCTTAAAGGATTGTTGAAATCCTGGATAAGACCCTTGAGATATAAAGAGTTTGTCCATAGGAACCCGCAGAGTGTATTCTAGCTAAAAACCTTGGAATATAAAAAGGTTCTCTGTCGAACCCCCTTGTTGGATTCTAGATAAAATCCTTGGGATATATAGGGTTCTTGGTAGAACCCCCTGAGTCTGTTCTAGATAGAACTCTTAGAATATGAAAACGTTATTTTCATTATTTCACAGATGGTTTGAGTTATAATCCTTTACTCTCTGAAAGGGTTCCAAGAGGAACCTTTATTGAAGAACCTCTACAAAAATGTGACAGTTACTAATTAACAAGTGAGGAATGAATCAAGGAGGAGCTGACAGTTAATGAAATGTTAACGAGAAAACCCTGATGATGAGCTACGAGAGAACAGCCTGGGAGTTACTACATTAATTAATGTATTCCAGCACAATTACTAATTACCTATTAAAAATGTAGTGTCTCAATGTTAAAATAATGTAACCTGATTACTTTCCATTACTTTCTGATTACCAAATATGCTGAAATTGTTTAGCCTAATATAATGTTTGATGTCTGTTGCAGGTTTATTAATTGTTTGTCCAGATATTCCTTCCTTCATTGTGCATGAATGCACATTTAGATTAATAGCTGCAATTGCACACTTCTAAAAGTACTTTGTTAAATATGCTACTCACGCTTCACATTTAAACTTCAAAAACTGTCAAACTTATTTTGGTGCTTGTGTTTTTACCCACACACCATCCTGGTCACCACATCACCACCTACAGTCTCAGAAATATTTTCTAGTAATACTGACAGCTTACAGTAGCTAGCTAGCTGGATTTCTGTTTAGCTAACATTAGCAGCTGGTCTGTGTAGTTAAGGTTAGTGGTTGGTCTTTCCTGTAAATGTCTCTGAATTAGATGTTGCGTTCTTGGATAATGTCAGTATTTTCACAGCTAAAGGCAGACCTGTAACTGTACTGTGATGTTGCTAATCTTTTCTGATTTAAAGACAAAATGATGGCAAAATTTCCACCCAGTGAAGTTTATTTTCACTAGAGGATATGATAAGGAATTGACATCTATAAGATGCTATATTTTGCTTGAGACCAGACACTTTGAAGTGTTGTCATGTGTGCATTGTGCATGATAGTATATCGCTCTTTATATCAAAATGTCAGGGATCATAAAATTGTAATCCCCATTTTCACTAAATGTGTCAGTAATTTAATTATATCTTTTTATGTGTAAGTGTAATGGAATACAGTTAACTTTATGTTCTCCTGTTCCTCCTCTCCTGTTGTAGTTAATGTGTTACTCCCACAGCCTGTTATTAGGTGATTAATGATGATTAATGATCAGTTCATAAATATCAGTGAATAGACATATTGACCACTTTCTTCATGAGTACATTTCTGAGTTTCTGTTTCTGACTCACTAATTACTAAAAGCTTAATCATCGGTTACTCTTTTTGTGCACTCTCAAGTAAAGCAGTACACCACATTGAGTAGTCACTAAGTAGTCCCTCATGAAAGATCTCCAAAACTATTGGATGGATTGATATTACATTTGATACAGACATTTATGTTCCCCTCAGGATAACTTTTATCTTCTCATTTTTCATGAGGTGCCATCATTGAGGGAAAAATTCCCAATTTGTCCAATGGCCTGCTTTAATTTATTACAAATACCTGCAAAATTAATGACATTTCCATCATCCTCAGCAGTACTTTGTGTTTAGTGCCCATTAGCAAATGTTAAAAGTAAGATGTTAAACATCATAGGCATTACACTTACTAAACATTAGCATGTTAACATTGTGTGAGCACTGCCGTGCCTCATAGAGCTGCTAACTGTAGCTGTAAACTGAATGTAGTAGATACTCTCCGAGTCAGTTAACCAGTAAAAGAAAATAGAAGAAAACTACTCTGATGCTCTATTTTTAATGTTCCATGTTTAGTCCAGTGGTTCATAGTTACATTTTACACAAAACAAGTCATAATCTTACATCAAAATAAACAAAAAAAAAATATGATTAAAAGAATATAATTTTCCAGATTTCTCTTAATAATATTCAGATGTTCTGTTTGGTGAGTGAGTCATTCACACTGTGAAGCTGTATACTGTCAAGCAGCTGGTATCAACAACTTAAGTGAAACTTTATTTTCACATTTTTCAATGATTTATTTAAGAATCTGTCAGTTTGGAAGAGAGGATTTGATGTTTTCTCTTCAGATCTTCACGATTGGAAAACGCTCCTGATCTCCACAGCTGTAGGCACAAACAGATGTAGTGTAAGGGAGCAGAGTCGTAATGGCAAAAATGTGTTAGATAAGCATCTGGGGGAGAAACTGTGAAATATTTATCAACCTGGTCTCTCACTTTGCATGTTTGATGTTGCTGGAAGGCTTTAGCATCCTTCCGGTTGACCAGCAGCTGAACTGACTGACTCTTACCCATATTTCAGTTGATGTCCTCCAGGAATATTTTGTCCCCAAGCCCATCTCAAAGAAGGCACGACAATTGGCTTTACAGTATGAACTTGGAATCTTTAATAAGTGCTGAAATGCACTCTTATAAATGCCTTTTTTACTTCTATATCCATCAGAGAGTCTCTCCTAGAGCTCTATCATAACAGATTGTTCGAGCAGACCTGTAAATGTTAATTAGAGAGGACTAGGCTTCAGCAAGTTTGCAATTCACTGGTGCATGTCAGCGGATCCCTCTGAAATCCCCTCTTAAGTTGGGCACAATACGTTGCAGAGTCACTACTTTTGTGCTGGAATGAATCAAGATAATGGGGAACCGTAGATCCAGGCTGTCAACTCTGGGGCCATATTTATGGCTTAAGAGTCATTAGACATTGGTTTGGTGTCAGTCCTGCCTGACAGACTGCCACCCTGGGGTCACAGGAGAAGGACGGTCTTAGCTTCCCGGAAAAAGGACCCGCAAAGAGACACCAGAGTTCCACAAATGACTTATCGCCCCTGGCTTTGTATCCCTCGGCTCCCTAAATTTGTTGAAGCTGCTTGGCTATTTTAATCTTCGTAAGCATTGTAGTAAATGAGGGCAGACATCAGTGTGGATTGCCTCTCTAACAGTGCAGAGCTGATAGCTGCTGGTATGGGTCATTTGGATGTGAAGTCATGCCCTTCATCATGCCTGAGTGCCAACCCATCATGCCCCCCCAGTGATTACTGCCGCTGCTGTTTGCCTGAGGTTCCTGGAGGGAGACAGTTGTCAACACTTGCACTGTTTGTCATTGTCTGTAAAACACAGTACCTCAGTTTTGATTGCGCACTCATCCACATTGCTGGATTGCTTCAATTCCAGTGCAGAAAGTTTCCTCCTGCTGTTGAAAAGGTGGTAGTTTTTGCTATTGTAAGGTCTGAGCATTTAAGCTGACTGTTTTCTGGAAAGTTTAAAGCTTCCACAAGGAACTTTTAACTGGTTATGAAACAGTCTCAGTTTTATACTGATTCTTCTGTTATGACCAACACAAGTCAACAAGGCTATCCACAAGAAAACCTGAGGCTTTTAATGCCTGCCACCAGGTCAGATTCTCTGAAAAATCATTTAAAAGGAGCCATTTTCCCAGGCAAAGTTGGGATAGCCAGCTAAAAAGAAGCAGGAAGAGATTTTTGTTTAGATAATTTTACTTTTATAGTTATGGTGATTGAAACACTACTGTTTTTGTCCACAGGGGCCTCCAAAATCAACAAAATATTAAAGTTCCTTGTAGTAGCTTGAAGATTTTGTAGTTTTAACCATATACTTCCTCAGTGTTGGTCATTGTCAAGGTAAAGTAACTTACTTTACTTTGCTACTGTTTCACTCTTGTTTTCAGCAGAAGCAGGCAGCTGTTTTCAGAAAAGCTCTAAAAACCTGCTATTCACAACCTGCAGACAAAGTTAGCACCCGGTGTTGAGCAATTAGCAGCTAAAGAGCCAGCCATTTCACTTGACAGATGGTGGAGACCAAAAATAGAGCTTACAGGAGAGCGAATACTCAACTTATAATCATCAGGTGGACAAACACAAATGCAAATGAATACTAACAAGGCTTCATATCTGTTGGATGTGTAAATAAGCAACTCTATGTATAGTTGTAATGTGAAAGTGTTTACCCACAGTGATTTATTACCCAACTTAGTTTTCCACAGCTCCACGGGACTTCATAGCTTCTTTTAGCTCAATATTTTGGTATTCTGGCCCACAAGCTTTGTTGTGATTCACTCCTTTTTTCAGCTGAAGCAGGTTGCTGTTTTGGGGAGAAAAAAGAAATAGACTACCTGACAACCTGGTGAAAATATTCAAGCAATTAGCCATTAAAAAGTCAAACATTTCTCTCAACAGTCGGTGGATATAATGAATATTCACCAGGTGGGCACAAACACAACTCCAAATGAATACTTCATATCTGTTAGATGTGCAAACAGGCAATTTTATGCTAACATATCAACCTAAAAGGTGATTTTAGTTTTCAGAGTTTGTTTACACTGCACCTCAAGTGACCAAAAAATCAATTATTACAGGTTTTAAAAAGAAAATATGTGACTCCCTTCTTACAAATTCAAATTTTGTTATATTTGTGTTTATATTTTATATGTTTACCTTTGCTGTTTCCTTATTATGGGCAGCACCAGACCTTGCATTGCAGTGGATTCTTGTCGATGATCAGCAGCCATGCCACATCCAAGCACCTTCTAATCCATCAGTAGCCTTGGTCAGCCCAGCAGGGGCCCTGAAACTGCCAAACTCTGCTGAAATGGTTAAGATGGAAAATGCAAAGTATTGCGCACAAATCTCAGAGGTGAGATTTCTCCAAACCTGCTATGTTGTTTATTCATACCACAGAAAAGTATTAAGAATTCACCACAGCAATGCGCCTCAGATTGACTGGCTTATTGACAGTTAAAGCCAGTAAATAACTAGCTGCATTGATTGGTTACCATTGTATCTCATCTATCTCTGACAAGGGTCTATTGAGAGGAGATCGATACACTTTTCAACATGCATCACTCACATACTATGACTATTAAAGCATTCAGTCAAGAGGACAAAACAACTAATCTATCTCCATGCCAACTGCAGAATAATGCTCCTTATTTATTTCTTTCACTCTACATTTTGTTTTGTTTTTTTAATTCTCATACTTAATTTGACCCTGGCTGTACCCTTCCCTCGACCGACTTGAGGTCCGCAGACCCTGAGGACTAGAAGCAGTCTACAACTGCAGTCCAGGGAGACAGTGCCAGGCCGCATCGAGGGGTTAATGCACTGTGATGGCTCTCGGTGCATGGCACTGGTATGGCTGAGTGAACATCCCGTTCAAGCACAGTGAGGCTAAACTCTGCCTCTCTCTGCGCAGGCCACAGATTGGCCTTCTCGCATGAGAACACAAAGGAGGATACAATTGTGGGTAAACAATGCAAAAGACAGGCTGGGAGATAAGCTATTATTGTTTTGGTGCTCTGAATCACCTCGGAGCCCTGCGACTGTAATACCTGAGCAAAGTGAACTCATTTCATCTTCAAGGGTAGGCAGAGATAGAGAGTAGTGTGACAGTGAAATGTCAGAGGGTGGTGGGTGTTAGCTGGCAGGAATCCTCCAGCAGCAGAACTCTCCGTTTGATCCCTGTGGCTCAGCTCCATCTGGCTATACGCTGACCATGTTAGTGGACAACTGCCACTGCCTCGTGGCAACACAACACTGGCTCACGTACAGTACGAGAGTGGAGGCTGTCTTATCTTTTAGTGAATCAGTTCTGTCTTATTAAACACACTGTGTGCCAGATAGCCAGAATAGTCTGCCAGGACTGTATTAGCTGTTTAGCTCCACATACAACACAGCAGATGAAGAAAAGCCAAAACATCATGCGTAATAGAGTCACTGCGTTATATACGGTTATATGTTATATTATTTCTGTTTCACAGAGAGTTATTACATATGTAGTGTCATAGCATCAAGCAGTGTTGTTTCCATGGTAATGTAACTTTGGTCACAGGGATAATGATGGTGCTCACACAAGGAGAGCAACAAACAAACAAACAAACATATTATATTAAATATTTTCATTATCAATCATCTGCCTGTTAAAAATATGCATTAAATGTTTAAATTGATTGAATTTATAGGTACAGAGTATAGGTACATTTGTTATGATTCAAAACAAATAAACTTTACAAGTCTAATAAATGTGATGGTTGTACAGTTGTACTTGAAAGCAATCGACCATAACTTTACTTAAATTGCATTAAAGGGACAGTTTACCCAAAAAATCTTGTAGTGCTATTTATCCATATAGATAGTTCTGGTGAGGTGTTGGAAAAATTGGCTGTAGAGATTTCTGCCTTCTCTCCAATATAATAGGAGTAAATCACACTTGGCTTGTCATGCTTAAAGCACCAGAAAATCCAGTGCCTCTTTCCTAAAATCATGACCTGGTTACACAAGATAATGCTAAGACCCTGATTTGAGTAGTTTCATGTTGGAACTAGTGTCTCTCTGCAGTAGAATCTACCAGAACTACTTTAGAGTCTCCCGGCGCTGCTTTCTTTCTTCTGGAAAGAAAGCAATTCCTGCATTTGGTACTTTGAGCACCACAATCCGAGTGCCATTTAGTTCCATTACATGGGAGAGAAGTCAGACATCTCTAAGGCTGATATCTCTGCAACTCACACCAAAAAACCTAGATGGATAAATAATACTACAAGTCAGAGGGAAAAATATGTAATTTTCAGACTCAGTAATGTCAGCAGCAGTATCTGTCAAAAGTTAACTAACCTTACCAGACAAAGTAAGGCTATGCTGTAGCAACAAAACCCCTGAGTATATTCATCTTTTCATTTGTGAGAGATCTTCTTATAAAAGTTCTTCAGTCTTGCTTTAATATACCTTGTGCAGAGATTTTAGAACAATGGTTGAGCTCTTGAGATGTCTTGTGATATCATTTTAATTGACGCCTGCCAGCCTCGTTCCTTTCTGCCAGTGGCATAAGGTGTAATTATGTTCTCCCCTAACTCAAAGGGTTTTTATTTCAAAATTCAAATACAATCCACAGAATGACCTTTGCGTGTGTTTGACAGAGGACCATATGTCATCACACCCTAATTCCTGAACAAAAGTTATACACTTGCTGAAGTTGTGAAGTGATCGTCTGTGCTGGGGGTATTCAACCTCCTGCATCCCTCGTGTTACAAACGGTGACGTGCCACGCTGATAGCCTTAATGAGCAGCGCCGAGTGCTCCCAGCCATCCCATAATGAAATTTGCTCAAGGCGGAACAGACCGGAGAGGCTTGGCAGAACATTGAGGCATATGGCGGAAACAGCCGTGATTTCCATGGCAGGTGGCTGGATGCTGCAGATAGGTAAAAGGCTCAGTCACCCAGGGCTACGGCCCTGATGGAGAGTGCTAGAGAAGGACTCTCCGGAAAGTAGCACACAAAGCACAAGCCTTTTTATTGTACTGCTGTTTCTGCCAGAAAGCTGACTTCCGCTCTACGTTTGTAAGTGTCAGCAAGCATTTATGTTACACTGGTCCTCATGCAGCAACATTCTCTTATATTGTCTCTTATATTTCCTCTAAATTCTTATTTAAGAAAAGAAATAAGGCAAAGATTCACCAAACATTCTTAACCACCAAATCTGCTCTTACCCAGGTGTGATGAATGATAAATCCCACTTGATCATGAAAGAGGGGGTGTAGCCAAATGTTTGCTATTAGCATAAACAACGCCCCTTTCACACTATATAAGGTCAGGTGTTGTGCCGAGTGCAAATATAAGAATTCGAGTGACACAGTGATAAAAGCAGTAGTGAAAACCACACATTTAGATGGGAGAGGTGCAAAGTTACTTAAGTAAGATAATGAGGAGTGGACACGTAAATGAATATGGGTGTTTTTCTTCTTTTTTTCTAATCAAATGGTTAAAATAATAAGTAATACATAGTATTATTATTTATTAAATCATAATGTAGTTATATTTTAGTCTTGTCTGGTAACTTTTTATTGCATTGTGTCAGTTTATGAGCTCACAGACGTCTTTAAATCACTTGTTTTGTCCGACCAACTGTCTGAAAACCCCTACAACTATTGAAGATATGATGATAAAAGCAGTGAATTTGTGAAGCAGGAAATAAATGTGGGGAAAAGACCTGTCCCCTTACGTGAAGGATTATAAATATTTATATACTCTTTAAATTTGTGTCTCTGTATAGGACAAGCAGTTAGTGGACTGTGAAAATAAGATGTGTTTTTTTCTTATTTTGCTAAGAGTGCTTTCACCTACTCATAGAATTTCCTCCTTACCTAAGAGAAGAAAACATGGGTGAATCTCAGAAATCAATGAGCCTGAACAAAAAAGAACAAATTGTGGATGCGAACACATATAAGAGAAAATTTGTTTGTAAATGGTTTCTTGCATTAGGCCCAGTGTGACAAAATAAAACTATATTTCATGGTGGAATTTAAGATTCTCACAGCCTGGAGGTACAACTTCTTTTTGACTACTTAAAGATGGAAACTCTACTATATTTTTGTGGTGACACTCTGTTGTGTTGTGATTGGTTGGACTATTCATCTTTAAAATAAAGATTCTAAAGACAGGAATGTACAATTCTGTAAGATATTGTAATGTTAGTAACTGGTAAATTAATCCATGCCACTCCTGCATAAATCAGAGCACAACTTGCGCCACCCCAGTCAAAAAAAGTCTGAACGCGCCCCTGCATATTCCACGATGAGAAAAGCAGAATAAATCAAAGCTGCAGTGATACATTTGCACCACTTAGATTTTTTTTATGTAAAGCGGGGGAGTAACAGTTTAAAAAAGACTAAAGACTAAAGTGATACCCCCCTAACAGTCTGCATGGTCTCCTGTCCCTCTTTGTCACACATGTATTTCCTAAAGCGGCACACTGTGGGACCCCTGTTAGGGCCGCTTCAGCAGTCTCTGGAGCACACTTCAGAGGAACTGAAAAAAAGCAACTCTGCTCTTGTAATTAATTCCTACATTTCCAGGCTTTTATTGTGTCACACTGTAGAAACGGAGCCCTCCCCTCATGAGAGGCATCAGCAGAGGCATGGGATCACACACACAAATGTGCCTGTTTTTTCCGTGCATATTTCAGGATGTGTATTTTCATACAGTATGCATGTCAGCTTTTGTATATTTATTTGTTACAGCAGACGGAATCAAATGGAATTAGGCGATGTATGTACTGAATCACTGCTTTGTCTTTAAACTGCTGCAACAAAATCCCATTAAGTCCCGAGTCTTTTCCAGGATAACACTGTATGAGCACAAAGCAGACAAGTAATCAGAAAATACACATGCAAAGACTGGAAACAGTGTGTTCCTGTGACTTCATGCAAATAGCGCCTTTTTTTTTAGCTTGGATCAACCAAGAATTTTTATTGTTTTTTAACTGTTTAATGTTTAATATGAACCACAGTTAACAAAACCAATAAACGCTGATTCTAGATCACACTCACAGATAGTAATTTGAGTTCTGTAAACCATTTTTTGTGGAGTCAAATGATTAAACCAAAGTATTTTCATGAATGGATTCAGTATGATCATTTTCATTAAAAAAAGGAAAGACATTTTCTTCAGAAGCAATATTTTTTTTCAGCAGCAATATGACAACTCCTTAAATATATCCACTATATCCCTCGTTGTACTATAATGCAGTTGTATTCAGCTAAGGAATTCTACAATTTGCTTCCATTGAAGTTTAATCCATTTTTGCATATTTGATTGTTTTCTTTTAAAACCAAGCTTTTTGCTATCTAGCAAATATTTGGTTCGTTAAGTTGCTCCAATATTGTGAAATGTGTTGCTACAGAACATTAAATTGCAGTATTTATTTTGTTGTCTACAATATCGTTTTAAAATACTGAATACAATTTATTTTAATTTCTTTATAATCCCGACGGAAGGCAGACAAGCAAACCAACAAACAAGCCGAACCAAAAACATAACTGACTTAGCAGAATTCTGGGAAAAAACAGCAAGCAAAAGTCAAACATGTACTTGCTTTCCCATCTCACATTAAATTGCCTTTCCTCCATCAACTTTTCTTTTCTTGGACATTTTGTTGGGCTGCTACTATCAACAATACTCATTACAACCACATAGCTGGAAACAGCTGCATAATATTAATACGTGATCTGACGTCTAGTGGTGAGATGCCTTCAGGGCATGGATAACAAAATGGACACTGTAACTCTGTAACACAGCATAGAATTGTATTGTGCAAAGGATGTTCTTTGCAAGCGCTCACAGGCCACAATAAAATGAGCCAGCGGGCCACATTTCAAGTTTGACACATGTGGCATAGATGATTATATGGCAACAAGAAGTAAAAATACTGATTAGAATTTTAAGGCTTGTTTAATGTGTCTAAAAATATATATAGTTTGTCTGGTAGAGTAACTTCTGGTCAAACGAATGGATCCAGAAACAACCACTGACACCTCAGGCTGAACTGGGTTTTAAGGGATTAAAAGATCAGACATGCAGTTCAGGGCCGGATACAGACAACGTCTGCAAAAATCAAATACTGGATACTGAATATATGGATAAAGATGTTAAAAGTAGAGATACAAGAAGGACTTTCTTGGGAATAGGAATTCTTGAGAACAAACACAGATAAGACTACAAACTTTCATCTACTTCAGCCCAGGGGATAGAACAAATTGGACTCTGAAACATCATATCTGTGTTGGATGAGTCACTCTGATGGATGTGAACCCCCACTGATCAATTCATGGGACTGACAGGATTGACAGCGACCTGAGAAAAGAGCTGTAACACAGTCGATATTTCTCAGGGTATTGCTGCACTGTGATGACTGCTCTCGCCGATCACATGCATTTATTCCTGTGGCACGGCTGTCGCAGCTCCCAGCAGAATGCAAAACAGAGCGGCCTCGCAGGCGCGGGCTACAAAGCAGATCTATTTGTCACCACTCGGAAGGCTCAGGGGGCAAAATGCAGGATCATCTTTTTTCTACTCCTCTTTCTTTGCCATTTTCACTCCTGATAGAGGCAGATCTTTATCAAGCTGCCGTAGCCTTGACTCCTGTCACCATAACTGGCTGCACTCTCCTTCATCAGTCAGGCCTGTTGACAGCAGAGTGGCAGCTGGACAACCCATTATGAAATGACCTTGGTCTAGTGTCAGCACAGCCATAGTGCTGCTGCAACAGTAACACCCCAAAGTGAGTAATTTTCCCTCCATAGGTCAGCATCTTTGTGGCAGGACAATCTCCCCCTGTAGATAAAGGTGAGGAGGGGGTCCTGCCACTATCAGTCGCTGAGGTGATGGAAGTGGAAGGAGGGGCGGCCGTACTGTGAACAAACCTCAGTGAATCCGACGGCATACTTGCCAACCCTGCCAATTTCCCTGAGAGACTCCCATTTTTCTTTGCACTCTCCCGGTTTCCTCCCGAGGTCACAATTCCACCGTATTTCTCCTGATTCATGATAAACTCCTGGCGCTGCAGTGTTGTGCATGAACACGCTGAAAGAGCTGCATTCATTGAACATGCTCATATTTTTGGTGATCGGTGTCCCTTTGTCCATATTCACACGCGAATATGGACAAAAGTGTTGACGTAATATAAAACCTTTCTTTGATCACGGAGCCTAATGTTTCTCTGTGATTCTGTGGTTTATCAGTGAAGTGTATGAACTACACTGCAGGCTGGAGTCTAATAACAGGGAGAAACAGGCAGATAGATCTGTGTTACACACTCATCTCCAAACATCTGTGTCTATAGAGGCCATTTCTGCCAGTATGATGGAAAAAAGATCCTGCAAGTCATTATAATGACAAATTTTGTCGAAATAATATCTTGGAATCTCAAAATAATGATTTAGTATTTGAAAATATCCACTATATATCTATAGTAACTATAATAACCTTCAAAATAATGGACATACTATGTCATCATTTTACCATATTATGTCGTTATTTTATAATATTAAGACATTATTTTAAGATAGTAAGTCATTATTTTGAGATTTAAAGAATGAATATTTTAAGATAGAGGTGACCAGGAGCAATTGTAGCTTTTTTTAAAATTTTCTTCCATAACTCAGACTACTTGAAATACAGTAGTAATTTTTTTAATTTGAGAAATATATGTGCACTAGTTAATAATACAATTGATAGATTTTCACCAACAGGGACAGGACAGTAGTATTAAATTTCATGCAAGAAGTCACAGTGTTACCAGAGCATTAAATTGCTGTTGTTATAGTGGTTGAGGGCAGTTGAATTTCAGGCACCGTCTGCATTCAAAGCAAAAATCCGTCTCTATTTCTGCAGAAGACGAGGCTACTATTATAAGATTTGCATTATTTCATTTTATGCTCACAAATAAAATCACTACTAAAACATGAATGTTGCACACTTTTTAGTATATTGTCATTAAGAAGACTCCAGTGTCTGTAGTAGGAGGAAGTTTGATTTCTAATTAAATTAAAGAAAATAAAAATGGAAGAAATAAATGTGTATCAGTTCATTTTTGGACTGTGAACTCACACAACACTGCAGCACTGTGCAGTGTGTATAAGCCCTAAACTCTAAAAGTTTACTGTTTTCACCCAGACAACAATCTACAAGCTACATCACATGTCGTCTCATGATGTGGAAGAGAGCTGCCCTCACCTACTGAATGGCTGTGTCCAGTGTCCAGAAGGGAACCCCAGATCCGTGTCGGATCTCGCAAGCATGATCATTTTAACTGAAACCATGATGTTTATCTAACCCTGCCCACATCTTAACCACAGTTTTGTCACGTTATAAAACACAATTAGTTTGCACAATGAGCACAATGAAGAGAGAAGCACAAAACCCTTCTACACACGACCATGTTCACGCCTCCTCCATCTCCACAGTGAGTTAGAAACAGAAAGAGAAGCAGAGATTACAAAGAGAAATAAATACTCAAGCAAATTTCAGAGAAAAGAAGAATTCCTGCTTCTTACAAGAAAGTAATGGGGCAGCCTAAATAACCTACACTTAGAAAAAAAGTATAAAATATTCATTGTCTGTGTTTTTGTAATCAAGTATGAAACTGGACAGGTAAGGCTAAATGCTGTTGTCCGGTTTTCAGTTAATAAGTGCACCTATTATTTAGTTTCCCTTCTTTAAAAGTCACCAGAATGCAGGAAACAAAGTCTATGAAACTGTTTTTTTCTGGGGGAGGACACCCAGACCCACTGCTTCGGTTTCGAAGTCCACCCTTTTTTTGAGCTCTCAAGGTTGGTAAGTACAGGCAGCAGCATCAATGCAATTAGAGCGATGGACTGATCTGATTAAGCACTTGCAAAAGTGGCGAATAGATTAACAATAGCACAATTGCATCTTGCTTTGCACTCCCTGGCAGGGCTGTTTAATTAGTCTATATATTTATTTATCCTCTTACTAGACTGGATTTCATTAAAGCCTCCAGAGTGCTATTGGTTTCGAAGCTGAGCCGTAAAGCGGGACCATGATTCCCTATCACCTGTAAAGTGAAAACACAGCGCCTCAGAATTTATTTTTAGCCCAACTTTAGTGAAGTGTTTTTGCCTTTGAAGTGGTGGCAGCAACTGTGTGAATGCTCCTCTGCTGGTATCAGGCATTCTGCTTTCACCTGGGTTTCGTCTCCATTGCCATGGAGTGTTTGGCTCAGTACAAACACTCGTGCCTCTGGTACTCCACTGCTAAGGATACCTCAGTGTGATCTTGCTCATAGCTGGGAGGCTTTCTGTGAGACACAAAGAGGAATGTATTGTGTTTCCTTGCTCAAATACCCCTCAGTGCAGTGCTGGCACTGGAACAGGCGACTTGGGAGAGAAAAGGCACTGGGTGTGTGTTGACGTTAAATGCACACAGTAAGTCCTGGGGAGATTCCTCGGTGAATGTCGTAGCGAGGCGCCACATTGTCAGCAAAGCCCACGATGCATCTGCAGGATATGTTTGGGACAGTTGTTAGCCAATCAGACACGATGCTGATGTTTTTATGAAAGCCAAATTAAAGTGAAAATGTTAGTAAAGTTTTTTCACTTTCACCAACTGATGGATATTATAAAGTTGCAACTGATGATTATAATACCTTACATAACATAAGTTTACAAACGAGTAATGTACTTATTTTAATAATGTTTTCTTAAACTAACCCAATATGGATTATTGCTAGCTTGACCACAGAGCTCTGCACATGTAAAACTGATGCTATAAGGCTGCCTACTGCATCATAGGTTAAAGCATAGGACCACTGACTGAGCTGCTGCATTTTACAAGTTGTGAGTGAGAATCATTATTTAATTTAACTGTTGTAAACATCTACCCCTTCTAAAAGATTATTAATGATTTCTTGTGACTCATAAACAGACGCTTGATCATTCGGCGGATGTTTGACATTAATTTGAACTCTAATTAATTGGAAACGGACAAACAAAAACAGTTATTCCAGCCTGCGATGAATAATTCAAAGGGGGACACCGCAGCTGTAGCACTCTTGTCAGAAAATCGAGTTTTTCAACTTAGCATGCAACTCTGACATAATATGGCAATTTCTGATTTATTGCAATGCATATATTACAGATTTATCCTTTAATAAATACTGTGTAGTGCATCTCTAAACATTATTTTGATGGTTATTATAAAGTTGCAACTGATGTTTATAATGATATTTGAGTATTTGTTAACAGTAAAATAAAACTATTCAAGTACTATTTGTTAAGAATAGTTATTATGAAGTGTTGCCAAATGTTATAAACATGAGAATGGAAGGTGAAAACCGCCATGCTTTAGCCAACAAGAACACAAACCCACTCTGGTGTTGGTGACCTTGCCCAGCAGCTCAGCGAGGTGATGCTGGGATTCTGTCAAGCTTCACTGTCCTGCAGCGATATGTTCATTGGAGCACATTTTTAAACATGCAATGATGCTGCTCGGCGTGCTGTGGCATGTTCTTTCACCACAGGGGAGTTAACACGAATAGGCTATTGGCGAACCTTTGTTGAGTGACCACTAAAAACTTGACAACAAAACACGATTTGAAAAACAAAAACAACAACAACAAAAAAAAAGAACCTCTGCACAACAGCAAACTGCAGGGCTCTGTGCTCCCTCTTCCTGTCTGACCAAGAAGGTGATGCTGCGGGAAGATTTGGTTTAGATTCAGGATACATTTATCTCAAGTGCACCTCACTGCACCTGAAAGAACTGGTCCTGACAGACAGGCCACTTCGCCAGTGTCGGAGTATGAGAGGCATGGATGAGCAATCTGATCTCATTGTGTTGACTTTTGGAACTGAAAGAACAAAAGTAGGCACGCGTGGCAGTGGAGGACATGATGCTGGGAAGTTGCTATCACAGAGGAAAATGCTGCTCCCTCACACACTGGCTCCTATTTTTGTAGTTTGTCAGTGGAAATAAAAGTAAATTTATTTCATTTCCAACTGAATCTATTATCCAAACTGCCAATTGAAAATTAATTCAAATGAAAGATTAGAAACATTATCATCAACATAAATTTTTACAAACACTGGGAATAACCGGCTCTGCATTTGGACCTCTCTACTCACGCCATCATCCTGTGGGAAATGAAGGTTATGGCAGTGACCCAGATGATGATGACTTTCCAAATTATATGGTTTAATTAGTTTTGGCAGCTCATAAAATACACCAGTAAGTGTTTCCGCCACAGCTGATTAAGTAGTTTTACTTTTATTGAGGCCTGAGTGCAACTGACGTACGATGCAGCAGTAAATCCTCGCTAGCAAACTTCACATCACTCACTTTTGCATTACACGCAGAGGAAAACGCACTGGAGCATTTTTCACTTATGATAGTGGTAAACATTTGGCAACACAGTCTATCTGAATCACCCTGTCTGGTTCTCCCTCTCTCCTTCTGTTTCTCAGAATTAATCCATGTTGAGTTTGTCTTTCATTTCATATTACAGGAAAAAAATGAAGGCATTCTGTGTACGAGGTTTAAACTATACATAATACGTAATTATTGCATGACAGGAACATCCCCATACACATCCTTTTATGTTGTATTTACGTTTGAATTAGCATTAGCGAGCTATGCAATACGTCAGATGAATTAAACTGAGCAAAAACAATTAATCAGAATAGAGAAATGGCAGATAATACCAGTGTAATTCCTTGCTGGTGCGATAAACAGTCCAACCAAGGACACACTGAAGCTTTGTAGCTTCAATACTTAAGTTGATGTATGCATTGTCTGGGCAGTGAGGGATGAGCACTGAAGATAAGGATAAGAAGTCGTCTTTGCTGATGTGTCTGGGTGTCTGCTCACTATCAAGGATTCATGCTGTGTCAGACACAGAGTGGATCTCCGAGCTGAGAGCCGGGAAGACAAGAGCGGCTCCGCACAGAAATCATCCCGAGACACACTGGCAACGTAATTAGCACATGAATTATTTCTGTGCAATGACATGCCTCAGCGCCTCTTGACTTTTGCTCTTGTCTGAGGAATGTCTTCATGTATATGGCCCAAATTAGACATCTGCCAAATGCCAGTCCTTTACAGTCAGACACTGCTTCCTTCCCCCCCGCTCCAGTAATCAAAAGTGGACAGTAACCTCTGCTGCTCTCTCGCAGCGTGCTCTTTAGGTCTAACCTTGACAAGGGTACATCCAAATTGAGCAGCTTGTTAAGATGCTTATGGCGAAGATTTATTGGTGCTAGCAGATTTCAAATATGGCTCGTGTGGACAGAAAGCTGCTATCAAACGTTACTACACACCTGCTCACTCAGTTCATGGGTTTAGATAGTAAATAATCACTCATATATTATCACTAACCATGAATTAGAGCTGATGAGCTCATTCCATTTCCTATAGGAGGAAAAAATAATGTTTATACACTCCTAGAAATAAAGGTGCTAACTAGAACCATAAAGGGTTCTTCAAATTGGCCCCATAAGAGAACCCCTTTTAACTCCTGCTAGAACCTTTTATAAAGATTCAACTTTCAGTTCAACCTAGAACCCAACATAAAGGGTCATACCTAGAACCGTCTGTGACAGGAAGGAGAAACCATCTGTGGTACAATGGTTCTACCCAGAACACTCTCTGGGGTTCTATCCAGAACCTTTCTACTTTCAAAGCATGTTAACAAGAACCCACTCAGGGGCTTTCTACTTTTTATAGTCCAAGGGGTTTATCTACCCACCCAACAGGTTCTGCCGAGCACCTTTTTATATTCAAAGGGTTTTCTTTAGAACCCATTCAGGGGTTCTGCCCCAAAACCCTTATTCCAAGAGTTTTTATCTAGAGCTCACCCAGGGGGTTCTACTGAGAACCCCTTCACATTACAGTGGTTTTATCTTGAACTCTCTCAGGGGGTTCTGCAAATCACCTTTTTATGTTCCAAGGGTTTTATTTAGAACCCATCCACTGGACTCTGCCGAAAACCCCTTTATATTCCAGTGGTTTTATCTAGAACCCACCCAGGGCATTCTATCAAGAACCGTTTTATATTACAGTACACAGAACCATTGACGAAAGAGTTCTTCAAGAATTTTTAAAAGTCCTGGAAAACTTCTTTTTTCCCAAAAAGGGTTATTTGGATGAAAAAGGTCCTTAATTGCAAAGAACCCTTGGCGAACCATTTCTTCAAAAAATGTAGCATGTCAGTCTGTGAACCTCAGCCCTTCAGGAAGAACCTTTTGGAACCCTTATTTATCAGAGTGTAGTCCTGTGCTCTTTAAGTATATGTATAGTTAAGTGAAGTGGTAACTATACATTAATATCAAAATGCTTCTCTTTGATGAGGATATTGATCCCTCCATCTCCCCAAGGCTTACATTATTATCCCCAGGATTTACTCTGTAGAAATGGATTGGGCTTCGCAGATTAGTATTCAGCACATTACACTCCCTCTTCACTGTAATGCTGTTGTGATTCTGTAATGGGCTGAGAGCAAATGAGAGCCCTGCAGCTGGAAGTGTGCTGCTTAGTGTGTGTATTCATACAGTGTTTGTTTGCCTGAGTACATGGGTATTCACATGCATATTTGTCTGTCTGTGAGTGTTTGTGTTTACACTTTTTCTCTTATTTTGATGTCCCGTTAGATTTACTTGCCTCTTGTCGGGTCTTGCTATTTCTAAACTCGAAGAACTGGAGAGGCGTCGCCACTTTTACCCGGTCCCCGGCTCCGTGCGGCGGATAAAAAGAGGTTCCTGTGTATCATCAAGAGATTGACTACCTTGTCTGTTGCCAGGGCCATTAAGTCCTCAAGATGCTGCTTTTGGGGGAGTTATTTGTTAAATCCACTCCACAGAAATGCTCATGTTGGTGGGGGAGTGCACCAAAAGATCTAGTTTAATGGCCCAGCTGCCAACTAAAAATGTCTCCCCGTTTTTATCTCAGATATATATTTGATCTCAAGACTCTTCTGTAGTTTTAAACAAGAAGCCTTACCCACTTTTCTCATAATCCCTCTGGTGATGCTCATAGAACACTTTCAACAGAGTGTAAAAAGCAACACACACACACACACACACGCATCACAATTTATCCCACTGTTGCAAATATCTGTGAGTGTGATATTGTGATTCATGTGGAAACGGTTTGTTCTGTGTTATTGTGTTCTATCAGATATCTTATAAGCAAAATTAGATGTTATTCTAGAGTGGTCATTTTGAATAAAATAAAATACTGCCTCTGACATGCAGATTAATGTAGCGAGGGAGTCTGCACATAATACCTCGTTTTGTAAGCTGTCTGGAACGCTTCTTCTGCTAAGAGAAAATTGCAGACTGTGATGTAGACATTGCAGGAGCCGGTACTTTTATTAGAATTCCATTCAGTTTATGTGTCAAGGGGATTCGGGAGAAGATATGAGCGCGTGTGTCCAGATCAGCTCAACTGGCTGTTGCATGTGTGTTTTCATGCACGCATGAATGTGTGCACAGGTGTAGGCTGTGGGTGCCATTTACAGCTGTGGATGAGGTGGTTTCGTGTCCTTGTGAAAGCTGCTCCCAGAGGAAGGCTGCCTCGCACCTGACTGAGACACTGCCAATTAGAGTGAGCAGACATGGACTGTGTGTGATCTGGCTGACACACACTTAAATGACTCTTTGAGTTTTTGTTAGAGATAAATTTTAATGAATTTTATTGGCTGGTTTCCACCACTGTCTCAAAAAAAAAAACCCTCAGCCCCCCAACCATTATCTCATATTTTAGAAGCTTAAACTAGACAGCACCAACAACAAGTAATTTAATCTAAGATTAGTTCTAATCAGAGTTTAGCAAAACTGGGTTTAAAATAAATAAATCCAGATTAAAAATTAAGCAGATTTAAATTCTGAAATTAAATAGAGTTTAATCAGTATGGAAGTGCTTGCTTAGCAAAATTAAAATTTATTTTAAAAAAAAAATTGAGTGTAACACAAAATGTTACAGTGTTTGGTAGCTAGCTAAAACATTAACAAAACCTTACATGGCTTGCCAACTAGCTAAAAAGGTAACAAATCTTTACCTCGTTTGCTAGCTAGCTAAAAGTTTACATAACATTGCAACTAATGCTAACTAGCTAAAAAGTAAACAAAACGCACGTGAACTATGTCTCAATTTAGACACTTCCGTTAGTACACTGTCACGTAGGACACTATGTACTCACAAGCGTAGTGTGCAAATTTCGACATGGTAGTGCTGTCTCAAATCGAGGACGGCCATTGTACCCTTACCAGAAATGCCGATCACAGCTTCGTCTTTTTGGTGAACATCAAAACATCTACCGGCTTCTTTATGGTCGATTTCGCTTCATTCAACATGAACGTCCTTTTAACTTTATTTGATTTTGTTTGCCCTCTGTTTCTCGGGAGGTTAAAAATATGCCACAATCTCCATCATAGACAACAACGGGCCGGTCCTCCCTCCTCCTACCAGCTGAGAACCCACCAATATGTTGATTTATATTTGATTCACGGTACCAAATCATTACAAACTTAACCAACATAAACGTATTGTTGGCTTCGATTTGACAACAGTATAATGGTACTTATTGATAAAAGTACATGCATGACTTATAATTAAATTATTGTATAAGTCTGTGTTCACCACGGACCTCAGCCTCTTCTGTTATGTAGACAAGATGGCAACCGTTGAGGGTGGAAAGTGTCCAGTGTTCAGTGTCCAGTGGGTACTTGCAGTGTATTTCATTTTGTTGTAAATGTCAATGTGAACGCACTTATGCACTCAGACTTTTTCTAACATGCCACCCTTCAAAAGCCAAAAAAGTTCACATCCTCCACATCCCAAAATTATTATCAGTCATTAACAATAATTACTGAGCAGCTGATAAAAAAGGATTAAAATGAATTTTATTGAAATAAAGTTCAGCATGAAAACATCAGCAAACTTTTGATTGTTTAGTTCTCCCACATAAATCATATTCATTTAAATTAATATTAATCTATATTGCTCCCCTGCTCATCCAGGCCCCTCCAGGCTCTGCACCCTCTAGGAGGACCCACCCTCCCAGTTTGGGAAACCACTGATCTAACCTTTGAAATACTATATGCATCACATTATCATATTTTATTAGAAAAAGATGGTGACACAGATAGTGGCTATTAATAACAGGATGTAGCTGTGACCTTCATTCTAGCTTTGTGCCAGCAGTTGCTGTAAACACAGCTCCATTTCTGTAATGAACAGTCCAGCAAGCTAATATTTAGTTTTGACTTTGATAAGCTCCACTGCATGGCAAAATTGCAGCAGCAATTTATTCATCTGTATAAATATAAATTGATAGGAGGATTGGGAGAAGTGAAAAATGAGTTTTCTCTGTGTTGTTGTATATACTGTATGTATATGCATATCACCAATTATTCATACCTCTGTAATGAAAAACATTATCATCATCTTTATAACATTATGATTACATCAGTATACTGTACATTTGATGTTGGTCTGCTCCAATATCTAACATATTGATGGTGAGCTCAAAACATGGAACACTGAGCAGTGAGAAAACAGTCTAATGAGGCATCTTTCACCCTCTTACACTACACCACATCTGGTTGAGTTTTCTGGAGAAAGTAAGAGGATGTCTTCCACCTGCAATCCCTGTCGCCAGCTGTTAAACATGGTGCTATCTGTGATGCTGCTGGCAGCAACTGTGTGGGAATCATTCAGTGTGATGATCGCTCTGCATGACAGAAAAACACAGAATATGTACCTTACCTTACCTTCACAGCACCAAATTCACCCTGTGGTGCAAACGGCTTTCTCTTATTGTCTTCCCATATTCCAAGATGGTAATGTCACCGTGCAGTCCTACACACACATTCTGCGGTTTCAGGATTAAATGCAGTGTGAGTCAGTTGGATCGGGGAGGTTCTATAAAATAGAATGTGAAGTGACTTTCCTTCTCATTTGTCCCTCGAAAAACTGGAGGCGTTCATTCCTGAAGTATGGTTCAGATTCTTGCAAGAGATGGTTCAGGATACAGCATGAGAAAAATAAAGATTCAAGTTGTTCTGAAGGCAAAAAATAACACTACACCTTCACAAATGTGTAGGCTCTTCCATTATTATGTCCCAATCCTCATCTTTAAATGTAATCATATGCAATTAAAACTATATGTTTTATAAAATAAAACATATTGAAGCAATAAACATGTGAAAACAACAATAAAATGGAACAAAAAATAAAACTTTAGGAATACACCATTAGGTAGACGTAGAACCAATGAAATTTTACCTGCTTTTTAACCAAAATAAACATTGTTTTCACTAATATTTTATGATGTGAAAGTTTTAATAAGACAAATTTTATGTGTAGTATCACTATTATTTGTGTATTACTTTTCCAACATGATGTGCAACATTACTTTTCAATATCAGGTGAGATGTTTTGCTCACTATTATGTGCAATATTACTTTTCATTATTATTATCATGTATCATGCACAATCATGCACGTTTACATTTACTGTAATATTTTGTTCACTATCATGTGCAACATATCATGTGCAATATAATATTTATTATCAGGTGCAGTATTATTTTTTTTAAATATCACTGCCCACACTATATTACTTTAACTATTTAAGTTTACTTTAGCTTAGCTTTTACTTAACTTATGAGACTTCTATTGTAACTCAATTAGGCACTGTTGATTTGCATTTACTCCTTATACACTATTGTTTGTATTTCACTTTATATTTAATACTCTACTGTTTTATACTGTTTTTTCTTTGGGATTAATAAAGTCTCTAAATCTCATCTCATCTCATCGCATCTGAACTCCTTGCCACCAGGGGGAGTCATTTCTCTGGTTTACCTTGTACTTCCTGTAGTCATGGGGGATAAGCAATAATTCAGTTTTGTTTGTCAGAAAGTTGATGTTAAGAAGCCACTGCAGTTTGCTGAGAAATGTGAGTTCATCATCATAATTCTTTGTTGATGCATCATCTGTCAGTATGTTTACGTGTGTTTCTGTTCTCTGGTCATTATGGAGTGTGTTTGGTTTTGCTCACTAGTTGGCTGTGTTGGGAGATATTCTGTCATTTCTTTGTGTCATAGCAGTCATGTGGCTGCATTTCATTTAAATGGTTGAATTTAATGAATGAGTTCAAAGAGGGCTTTGGCCTGGACGTAGAAGGAGACTGTGAAGTCAGGGCAAACAGTGCAAGTACAAATCCATGATATTGGCTGGAATGCAAACATCTGAGAAAAGATTGGAACTGAATAATTTATGATCAGTAATCTGTGGGTATTTTGAGAATTTGCTCAGGAAAACATTCTCAGTTTCTTAACTGTGATGATTTATATCATTTTCAGTGGAATATATTCAGTTTTGGGGTTGTTAGTGAGACAAAATGTGCTCTTACATGAAGTGAAATTTGGTCCTGTAACCATTTACTATACAAATGAACCAAGAGCTGAATCAATAAACAAAACTGGCACTTTACACTTTATGATTCATTCAAATAAAAAATCATCTAAAAGACATGAAAGTCATCGACAGCTAAGGCCCCATGTCCATCAAAGTGTTTTGGGTTTTTTTTTCCAAGCTGAAAACATTTATCTGTGAGGGCATGAAAGCGCTTTGAAAGTGCAGCATTTCATCTCAGATGCTCTGGTTGCTATGATACAGAAGATCTGCAGAAGTAAAGGTTAATTTATGTTTTTCAAGAGCCTAATTTTCTGGCCATCAGGGGGAGTAATTCCTCTAGTTAACCCATAAAAAGAGACTTTTAAGTTAGGGCAAAATAAACAGCACTAGTACAAATTTGCGATGCTGGTTGACACGCAAACGTTTGTGAAAAGATTGGAGCTGAATAATTGATGATCAGTAATCTGCAACTATTTTGAGAAATGCCAAACACTCTCTGTTATCGCTTCTGAACTGTGAGGATTTATTTAATTTCAAATTGAAAATATTCATGTTTGGGGTTGTTATTGAGACAAAATCATGATAATACACTTAATCATGATGCATTTGAATAAATGATCATATAAAAGACATAAAAATCTTAGATAGTTAAGACCCTTGTCCACCAAAGTTTAATGAATGTTTGAATGAGACACTCTGGTTGCTGTGATGCAGAATGTCTGCAGAATTAATGGTTAATTTATGTCTGTACGTACTTAATTTCCCAGATAGTTTGTGTTATCAACAAATACTGAATGGGTAAAAAGTGACAGTGATGAGCGCAGTGTTTTACCCAAAGTTGTAAATTTTTCAGCTCTCAGCAACCAGAAAAAAAAGAAGCCAAAAAACAAAACAAATATACTGGCCTTAGAAAAAATTTGCTTTGGTGGACGCAGCCCCTAAAAGTAGATAACCAAGAAAAGTAAAACTAAATATGCTCTCCAGTTCACACACACATTTGCACACAAATTAACACACACCTTAAATGACTCCGTTTGCAGGATACAAGCCTCGTGTTCTAATAAGTGCCTATATAACCATTGACAAGCTGAATGACGAAGCCAATTATGAATAAATTTACCGTGGACGGGGTGTTTCTGCTGCCTGACACCGGGGGAGGGGACTCTCTCTCTCCGAGCGCGGCGTGACATCCTTCACGCTGTGAATCTAAATGACACTGTACGTTAAGCTAGCACAGCATGGTGCCTGACAGAACTTAGTGTGTGCGAGCTCGCACGCATCCACACATGCTGACTCCTTCAGTTAAGTGCCTGGATACTTTAAACTGAGCTAATTGAGGCTTTCTCGCCCGTTCCTGCTGCTCTGTCAACAATATGAGCGGCGAAAAACAATCTGCCGCGCGGAGATTTAACTTTTATTGCAGACATAAAAAACAAAACAAAAGGATTTGATATGCAATACAGCAATCGATGAATTGGGAATGCCTACCTTGCAAGGAGAGAGCAGTTTGAGACATTTTATTAAGTCTTTTGAATGGTGTGATAATCACGTAATAAAATATGTTCCCAAAGAATGCAGCACTTCAGAAACTCTTCTCTCTGTCATAACGTAAGAGGCTTAGGCCGGCTTCATGACGCTAACGTCCTATCATTTTAATAGGCTGCCAGACACTAACTTCTGTATCATTTTAATAGGCTGCCAGTCAAACAGGGAAACAGAGAGTGAATGGGAACAAAAAGAAATCCAGCGTCAGTCACGGAGCCTCGCCACAGACGATTAAAGCACTTTGGTCTCTGCATTGCACGGCTTTAGCGTCCAATTTTATTTATGGCACATGTAGTCCTTAAAACTCCACAGGTGTTACTGTGGAAGTGTGTCTCTTTTTTTTTTTTTTTTTTTCAGAGCTGTGAACTCCCTCTGAACCGCGGAAAACTGAGGGTGGCACAACAAGCTCTTTCTACTTCAGCTTGTTACCGAGAGCTGAAGAAGGGTATCTCCAGTGGTGCGACGAGGGTGGGTGTTGGTGAGATCTCTGACGGGGGAAACAGTGATGTAGAGTTAGTCACAGTTAATGCCGGGGACTGTCATGAACGAGACGACACTGTTGGAGATGGGCAACATAATTACTGTGTCTGTTTTGGCCTGTAATAAAAGCCTATAATACCCCCTACTACAGCTCCTTAAAATATCTCTGTTGTCTCTTGAGGTGTAAGAAAATATCAAAACACGTATCATGATATAATGTTTTGCGATTCTGTATCAATTCTCAAAAACACTGCATCATAATATATTGATGCATGTTAGGGCTGGACGATATATCGATTATATTTGTTATATTTGAGCATGAATTTGAATTTGAGCATGAGTTTTCAGTGTTTCCACTCATGGCTGCTGAGGAACAGTTTACTTCAGTCTGCCATAAAGTGTGTAGATCAGCTCAGTTTGCAGTATAATAGTCACTGAAAGGTTGTGTGTTGTGTTTGCTGCCACAGAAAAGAAGTAAAAAGTCCCTGTTTATGTGACGTTACTACAGCGTCCGGCTGTTGTCTTCACAGCTGAACAGGTCTGTGAAAAGCCGATTTACCATGGCAGAAAACATGAGAAAACGCGATCAATCACCCGATCACATTTGTTACTCGGCTTCCAGCTCCTTAACGTATCTGGAAGACCTCCAGTTTTAGGTTGCTTTAATTGTCTTTTGCCTGACTCAAAAAGCAACAAACCCCTCTTGAGCTCCGTCACACAGGTTCCCCACAAGCCCACCTTCCTTAAAGGGGAAGGCTCAGCTGGTAACACACAGGTGCAGTGGAGGTGTAATTCAAGTGCATTACTAAAGCAAAAGTGGAAAGGCTTTCTTAAGGTAAAAGTATTACAGCCACATGATTTTTATTTTATGACATTATTGCAGCATGCGGCATGCATTGAGGATGCACGATGAGATGCGTGTTTGCTGCACAGAATATAAATGAAAGATGCGAAATATTTAATTCATAAGTAACATCTAATAGAGTGAGAGAGACTATAACTTAAGATGATGTTTTACCCAGAAATCAAACATACCTGACACAAAACGGCAACCTCAAATCCACATTTCAGAGGCATTTGCTTCTCTTTTCTTTAACTTTTGGAACTTTTGTCTGTAAAACGATCGCTCCGATTTCCTGTTGAATCTGTTTGTACGGTCACGTGCAGCTCTTCCCATTTCGGATATTTTTTGTGACATTCAAGCTAGAAGCTAACGTCGCCACTCATTAGTCTTTTTGAAACACAGTGGATAAAACCGCAGTGATCTCACCGACTGTGATGTATCATATCACCAGATTCTTGCCAGTTCACAGCCCAGGTGTCATTGGAGAACAGTCATATTTTTGTCATTAACAATGATATTAACTAAAGAGTGAAATGGCTTCAGGGACTTAAAACAAATCTTTTAAAGCATTTAAACTGATAAATTATGCTGCTTTTCTATAATTTTCCATCATTTCACCTTTTAGTTTCACACTTCATTGAACTCTTTTAAAGATAAATTTCTGTTTTTACTCGAGACAGACAATAAATAATCTATCTATCTATCTATCTATCTATCTATCTATCTATCTATCTATCTATCTATCTATCTAGTTTGTCTTGGCGTTTTTGACAAATTTATTACTTACATCAACTGGTCAAAAATGTCAGATTGGAATAACGACAATTAAAATCAAAGCTATGCCTCACGTTCATTTCACAGGTAATTTTTCTCATATCCTGCTGAGTCTGTTTCAGACTGTTGTGTCATGATTTGATGTTGACAGGCAGCGCGGTCCCCTGGGTGCAAGCTAATTTAAAAAGCAGCCATAGAGTAGCAGATGCCAGATTAGTGTCAGAGCAAAGTGACTGATGAGGAGCCTCCTGGTCGCTCAGTCACATGCTGGCACTGTTGTACATATGCTCGTGCTTGTGGCCCCTCGGTGCTTCATAATAAATGAGCGATTTAGTTCAACATACTCAGCAGACATTTATGCTGCCTCTTCTTTTTTTTTTTTTTTTCTCGCAGCGAGCTACAGGCCAGCGTGGCTGTTTGTAGCCGCTTCATGCAGCACCATACCTCTTTGACTCTTTGTGACACTAATTTAATTTGAGTGGCGAATAATTGTATTACTTCCATCAATATGGATAGTTAGTTCTGCACCACAACCGCAAATGTAACATGACCATAGAGAAAGAGGTTCCTGAATGGCAATAACAATTACATGCTATTGATTAATAATTATCTATATGGCAGAGGACAATCCTAAATTCAGAAGAGATTATAGGAAAATCAGAGTTTTATTTCACCCATCATTGAGAATTGGATCAAATTATGTCCTAAATGCTAACACTCCAATAACACTTATTCTTTATGGATTTATATATATAAAATATTTGTATTTTATGAAATGTTTTGGTTTGCTTTGATTTTTTTTATCTCTAAACTTGCTTTATGCTAGAAAGCAGCCTTGTCCCAGACAAGAATTCACGACTTCAAACAACATAAAAATGTGTTAAAAGCCTTCAAAATATACTAACATTATCTAAATACCAAAAGCCACTACTGAAAGTAGTGCAGTGTAGTTAATTAAGGAAACTTTTCTTTCTTTCTTTTTAAGAAACTGGACATGTTTGGATGCAAAAGAAACAATATTCACCTGTTTGAACAGCCACAAAGAACCAGGAAGCTGCCATTCGGGACAATCCATAGAAAGAAAGAAAGAAAGAAAGAAAGAGACTCTTTCTCGTTGGTAGGTTTAGCAGTGCCTTTTCCAGCACCGTGCAGATTACAATACAGCGCCACACTGCCACCATGTCAGCAAAATGCAGCAATTAAAGTTACAAATGACAGAAATCCACTGAGAGCAATGCTTGTTAGTGTTTTTCAGAAAGACACGTGTCTCGAAGGTTGGAGGTGGTACCTCGTAATTCTCTCTAAATGTTTAATAGCCAAGAGTCTGATCTTCTAAAATATATTTTCTCAGCATAATTTAAGAGTAAAAATCTAAAACACCTGAAAATTCAGTGTTGTCTCAATTAACAAGAATGAGTGTTTTAACAAGTCTAATGAATAAAAGAAAAGAAAAGACATGAAATTCAAAATATGTTCTGCGAATGGTAAATTTTCCAGCTGGGTGTAAATTGGGCGTTGGTGAAGACACCGATATGCTGTTTTTGTTCAAAAAGCGGTTGAATGTCTCAGAACAACAGACTGTGACAAGTTTTTACCTATGTGTCTATTTATGGCCTTTTCCCCAGGAGCTACACTTTCACTCGGCTTGTGTCTTTTCCTGTCCTCTGTTCTCTGAAAACAGACTAAAGGAGCTGGCTCTTATCCATGTTCCCATTCAGTGTCATGACTCAAGGGCATTAAGGTGCCGGCAGTTTGCTGTGGTTTGATTGACTGTAGACCATAGGACAACCCAGACAAACAAGTGGGACACACCCAAAGTGCCCAGGAGAACAAAATGACAAAACAGTCGGCTTCTCTGAGATCAAGTCGCTTCTTTTTTTACCTGCAGGATGATGACACATCTGAGTGACACATCTGCTGCGAGATATTAACACTGCAGGTTGCTACGTCTGCTGTGATCCTGCTGCACACACAGGTGTACATGCTGCTCACCAGTTGCATTGACGCTGCTCTCCTTTCAAGGCTCAGAAATTATACACCGAATGCAAGAAATATTCAGGACTTTCTTTGCATATAGGTGTCTAATGAGGTGAATTCAGGTGAAAGTCATTATCCCTCTTAAGCATACGTAAATGGGATAATTGTCAGAAATGTCAGACTTTACTTTCAGAATGTGCTTACTCCTGGAGGAGGTGGGGTTTGTTTGATTTAGCAGTCAGTATTTTACATGATCCTGCTTTGAAATATGGCAAACCAGTCCTGCTGTCTGCATCTGTTATGCTTTTGTCTGGTTTTTGGTGGAGGCGCTGCCAGTCACAGTCATGTGTAAACTGAGTAGAAGAAATACAATATCGCACAGTATACATGACATTAAAGCCAAAGCATTAGAGTTTAAGCAGCCGTTTATGTGATGTTTTAAATATTATTTGACACTTCCTTGCCTCACAGCTTTCAGCTCACTTGTCACAAGCTTATGCTGATTATATGTCTGCTGTTTGGGGGATGTATCAGATGGGCAGCTGGTTTATGAGAGCTTCTTTGCTGAAAATAGCTGCCTTGTGGCTGGAAATGAGGTTGATGAGAGCTGTGACACTGAACCAGAACAATTTGCGGGCCATAAAGCCAAGACTATGAGCTAAAAGTCGCTAAAAAGCTTAAGTAGTTTTGAGCTGAACTTCACTTTGTGATGCACAACTTTTAGTCGGTGGTGGCTCAATCAAAGCTAAAGTTAAAGGTCCAGTGTGCAAGATTGGGAGGGATTTTTTAGCAGAATATGACAGAAATGGACAGGGTTTGGTATTGCTGAGGATTTTTTGATACCAGTACAGATACCTTGGCTTTGATACTGGTTCCTAAAGTCCATTTTCAACAAACAGTAAATTCCATTATGCATTAAGATCTGTTCACCAGGGCAGCTGGAGAAACTGACCACTTTACTCAACCTGGATTGGCTCTAGATATGCATATGCATTCTCATACTCACTTGGAAGGGGAGAGTGACAAAATGTTTGTAATCTGCAAACTCAGTGCTCGATGCCACTAAATCCTACACACTGACTCTTTAAAAACTCGATTAATAGATATTTTCTCTCAGTATATATGATCATTAGCTTGATTTTCTCCTGGTAAAGAGAGTCCAGCTACAACAACAGACATCCACACAGTGACTCTCTCAAAGGACCATAAGTGTGTTTCTACTGACTGTCAAAGCTCCACCAGACTTCCTGTCTTTCCAGTGGAGAAACTGAGAGTCTGACAGAAGCTTCTCATGGCTCCTTAGTTCTGACTGCCAGCTCTACTTTGCTGTCCATGCTGTTTCCCCCAGTGGTCAAAACACTTGATGCAGCTTTATTTGGGTCTAGGTTTGAAAAAAAGACAAATTCAATATCAGCCAAAGCCAAATACAGGGTATAGGCCTTCTCAGCACTTATAAGGAATATAGTTTGCATAGAGGAGTTGTAGCTTATTATCCAAATATGGAGAGGCAGCTAAAAGGAGCCAGCTGTGTGCTTGTGAGCTGACTAACATTAGCGGCCAGATGGAAGTTTGAGTGTTAGCTTGGCCTGACACTTGACTTGGCTGAGAGCTTGATGGTGAAATGCCTCCAAATGCATAATGTCTAAAGATTGACAAGTCATGCTTTGCCAGCATCACCACCATTGTAAAAAAAAATGGGTTGTTAAAATCAAGATTAAATGGAAAATGCCTTTTAAAACATTATTGCCCTTTTAGATCATATTCCCAGTCATATTGTGCACCTATTTAACAATATATGCCCCCAAAAAATCAGTTTCATTGTATTTATACCAAAATGCAAAGGGGACCAAATTGTATCAATAACATCATGACATACCTGTCAGTTAACTTTTCCAACCAATTAACCAACTCATGAATTAACTAATTCATGAGTTGGTTTGTTGGTGTGTCTTCTAAAATACCATGGTTACAGGCTAGCTAGCTAGAATTTATTCACTTTGGAGAAAGTGGTATCTGTGACAGGAGATTATGCGCAAGGCATTTTACAGTGGACTGCTTCAGCAACTAGCTAATATTAGCTACATGGATCATACAATGGGCTGGGGGCCGGGCCTCACTGATTAACTTTACTGTACAAGAACAAAACTTAACTCACTAATTTGGGTGAAGCTTGGTCATTCTCTTTGGAGAAAATGTTTTTGTTTTTTTTTCCCTCACGCTGCTGACCCACTTTCCCAACCTGGCAAGTGGGTCAGAAAACTATTTCAATTCTACTTACTGTACCTGCACAAATTGTTTTATTTATTGGCAGTTATCAAATAATCTAGGACTGCAATCTCTATAAAAAATGGCAGAAAATAGCGAAAATGTCCATTCCAGTTTTTCAAAGTCTAAAATCCAAAGCTATTCAATTTAGTATGAAAATAAACTCAGAAAATCTGGTAATCTCCATATTTGAGAGGCTGAAAACAGAATTTTCTGCCATTTTTGCATGAAAAATGACTTAACTAATTAATCAATTATCAGAATAGTTTAATAGTGCAACTTTTTTTTTTTTACCACTTACCCAGGTAGGCGGAGTTTCTTGCCCAACATGGCATTTTATTTGCCACAGGCAAGTGGGCAGGTCTTATTCTTGAGTCCTGCCAGCAGGGAATACAGTGTAATTTACTGAGTTTTCTGAGGATCCTGACTTCATGCTAAAGTAGCTAGCCCCTACCTGTCATTAGCTTAGTTAGCTGTGCAGCTAAGTTAGCTGACTGAGTCTGGGATGCCAGGAGCCAAACCCAGCATGCAAACTAACTTTGCACTGTATTCCCTGTTGTGAAACCTCAGTTGGTCTCTGAGGCGGTGTCCTTTCCCAGTCTGCACATCACTGAGAGTTCCCAGTTCAGAATGATAGAGGCCAAGCACTAAATGAACTCATTGTTTTTGTTAATTTAATGCATTTTCTTTTTTTAAAAATATACCACAGCTGACTGCAGACCGATTCTCAAATTGTTCTGGTTAATTTAGTCCTACATATGTTTACATCAGAACTCACCAGAGTGCCAGTATTTGAATGGAACTACAATCCTCTGAGGAGATGTATGCCTCTTTTCCTGAAAGTGCCTCTGGGCTGAGCCCCAAGTGTTGTAAATCCCAAACAGCGGCCCTGCTGCTGTACACACACACAATTCATTCTCCATTGGTTAGGGGAATTAACTGTGGGGACGTATGGAGAGAGAGAGAGAGAGATGAGAATGACCCTAAACTGTTGGCTCTATTTGTTATTTGGTCAAGCTTGTGGAGGAGGGATGGGTGGGTTTAGTGAAGAGGGTAGAGGTCTCTAATTTTCACTGATAGGGGGCTCAGACATTGAGGGACTGACACGAAAGAGTGGTGAGATCCAGTCAGCTTCAATTACGGCCCCTTGCAGTTTTCCCAGAGGTGCACTATAGTGCCTTTAAGGGGGAATCAATGAGGTGACAAATTGTTGTGGACAGCAACCCCGTTTATTTGTTGTGTTGTTGTATGGATGCCTGGATGCTACTCTAAGCATATGTGTGTGCGTTTCTTTGGCAAGCATATACAAATGTGCAGCGCTCTCCATTTATGATAATTGAATGCTCTGGTCCATTTGTGTTTTGGTGGTTTATTTTCTGCTAGTGGCTTTAATGGCTTGTTATCTGTCTAAACCTGTTTTTAAACGCTTCCTAATGGGTGTTCACATGCATCACCCTCTGACGCTCAGCGCCACTTTGTTTTTATCTCACGCTAACAGTGTTAAGGTTTTTTTTTCTCAAGGTTATTTTTGCTTTGTTGAGCCCCTGTCATATCTGAGGATGTCTGATGGCTGATGAGTGCTCGGATGTATTGAAAACATATGCTGCTGAGCTAATTGAGTGTTTTTAATGGTGGGAGGCGTCCATGTAAAGCTGTCACAGGAAAGCATTGATGCGCTGGTGATGGAAGTATCTGCGAGCCAGGGAATACAACTGGAGGTTTAAGAGAGTCACAAACAAGTGAGAATTTATTAATAGCCTAAACCTTTATGCCACGGATATTGATCAGTAGAAGTATAAAGTTATTGATGACATCTCCACAAAGTCACAGGAGTCACTGTGTGGTTGGTACTTGGAGATATAACATAACTCTTTGTGTGAATTTTACATCAGATTTCATGACATACTCTCAACACAGAGGCGACACTAACACAAGTCAATCTGTTCACTGCCTGTGGTTTCTCAAAGTAAGTATAGCTGTGTTTCCACTGCAGGAACTCTTCCCAGGGACCAGGAACCTTTGAAGGAACTCTGTGTGTTTCCATGGCAGCAACGGGGTCTCATTAAGTTTCCTGTGACGTTATTTCTATCCAAAAGTAGGGGTGGGGCTTCTACCTCTGAACATTTCTGATTGGTCGAGTACTTGCAGCATTTTATTTCAGCCGCCGTTTTTAAAAATCTGCAGCCTGAAACCACTTTGTTTTTTCTTCATTGTGCTTCGACACAGCAACATGAGCTGTGTTTCCACCCAAAGAACCCGCAACTTTTCATCACAGGAAGTACTTTTCAAGGAACTAAAAGGTTCCCTCAGCCCATTGTTGTCTGCATTTCCACCGCGGTCTATAGATCCACAAAGATTAGTCCACTGACATACAAAAAAGTGACGACTGTTTTTACAAGTAATTTTTGCACACAACTATAAGGCAACAAGGACACCATATATGGATTTCTTGTTCGGCGTAAATGCTGCAAGTATTCAACCAATCCGAAAAGTTCAGCACTGCAAGCCTCACCCCTAAAGTTCCTGTATTTTTAGAAACTACTACCCCCTGAGCAGGGACTTTTTGTGTGGTAAAATAATGTCATGATATGGTAAAAAAAAAGTCATATTGCGATTATTTGACTGAAATTGTGATTGCAATATGCGATCTGACTAGTGGGAACGATCATTTCTGCATTACAATTTTCATTTTGACAGTAAAAAATTAATAAAAATATAAAAAATATTAAAATATTAGACTTGTAGGCTAAGGTATCTCTGCAGCACTACAGTACTTCATTATCCTGCTGTCTTCATAAACTTTTGCTTTTTCAAAAAATTGTTTTGGCTCTGGTTCTATGATTTGGATATTGCACTTGGCCATATTGTGATTTTGATCATTTTGTGATTAATTCTGCACCCTAGTACCTGGAACATAACTTAGACCCTGGTCCTTACAGTGGAAACGCACCAAGTTCCTCTAAAGTTCCTAGTCCCTGGGGAAGTTCCTGCGGTGGCTATGGAGTTAACACACGGCAGATGGACTGACGACAAAGTCCAGGCCTTATTGTTGTATAGTAGTACAAAAAAATTTTGTGTGAAAACAGCCTTTTTCTTTTCATATATCATCGGACTACTTTCCGTAATCTTCATGGGTCTTTATAGACTGTGGTGGAAACACAGACAACAACAGGCTAAAGGAAACTTTTGGTTAAAAGTAGTTCCTGGGACCAAAAATTACAGGTACTTTGGGTGGAAATGCAGCTATAGATATCAAACCCACAGACAGCTACTGCGGCCCTTTTTATGTGAAAAAGTAAAAGAGATATAGTCAGTATTTGTTTAACCTGCCTGTCTTTACAGTGTTTTCTATTGCCAGGGGATCATAGTGTTTGAATTTCAGTCCTCCAGTTTTAAATGCATGTGTGCAGGTCTCTGTGTAGCTGGCTGAGGAGTGTGTGTTGACTTTAAATTACCTGGTGACAGTAATGCACATCACATATTTGATTTAAATGCACAGCTGGGTATCATTTTATGTCATGTAGTCATAGGGTGCTTTCATATCATATTATTTTAGGCATGTGTACCTAATTAAGTTGTGTGAAGGTAGTGTAGGATCAGGCGGACCGATGTGATGTTTGCTATTCTAAAATTTTCTCTTGAGGCTGCTGTAAATTAGTCACAACAAGCTCTGTTGGCATTTAGTACATAAGTGGGCATAGTTTGTGAATAATGTACAATTAAGTACAAGGGCATGTTCAGGATTGCCATGGAGGGCTGTTGTAGTCTACACTATGTTAATGCAGCAATGAGTCCATGTAGTTCACCAAAAGAAGATAAAATAACCAATAATTTAACAGTTTTGCATATATGATATCAAAGTTAAGTGTCTAATTAAGCATCCACAAAGATCTGAATTTAAATAAATGTACATAACTATTAGAAAATCTAGTTAAAAACAGCACATTTTGCTGTTTAGACCATTTCTCAAGACTGTGTGGGCAGATCATGATTTAATTGACAGCTCCCTCAGGAACCACAGAAGCTAAGCAACGTTCTCTGTGCGTGGACCACTGTAGCTGGGGGGGCAGTGGCAACGTTTTGACCGCTTTACTTTGCTGTCAGACAGCCTTCTTCGACAGAAAACTGAAGCTGCCATTTTTGCTCTCTTCAAGGCCACCAGACTTCTTGGACTACACAGTAATTTCACCTCACAGAACATGGGAGTTGCTGGACTGCCGCTGCCTTGGTCAGTTAGTTTATTTGTTTTACTGCACGACCTCTGTGTTTTAACACGTTGGAATTGAACTGACGTTACTGCCACAAATCAAGAAGGTGGTAGACTAGCAACTCCCATGTTCTGAGAAGTAAAATTGCTGTCTTTTCAAAAGACTCTTGGTGGCTGTGAAGACAGCACAGACGCCGTCTTCAGTCCCCCATCAGAAAGGGCTGTCTGACGGCAAAGTTAACTCACGAAAATGTTCTAAATATAGCATACACTTAAACCGATATTGATTTCTGCAAGTTGAAATTGCTGTTTCTGTCAAAAGAGTCTGAAACAATAGAACAGCTTCAGCTCCTGGTTGTTGAGTTGGCTCAGTCTCAGAGAGACAGATAAAACCATTTGGAGCAGAGAGGTTTTGTTGCATGCAGGGGCGGTTCTAGGGTGGGGCCAGCAGGGGCCGCTGCTCCTGAAACACTGAGTTTGGACCCCTCTGTGGCCCCAGAGCAGTAAAATTATCACTCTCTTGCAATGATATGAAGCTGACACCATGTTATTTTTTTTTTTGTTGTTTTTTTTGTGTGTGCTATTACTTTGTGAACTACACTATATGGGTCAAATGTGCCCCTCTGACAAAACAACTGGTTGCACAACCTGACATGGATATTTCATGCTTGGTACATCATTTTCATAGTAAATGTCCAAGCACATGCACGCTTAATTCAAACCCAATATCAGGAAACTGTACAAATGACAATATTTTAATTTGGATTAAAAGTAATTTGTAATACTTGATTATGGTGATATTTATCAGAAGGAATAATGAATGATAATATAAGTTTCCTGATATTAATCATGCATCTCTATCCCCAAGCATTAATTTTTTTTTTTTTTTTTAACCTTTCCTTAACCAGGCGAGTTCCTCTGAGATTTAGAATCTCTTTTTCAAATGAGGTCTGCCGAGACAGTCAGCAGCAAAAACACAAAGTTGTGGACAGACACACCAAGGGAGACAGAACACAATTAACAATTAAAATTTGCAATAAAAGAGAACTTTCTATGAGTCAAAAACGGAACTTTATAGGAGTCCAGTTGTGCAACCAGGCAGCCTCTGGTATCTACCTATAAGTCTTTCATTTTCAATTCAAAAGCATTTAACGAGACCAAGTTCCTTGAGTTTCAAGTCATTCTGAAAAAATTTCACGCCGAGGGTGCAGAGTACCCAAAAGCCACTTTTCCAGTTTCTTTCTGGGCGTTTGGGTGGTGATTGCATGGACACAATAGCATAAGAAAAAGAGAAACAGCGCTCAGAAATCATTGCATGTAATGATGTATTTATGTGAGAAAGGAGAAAAGGAGTTTGCTGTCAAATATTGCAAACATATGAGACCTAATGCAGTATTACTCTCCACACACCTGTGTTCTCTGGCTAAGGTAGGTACTAGCTGATCATTAAAAGCTTGTAAGCATATGTCTAAATTTACCTTCCATCACATTTCAGCTTTCCACCTTTCTCCTGTCTCAGTGTGTTTATTATTAAGCCAACATTTTTGAGACATTCTTTCTCATTTTTCCCGACAGCTTCCCAACAGGCACCCAAGAGGCCAAGATATTAATGCAACACATTTCTCTGTCTTTGTCTCCGCAGGAAAGGAAGAGTATGTCGCAACCTTCAAAGGATCTGAGTTCTTCTGCTACGACTTGTCCTTGAACCCGATTCAAAGCAGCAGTGATGAAATCACATTGTCATTCAAAACCCTACAGAGGAATGGACTGATGCTGCACACGGGCAAATCAGCTGATTACGTCAACCTGGCACTGAAAAATGGGGCTGTCTCACTCGTCATTAATTTGGGGTCTGGAGCCTTTGAAGCTCTTGTGGAGCCAGTCAATGGGAAATTTAATGACAATGATTGGCATGATGTCAAAGTAACAAGGAATCTACGTCAGGTAACAGTACAGAGGGTGATGCAGAGACTCAGTAAATGAATCAAAACAAATGCACTTAAATCATTACCATCATACAATATATTATTTTCTTCCAGACATTGTAATTGGATTGCTAAATTGAATCATGGTGGTGTATGGTGGAGATAAAACGGAACCACAAGTGAGCAGGAACATCTAGATGTGAATCAAGACCTCAATTAAGTTACAGTTTGAGGGAGAAAACAAAGACGCTGGTTTACAACAACATTCAAAGCATTCATGCAGATTCAGGCGTTTGACAAGAAAAGATAAGTATTTATTTGGGTTTAATGGGCTTAACCATGTTTGAGTTAATATATAACTTATGTACCCTCAAAAGCATAGACACTTTTCACTGTTTTAAATATTTAAAGCTACTACAAAGAGTTTTTAACTGGATATGAAACTGTCTCAATACCTCTATATGATCTACAATACCAGTAAAAAGTTTGGGCGCATCTTCTCATTCATTGTTTTTTATCTTTATTATTTTTCTACATGGTAGATTAATACTGGAGACAATGAAATCTGAAAACTACAGTATGAATATAACAGCTTTGCACACTGTTGGTATAATCTGAACCATTTCTTACAAAAAAAAGAAAGAAAGAAAAAACACTGAATAAGAAACTTCTGACTGGAGCTGTACAAAAGCAAATGAGACCATTTGCAAGAGGATCGGCTGTTTCTGTAGTTAATTTTGATGTCTGTTACTAGGTTGGATTCTCCTTGAAATCAGATTAAATGAGCCTGCGTTCACATTTTCCCCGGCAAAGTTAGAGTGAGTTGTACATCAGTTAGTTAAAAAGAAGCAGGAAGAGATTTTTCTTTTCAGATAATTTTATTTTTGCTATCATATTTTGTGGTTATTTTGTGGAAACACTATTGCTTTTGTCCACAGGGGCCTCCAAAATCAAGACAATTAACAGTTCCTTGTAGTAGCTTTAAGAGAAATAGAAATAAGATTAAACTCAAATGTCTCAACTGTATTCAAATATTTTAGTGAAATGGTTTATATTCTGTCTTAAAAAATTGACTACATATTTTAATTCTTAGTGGGCATTTGTTTGGATGTCAGTACAGTTATTGAGTACTCATCTCGATTAAGGATAACAGGGATTATTTAATAAAATAGAAGATTACACATTTAAAAGCAATTAGAACTTTAATACACAAGGTTCTATAAGAAGTAAACTTTTCATATTAAGTATGAATGTAAAGCATAAATTCATTTAGGGTTATGCTTTGAAATCAAAGTGATATGAGCACAGGCAAAACGCTCCTAACTGGATCTATAGGCTTAAATGAGCTCTTCTGCGTGGCCTGTAAGACTCACTTCTGCATTAATAACTCTGAGGAGACTGTGGAGTGACAGTGTGACCTGGTTAGACAGCACAACATGTCTTACGGATTAGTCTTCTGTAGAAATCTCATTCAGCAGCTTGTGCCAATTACATTTGTTAACATCAGAGGACATCAGATAGGGCCATTTGCCTGTGGCAGTGCTGCTCATAACCTGGGGACCGGCCAGGGTATCAACAAAATTGGTTCTTGCTCGATTCTCACCAAGAGCAGAGGATCAGGTGAATCAGGGATGAAGGAAAAGTGTAAGGCAGACCTTATGGCCGTAGAACATGGGCAAATGCATCCACCTGCAGGAACAGATTGTCCTGGCAAGAGCGAAGCTGCTGAGGTCAGTAAGTGTGTGTTGCGTTGCAAACAGATTAACTACTACTGATTTGTACCAGGCCAACATATACTGAATGATGTCAGGATGCAGCTGCCACTCTGCTAGTGGCAGTCGGCCCTTGGACATGACAACAGTGCCAATCTGTTGGACTCAAGACCGATGTGAAGAGACCAAAGGCTTGCTGAGGCACACATCAACGGGTTCTCAGTGGCTTTCAAGAATAACAACCGGCTCTCCCATGTTGGTGGAAGTAAGCCACCACTGAGTTTCACATCTCTGCTGGCCAAAAGATGCAACGGCTATAGTAGGATCCCCACTGCTTCCATTTACAGTAGGTTGAAGTGTTGTCTCTTACAGCAGGACACAGCTTTCGTACAGTACCCCAGGCCTGATTGGCCACCGATGGAAGACTGAGTTGGACACATGGCATGTGGGTGCACAAACCACCACTACAGGTGTCTTGTCTTGTACCTTTGAGAACAGTTACTGCATAACAGCTCAGAGACTCAGGATGCAAAATACAGAACTGGTTTACTAGGTTAGCAGGAACTTCAACTTCCAGCTCACTGAATGGTATAATCTCATTAAGTGTAGAGGGGTCTCAAACTCTGATCTTCTTAGAGACCAAGAGGCAGCCAAACAAAAGACCACTTTGCTTGTCTTCCAGTCAGTCATTCTAGTGTGTAGACACTAGCTTCCTGGCTCGAGCTATCTCACTCAATCCATGTGCCTGCAAGGTGGTTAAGGCGTAGAGACACTCCTGCACTACCTGCACAACCACCCAGAAATAGGGTTTGTCAGTGGGAGCGACACTAATAGACCAAGGCAGACTGGCCTGATTTCATCATTGGTCCCAACATCTTGGGTCTTCGCTCCAATTTGAGAGAAATCCATTGCTGTTGCTACAAGGCAATCTAGGCAATTGGGATGCACCTGGCTGTTGTTGACAGCATGCTAAGATCCCATGTGGTTGGTGCAGATTACTTTTGAAAGCCTGCAGGACAGGAGAGGCACTGTCTCATTGCACTGAAGAAGCCAGGTGAAGAAGAGTGTCGTCATGGTTAGGGTTGTGTTAGGGCTAGGTTGAGCATAATCTTGGACCACGTCGGTTATCATCTGACAACGATTTAGCCTCTAGCAGCAATGGCCAGTGTTTCAGGGCTTCCAGTACAGATATTGGGATAATAGATAACAGATATTCAGGCCAAGACATCCTCTTTCCTGCACCGGTCATTGTTTGCATTCCAATTAGCAAATTGAGACATGAGAACTGAGTTGGAGTTGAGAAATGCATTTACAGTTATCTGTATACAAATGCAGATACATTTTTAAAAAGCTATTAAAAAGCTAAATCATCTTTAGATGAGATTGCATTTCTGCCAATGTGTCACACTTATTTTGCTCTCCACAAGGACTATTTACTTGGATGCAACCAATGCCCAGTCAAACATGATTGGTCAATACTATGCGGACTACAAAAGGAAGATAAGTAGATGCTTTAAAATGACCTTATGACTGTAGCTTTTCAAGTTTGCCTTGCAGGCATGTAGAACATGTTAGACTGTTTGGTCTGTGTTAAAAAGAACGCTACACACTTCTCTCTATTTACCCTACAGTATCAAACAGATTATTTTGTGCACATAAAACAAAACAGGACAATAACTCAAAGACTTACAAACACCTCATTAAGACAACATCTCTAGATTTGTTCCTGCTCATTTGGTGGGAAACGTTTGTCTTCGCCTCAGTACCAGAGCTGCTACTTTTGCATAATCAGCAAATTGATTATTGCCAACCCTAAGGATTTGGCCAGCTTGAACATTCACTGCATTCAAATTGTGAAAGAGAACCAAGCATATTGAGTGCATGCTCTGTGGGGGAATCAAAATTGCCATCCTCCTCATTCTGTGTCAGGGTCTTCTTTGCTTTGTCTCATTGCAGTAAAGTGATCCTAAAGTTCATCAATAAGACCAAACGGAGGTACTACAGTATTGTACGAGCGCTGGAAAGTGTGATACACTGGATTTGTCTCAAGCCTAAAACCAAGTACAAAAGAAGGCAAATACTGGTACCAATAAAAGAAACAAAGCTTTAAAAAGGTCTTGAACTTGGGACTTTGTTAAAGAGGGTCAACTGATGTGCTTTAGGCATTCTTTCTTATGAACCATTTGATGTCTGTCAGTCATAACCTTTTGTCAGGACTTGGGTAAGGGAGTGTTTTCTGCTACTGAATGGTATGATCACATACAGAACATGGTGCAAAAAACACCATGAGAAGCTTAGGGAGTCACTGGTTGAGCTCTGGCACCTCCTGTGGAGCATTATTGTTATTTCCTTGGTCTGCTTTTTTCTTGTTAAACTTATTTTGCCCTTTTTCTCTATGTTACTAACATGCTTTGGAAACTAACATCATTCATGGAATGTGTCATCTACTAACCAGTATGGTTTTGCCGTTTAACAATGTACTAACAGTATTGACCATCATATATTATTTGAGTAACAATCGTTATTCTGTTCACAGTTTTTAATTTCCTTTCTCCCCCCTTTTCCACAAAGCACTCAGGCATTGGACACGCTATGGTAAACAAACTACATTGTTCGGTAGATATCATTCTAATTGTTTCTTAGTTTGGGTTTGCCGTGTGTTTCTTTTCTTTCTTTTTTTACTGTAGACGTCATTTACAAAAAAAGGGAAATTGCGGTTGGTACTCTTCTGCTTACTTTTCGAATCCTTTTTAATTTCTTGTTTCATTCATTGGTTTCACCCTCTTTATTTCACTTGTTTCCTGTCCAATTCTGTTTGATCCACCTTTTTAGGAGCATCATTTCGAGCCTTTTGCATCAGGCTGTGGTTAATAATGAGGACCCTCCTGTCTGGCTGGCCTGATGCTCTTTGGCTCAGCCAGTTGTATCCCCATTCACTTTGCATGGCATGCACTTTGACTCCGTCTTGCAAACGTCACACTGCCCATTTGTCAACCTGAATGTGACAGTTGAGCTGTGTTTGTCATTGGTGCTTCTCTTGGTGCTTTCTTATTTCTATTTGTGGTTTCGTAGTGTTCATGAGCTTTTGCATGCATCTGACACAGTGTCCAAAAAAGTGTCAAACTACAGATCCCGTGTCCCAATCAAGAATTTGGGAAATATTTTCTTTTTGTATGCTTGTATTCAAAAAGAAAAGACAAATGCATGCATGCAATTTTCTTTGTCTAATACCCTCAGTCATTGTCATATACTAAAAGGCGATTGTGCTTTTCAGAGCATGTGCTCCCTCTCTAACCTAGTGGCACGTTTTGATTTCTTTTGTAGAACTGCTGGACGTACTAATATGAAATTAATAGTTAAACTAACCTAGATAACATTCTACTAACACCATTTTTGTGTCTGCTAAAGTACTTTTAAGTTGCAGTAGGGGCAATACTAACACTGTAGTCGGCAGTTTACTAACTTTCACTAACTAGAATAGAATTTCTTTGAAGGCTTGCAGTCTTCCAACTAACCAAACTGGACAAAATAATCAGAAAAAACAAGAAACAAGACAATGAAAACAGACATGAAAATGGGTTTCAGAAAAAAAATAAATCATATAGGGAAGTCTGATTGACAACAAGAAGGAAAGGCAATAACATTGCAGTGTATAGGCTGTCTGAGTATAGCGTGTCCTTTCCCTGTGCTTTGTTGTCTAGGTAACAATATCCGTGGATGGGATTCTGACCACCACAGGATATACTCAAGAAGACTACACCATGCTAGGCTCTGACGACTTTTTCTATGTTGGAGGGAGTCCTAGCACAGCTGACCTGCCCGGATCTCCGGTTAGCAACAACTTCATGGGCTGCCTCAAGGAGGTAAACACCACTTCTGTGTGCACTCTGATGCTGGTGGGTGTACAGGATATGACTGCTTCACCTTAGGACACCGAAACAGGCCCTTCCACCCACACGCTGACCTTGTCTCATCATTTACACTTTAGCGCTCCAGTTAGTTTCTCCATCTCTCCTCATATACTCTCACACACAAACTTTATTTTTCCTCTGCCGCCCCCTCAGTACACTCATAATGTTTTACACAGGCGCACACGCACACATCGAGGGGTCTGGCGTACCACATGACCACACATGAAGAGCTCTGTCTGTCTCAAGGTGGACTTTACCACAGGCTCCATACAGCTCTGTCAGGTGGACTTCAAAGAGGAGCTGTGATCCTGAGATCAGGCAGTTGAATTTTCATGAGCAGTCAGCCAAGTGACATGCTTGACTTCACTATTCTTCCACTGGGGAGTCTGCAGTACCAGACTGATATTATCTTATCTGATATTATCCTTCCTAATGATTAACCTTTTTACTGTTAGGTGTGATGTTGTCAAAAGTAGTATGTCGATTTACCTTTGTGCTATTGTGTTATACGGAGGCCCTGAGAGGCAAGTGGTGATCCATCCACAGTTTTCAACCTGTGTGTATAATTTAAGAACAGATGGGAAAAAAAGTATCGCCAGGATAATCTTTCATTCCTTTTTTTTCATTTTTTAAACAGGTCAAAAAAGATTCCAGGAAACTGCAGGTGGAAAAGGTTTTGTCAGGTTCATTTTTCCACTTTACATTTTTTTTCATGGCAAAATTGCTACCTGCCAGAAAAGGATCATTATGTGAAAAATGTAATATTTTAGTACATTTTTTTACATGTTGATTTTTTGTTTATGTGTTTTGTTTTTACAGGTGAAAAGGAAGTTTTTCTACTATGTATTTCCAAGTTTCTTTTTTCATACATAAAAATTTATTTTTTTTTATTTTTTATTTTTTTGGAAGTGATTTTTTTCTTTTTTTTTCAAATGGATCAAATTACACTGATCCCCACCCAAACTTTTTCAACTGCAAAAACCTTTTTCTTGTTGCTTTTTTGTAAACAATTTTCAGAAATGAAAAATAAGTAACTTAAAGTAAAATTAGAACAAAATGATGTGGGCAAAACTTCTTTTTCAACTGCAAAAACACTTTTTTATTAATAAACACAAAAATAACCCTCTTTTATAAGAATTAAGGAACTTTTTTTTTTTTTTTAATTTTATTAACTTGTTCCTAAGCCAAAAACACAGGAGAGAAAACTATTTAGAAAATAAATCAATATTTTTTTTTCTCTTGTCTCTCAGGGTCTCTGTAGGTTATAACCATCTATTTGAAAAAAAACATAGCTCACAACAAGGCACAGAAAAGCACATCCCTGTTTGACATGTACACTGCCAGATGATGTATTGAATTCAGCACATTTTGTATCTTGGATCCTCCATGGCGTAATGGACCCTTTGAATCTGGCTCATGACTTACAGAATGTCATTTGTCACTCGCCCCCTTTACTTATGTGTTCTAGTATTCTAGAGGTATGTATAGAACCTACACTTTATCCCCAGAGATGAAGCAGGAGAGGGAGAGGAGGAGGTAATTTCTCCAACAGAGGGCTCATAAGTTATACCTCTCACTTTAAGCTGTACAGTAGTATTTGTTATTTTTGCTGGCTAATAGGGATTCTGACCTAAAGCATTTACTTCAGGAGCCACCAGGGATATACAAAGATATCTACCAGGCAAATCTCTGAGGTATCGCAAAATGATCCATTCATTTATCTTTTAATTTCAAAAGCTATTCCCCCTTTTCCTCGTCTCTCTCCTTTCTCTTTTTGTACCTTCTCTTGCTCCTTTGGTGTCCTACATTTTGTCTCTCACCTCAAGCACAGGCTGTCGTCCTCGATGAACCTCTCGGAGAGGTCTGAGGCAGCTCTGTTTAATGAGCAGGCCGGGCGCGGACCACATGTCCACACGCCATGTACAGCTCATTACAGGACTGGTTGTTAAAAGGGGTGTCTTACTTAACTGCGTGTCTCTGGGGTGCTGCAGATGTGGTGACAAAGGGAATGGAATTGGTGCACTCTAAGGATGTTCATCCACCTCAGTGAGCTGCCCTTGCTGCTCTTGGTCAGCTGTGACCACAGCAGCTGCTCTCGCTATCCTGAGATCAATGAACTGAATTGCTCCAAAATGTAAAAATAAGGTGCATAGCTGACATTGTTCCCAGGAGATGTGACACAGACATAGGCTGGGTTGCACCGACAAGATTCATTTTAAACCCAATAAAGTAGTGGTTTAACTTTAAATCATGTTGCACCAAACTTTTAACCTAGCCTTTTTGAGATGGACTGAGAAAAATCAAGTTCGTCAAAGAAAGGTGCAGAAACAATTGAGTTTTATGATGAGTCTCTTCTTTTCAACACCAGTTAATAATTTAGTAACAAGATGAAATTAGAGCTTCTCTGCTGAGCCACACGAGCAGTCTAACTAGGCTAAATCGTGTTTTAGCAAGCTAGCAAACAATATAGAGGTTGTTTTGGGTTTTTTTTTTTAGCTTTTTTACCTAGCTAACAGTGTAACATTTTCTTTACTTTTTAGCAAGCTAGCAAACAATATAACATTTTTATATGATGTTTTTAGCTAGCTTGCAAACAATGTAACGTTTTGTTAAGGAAGCAGCCAAAACTGTTAATACATTTTAATTTTGCTAAGCAAACATCTCCATATTGACTCAACTCTATTTAATTTCAGTTTAAATCACTAAACTTGGATACTGAACTGAGATTAGTTTTTATTTGTACACCAGAGCTCTGCTTAATTTTAAGTCTTGAATTAATCTTTTTAAACCAAAGACCAAAAAGGCCAAACTCTGATGAGAGCCAATCTTAAATTAAATTAATCATTATTGATGCAACTCAGTCATAATCCCCCCCCTTTTATTTGCTCGTAGGATTGTTTCATATTTATTCCTTAGTTTTAATAGACAATGCAGATGTCAACACCACAAAAGAGACTAAGCTCATACACTGTAAAAATTAATAGTTAGTTTAATTTATTTGGCTTTTAATCTGTTGCTGGCACTTTTAGTAGTGCATTGAGAAGCTCTGTGTATCACGGGATCCAGCCTGTTGAACAGAAGTCTCAGATCATCTTCTGTGTACGTCGTGATAACATATGAGCAGTGGTTTAACAGCGTGTGCTGTGGGCCCTGATTGATTGCATGTATCGAGGAGGCTTGTTGCAGCATTCGTGTGCAGATTCCAGTCTGAGTTGCCACGCCTGCCTGTTGGTTCTGATGGCAAAACAAACGGTGGTGCAGTAATAGCTCAGTTGTCACAGCCCGAGCTTGATGACAAATTAGTGCAGCACTAGTAGTGCAGCACCAGTTGTAGCTCAGACCAAAGCTCCTTTGACTCTGAAAGGTGCCCTTTGTCTTGACTATAAAGAATTGATTTGGGTTTATTGGCTGTATCTGTTGCATCTTTAGTCGACATGACTTAAGCTCAGCAGACAGAGACACCATCTCTTATTCCTTTACTCTTTTTCTTTGACATCTTTTCTTGTGTTGGGAGACTCTTGTCAAATTATCTTTTTATTCAAATTCTTCTTCTATGAAATCTTTAAAACATTCCTTTTGGCTCTCAGTCAGACTTGAGAACATACTTTTTTTTATTGTATGAGGAAGATAAAGATGTGGGAATAAAAGCCTTCCATTATCTGTTTCCTGTTTTCTCTGCGGTTAAATGCAGGCTGATACAGTCGGTCACAAAGCATTTACAAGAAACTAAGCCTGAGCTCACCTAATTCCGATGCACCGCTATGAGCTCCATCTACCTGAACAGTTAGACACAGCAGATCAGACTCAGTGATAAACATAATGCTCCATGCAAATGCAATCCCATCGGAGGTGTCCCCGTTTTCAGGTGAACGCTTAGCATGGCAACAAATAAAGAACATGGGCAGTGTTTTCCACAGCTGTAACTCATTTCATTTGTCCTGTTCAAAGCAATATAGATTTAGCATTAGAACTCTTTTGTTGTGTAAATACATATGCATACCAGCCAAAAATGATGTCTATCTGTCACAGTAGCCTTATCTTCTAATTAGCAGAGGTGGCAAAGCTCACACATTCTGTACTTTAATAGAAGTACAGATAAAAAAGAAAGAACCACACAAGCAAAAGTACAAATTCAATTTCTTCATGTAAATAAAAGTGAAAAACTACAGGCTCTGAAATGAACTCAAAGTACTTTTTTGCCTCTGACTCTGACTTTGACTTCATTTTTGTCTTTTGTATTTTTTGTCTTGTTGCATCATTTACGTCTTTGTTGTCTTTTTACATCTTTTACGTTGTTTTTTCGTCACATTACATCTTTTTCGTCTCGTTTCTTTATTTTTAGTTGTATGTTTTTTAAGTCTTCTAACATCATTTTTCCTCGTTTTGTATTTTTTGTCATTTATTTGTTCTTTGCCTTGTTACATCTTTTTCGTCCTTTTACATTTTTATTGTCTTGTTACGTCTTTTATGTCATCTTCCTCTTACATCTTTTTCATTTTGTTGCATGTTTTATGTCGTTTTTGATCTTACAGTATGTATTTTTTGTCTTCTTATATTTTTAACATTATTTCTGGTCTTGTTACATCTTTATTGTCTTGTTATGTCTTTTATGTTGTTTTTCTAATTGTTACACCTTTTTCATCAGTTACTTTGTTTTTAATCCTTGTTACATGTTTTTCATCTTGTTATGTCTTTATCATTTTTTTAAACATCTGTTGTGATTATTATGCACCGATCAATACTGCAAGAAATTGTCTTATCTATGTGTTATTGTCTGATCCATTGAGGTTGAAATCAGTCTTAAAGTTCGTCCAATAACACAAAATAAAAATAATCAATAATTCCACTCAAATGGATAAAAATCAAAGTAGCAAGCCTGTTTTGAAAATGTGAAAGTATACATATTTGGGTTCAAACGTAGGGAGTAAAAGTAAGAAATGAGTACAGATTCCTGAAAAATCTAGTGAAGTACACTAACAAAGAATTTGTACTTAGTTACTTCCCACCTCTGCTAATTAGTAGTGCTGGAGCAGTGTGGACTTTGACTTGGCTTGTGCCCACTGGGGGGTAGTTGTTAAACATTATTTGCCTCATTATCCCTCTTCCTGCCATATTGACTCTTTAAAGTCTTAGTTGTCTTCATAATATTTGCTTCGCAGAATGATCGACACATTATATTAATACACTTAAAGTGTGTGTGTGTGTGTGTTTGTGGTAGGCTAAGTTCGAAATTTCATGAGCGCACTGATGTTTTAATGAAAAGTTTTGACATTCACCAAAATGTTAATTAGTTTCTCATATGGAAATTGGATGTAACCAGACAGAGGGACTGTTGCTATTACAGCTGCACTTACACCAGATACTCCTTCATTATGGAGATTGGATAATGACGAGGTTATGGCTGTCTCTAATTTTTTGCAAGACTGTCGCCAATTACACAGTGCGGCATGCAGCGCCTCCCCTGCACGCATTGTATCTGCCTCTTTAGTCTTTAGAGACGTGTTTTGATCAATATTTTGAAGATTTGCTTCACAAGCAGAATTGAATATGCCTTTTATGCCGCCTTTATAACTATGAAACACAAGATTAAAGATGAGTTTCATGCACAACAGTAAATAAAAAATGATCAGACTGGCTAATTGGTCAGTTGATACTTGCGACGTGCGAATGTGATAATGATCTTCATCTGTGGTTAATTGGTATTTTAATGACATTACGGTTCATTCTTTGTAATGAGTTGCTACTGTCTGTCACTTGTGCGCCTCGGCTCTACAACACTTGGCATCTCAAAGGTCACAGCACTAATGCACTTCATTTAGAGAAGCACTCTGATGCCAAACCCTGTCTGCTTTACAGTGTCTGAGAATATAAACTAGTTGTGATAGGAGGGTTTCTGCATAGAAATGTGTCGATTTTTGCATTTCATCAATTTTGTAAATTGCACAGTATACTGAATGTGTTTATGTATGCTCATGCACTCATTTTTAATTTGCTTTAGAGAGGCATATCTATCATCTGCCCACTTTTATTCTAATCACAGGCTGCAACAGGGGCCTTAATCAGCATTTTACTCCACACCTGCAATCAAGGCAGCAGTTTAGATTTATCACTTTCCATCTCACTTTTCACACACAATCCCAGGAGATGCAACCTGATAGAATCGTTTCCCCCAACCATTATCACCACTGCCTTTTAAATTGAGGCCGTCTCTTCCCTCAGTTGACACTGATGCTAAAAGTCAAAATGGATGTCTCAACTGTTCACACTTCACTCAGCCAGGGTACACTGTGCATGTGTTGTGAAGGTTTCAAATTTGGGAGCAAAGAGAGCAGGGGGGATATGAGTGACATTTGGTGCCACGTAAACTTATTTTGTCATGCACGGGCAAAGTGTGACAAAGATGACATATAGAGTGTTTTCACGGTGTGTCATCAAACCCGTGGTCGGCCATGTTGGCGGTATGGAATGTCAACAACCCATCCAAACTCGGAACTGTTCCTGATTATTTGCTGCCTTCAAATGGGGTCACGTTTACCGTCTTCATGAGAAGAGTTCACATGAACGCCCCTCTTTTGTGATATTCACGATCTTTGAAAGTTGAAATTGTCTGAAGCTCCGTGTTATGCACACGACTTCCCACGAGTCCCATTTGTTTGCAGCATGTTGGTCAAAATGGTCAATCGTGGTCAACCAGATATAAGCTTGTAAGAATAATAAACTAATAAAATAATAAATTGGTTGAAGAGGGATGTTTTTATTGTTTATATGTTTAGGACTGATCAGCATTTTGATCAGAAAAGTTGTACTAGTAGACTATTCGACTTGAAATCCTAAAAATTTTAGATATTTACTAACTCAAACCACTTGTTTTTTCTTTTTTATGACGCATCTCTTCTTTCTTTCACTCCATCTCACTTCAGCTGACGTGTTTTTCTCAAAGGAGAAATTAGAGCATCTCTGCTAAGCCATCATGAGTAGGCTAACCAGGCTAAATAACTTTTTAGCTAGCTAGCAAACAGTGCAACATTTTTATTAACTTTTTAGATTGCTAGCAAACTGTAAAATTTTGCTAACTTTTTAGCTAGCCAGTAAACAATATGTTTTTTAATATACTTTTTAACTAGCTAGCAAACAATATAACATAAAAAAATAGCTAGCTAAAAAGCTTTTAGCTGGTAGTAATAGGAGCATTACTGCAAAAATATATACTTCCCACTCGTAATAAATCCATTAAGAAGATTGTTTGAATTGTTTATGTTTATGTTTATGTTTATGTTTATAACAAGGCAATAACAACGAAGGCAGAATGATCAGTTGTCTCAAGTCCTTGTACATTTCACGCGTCTACACATTTTCTGACTTCTTAGACTCCTAAAGCTAGCTGATTGATATTCAATGTATCTATTTCAGCCAGCGTACTTACACACTCTTCTCCAATGGAGCACTCTTCTCCTTTGATACAGTGAACTTTCAGATCGTCACTACTGAGAAGACGTAATGTAACTTTGGAATGATGAACTTCATTTAGTCAATTTGTCATAATCTATTCAAGGTAATTATTTTACATTCGCCATTATCTGAATTCTGCAACCAAAATGAGGAACAGCACGACATTCCCATCTCTTATCTTTCCCTTCATAGCTATGGATTGAGATTCCTGTGGCCAAGACCTTCTACTCTCATGACTCCATTCCTGGTTGATCCTGCAAACATGTGAGAGGTTGAAATGTCACATGGACAACTACTGTTCGACATTTCCAGCTCATTAATTCTTGAAAGCAATTATACATAAGGATTATTAGATTGCCTATATCATTTACATTCTGCAAAAGAAGAAGAAACAGCAAAAGAATTCAATCTCTTACTTGTAGGTTAGATATGCAACTGTGTATGTGACTGTGGAACTGACCTTCTTTCTCTGCCTCCATTACAGGTTGTGTACAAAAACAACGATGTGAGACTTGAGCTGTCCAGGCTGGCCAAGCTGGGTGACCCCAAGATGAAGATCCACGGTACTGTGGCCTTCAAGTGCGAGAACGTGGCCACTCTGGACCCCATCACATTCGAGACGCCAGAGTCTTTTATCATCCTCAACAAGTGGAACGCAAAGAAGACTGGCTCCATATCCTTTGACTTCCGCACCACAGAGCCCAATGGCCTCCTCCTCTTCAGCCATGGCAAGCCCAAGCAGCAGCCGAAGGACTCCAAGAGTCCCCAGACCCTAAAGGTGGACTTCTTTGCCATCGAGATGCTGGATGGCCACCTGTACCTGCTGTTGGACATGGGCTCAGGAACCACAAAGACCAAGGCAGTCAATAAGAAAGTCAATGATGGCGAGTGGTACCATGTGGATTTCCAGCGAGATGGCAGATCAGGTAACTTTTAAAGCCATTAACTTGTAAAATCTTTGCACAAAAACCATGTGGCAAAAAACGCTGTGCTCTTCCTGCTACATCTGTGGTGGACCGGACTGTCTCTTGGAGTGTTCATGGCCCAGAATAGAAGATATCCATGACTAGAGGCTGTGTATCTGTATTGATTAGTCCAGATTTTGACTTTAAGCCTGCTCCTGACTAGATGTAAGCCTAGACTTTGCAGCTGGCATGACTATTAGGTTGGACTTAGAATGCCAAGTTACAACCGACTTAGTTTAAGACCAAACATAAGTCCTGTTCAGCTGCAACCTGTGGTCTGAATAGACTCATACATGCAATCCAACATTCAGCAGAAACCCAGAGTACAAATTAACTGCCACTGCAATACTATTGTTGATTCAGAATTAACTTTTCTGTGAAAGAAAATCTCCATTACCACTCCAGGCTGATACTACATCACCACTGAAAATCAAATATTAGTTTGCAGCCGATATTTGTTGTAAACACTTTAATGAAAAAACGGTTTGGAAGGCAGCCACCTGACTTCAGATGGTGCTATCTATGTGTCATATGTCGTGATTCCAGACACATATTTCCCAGAAAATAACTTTGCCCCCTCTCCTGTCGTGTCCTCTAAGCCCCGGGTTGCTCTGCTCCGGTCCCTGTTGATTTGCTTATCTAAGCAGCAATTTGTTAGCGTGTGCTTAGAGCCAAGGCCCCGCAATGTCATGCTGCAAATTAGATATACCCCTTGACCATGTTTTCCACTCCATCTCAAGAGGTGGAAATTAGATTAACTGTTTCATTACCCCCCAAAGCTATACTGGGTTGTGGTCTAAATTGAGCTATATACATTGTTAAAATAGCTATACAGCCCATTCATGTGCTTTTTTAAAGCTCCACATTCAGCCCCATTAATCATTGAGGGTTTTATTTTTGTTGCTGTTAAATTAAATTATTTTAGCTCCAATACTCTGGTTGATTTATAGTAATATACAGCACAGAGTGGCTTGGATTCAACTTAACATAACTGTGTGAGGAGAAAGATGTGGGTGACTTCTCACATAACATAAATCTACAACATTTAGTTATGGTAGACAAATCTATAAGAAACACTGTCTTGCTAAATTAGATTGTGTTCATTATCTGTCTAGTATCCTCCCATCATCCACCCCCACATGCTTACACACAGCACACGCACACACACCGACACACGCGCGAGCACAAAAGCTATCGAACATCTTTTTTTGTTAGTCGAGCTCACTCCACTCGCTCTTCTCTCTGTCTACCCTGCCTAAGTTTCCATGGAAACAGGAGGTGGTCTCTCCCAGGACTGAGACAGTTACTGCACAGCGCTGTGCTGCTGAGCTGTGCACTAATGACATTTCAGAATAACTTTTCTTCCTTTCGTCAAGTCGAAGGCATCACCACTTACAAGAGGACATAAAAAGGTCTCTGCATTTTGATGACTTCCCCTGTGAGAAGAGTAACAAAATGGCGAGAATGCCGAAACGTGGTGTTTAAAGTTACAAAGCAGTTTTCAAATTAACCAGTGCTATTTTATCTCTGCTCAGCCTTTAGTTTTAAGCCAATTAAAACTTGCAAGTTTGCAATCCTCCTAAATCTAAAATCTTGCATCTCGAGATTTCCACGAGCTGCACAAAGCACTATTGTTTGCAGTGTGTAATGATGTGTGCATGGCACCTCAAATGGAGGCATTATAATTTTTGCAGTTCTTTTGTACTGAAAAGGCCTCGTGTGATTTCCATTCCCACAGGATACATGTAATTTTAATGGTGCATTAAATAGCAAATTTGTGCAAATCAAGTAATACAAAAACCTTCACAATAGCTTTTCTAAATGTGGGTTTTTATATTTATATTTCTCCTAAATTGATATTTGGGTAAAAGCTGAGCTGATTTAGAGCTTTGTAAAACAAAGAAATAGATCATTTGAGGACATAGGCTTCAAAAAATGTGAAGACATGTTTTGATGGTTGCACCGTAACCAATTTGTTACCTTTATTAGAGCCTGAATGAACATAATCAATCCCTGTCAACGTACTATTCAGTTCTAATAGTTCACATATGAAGTTAGTAGCACAGCCAGAGTCTCTATTTGCATGTGGATAAAAATAGGCACACAGCAGCTATTCGGCTATTCACACCCCTCCCTCTTGGTTTACCTATAAAGACTCAAGAGCATCAAAATCATTTGGCTGAGAGCAATGCAGTGGGTGAATGGGTTAGGACTGTCCCGTGAGGACAGTGGAGGTCAGGTCCTGACCCAGGTGGCCTGTCCAATTTCATTGGGTTCAGGCAACAAATGTACTTGGTTAGGTTTAGGCAACATAGGTCCTCTGTTGGGTTTAGATAAGAAAACTACCTGGTCATGTTTAGGCAGCCACACTACTTGGTTAGCCTTAGGCAACAAAAGTACTTTCTTAGGTTTAGGCAACAAAAACACTTGGTTAGGTTTAGGCAAAAAAAAAAAAAAAAAAAAAAAATCCTTGGTTAGGTAGGTTTAGGCGAGAACACTAGGTTGGTCAGGATTCATGGTTTGTCTGTGCCATGTGGATGTAAATAGCCATATGCAAAAAGCATTGCTGTTTATGGACTCCTGGGTGCTTATTTCTGTCATGCTAGGCTGCTAGACAATATACACCTAGATATAATTAGCCACATTGGCTACTGACACTTGGGTGCAAATAGCATCTGCCTAAAACAGTCCAGTTCCCCCCATGATATAATCCTAGCTTGGCTCTTGTAAGCTGTTACACACCTTAGCACCCTCTTTTATACTTTTTAATATTTGATAGAATTAAAGTAATTTTTAAACATGAGAAAAGAATTCACTGATCCCCCGAGAGCATGAGTCACAGAACATATGGTATTCTCGGCTTTTTCATTTCAGTGTCAGATGTTTTCATAAGTACACACCAACAAGCACATCACTCAAAACACAAGTGCAACACAACAGCCAGACATAATTATCTGCAGCCGAGTCCTCCATGTGTAACACTTCCTGCAGCCGTGACAATGGCGGATAATGATCCCTGCCCTATTTAGTTTAGCCGGCTCTTCCTGCAGGAAGCAACCCTGTAAATGGACTCGCGCTCTCAGACAGCATCTTCTAACCTCAATGCATTAGAGACGCTAAGAGACACTCCGCTTTTAAGTGAGGGCTTCTGGACCGGGAGTGCTGCAGGTCACTCATCAGAGACATTACACGGACATTGCTCTGTTGTAGCTCCCACTTCCTGCAGGGGCACGCGCACCACTACTTCACAGACAAACGTGCACACTTTACAGTACACAAACAGACACACATGCACATACACACACATATAGACAACACATCCCCACAGCCCACTCACAAGCTTCTCTCTCTACAGAGAATCCAATCACATAGAGAGATTTGGCCGTATCGCCCTAACTGGATTGTAGTAATCCCCTGTCTAACATGTTTTGGGGATGTGTGAGTGGGGTTAGGGGACATCATGCCAAGTTGAGCCTGGCTGCTGATGCAGAAAGTGCGAGAGAGATCTAAGATGTCATTTGGACCCCTGCCTTCAGGTTTGATGATGGAGTACCACTTACAGGTCAGGCTGTAGAGAAAGAGAGGCAGAGACAGAAATGTGGTCCTAAGTGTTTTAAAGTTGGCCGGAACGCCGATCTTTGTCATCATTACTCATTCACATTTATTGCCCGCATCATCATTTCGATCAACCCTCTTAAACTGTACACCCTGTACTTGCTTCTCAAGATATTATTTGCTGCTGTGTTCCTTCGTCTGCTTTCTTATCTGTCATCGTACACCCCTCCCTCATCTTCTTTCCAGACATCTTTATCTCCATGTTCCCATCTTGTTCTGTATCCATCTCCTCCTCTTTTATGCTCGCTAACGTTCGCAGAGACACATCCCCTTCCCCTCACGGCTATGAGTACTGTTCCAAACATAGGCGATCCTGCAATGTGTGTATGTGTGTGTATGTTTCTCATGCTGCTAGCCTGGTGATGGCACGTGTCCCCATGGGATTGTATAGTGCCTTCTGACTTAACATAGCTTGACTGTGTTTACACACTTCCTTACAGGACTGTGACAAGTGAGCAGAGCACTCTGAGCAGATGCCTGAAAGATGCTGACATCCTTCTCTTGTCTCCCACTTACATCAATTTAGACAGACATGCTTACCGTAGACTTACAGCATCCTTGTTTGCTGTTTACGACTGTAATAAGAGTAAGTAGAGATGCCACAGGATTTAAAGAAGCCATTAGATGATGACTCCTCGGGTATTTGTGAAGGTATAATTCACAGACTACACTCTTGGAAATAAAGAGGTTAACTAGAACCATAGAGGGTTCTACATAAAACCCAACAAAATATATACCCAGAACCATCTTTGAAAGATTTCACTGAGGACCCCTTATGAGAGGTTCTACAGAGAATCCTTCTGTGGTGTAATGGTTCCACCCAGAACCCTCTCTGGGGGCTCTATCCAGAACTTTTCCTTCTATGGGTGCTAACAAGAACCCACTCAGGAGGTTCTAGCCATAATCTTGTCATCTTCCAAGGGTTTTATCTAGAAAAAGGCTCCGGGGGCTCTGCCAAGAACCCTTTTACATTCCAAATGTTTTTATCTAGAAGCCGGCCAGGGGGTTCTACCAAGAACCCTATTCCAAGGGTTTTATCTACAACACATCCAGGGGGCTCTAACGAGAACTCTTTTATACTCTAAGGGTGTTATCTGAAAAAAAAACCTACCCTTAGGATTCTACCGAGAACCCTTTCCACCTTGTAAGGGTGCTAACAAGAACCAACCCAGCATGTTCTCCGGAGAACCTATTTATTTTCCAGTGGTTGTATCTAGAATCCACCCAGGATGTTCTGTGGAGGACCTTTTTATATTCCAATGGTCTTCTCTAGAACCCGCACAGGGGGTTCTGTTGAAAACCTATTTATGTTCCAATGGTTTGATCTAGAACCCACTCAGTGGATTCTACTGAGAACTCTTTTATATTCCAAGGGGTTTATCTAGAACTCATCCGAGGGATTCTATCAAGAACCCTTTTTTATTATGTTACAAGGAACCCTTGACGATACAGTTCTTCAAGGATTTCAAAGATCTTTGAAGAACTCTTTTTTCTGGAAAGGGTTCTATGGATGGAAATGGTTCTTAATGGAAACTTGAGTCTTACAAAGAACCCCTGACAAACCTTTTCTTCTAAAAAGGGGTTCTGGGTAGAACCTCAGCTCTTCAGAAGAACCCTTATTTCTAAGAGTGCAGTCTCCCAGACCGAAGGTATTTCGTTCTACAGCAGCTTTCTCCCGTCATATGGCAAGATGTGAAATAAGCGGAGTATACTTCCATCACGATTCACGCTGACCACGCCAATGCTCATTCCTCAGCCGGGCACCTGCTCTACTCCGAGAAAAGTTTCCCCGCTAATGAGTTTGATGTAGTGAGCTCGTTAGCTATAACCTGAAGGGAGCTGTTCTGGCTGCGTGACGGGTGGCCCTTGCCAAGTGTGCAAAGCTTGGAAGTCACAACAGCTGTGGCTGGAGAGAGCAGGGGCAGTGGGTGGCGGCAGGAAAGTGCCGGAACAGATGCCTGGGGCCAAGACCCCGAGAAAAGAGCTGGAACATGTTAGTGGGACCAGGTTAATCATTGTGCACTAGGCCCTTAGCTGTCTCTCTCAAGCACTTTGTAAGAAGGCTGACTCACCTTGGCTGTAAAGAACATACATAACCAAGACTATTATTATCCTATAGAGTGATCGCAGTGTTTTTGTCTTTTGCTGCAGCCTTTTTTGAAATAAAAAGGAGAAATATATAAGAACCTTGCATTCAAAAATGAGTTCTGCAGTCCAGATAGCGAGTTGGAGCCATGGACGGCATATTAAATAGATTGAATCTCTATTCAATATACAATCTATGGTCGCAAGATGAGTGCAACATTATATTTTGACACTGACAAGCGACAATGACTCCTACACTGTAAACTGATCAGCTCTTTATAACTGTCATTTGTCTGTCGATGTAAAGGTAAGCCCCTTACGTTGAAAACAAACCCACTGCTCTGAAAATACACACTCTGGAGCTGGAGTTCTGCCTGACTCCATTATCAAATCGCTCAATTTAATCGTTATAAACATCTACTCCTTCTAAAAGATTATTAATGATTTCTTACGACTCATAAACAGACACTTAGTCATTGAGCAAGCATTCGGCACTCCTTTTAATTCTAATAAATGTGAAACAGCCAAAGCAAAAACTGTTGTTTTGCCCTGGAAAAGAAATTGCTCATCATTTTATGATTTATTTCTCCTTTAACCAATCAAAAAGCAAAGAATAACACAATGGATTTGCGCTTTCATTGAAAAAAATATAAGGATATTTATCATATGTATAATTAATTGTGATATGTATATTCATGCATGCTAATGGAAGCTGTAATGAAATGTGAAAGGCCCCATTTAATGTCTAATGTGACTCTTAAATGTGCCAGGCAGCCTTGTTGAAAATTCATGTGTGGCTTAGGGCTTGTTTCCCAACATAAACACTTTGACTGGAAAAGTAACTTAAAAGCGACACACTTCTTCCACATACAAGCGGTTAGGACTCTGCCATTTAGCCCGAGGCAATCAGCTAATAGCTCCCTCATATCTGCCATGGCATGCATCTGCCACTCAAAATGCAAATTATGACTTTATGGCAATTTTATTTTTGAGCATCCTTACACTTACTATTTCTCTGCCACTCTCCCCGGGCAGTGGCCTGTGCGGATCCTCGGCAGCACGGCATATAGATTACTGGACGAGGATGCGGGCAGTGGAGGCAGCCACCATTAATTAAAGATCCACAATGGCTCCTGCACTGAGAGTAACAGATCCATATACAAATTAATCACCCCGGTCTGAGTCCCACAGTAAGGCCTTCCTCTCCACAGCTTTACAGTCCAGTCATGTCCGCTGTTGTTTACCGTGCTCCAGATCGAGAATTAAACCTGAATGAGAGCGATAAATCATGGTGGGGAAACACACAAACTCTCATTGCAGGTTTATGTGTTGGAGAGGCAAACAGAGGGAGAGACAGGGTGAAAAAAAACAGCCTGCAGTCCGTTAATCAAGTTCTAAAAGATGGCTATGATGTTTTTTTGTTTTGTTTGGTTGGTTGGCTGAAATGATAGAGGGGGCAACGATTTTTCTTTTCCTCTCCTTCTTTTTTATGACCACTGCTTTATAGATAAAGGAGATTTATTATGGGAAATCCAAGGAAAATGGAGAGGATACTCTTAGGGATCCCAGATTAGGCCACTAATAGACTAGCTGTCCTGTGATTAATGCGTCTTATCAACACTCATCAGTCATTCTAAATGAAGAAAATCCTGACCCCGTCCAGATGGATAACACTAATTAAGCTAATTTCTTCATCAAACCATCTTTAAATGGGTCGTCTCTGCATGTTTATGTTACTGCAGGGCAGGTAGTGTCTTTTAGCATCTATAGTCAGAAATAGGTGTTAAAATAAATGTATCCCACCATATCCTCTTCTATTTTTTAGGTACCATCTCTATCAACACCCTCCGTACTGCCTACACAGCCCCTGGAGAAAGTGAGATTCTCGACTTGGATGACAATCTCTACCTCGGGGGTCTGCCAGAGAACAAGATGGGGCTGGTGTTCCCCACTGAGGTGTGGACGGCACTACTCAACTACGGCTACGTGGGCTGCATCCGGGATCTATTCATTGACGGACAGAGTAAGGATGTCCGGCGCCTGGCCGAGGTCCAGAAGGCTGCCGGGGTCAAGCCCTCCTGCTCCAAGGAGCCTCCCAAACAGTGTTTGAGCAACCCCTGCCAAAACAACGGGATCTGTAGAGAGGGCTGGAACCGCTACGTGTGTGACTGCTCCGGGACTGGATACCTGGGACGCTCCTGTGAAAGAGGTAGGACTTTGTTTTCTGTCTCATTTCATCTGCCTAACCGTTTGGATGCACATCACTTCTGCCCATGCATAATCTGGATTTGTCAGTGTGTGTCTGATGCTACACAGTGACACACTACGGTCACACCTTATTTTACAGTACACTAATTAGATGTAACAAGCTGTACTTTGTATCAAATTAAATAAAAGCTAGAAATAATATGTTCTTTATTAGACAGTAGCTCTATATTAGACCCTTATTAGACTTAATTAGGGGAAATTAGTGACACTTTACAACAGAACTGTACTGTAAACTCAAGTGAAATCACATATATTAGATATTAAATATTCTGTTCAACTTTAGTTAACAACGTAGTTCTGTTGTGATGTGTCCCTAATTACCCTCTAAGAAAGTCTAATAGGGGTCTAATGCTGTCTAATAAAGAACATATTATTTCTATTTTTTTGTCTAATTCAATACAAAGTACAGCTTGTTACATCTCATTAGTGTACTAAAATTAAGTGTGACCCATACTTCCACCTCACTATGCATTGTTTTGAAGTAGGTATGGGATTGTACATATCTGAATGTAATTTACATCAAAGACAACCGGTTTTAATTTTATACACAGTAGTTTTAGTATTTCTATCTGAAGGGATCTCCTTTAAAGTTCGGGTTGAACAGCATGACCAGACAACAGCCTGCAGGTGGTCTTTTTATCCAGGCTGATGGCTGAATATCAGCATCTCTCAAAAGCAACCTGAAAGCAATATAAGACAGGCAAAGAAAGTGTGCGTGTGGAGATAGACAGCCAGACAGAATGAGTCAGGGCGCGCACAGTGTTGACTGGCTGATGTTAGGCTATGTTGAGTGGCAGGTGACTGATGCACCGCTGAGACGCTGCTGGTCACGTCCACCATGCACACTAGCCTGTAAATTGGCTGTCTTCTGCTAACCATTTGGCTCATCAAACCACTCGCTCATGACCAGACGTGGTGCAGAATACTTATCCCAATCTCCTCGAGAGAAGAGAAATAGGAGAAGTGAGTGTCACACGGCGAACTTTTATAGCTCCGTGTCTTAGCTGGAGCAGACGTGCACCTGACTCCGCAGTTGTTTATCAAATGGAAAGCACAGGTGTTCGTGTTAAAACAGAACAAAACAAACAAACAAAAAACGAAAAAAAACATCTAAAATATCTCAGTAGTGTTTCATGTTGGCAGAGTTACGTATAGCATTTTAGCATTTGTGACACTCTCCCCACTGTCTTGGTGGATGTCCTGGCCGACCTAAGCAGGCAATTGGCTTACTTGGGAGGGTCATCAGCTGATTAAGTTTACCTGGGCCCTTGACCTGTAAAACCTGGCCCCGCTGCTCACTCTCCCTCCCATCCTACAGCTGGCTTCCACCCTGCATTATTGCCTTTTGACTTGTCTTATGATTTTGTAATAACCTTAGTTTAATAAATTAGTCTTGTTTTAAATCTATTTCTTGTGAGGACTCCCTACTTATCAGAGGTCTCAGGTTCAAATCCTGGATGAGCCCCCATTTTCAAAAATTGGCTCAGTGACCCTCCCATGTCAACCAGTTGTCCACTGAGGTTGGCCAGGACAGTGGGAGGAGCATCACAGCATTATAAAAATGACCTGTGTACATCTTCGAGATGAATTTGCTTGAAGTTAGCCCCCGTCACCATCTTGCTGGCCTTAATGCTCCGATGCAGATCCTTTAACATTTCAAATTCCTCAGTAGTGTTTCAAGCTGGCAGAGTTACAGCACTTGTGACGCCCCTTCCACCGTCTTGGAAGGTGTCCTGGCCAACCTCAGCGGGCTATTGGCTGACATGTGAGGGCTGTCAGCTGATTAAGGTCACCTGGACCCTTGAGCTGCAAAAACTGGCCCCTGTGCTCACTCCTCCCTCCCTTCCTGCAGCCACCATCCACCTTGCATTATTGTCTTTTGACCTCTCATATGATTTAGCGTAGTGTTTGTTTCACGAATTACTCCCTACTTGTCACATTCCTTCAGCCAGTTTGCAAGAAGTCTCGGGTTAAAATCCTGGACGAGCCCCCATTTTCAGAAGCTGGCTCAGTTGATGATGACCCTCCCATGTCAGCCAATTGCCCACTGAGGTTGGCCAGGACAGCCTCCAAGACACTGGGAGTGGCATCACAGCAAAATGAATAAATTATTTGTGTGTGTCTGAGGCTACAGTGAAAGATGACTTTGCTTGAAGTTACCCTCCATCACTGTCTTGCTAAACTGGTCTTCAAATTCCAGTGCACATCGTTTAACATCTCAAATTCTTCAGTAGTTTTTCATGTTGGCACAGTTACAGCATTCGTGATGCCCCTCTCACTGTCTTGGAGGGTGTAGTCGCCAACCGCACCTGCCAATTAGCTGACATGGGAGTATTTCTTAGTCTGTAGTGAGAGATGAATTTGCTTGACATTATCCGCTGTCACCGTCTTGCTAAACTGGCTTCAGCTGCAGATCCTTTTTACTGTATTTTTGTATTATGTTGTTGTCGAATCTGTAATTTAGCAGCAATTGAGAGCCAGTCATGAGGAAATTCTGCGCTCACTAATGCAGAGCTCAGCACTGCCCTGCTTTTCTGCCTGCTCAGTTTTAGCTTGTTGACCTTTTTGACCGGAGTTCTGACCTCTGACCTCTTTGATTGAAATCTAGCTGGATTAAAACAACAACCGGCTGTGCGAGGAAGCCAGATCCTTTGCTTGCTAATATGGTCTGCTCTGAGGCAATTATTATCTGACAAAAATTGGAATTTCAGGCTTATTTACATAATCAGACCGTGTGAATAAATATGTCGGATGTATAGTTCATTCACCAAAGAGAGATTAGCAATATTAACTTACATTAATAGCCATGGATTTGGGTGTAATGAAAATCAGTTGAGAGTCTAAGAATGTTATCCAATAGCTTTTTAAACTCAACCACAGATGAGTGGCTTAATGACATGTTTATTTTGTATTCATGAATTAATAATAACCAAGTGCATCAGCCGAAGTGGGTGTTTATTGTATGAAAAGCTACTGTATGCAGTGAATTTCTCATGAATATAAAATCAACACAAATATCACCCTCGACTAGTTCAGTGTTTGCAATATATCCTTAAAACCAGGATTGCTCTCAAGTGGTAAAGCTTTCTCTATTGCAGCAGAATGTATAGAATTTTCATCATGAAATCTGAACGGAGCGTTAGCAGCAAATGAGCGAAAGCAGTTAACATATGCATAATCAAGGCAAATGTCAAAAAGAGCCCAAGCATGTCACACTGTTATCACAGCGTGATGCATCTGCACAGGGACGACAGCAGGAGCAGGTTCTCTCATTGGAGAAAAAAAAAATGAACTCCAGTTGGAATGTAACACATCCCACGCAGTCACATGTGTCATCTCTACATGTGCTCGTGCTTATCCTCTGCGCTCAAGTCACTCACCTTGTAAAATATTGTTACCTAAATATCCTGTAATTGGGATGCAGAGTTTGTCTGGTTTAGATCATGATGATACAGCTGAAATCTGCTGAGTCAAATGCAGAAGCAAAAATGATACAAAACACATGATACCAGAATATGAATGCAGTCATGAATGTCTTATGACATGAGACAAGTCGTCTGATTGTAATTAACACTAAGACGGAAAATTAAAGCTACATTTAAAAATGAGTGCTGCAGTCCAAATAGCAAGTTGGAGCCATGGACAGTATATTAAATGGGTTGATTACTTTATTTCTATATTTAGTTATTTATTTTTCCCATTTTGCTAAAATATTTTGTGGCAGAGTGTAGAACTGGTGAAATAAGTGCTTGTTGTAGGAAAAGAGCTCTAGATTTCACAGTCTTTAAAGGACAAATATGTACCAATTGCATGTCCAAAAATGAGTAATGCAGTCCCAGTAGCAAGTTGGAGCCATAGCCGGTATATTAAATAGGTCGAATCCCTATTTAATATACAGTCGATGGGTGAGTTGTTTCCCTTCATGCCTCCTCCCCAGACCTAAGAAAGCTCAGGCAGGCTGCAGGAACACTGCAGGAGTGTAAGACGAGTGCAACTTTACAATTTGACAGTAACAAGCGATGACAAGTCCTACACTGTAAGCTGATCAGCTGTGTATAACTGTCACTTGTTTATCAATGTAAAGTTAAGTCCGTTATCCTCAAAACAAAAGCCAGTTGATCTTAAGATGCACGCTCTAGAGTTGGAGTTCAGTGACTGCCTGCCTTGCTGCTGCCAGACTGCGTTAAGATACTGCTCAATTTTATTTTATGATTTATTAAAGTAAATGTATATTACAGTCTTCTCCTGTAATATTTACTTTTGGAGTAACAGCTAAAAGAATATACATGAAAGAGAGAAACTGACTCCCCTCCATCTCTGTGTTAGAAAGGCTTGGCTCCCCACATGTGCACTTCCATTCCAGCTAATGAGTTGACAGGAATTAGGGCATAGTATATGAGGGAGGTGGAGTGGGCATGGGATACAGATCGTTTCACTTCAGTAGGATAATTACTTATCCGGAGAGTGCTCTTGGATTCAGAAAGATATAATCCACTCTGACCTCGACTGGAAACAAAAGCAGAACAACATGCGGCTCTGCGTTTGAAACTACTTCACAGGAAGCGCCGCGTTTTAGAGAGGTCTCCGCCGCTGTGACCCCCTTTTATCCCTCCCAACACTTGAGCATCTTCTGGCATCTCGGCTCCCCTGTCCAGCCCTCTTGTTTTCTGGCCGTCTCCGCTCTGTGCATGAGACTGGCATCGGCGAGAGTGTGTGTGGGAGCAGTGGTACGGAGGACGGGCCCTGGCGTGCTGCCAGCTGTTTTGATGGCTCCAGATTGCCTCTGCGCTGGTAGGATGAAGCAGGCACCAGCAGGCCGAGGAGCTGTCAAAAGAATTACCCCAGCTCTCACTTATCCATGCATGGTGTACCACCCGGTGGCAAAATACAGCTACTGCATATGGCGGAGGAGGAGGACGACAACGAGTGGAAGGAACAGGAGGTGGAGCTTCGGAAGAGAACCATAGAGCTATTCGCCCTATTTTGAGAGATTTTAATTAAGCAGACAAAGCAATTTTCCCCCTTGCATCCCAAATGTCTTCCCCTTCATTGTTCCTCCAGTTGCTAATTAGCCCAAATATTAGTCTTGCAGTGTGAGGCTAAGGCAGCCTCCCAGATGGTGGAGTAGGTGCATTGCAGAACATGCACGTATTCCCTAATGAGGTATGACATGCTTGATTCCAGCACTGACGGCACCTGCATTATTTCACACTGACAGCAACCGCAGATGGATATTTACCTGCACATACCTGCCATGATTAAAGATAGATGCTGAAGATCAATACACAGATCGATACACGACAATGTTCACTGTGCATCACATGTGCTACACACACATAGACATGCATACACGCTGACGTATGCACATTAGCAGACACTTTGCACATTGCTTTGTCCTGCTTTTTCCTGCTCAGCAGGGGTTTTATGAGGGTGAAATGTGTTTATTTTGCTGTTAAATACAGTGCTAGAGTTGTCCTGTACCAGAATTTTAAAGGTCATTGCAATTCTATAAAAAGACCATACTCTCTAAAATTCTAAAATTTGTTTTCCTTTTTAACTGGGGCCGTTAATGATTAATTAATCGATTAATTGCCATTAAAACATAACCAATTAAAAATGTATTAATCAATAGAATAGAAATGGCAGAAATTCTGACTCACTTGACATTGTTTTTTCTGCCTGAGCCATTTGTTGAATAAGGAAACTACCGAATTGCACACAAATTACAAAAGTTGCAAACCCTACTTTTAACTTCAAGCATCTCTGCTTTCCTTCTTTAATAAAATAAGCCACCCATGACCTAACCAGGCGAAAAATGAATTTTCTTTGGCAGTGAATGCTTGAATTATGTATGTACAACTTGCAAAACAAAAACAATACAGCAGACAGCAGCAGTAGCTGTCCTTTTATAAAATAAAAATAATAAAATAAATAATTAGCCATGAAATATCATGGCATGTATTGTCACAGTCCAGTACAGTATTGAGACATTTTTTTTTATTCTGATTTATTTATACATCCTTACTCGATACCTCTTTCCATACCACAGCAAAAAGAAAAAAAATCCTTGGCACACAAAATAGGATATTTTTTTCTTTTCTTTCATTAATTACCTGCACATAATGGTGGTGCTACGAGATAAATTTAACCGAACTGAGGTCTTGAATGAGCACTTAGATTATTTTTTACATTTATTAAATTGCTATGGCAACAGCTGGGCATGTACATGGGTACATGCATGTATGCATATATGTTTTCATTTAACCTTATATTTTCATCTTATTCCATTCTGAACTTAATTAATTATCTGTATATATGTTGTATTTTGTGTGTATTACGAAGGAACCCAAATTAATGATAATATATACAGTATAATGATAATAAATGTCCTTGAATCACTGAATTCTTTTTATAGCTTTGGTACAGATACTGTCAAATGTTAGTATTGTATTGTTGTTACATGCAATATATTGTTTCCAGTATCTTGATTTTGATTTGCACATATAAAAAAAAAAAATAAACAAAACAATATAAATGAGAATAAGAATTTGCAAGGGAGGTTTATCATGGTTCTCCCAGTTATAAATTGAAGCAAATCAAAATACAATTACAATTACTGAGTACAATTTTAAGCCTAAATAAGAACCCTAACCCTAATAACCCTAACCCCAGACTCCAAGGCTAAAATCCTTTTTTAAAGCAAAGGTCTCACACAGATAGGGTGATATGAAAAGAAGCAATAGAAAACAAAATGATATAAGGCTCCACAAATGTCCACAATGGCAATATCTACAATATTTGAACAGAATACATAATACCATTATGTATTAAATTAGTGTAACTATAGAAAAGCTGGTTCTTTTAGCACATTTATTGCTTTTCAGAGCATAAAGCCATTTGCCATTGGCCCGAAGCTAAAGCCAAGAGGTGCAGAATGTTATTGCGTAATTGTGAAATGCCCTCAGAGGGGAATATGGCTGAGTTTTAGCATTAAAGCACATTTTAGCCATGCCCTTTGACAGCACACTGTGCGTTAGTCACCATTCACCACACTTGAATATAGTCACAAATTAGAGAGAACTGGTCGTCTCACGCCCTTAAGCGATGTACACAGATGCGCTGAAAATCGGTTGAAAAACATGGAAAATGTGGCTGTAGGAGTGCTGGGGGTTGATTTTCTGGGGATATAAGCACATATTGTCGGATGGAGGTTTGGTGAAGAGTGAAATAAGCAATCAAATATGTTTTAGGGCACAAACCTGAAGGAAGCGCTCAATGAGTCTTTGAGTCTTTGTCAAACGATTGCGTTTAAGCTGTACGTTACAGCTTTTAGTGTCTGGTTTCTACAGCTTTGTGTAATAGGTCTTGTTCTAGAGACCTTGATGGCACAGCAAGAACAAAGACGGAAGATTAACTTGTAAATCATTAAACTAAGTGGTAATTCTCCTTTAATAGTCTCAATGGGCTGAAAAACCTAATTCGCACATACTAAATCTTTACCATCTTGGCTGTGGCGTGTATTCCTGACAGCTCTTGCTGAAGTTGCAGGTTCCACCGCTCTGAACGGACACACTGATCCGTTTTTTACCTTTGCTCTCATTTCGTAGCCCCGATGAAGTCGCCGCATGGTCACAGAGCAGCAGACGTGAGGTTGGCCCACGACGATGCTGCTTCACTCAGTGTAGAGGAAGAGAATAGTCTCGCTGTCTCTGGAAATCTACTTAGCTGGCAGGTTGTTTTCTCACATTTAATAGCCAGTGAGTCTATTTCTTGGATTGTGTATACTAAGATACTCAAAGAGGGCTGCGGTGAAGAAGACATGAGCGGCTTTGAATTATTTATGATATCTCTGAGCCATGAAAACATTTTCCAAAAGCCTTTGGCAGGTGTTTTCCAGCAAATTTTGAATTGGATTGGGCCTGGCGCCCTGATACTGTGGGACATCACAATCCTGTGACATGCAGCTGACAGCTCTCCCTTCCTGCAGAGCCTGTTCTCCTTCGGGGAGAAAGGAGGAAGAACTGTGTGCCTGTCTGCCAGTACTCCCCCTTGTTAGTAGCACAGCCTTATTTGTTACTTCTGTAAGTGGGTCCCCCTCCCCCCCAATCACTCCTTGTTTTCTTGTGAAAATCAGAAAACAATGTTGTATTGTGCTTTACAAGACGGAAAATGAATGCTTGGTTTAGTTTGGTATGCTCCATCTCCCCTCTGACAGCCTCCTGTTGGGTTGGCACAGACAGCAAGCTCCTGCTTCAGTCCTCTCAATTTATTTTGATATTAAACACGAGAGTGCCATTAAAAATGACTTGGCTTCCACGATTGGGTTTTTGACAGGTGCTCACTTTGCATTAGGTAATGATTCCCTCACATGTCATTCTCCATATTTTCATATCTATCTGGACTTTTCTTATTTATGGAATTTTAGACAACCTCTTATATATGAATCTCATCAGAGGTGACACGCTGAATGAAATGCAATATTTACTCCAGTTCTAATCTATAATTCTTTAAAAGATTCAAAACACTTTATTTAAACATGATATTGAAAAGGGTATCTCACATTCTGTCTGTTATATGCAGCTGGTGATTAAAAAGTCAGTGCTGAAACAATGCTATACCGTTTTGAAGAAGAGACGGTACATGCTCGTTTGAAAGCATGTGCATAAGACTTACATAACACTGTTATAACCATAAACCTTGCTGTTAATAAGTGTCATTCAGACAAAAAGTCATTTTTGATGCAAGTTGACATTTGTTTCGTTATAGTAACTTGACAATAATCTAGCCTTGTTATTACAACTTGACATAAAAAACGAAAACATAACCTGTCATCGTCTTTGTTGTGACAACTTGACATTAACCAAGACAACACAACCTCTCAATGTGTTTGTTTGTTTATAACTGTTGTCATGCATAGTGTCATGCCGTAGGTTATGTAATTTTTAATGCAAAGTTGATATTGTTTGAGATGCTTTCGTTATGACAACTTGATATTAATCATGCCAACAATGTCTTTGTTATGACAACTTGACATTGATCAAACTTAAAGAAACTGGCTATCATGAGACCATTATAACTGTCTTATGAATGTTTTCCCTGATCTCAAGTAAAGTGGTACATTTTGGACTTGTCATAAACATGTCATTAAGTTTTATTACACTGTCAGATGCTTTTGTAACAGTGTCATGAATAATTCCCTTGACCTCAACTGAAGTGGTACCATTTTGACTTGTATTAAAGATGCAATTAAATGTTATAAGACCAGTTTGATGACAGAGTGCAGCACCAAACAAAGACTTTGTTGGCTTGATTGATGTCAAATTGTCATAACAAAGACAAACAATGTCAACTTTGCGTAAAAAAATGACAATTGAAGCTTAATGACACTTAAAGTAAACATCAATTAAGACTCCTTTGTGTTTTCTATTTGAGATGTTTTCATTATGTCAAATTGACATTAACCAAGACAAAAATTTCTTTGTTATGATGACTTGACATTTATCAAGATGATATAACCCACTAGTGTCCTTTCTGTGACACCTTGGCATTATCAAACTTAAAGAAACTCCTTGTTTTATGTTTTAACGTGACGTTATACAGTCATATGTGGTCAGTTTTGACACTGGCCATCATTATAAGTCATAAAGATGTCATTATATGTTATAAGGCCAGTTTGACTACAGAACCGCCTATTTTAGCAACAAGTAATCTAACTAACTGCTATCTTGGTAGCAGCTTGACAGTGTAATAAAACTTAATGGCATTGTAATGACAACTCCAATTGTGTCACTTTACTTCAGGTTTAAGCAAAATATTCATTACACACTTATAATGGTGTCATGACGGCCAGTGTCAAAACCAACCTCATATGACGGTTTAATGTAATGTTAAAACATAAAACTAGACAGTTTCTTTAAGTTTGATAATGTCACGTTGTCATGGCAAAGACATTGACAGGTTATGTTATCTTGGTTCATGTCAAGTTGTCATAACAAAGTCAGTGACTGGTTATATTTTCCTGGATAATGTCACATTGTCATAACACAAAAAGACATCATTAGCTTGATTACTGTCAAGCTGTTAGAACAAAGACATCTCCAACACCATCAACTTTGCATTAATATTACATAATCAACCCAATGACCCTTAATGACAACACTCGCAAACATTCAGAAAGACTCCCTCATGTTCATGACGGGTGTCATGACTTGGTTTTGACAATGTCACAGCAGTCTTATCCACATCCCTTCAAATAGAGTGTTACTGGAGAGATTAACACATATTTATCATGATTAGTGCATGAGCTCAGTTTGTCTTCTTGCGTTTTGTTTCCTTTAGCCTATTTTCACACGTATAATGGATCACATTTCACAGGAGCAGGGTTCATGCTGGAGCAGGGATTCTTTACAGCGCAGAACTCAGATCTGTCACTCATTGTTTGGCAGTAATGATTTTCACATTCCCAACATAAATATGCACAATACCTATTGTCTATTTATATACAGTGTTGAGTGTGCTAAATGCAACATTCAGCCTCATTCAACGTCAGCAAACTATTATCAGCTATTTAAAGATAAACGCACCCTAAACTAACAGTGTTTTATAATGTAACACCACATTGTTTAAGATTTGGGTAGGTTTAGGGACAGAAAAGACTTGGTTAGGGTGAGGGAAAGATCATAGTTTGGGTCAAAATTATCACTCTTCTTTATTCAGCTGCAGCCTGGTAGGCCAGTTCTCACTGGTTCAAGGCCACAAACCTTTGTCTCCACGCCCCATATTTCTCTGCACCAAGGGGCCGATCTAGAGAGGTGGCATGGGGTGGTAGCTGCGACCCTAAAAGATGCCTTGCTGCCAGTCCAATTTTGGAAAATCTAATCAAAATATACATATATATGATAAGTTGTGGTTTGTCAGAAATTTGTAAGAGCAAAATTACAATGTCCGAGTGCAAGTGAATGCAACAACTGCTTACACTTTCCAAAGTTTCGATTTCAGCCAATTCCGCTAGTCAGAAAGCAACATCTTATCCATCTTACGACCATCGAGTTTAACACATTAAGTCTGATTAATTTTAAAAATGACATGTTAAAAAGCATAAATTATAATGCATATAATTTAATGATCCATTCTGGCCACGTTAGGCGAAATGATGGGCTTATGTTCGATGCAAAAAGACGTGTGTTTGAAAAATGTCTGGAGATTTGCAGATTGTCATGTTTGGGGTTTTCATGGTCACTTCCTGTTTTATTTTGGTGCGTTTTCCCTGTCCGTGTCTTTGTTGTTTTTTACTTCCTGTCTTTGTCTGTTTTCCCGCTCTTTTTTGATCGCTGATTATTTTCACCTGTCGTACCTGCCCTCACCTGTGTCTTGTTATCCTCCCTCTCCCTAGTGTATTTAATCCTGTGTCTTTTCCTCCTTAGTTGTTGGTTTGTACTCGTCTTTTGTCAGTGTTTCTTGTTGTATGTTGTTGCTCGTGGTTTTTCTCCTGGACAGATTTGTTTGGTTTTTCTTCTCTGGACTTTTTGCATCTCCTGGATTTTTAGTTGCCTTTATTTACCTTTGCCTCCTCAGTAAGTTTTTTGTGTTTGTTTTTTCCCTGCCTTGTTTGAAGACTCACTGCCTTACATTGATGTAAGCTTTTTGTATCTTTTTGTTACTCATTAAATTTTACTGAAAGGCTCCGCTCTGTCTCTGTCTGCATTTGGGTTGTGCGTTGCTGTGCGTTGAGTTAAAATATTTGCATTTGGGAGCTTTTCCAAGCAAGTAGTCTGTAGATAGGCTATATGGGATTTCTATTGGAGGTGATGTAGTAACATAATCTTAATCTATATTTGATCAGCACTGCCTAATTTGACACGTTCTGAGTTTTGTGAGCAGATTGTGTTGAGATGACACTTTTTTTCCCCCTCTTTCTGGAGTGAATGAAGCATTTCTTTTGATCTGAGACACTGGTGCTCTACTGCGACCTCTAGAGTGAAATGTCGGATACAGCACCTTTAAGTATATAATTCCATATAGAGAATACATCAAATATTGCTGCTAGTAGAAAATGCTTTTATTTGGTTTGAGTGCTGGCTAATAGTACAGTGACAAACATTTTTCAAGTATTAGGCGAGCTTGAACAGTAGCTCCATTTTTCCTGGCATCTGCTAACAGTTTCTAAATGCAGCTCTTTGCTTTAGCTGCCTGGCAGGAAGCAGACAGTTTAGCAGTGAGAACTCGTTTGTCACACGCCCCTGTCATCTGCAGCATACCCCAGGAGGGCGTGGAGAAATTGGATTTGGGTGAGGAATGTGACGGAGTCATCCCAGGGGATGGATGTGACATTGGCTCTGTGTGACGAGGAAGTGGTGATGAGGTGGTGTGTGTACACTGGTACCCTATCGCCCCCGCCACTCTCCATCTCCCGTCCCTCCAACTCGGCTTCTATCTGTCTCAGCTCTGCAGCTGCAGTAATGGCTTTGTTATTGGGTTATGGTTTAGTTACACTACCGGAAATGCTGTTACAACCTCCCGCCAGCGTTAAACAATCTCCCCAGCATTTCTCCAGGCGGCTGCCTAATGCGCTGAGTAAATGCAGTCACCCTGAGCAGAAGCTCGATATTCAGGGTCCACAGACTATTACGATTCCGTCGGCATTTGTTTTTTTTTCCCCTCAGTCAATATCAATTTGTCCTTTTGTAGTTTGTCACTGTTATATTGCAGATACAGAAATTGTGGATGCAAGGCTGCCACCTGTTCTCTGTTTGGTTGCACTGATGGAGTTACCTTTATTTTCTTTCCTGTAAGACTTTTATCTCCTTGTCATGATGTGTTTTTCCACTACTGTCCTCTGAGCATGTACCTGCCTCCACACACTGTGTTTCCAGTGATGGAGGCCACCACCTAAATTGGTACAGAGGAGGAGACAGGACTCAGACTTTGCTGGGAGTTTGGGTGGCTGTCAGCTGTAGTACGCAGTGAAATATGATGCTACACTTGTGACAAGCCTTCACACACTGGATGACATATCTGCCTACATGCCGTTTAGGAGTCACTTACTCAGTGAGCTTTGAATTGACCCATTGATTTTGTATTGTATTTGTAATTCTAGAAGCTTAATCGCTGGATTCATCTGCAGTCAGAGTGAGTCTGTGTGTCTGCTGTTAGTGAGACACAGTTGTCTTCTCTAACAAACCTGCAGAGCACACGTCTGAGACACTGCTGGAGGACTGGAGCTGTCCCTGTGTGTGTCAACTCTCTGGTTTAATCTTTCATCTACACGCTAAGAAATAAAGGTGCTAACTAGAACCAGAAAGGGTTATTTGACTTGTTCATATAGGAGGAGGCTTTTTGGTTCCTGGTAGAACCTTTTATAAAGGTTCCACTTGGAATCCTCTGAGAGTTCTACCTATAGCCCAGCCTAAAAGGTTATACCTGGAGCCATCTGTGAAAGGTTTCACACAAAACTCCCCATGAGAGGTTCTGCAGAGAACCCCTCTGTCATGTAATGGTTCCACCTAGAACCCAGTCAGGGGGTTATCCAGAACCTTTTCACCTTCTAAGTGTGCTATCAAGAACCATCCCAAGGGGTTCTACAGAGAATTTTTTTCTATTCAAAGGGTTTTATTATAGAGTCCACCTGGGGGTTCTACCAAGAGTACTTTAGTTTCCTGAAGGTTTTGGCTAGAACCAACCTGGAGGTCCTCCGGAGTACTCTTTCACATTCCAAGCATTTTATCTAGAATCCACCCAGGGGGTCTACCGAAAACCCTTTTATATTCCAAGGATTTTATCTAGAACACACTGGGGTTACTGGAGCCCTTTATTTTCCAAGGGCTTTATCTAGAAACCACCTGGGGTTTCTTCTGAGAACCCTTTTATCTGGGACCCATGGGGGGTTCTACTGAGAACTTTTTTATATACCAAAGGTTTTAGCTAGAACCCACCCGGGGGTTTTCCTCTGAGAACCATTTTAAAATTTCAAGGTTTTTAGCTAGAACCCACTCAGGACATTCTACTGAGAACCATTTTATGTTATCTTATAAATAACCCTTGATGAAAGTGTTCCTTGGATGAAAAGGGTTCTAAATGGAATCCTTAGTCTCACAAAGAACCCTTGACAAACCCTTACTTCAAAAAAAGGTTCTTTGGGAGAAAATGGTTCTGCACAGAACCACATTTATCAGGAAAAATCATTTTGGAACCCTTATTTCTCAGAGTGTGTGAATGGACTGGATGCTGGATGACAGGTCAGTGCAGACTGCAGAGTCAGTGTAGCAGCAGCAGCAGCATCTGAGTGCATTTGTCTAACAGACACATAATAGCCTCTCTCACTGTGTGTTTGGTGACCTCCAAATACATATTCACTGTTTAATATCTCTTCTCTAATGCATTTCTTTCTAGTCACAACATTAAATTATCTCCACAAATAGGACATCATTTAAAGCTGAACTGACAGCCCGGTCATTGGTTTACCGTAAAACTGCTGCGCTCCATTTTACCGATCACTCATCTTGTTTTTCTTGCTCTTTCTCTCTGCAGAGGCGACCGTCCTCAGCTATGACGGCAGTAAGTTTATGAAGGTCCAGCTGCCGGTGGTGATGCACACAGAAGCAGAGGATGTGTCTCTGCGCTTCCGCTCCCAGCGAGCCTACGGCATCCTGATAGCCACCACATCTCGGGACTCTGCTGACACCCTGCGACTAGAGCTGGAGAGCGGCCGTGTCCGCCTCACTGTCAATTTAGGTAACGCCTCGGACATACACCGACTGCAGCGGCAAAGTCATGCACACACTCTCTCTCACACACACGCACATACATATACATATTTTGAATAGAAGGAGAAGGTGTAAAAGACTTTCAATGGCAAGAGTCTGCGGCTCTCCGCTCACTGCCAGTTGAGCGCACAGCTGCCATCGCCCAGCAGGGAATGCTCGCTGCCCACTCCATCAACTAACCTCAATTCAACGTCCATACATGCGTATTGCTCTAAAGGGAATTGCCCTCACTGTGACCACACTGCTGCACTCTTTCCTGGTGCTGTTCTATTTCAGATACATCCAGTTAGCGTTCATATGGGGAGGCTAATAATTCCTCTGAGGATGAGCTTGTTTATAATATCACAGCTCCTCTCAGCTAGTAGTTACCTAATTAGTACAGGCTTTATGATACATGAACCCGGATAAACTGCAACAGACACTCTTTCAACTGTTCTAGTCTTGTAAATATGTCATTTATAAAATATCAAAAGTATCCAAGTTGGGGAAAGTATTGAAAAATACCGAAATTGGTGATGCCACAATGTTATACTTATCTAAATGTCAGCCAAAGGGTCCAGTGCTGTCCAAAATAAACCCGAAACTTTTGCACAATGCAATGTGCGAAAGGAGATTTTTCATCATTAATGCATTAAGTAGGTTTGTTTTCTTTTAGTATCTTTGTAATGAATAGCTTTACTGAAAAACTAGCATTAGTTGAAGTACATCATTGTAAACATTTAAATTTATCTTAATCAACATTTCTATGGGTTAGTGCCAATTTATATTGCCTTGTACACAAGTATACTATTAACTACTTTATATATAAGGGATCACGTACAGTAATCAGGGCATCCTTAAAGAGTTTAAAGATAATGACCTCCTGACTGTGCATTATTCTGCTTATTGCACCAAAAAAAAAAAAAAAAAAAATCAATGATTTGACACAAAGTATTGACTTAAAAAATTATTTTCTTCATTCATCATGTACAGCGAGCAGGTCATTATTGTGAAATAAATCCCCGATAGGGTGATGCGGACCCTGAATGAGCCTGATCTGAACTGCGTCCACAGCAACGGCCTGTTTTTCATAGCAACGGTCTGTTATACAGAAATAACAGATGTTAGAATGCTGTAATTGACCAATCAGAATTGTGTATTAAACAAAGTAATGTAATAAACTACAATATAGTGTATTTAACAAAGCCATGCAAGTGGTAAGAAATAATGTACAGTGAGCAGGTCATTATTGAGAAATAAACCCCGACAGGAGGCAGGAATCATCCTGAAGGGGTTTATTTCTCAATAATGTCCTGCTCACTGTACATCATCCCGCTAATTACATAGTTACTTCAATAATTTTACACAAAATACTGATTTAATGATTCTATGGATTTAGAAATTATTTCATTGTTTTTCCAGACTTTATGATCAGAACTGCAGTCCATAGCAATGGTCTGTTCTTCATAACAACAGTCTGCTATGCAGAAATAACAGACGTTAGGATGCTGTAATTGACCAGTCAGAATTAAGTATTTTAAAAAGTCATGTAATAAACCACTATATAGTGATATTGATTAAACTACTACTTTGGGAAACAAAACCCTAGTACCAGGTTATAGTTAAGACACATCTTTGAACCACCATCTCTCAGAACTTTTTATGGAGGAAACTGTTATGAATAATAAACATTTGTCAGACTGTAATTAGTTTGAGGTTCACCTCTTTTTTTCTCACAAAATCTCTGTGCTAAAAAAGCAATTTTAATGCATTTTCAAAACTTTCCCTTCATACAATTCACCTTGAGGACACAAAATCTGTTTAGTTTGTTCATGTTGCAGTTTGTGTGAGGATGACCCACACTTTTAGATACAATGTCTGGACTACATATGATGCAGCCAACCAACGCCCTGCACACACGTGTTCACGTATGTCGGAAAACATGATTGCACACAAATCAGCAACTGTATCCTAAATGAGCAGAAGAAAAGACATGCCCCCCCTCCCTTTCTGTCTGCAGCAAAAAGAAAATTGAGGACAAAATGAAAGCGTCTGTGTGTTTGTGTATGTGTGCTTATTTGCTCAGGAAAGAATCCAATGATGCCTGTGAAAAGTTTGATATCTCCCAAACAGAGCAATGCCGCACAAATGATAGCCATCTATTTCTCCTTTCCACTGGCTAAACAGAAATGGGCTCCCTAAGCGGAGCCGTTTAGTGGCGCATACAAAGTAGACAGTCTGTGTCTGCTGTCAACCACAAGTAAAGCACGTGTCCCACCACGCAAGACACAACAGCGCCACACACTGACAGGGCTGACAAGTCAGATCATTACGACTACAAAAAGATGCCCTCTGATGAAAACAACAGGTCACCATGCTTTGTTTTCTTTTGAATTATCTTTGACACGTTTTAGAGTTTTTTTTTTTTTTTTTTTAGTTTGTCCCAGGCCATCAGCCCTTGAAGCCTGTCTTCCCCCGTCCCTCCTTCAAAAAAAAAAAAAAAAAAAAAAAGCAGAGCATTCCCTGTGAGGGTGGGCTAGTGTTGGTCTCTGGCTGTTTGCGACCACTTTTCTGCTGTGGTTGACGACACACGACAGGCAGGGCCAAATGGGAAGAAGGGGAGGGGGAGTTCGATCTGGGTCACCTTTCTCAGAGCACGGCATGAGCTCAGCCTCAGGAAACAGAGAGGTAAAAAAAAAAGAAAAGGATAGAGACAGAGTAGCAGTCTACACGACACTGCTGTGTGCTGGAAGATCAGCGTGTTCCTGTACTGACGGTGATGACAATTAGGATCAAGACAGTCATTTAAAAAATATTAGTGGTGGTGCTTCTACCAGTGAAAGAAGTATTATAGTCATATATTATACTGATCAATACCACAATTAAGACACCATGCCGCAATGCCACTTCCCATGCAGAATTTCTTTTTTTCAGCCTGTTTCCATAAAATATATAATTTATTCTGGATTATTATAATTGATGCATTATGCCACCTACTTTATACGGTCGTGCAGTGAGAGTAAAAGTATCAGTACCACATGTATAAATCCTGTGTTACAAGTAAAGGTTTTGCCAAAATTATTGATGTAAAATGTTAATTTGCAAACTAAGTGTTAATTATAGCTGTCAGATTACTGTAGTGGAGTAAAAAGTAAAGTAATTGCCTCTAAAATATGGTAAAATATAATGTAGCATAAAATGGAAATAGTAAGTAAGGCACAATTATGTCAAAATTTACTTAGTAACCATGCTGTACTTACTCAAATGCTAGTTATTTTCCACCACTACTAGTGTTACCTACAGTACCATCAAGAATAGTTGTAGTACTAAGGCAGTTTGTGCATCATCAATGTATTGTAATCAGGGGAATTCATAGCGGTCCCTTCCGTCTGTCCTTATGCCTGTCAAAAAATGAACTGCCCTGTGGCCACAGTGGCCTTGATGCCTCGCCCACACTGCTCTTTATCTTTATCTCAAAGTTATGACTAATTATCTCAAAATAATGGGTTAGTATCTAAAAATAATAAATTAGTATCTCAAAATAATGACTTATTATTATAATGAATAATAATGACTATTATTCAATTACTATTTTGAGAAAGTTTCTCATTATTTTGTGATACAAATTCATTGTATATTGCACACTATTTCGTATGACGTCATTATACCGACCTCTGACAGACTCCAGTGTTCCTGTACAAAGCGTTAGCAAATTAGAAAAAAATAAATAAATAAATGAAGTATAATCTTTTTTTTTAATGGCTTGTCCGCATTTGGCGTTCGGACCTCAAAGAATTGACAACAACAAAGGTCAACTGACCCCTAAAATGATGAAATTTCAAGCCTGATTGTAATTTTAAGTTGTAAGATAATTTCGGGAATTTGACAACACACAGAGGTGCAAAATAGCCGCAGCAAAAAGTTGATAAAGTTTATCATAGATGCAGAGATAGTTAGACAGCCAGATAGTAAGAAAAAGATGGAGAGAATTGGATTAGCTTCCAACTGGCCCTGTCTGACTCTGACCAAAATCTGATGCTCTCACACTCTATAGGTGATCACAACATAAAAATGAACTAAAACTCTTAAGCTCACAATATATTAAAAAGTGGCTATGTGGAAAACAAAGCAGTGCAAACAATGTCACATATCTAAACATCAGCTCTCATGATTTCCTGATCTACATCAAGGAAAATTTAAAAAACAGATTTTGTAGTTTCCTTGTTCTACATTGCTGGAACATGAATTCCTATAAACCCCGTTGTGCTCCTCCGGCACAGCTCCACTGCAGTGCTTTTTACCAGCACGTTGCAGCTCGGGGGCCGTGGGTGAGAGCATCAGAGGACGGACAGTGTCCGTGTGTGTGTCCCCAGAGGGGTGGACTGTATGCTTTAATGATGTCTGCAGCTGTAACGTTGAAAGATGAATTTATCTCTCATCTATTCTTCCCCATCTAGATTGTATCAGGATTAACTGTACCACCAGTAAGTTACTGTTCACCTTTCTTCTTCTTTTCTTCTTCTTCTTCTTCTCTAACTCTTGCTCTGTTCTGTTCATGTTTAAGTCTCTAGAAGTGTTATTACAATTTCTTCTCTGCAGGCATTAAAGAACTCAGTCTGATGTAATATGAAGTAGAATATATCTGACTTGCACCTTGCATTTGACATAGACGTAAGATTTTATCACACCACATCCAAGAGCTGAGGGTACATGGTAACTGCTCGGTGGTGTTGTGTGCGTCAGCTGTCCAGGAGAATAATGAGTAGTGGGGAGGAGATGGAGGGAGGCTTGAATTAATGACCAACCTAAATATGGCAGTCAGCTGTGATTCTACACACTGAGTTGTTCCTAATTAACGAACCTTTTCACTCACAAATTCAGGCTGATATAAAACGCATGCTTTGGAGGTGCAGGTATTTTAGACATGCATGATTTCCCCTTCTTCCCCCCCTCCTCGCATTTTATTCTTTTTTTTTTTTTTTTTGTGGTGTGTTTCCTTTCTACTTCAGTATTTCACGCCAGTTGTAAATTGATGAGGCCATTCAAGGCGCAGAGGAAATACAGAGTGTGATTTTATTATTCTCATTAACCTGCCTCACAGAGCAGAAAGAAAGGGATAAAGAGGGAGGGAGAGAGGATAGATCTTGTTGTGGGATTCACGGTGGATGTACGTGTGTGTGTTTGTGTGTGTGTGTGTTCCAACACAGAGGTTACATTGCAATATTTTGGGAGGTAAATATCCCTGACATTTATTATTCAGGAACAGTGATGAATTAATAATTACCTCGCTGGAGTCATAATACGTGCATCCTCTTCCTGTTTAATGATTCTGAAGTGACAGACACACTAAATACCAACAGAAATCAGACAGTTTAAGCTCTATAATAGAGTGTCACATACTGTCTATAAGGACAAGCTGTCCTCTCTGGAAACACGAGTGTTGGATCTGTGTGTGTGTGCGTGAAGTGTTACAGTATTTGAAGGTCATTGCCTGATGAGAAGCGGAGACTTACACAACAAACGCCTCCACACGGAGTCACATGACGTGACCTCTAGACATGCCTCTGTGAGCCAGCCCTCCTTAACACCTTTCTAAATGCTAAATAGCATTGTTCATGCGACTTGGATTGCATCCCTTGTTTGTGTATGCAAATAAAAAGCTCCGAGCTCTAATTCCCCCTTCCTATGCTTTAAAAGGTCATTCTTGGTTTATGAGGATAGTGTGAAGGCTTAATGTGCACATACATGGACAAGAGTGGCTGTTAGGCAAATATTTGTCACATATATGACTGATTACTTTATTTCTATATTTAGTTATTTACTTTTCTCTACAAATATTGTCCAGTTCCATCTAGTGGTGTGCATCATTTTGCTAAAATAGACAGGGGCAGGATCAAACTTGCCAACCCTCTCGAGTTTCCCAGGAGATTCTTGGTTTTCATTGTCTTCTCCCTATTTCATCCTGGGATCACAATTCTCTTGTATTTCTCCCAAAGTCTGACAAATTTTCACACCTTTTCTCTTTTTTTTTCATTATTGCAACCTGCTTCTGACACTATACACTGTGTATGATGGGGCTACTGGAAACAATCTGGAGATACGATACGTATCATGATACAGGGGTTACGATTCAATATATTGTGATATATTGTGATATATTGTGAAATATTGTGATACTGTGAGCAAGGTGATATGTTGCTATTTTTTAAAATCTAATTTCAGGAAAACTGTCATAGTATAAAGAACAAACCACCATATGCATAACAAAGTTAACTTTTTTTATCTATCATGTAGCAGCCAACACAAAATGAACCACTGCCACAAATCTTTGCGTGTATCACAATATCAAAACAGTGTTCTTTTAAAATCGATACAATATCAGTATAAAAGTATTATATTTTCTTACACCACCTAGTGTATAAGCCCTATACGACTCTTAAAGTCTGCTGTTTTCATCCGGACAGCAATACAACTACAGCAAACCGGACTTCCTAAGAAGAATTCACGTTTCTGAAGGAAAGTTTTAAAGGAAAGGGGCGTGCCTTGTTGTTTTGTTTTTTTTTTGTTTGTTTGTTTTAAATATCTGATGACATATCATGGTTTATCATTTTATAATTTATCACAGTAAAAATATTACAGCCTTTAAGGTGAGCAGTATAATAGCTGTTTTAGTGTTAAGCGGTATGTTTTAATAAGCAATTTACTTTGGTTTAATATCTGTTAGTGCACATTTTCTTAATGTAATTCTTTTATTTTCCATAAAAACAATAGTCTTAAATGACATTTTACCATATTGTCACATTTCCAGAATTAAACAATGTTTAATAGCTATGAAGACATAAGCTGTGGATGTTTTCCACACATACCCGAGCTCAATTCAAAGAGAAAATATTTTGATTCTATTAATATTTAATATCATGCTTAAGGGAAAGCTAATGTTTAAGTAAGAAAGGAGCAAACAGCAGGTCTTTCTTTAATAGATCCAGACCTAATTGTGTCATATGCAAATGTTTAATTGAAGTTCTTGGAAAGAACTGTGTTAAGCCGGTGAATTTCCACTTATGAAGAGTTAGCACTTAATACATTTTTTTTCTGGGTTGTTATTTTTCTCCGTGTTATTTTTGTCCTCTCTTTTTTTCTTCCCCGTGTTAATTAATGTGTCTTGTCAGGCGCTGCAGCTCCGGTCAGCTCGGTGGATGAAGAATTTCAGCACCGACTCAAAGAACACATCACTGTCAATTAGGGACCTAGGCTCCCTGGGGCTGCCCAGAGCTGTCTGAAGAAAACACTGCCACTTCGACTTAAACACTGTTAACAGGCACTGAGTGACAACAAACTAAAAATATGAACTAAAAATACCTTGTGACAGATTGGCTTTTTTTTTTTTCATCTGCCATTCTGGTGTTCTATTATTCATTAACATGAACTGCGGGATGATCACAATTTACAGTACAGCCAGGATGCGGTGATGAGGGCAACTTTATGTGATTATTCTCTCTGTGACCTTCTTGAGCAACATCCCAAGGCTCTTTTCCCCTCGTAATTAATCTTCTCCGCGCATCAATCTTTCGTTTTTGACTTATTTAGTGTGAAAGAGCTGCAGGAGATTCTTTTACATGGATATCACACCTGTGTGCATGTTAGAAATGATAGATGAGCTGGAGATTTAAGGGTAGGACGCACAGGGGGAGAGACATGTACAAACCTGCAGCTGAAGACTTACATTTAATTGCCATTATTTCTGAGTGCTTATGTTTTATGCAGAAATTCAGAGGTTTCGTGGATAGATTCAAACATGAGATCTAAATGAGGAATTATTTGAGGACCACTGTTTTCATGATAACTAACATTTTATTGCAACCTCTTTATTCAGAAAGAGGGAGAGTAATTATTTGCACATTATGTAGAAAGTTAATAGATAATGTTTCGATCCTCACTTGGATCTTCATCAGGTCAGAAAACTGGAAACCCTACCCATATTTATACATCTTGCACCTCAATAGGCTGACAAGCTGTGCAACAGCAGGTGTGGGTAAACATTCAAACTACACAGGGAGATAAACATTCAAAATCCATTAACAGTTCAATAAATTACACCAAATAATTGCATAGAAAATACACAGAAAGACAGTAATACAGAAGCATCAAATCATCATCTCAAATTCATCATCTCATACATGAAAAATCCACATGACCTTCACTCAGGGACCTTCACAAGGACAGAATCTTAAAATCATGTAGAGACTTCAAGCAGCAACATTCCTCTCAAGGTTTGTCAGATCACATTTCAACAAAGAGAAACAAAAAACTGTTGCATTAAAGCTACTGCAAAGAGTTTTTATGAAACAGTCTCGCCTGTGTTTACGTTTTTCCAGGCAAAGTCACGGTGAGTCGTAAGTTAGCCTGTTAAAAAGAAGCATGAGGAGATTTTTCTAGATAATTTTATTTTTGACGTTATATTTGGAGTTATCACAGTGGAAAAACTACCACTTTTGTCCGCAGGGGCCTCCAAAACCAGCACAATTTCAAAGTTCTTTGCAGTAGCTTTAATAAAAACAACATACTGTTGATTTAGACCTCTAGGTGTGAGAGTCTGGAGGGTGAAGATATAAAAACTTTCTTTTTGGAGTATCACCTCCTCTTCTCTGAGATCTAATGTGCTCAATGCCAACGTGTCTGAGAGAGGCAGCTGGATGATTTGCTTCTCTGAAATGCACTACTACCAGGTTATGTTGGTCCTGGGTCCTAATGGAGCTCCTGTGCTCTGCTGTCCTGGTTTTTAGCGCTCTTTGTGTTTTCCTACATATGCTAAACCACATGGACATTTGAGGAGATATGTTACATGTCTCATGGAACAAGATGTTGTGCCTCTTTTATGCCTATCTATTCAGCTCATTCATTATATTTCAGTGTATGGCTAAAACGCTCAAATCTCACTGGTACATACATTCAGAGCATTTAAGACACTCAGGAACCTTTCCAGCTTCTCACAAATGTGGCGACGACTGCGAGCCATATCTGGCATCTACCTTGGTGCCTCAACCCCCAGACTGAGAACCACTAGTGTCAAACTGGCAAATCAAACTGAAGATTATAAAATATCCCCTTGTCATGATACCAGAAACCGTAATCTCATAATGGAAAATTCTGGGTTTTCAAAGGGGGGCCGAACTTAATGTTTTACTTGTGAATATTTTCTGTGGACCTTGCAACAGTCTTCCACATAAAATCTCAAGATAATAGTCTCTTTGATGTAACTATTTTTTATGTAACAAATCTTACAAGAGAAGGCTGGGATATGATGTAAATACAGGAGAACGTAAAATACCCCCTCCTGTTCTCGTAAGCCTCCCCTTTCTTCAGCAAAAATAAAATTACAATACCCTGAATTACAATTAAAATTAAACCTTATTATGTTTGTGTATCTGTCTAGTATCCAGTGAAGGGAAAGAACAGTGGAGTGTTTGAAATTAAGTAGCAATTATGAGGAGGTTCTTTATGGTTGCACTGAATTAGTTTCATAAAGAGGCCAACACGTTGGCTCAGTGGTCCTTGTAACAAAAAATTAACTACTTAAATTAAAAGCTGGGAATAAACATTGACATCACCCAAAGTTACAGCATGCTGAGGGACTTTCCTGTCATTCTGGCAGGTAGTTAACATGAAAAGAAAAATTAAAATAGTCTAATCTCAGCAGTGTGATGGCAGTTAGATCGAGTCGTGATCAAAACAGCGTGTTCGGTACGGAGTCTCAGTTTATTAAACAAATAAACGCAAATGCCAATGGCTGCCGCATATTAGTATTGATTGAACACTATTTAACCTCTGCTTGCTTAAACATTTTCACAGGCTTTTCCGTTAGCAAGGCATTGATTGGACAAATAAGTTGCCTGGCACAGAGGTTCTCAAATGGGGGTCCGGGGACCTGCTTGAGTCCTTGAGTCGGTCCAGGGGGGTCCTCAGCAAAAAGGGGAATGATTTATTTTCACTGTAATTCCATGTATAAGTAACATAATGGTAAAATATGTGGCTATTCGGTCATGGATTTCATACATCAGTGTTTCCTCTGTATTCATTTAGCAGTAGACCCTTTTTGGGGCCTCTTTTAATTATTAACACTAGAACCGCCAAGACGGTCTGACAGACCGTTTGGGTTTTTATAATTCAAATAACTCTGTTAAAAAAAAATCTCCAATCTTCTCCTTCTATGACTTTTCCTAAATATGTGTCTTGTACGTTTTCTGAAGCTCATAAGGTCCTAAAATAAAACACATAAGATTTATGAGCATTTATACCTCCGACCGCCACAGCGGTCACACAGACCGCTGGTGAAAATGATACATTTCGCGGGGTTGTTTTCCCGCGGATATGACTTTTTTTTTGTTGTTGTTATTGTTTATGCTTATATATTCCATATTCCATATTCATACGCGGGAAAATCTGAACAGAGAGAGATAGAGAGACAGAGAGAGGAATACTGACAGAGTAATACAGACCGACAGACAGACAGACAAAAAGACGAATAAAGACAAATCGAAAACGGAAACAACAATGAAGAGAGGATCGACAAAACGATATTCTCTGGAAGAGGCTTTGGCAAAGCTTCAGGAGATTAGTGAGGGGGAGTCAGATGGCGGAGAAGTGTCCGACATCAGTGATGTGGACTGGAGTGAAGAGGAGGAAAGTTCAGACTCTGAGTCTGAACCCCCACGGCCCAAACATAAAAGATATGAGCCGGCTGCCCCATCTGTTGATGTGTCAACTTCAGGTAGGCATGGCTGTTAATTTTGTTCATTTATTTTTATTTATTTATTTGTTTTTTATGAGTTATTTTGTGTGGGACAAAACAAAGATGACATTGAAGTTATAGCGCAGCGCAACCGTTGATAAACAATGAATACGATCTACAAACTATATTGATGCTATAAATAGTATAGGCTATAAACAGTAAGCCATATCCAAAATGATCCTCACTAACAACGAATAAGAAACTGTAATGTTGCCTGATAAAATATCTATAACAGTGCGAACCGATCCCCTCCCAACAGCTGCTGTCCAGTCCAGCGCAGACGTTACACTGGTCTCTGAAAGAGCTCGCACGTCAACTCCAGGTAGAACAATTGTTGTACTGTCAAACAGTTTTCATCTATCTATGTAAAACGCGAACAACAGACAATGGTGTATAAAAACCTAATGTAATAAATCTCAACAGTGAAAACACCAGTAGACAGCAGGAGCGCGCCCACGCCGTCTCCAGATGCACCATCTACAAATTCAGGTAAAAATATCAGAAAACTCTGCCAAAGTACACCAATACATAAATTTTCGTTTCCAAATATTTATTTGAAAACGAAAATATTTCTCTAAATAAGTAAATGTGCTCTAGAGCCTGAGAGAAGAATGGTGATTTGTAGCTCCTAAATGTTCGCATTATTTTCCTGTGTGTTTATTTTGTAAAATATTGAAAATCTTGCCGCCTACTTACCAGGCATGTATATAATTATTTATGTTTGCAGTCCCAAGCCCATATGAGCAGGGGAAAGATGGGACCATCTGGGAAGCTGTCCAGCCTGGTGCGCACTCGGGGAGACAGCAGTCCCAAAATGTATTGACAGAACCCGCGGGCCCCACAGCTCACGCTAGGCGCAATGTCGAAGACGCTTTGAGCGCTTTTTTGTGCTTGCTGGACAGGCAAATGCTGCAGCACATACGGGACTGCACTGTGGCAGAGGCGCACCGCAATGAAGAGGACAAGTCATGGGATCTCTCCGTTGCCGAGTTGAAGGCCTTCATTGCCCTGCTGTACGTGAGAGGAGCGTACAATAAAAACATCGAGATGGAGAGCTTTTGGTCTGAGGAATGGGGGCTGACATTTTTTAGAACCACTATGCCCAGGAACCGCTTCAGGGAGATCATGCGCTACTTGCGCTTCGACAAGAAGCACGACAGGCGCTCCCGTCTGTGCCATGACAAATTTGCCCTGATGTCCGATGTGTGGCGCGGCTTTGTCAACAACAGCATTGCCTGCTACAAACCTGGGGCGTGCATCACTGTGGATGAGCAGCTGTTCCCCACCAAATCACGGTGCCGCTTCACCCAGTATATGGCCAACAAGCCAGACAAATTTGGCATAAAATTCTGGTTAGCTGCGGATGTCGACACCAAATACTTTTTGAATGGCTTCCCATACCTGGGCAAAGATGAAACGAGACCAGCACACCAACGGCTGGGAGAGAGTGTGGTGATGAAGCTGGTGGAACCATATCTGGGAAAAGGAAGAAATGTCACCACAGACAATTTTTTTACGTCCCTCACCCTGGCCAAGAACCTGCTGCAAAAAAACACCAGCCTGGTTGGCACGATGAACAAGGCCAGGCGGGAGCTCCCACCTTCAATCCAGCAGCAAAGAGGGGAGCTGTTCTCCACCAAGGTGCTGAGGCATGAGCGTGCCACACTCACCATTTATCAGGGGAAACCGCGAAAAAGCGTCGGACTCCTCAGCACCATGCACCCGACTGTCTCCATCGGGTGTGACAAGAAGAAAAAGCCAGAGACTGTGACCTTCTACAACATCACGAAGGTGTGCTGCTATTATTATTATTATTATTATTATTATTAGTAATAGTAGTAGTAGTAGTAGTAATGATGATAATGTTATGCTATTGTTGTTATCATTGTTATTAGGTCGGGGTTGATGTGCTGGACCAGATGGCTCGTCTGTACACAGTAAAAGGCGCAACTAGAAGATGGCCTGTTGCTGTGTTCTATAATCTTCTGGACATGGCTGCGATAAACGCCCATGTCCTGTTCAAGGCATGCACCTCCACCACAATCCCAAGAAGAGCCTTCATCCTGCAGTTGGCGAAGGAGCTGCGGGAGGAACATATGCGTAGCAAGGCCAGTCTGACCTCGGTGTCCATGAGGCCACAGCAGCCACAAGAAGCAGCAGAGCCAGCAAAACGGAGGCAGTGTCAGATCAACAGCCACTGCAAACAAAATAAGACTTTGGTCTCCTGCAAGGGATGCAAGCGGCCTGTGTGTGGGAAGTGCACCGTAAAGACTGAGAGCTTTTGCCCGAAGTGTATGCCTTAGGCATCGCGGCGCTTTCCAAGGTGCTGATCCTGCCCTTGTTCATTCGTTTGTTTGTTGGGTACTGTTATTTTCTGCAGTTATTTTTGCACTAGTTCGTGCCCATAGCTAGCCTGTTTGTTTGAAGTGTTTTTCCTTTTTGTATTAATCTGTATTGTAGTAATAACCTCAAGCTGTTCATCCATCATCCATTCATATATGTCCGTGTGCGCGTGGCGTGTGTGTGTGTGTGCGCACAGGCGCTAACTCGGGTTGATCATTTGGGGGCGGGCACATTATCCCGATGTATGTAGGTTTCAAAAATTGATCACTTTAGTGTATTATCTGGTGGTAGAAGTAATTGTTAATTAATTATTAATTATTGAGGCAGAAGAACGTCATGTCAATAATAATCAACATTATAATGAACATAACTTTCCTGATATTCCAAACGTCCTTAGCGGATTTTAGCCTTCCAGCACAGCGCACAATTTGCATATTCGTTGTTTAATATTTATTTCCACACAAAGCTTGAACCCAATGCCCCCCTGCAGATGACGCCTGTGTGTGTGTGTGTGCGTGTGTGTGTGTTCCTCAGTGAAACGAATTTCCCGAGTTGCAGAGAGGCGGGGAGCAGCAGCATAAATAAAAAAAAAATCCTCTCATTATTTCGGTCTTTATGTCTTTTATTCTGCAATATTTTATAAAAATACACTATGTAGTCAACAATATAGTAGACCAAAAGTTATATACCATTTATTATTTAGAGTGTGTTAGAGTGCTAATTGTCAATTTCAATGGGAGACGTGAAGCAGCGGAAAAAAAAAAAAGCGCACAGTAAAAAAATTAAATAAATAAAATAAAGCTGACTTGTATATTGGCATGAGGCATTGAAAGGTTTGCTGATCCTCTTGACTGTGATATTTTGTTTATTTATCTTAATTTCTGGTACATTTATTTAAAAAAAAATAACTTCTTTCTGTGCTTCTGAGCAAAAACAATCGAATTATGTATGACGGTCTGGCTGACCGTTGCGGCGGTCGGAGGGGGTGCTAGAATGCTGGCGGTCCTAGTGTTAAAGAGAAAAATACAACCGATCACCTTCTTAATTCAAGTTTCTCTCTCTTACCAAACTAAGGCGAGCTTTAATTATGTTGTTAACTCCGAAAACACGCTTCACTTCTTCAGCTTGACAGACAGAAACAAAATATAACTCACCAAAAACTATCTGACCAGTGTTATAACAATCACCAACTCTGGCTTGTTCAAAATAAATCCTTAATTCACCTTGTTAGATGTGAAAGCAGTCTGATTCTACAGGCTGTTTTACTCGTCCGTCCTATTCTCCGGCCAGCAACAGAGCTGCTCTTGAGTTACTCTGCAGAACATTAAATTGGCAAAGTAAAATTACAAAAATGATGAAAACAGCCAATCATCGATATATTCATGCAATCGTCCAGCCCCATGGCACTTGTACGAGTCAGCTAGTCTGCTCCTCTTGGTTAATGCAAACTTTTGTGGTCCTGGAAAGTGAGTAACTGCACATATTCACACAAAACCCGTTTTCTTTAGCCATTGTTAAGAAACAAGCCCACAAAACTTGCTAGCTAGTGTTACTTAATGTGTTCAGGGAATTTTTCTGCCTCCACCGAAGCTCCGCCCATAAAAACATCATAATGTTTCCCAACAGAAAAAAGGGTCTTTATGTATAAACATTGCAATTTAGTTTAATGTTAACTAAGTGCAGTCCGCATGCTTTATATACATAATAAGTATAATAAAAAGATTTGATTTAAGCATAATTAAGACCCGAACAGCAACAGCTTTTTTTCTTTTTATGCACCCTGGACATGGAATGAGTTGCAAAACACCATTTCTTTAGATGCACTCCCATGTTTGAATGCCTTTAAAGATATTTTTCAAACTGCCCTAAAGGAAACATGTTGCTTCTTTACATAATCCTCGACCTGTGGTAAAATGAGATATGGATATCACTGCTATGGCCTGTATGATTTACTTTTTTTTATGTACTATATGCTTTCCTACCCATGAAATTGTCTTCTGTGTAAAACTGTACGTTCTGCTGTCTTGACCAGGACTCCCTGGAACAAGAGATCTAATATCTCAGTGGGACCTTTCTGGATAAAATAAAATAAGAATAAAAACATGACTATGTTAATGACCAAAGCACCATATCTATGTTAAAATTCCAGAGGAAACACTGCATGCTTTCTGTAATTAAACATCTAAAAGGAGAAAACTTATCAAATGGGGGTCCGTGGTCTAATCAGTTTAGGGATCCTTGACGTGAAAAGATCTGGCCTAGCACGTTAGCCTGCTGAGCTTTCTTCGCTGTATGCACTCGCTTCTGATGCCTGCGTCAACAGTAATCCAGCAGTATAGCGGCCTGCTGCTTGGTCAGCGAGTCCCTCTTCCCTCCACCTGGGTGAGTCACAGCGTCGGGGCAGGCGGCACCAGTATCCGTCCTGTCATCCAGCCAGCCGGACCTGATTGACTGGATAATCATATCTTCTCATGCTGCCCCGTGCCACACTTCTCCACTGTTCCCGTGGGCCCGAAGTCAATGAGGCAGGCAGAGATCACTGTAGATCCATCACTGCAGATAGATCACCATCAGTGAGGGCACTACAGAGGGCTGGACGTGGCAGACAATGGGACTAAAAGGCCCTTAATGTCTGGCCAGCAGCTGGCTGTTTGGACTGCGCTAGGCTACAGGCATGAACAGCCTGAACAGCCATACAGTAGTGAATGCCATGCAGGAATGTGCTTCTTAATACAATTGACCTCTTTTCCCCCTTCCCTTTCTTTCCTCCTTGGAGAGCAACAAGGACAGGATGATGGAAGGCAAAGATCAAGCATGCTTTCAAGTCCAACTCCATCCCATTATTTCATATCTCTCCTCCTTAATCCCTCGCCAGTCGTCTGGTTTCAATCCTGCCCCGGTGTTTAGTGCTTACAAAGCAGAACTGTGCCTCTGAGATTGAGTGTGTCCCAGTACTTTGGCACCCTCAGATTTGCATACACATTGCATCGGGGCTTTGAAGATTGCAGAAAAGGACGAAATAAATAGCCATAAATGGGTGCAGGGGGAATGAACCTGGCACCCATCTGAAATGCTCCCCACAGCGGGAAAGGTATCCGGAGCCTGGGGATTTTAATACCGTCACAGTGGCACGTCCTCATTGGCCTGTGTGCCCAGCAGGGAGACATCAGAGCTGTGTAGCAATTCAAAGATGCTCGAAGACGGAGGCTGCATGAAAAAATAATGTGTTGCCCCAATTGGACCCGTGTTGGAATTTCTAAATGCAGAAGTGTATCTTGGAGAGATTTTTTTTTCTCTCTCTCTCTCGTTCTGCACATGAGATCACAGAGATTTGGTGCAGTCACTCTGATTTATCTGCGATTCTAAATTTGATTATCTCTCTTTGAGGTTTTTTGGCACCGTGATTCTGTGTGACATCTCCATTACTGCCTGCTAGCACTGACACACTTTATGCAATATTAAAATGCTGGTTTCAGGATTCAGTGCAGGAATGATTCAGAGATGTGAAGTATTCTTAGTTAAATGTTATTCAGTTAGATGGTCATTTGGTATTTTTTATGGATTTAATTAAAGTGCATCAGACTTAAAGGGGCAGTTCACCTTTAAAGTCTAAAATACATATTTTTCTTCTTACCTGTAATATTATTTATCCATCTTGATTGTTTTGATGTCTGAATTTTGGAGGTATCAGCTGTAGAGATGTCTGCCCTCTCTCAAATATAATGGAACCAAATGGTACTCGGTTTATGGTGCTTAAAGGTAGAGTCAGTTGGATTTGTCCCAGCTGTTCCTAAATGCATCAGGATGTCAGATATCAATGTTTTAGGTTGGTGAAACGTCCCGAGCACAGCAATGAGAAAAAAAGGAGATGGCAGGGTCTTTGCAGATGCAGCCACCACCACACTCTTCTAGTGGGTCAAGTAAATATTGAAAGTGTTTGTGAAGTCTGAGTCTATACATCGTTTTCTTTAGGAAATTCTTGCAGATTATACCTTTAAAGTGCCAAAAAATACATTTGAAAAAGTCAACACCAGTGTCTCTTTCCAGAAATCATGACCCAGTTACCCAAGATACTTCACACCCCTTGTTGTGAGCAGTTTCATGTAGGAACTAATTTCTTCCTATGATAGAATCTACCGGAACTAATTTCTTCCCGCTAGAGAGAAAATAGTTCCTGCATGAAACTGCTCAAAACAAGGTCTGTGAATTATCTGTGAGTAACCAGATCGTGATTTCTGGAAAGAGACACTGGTGTTGAATTTTTCAAATGTGTTTTTTTTTTTTTTTTTTTTGTTTTTTGTGCTTTGAGCAACACATGCTGTGTGCCATTTAGTCTCATTACATTGGAGAGAAGGGAGACATCTGTCCTCCTGTTCTCCAAAACTCTGCAATTCACACCAAAACTATCTAGATGCACTAAATGTAAGAGGAGAAAATGGGGGTGAAGTGTCCCTTTAAAGGTAGAATCAGTAGGATTCGAGCCGAGCTGTTCGTAAACGTACCAGAAAGACAGTTTCATGTTGTGTCTCATTCCCAGGACGTCAAATACCGACGTTTTAAGTTGATAAAGCATCCTGAGCACAGCAAAATAAGGAGAAATACAGGCTGACTTGTAGTGGGTCAGAGCTGATTGAGAGGGGTTATTTATTTGAGTCTATACATTTTTTTAAAGAAATTATAGCATATTATGCCTTTAATAGCAGAATTTGTATGGTTTCTATAAGCTACCTGCTGCTTTTTTCCAAAACACCCATTTATTTTCAAGGGTGCTAATAAAAAAAAATCACATTCTGTATTTCCTGCATTTCCATTCTGTCCTTTTAGCTTCTAAGGGATTCTTTTCACCACCTTCTCTCATTATGCAAGTATTTCTTTCCATATCACAGTTTCATTTTGTGTGGTGGACATGAGAGAAATCAAATACTGGGCTGCACTGTCCTAGGTAAACAAGATGGAGAGTGATGCTCGGTTGCAAAGTGCTTCGCTCTGTTGTAGCCTTTTGGTAGTTATTTGCTGCCACCAAGTGGCGTAATAGGAATGAAAAAAAAAAAAAAACACACAAGAAGTGAGACACCAGCTATAATTAAAAGTCTAATTATACAATGTTTATTTTTACATTTGCAGCAAAACAGTTAGTGTGAATATTGTTGGTTATTATAATGTGACATCCTGATTACTGCCTCCCTCCTCCTGGTTTGAGGAAAATGGTGTTCAATGAGAATCCAGAAATTTGATGCCCTATCTAATGGTGCGATCAGTACAGCAAATGCAAGTCAGAATGATGTGTTTTTATGGACCATTAACTATGTTTACCTTAATGTTTTCTGCCTCCGTCAAACTACTTAACTCCTCCACTCTGTCCTCCTCTGGATCTCCCTCCTCTCTGTCTCTCAGCCTGTCTGTAATGTGTGTGACGTGTATGCATGCATGTGTGTTAACCGCTGTTTGGACTGTCCTGCAGGCAAAGGTCCAGAGACTATTTTTGCGGGTCAGAATCTGAACGATAATGAGTGGCACACAGTGCGTGTGTTCAGGAGGGGCAAGAGTTTGAAACTGACCGTAGATGATCTGCTGCCCGTGGAAGGTACTTCTCATCCTCTCTTCCTCTGACAGAATCATATTTTCCTTCTTTAAACTTAAATTATCCGTAATATTTGCTGGGTTCTCAGATTCTGGGTAAGATACAAGCTCTGTTGTAAGAGTAAAAGACAACTATACTGTGCTGTGGCAGCTTCGATGTTTTGCTCATCTGGCGAGAGCCTTCGTTAATGTGTTTTTTCTGATAAAAATAACACATTGTTAAAAACAAGTCCTCGAGCTGTCTAAAAATGGCTACAAAATTCAATAATAAGACACAATGTGCTGAAGTTCTGTTCATTTTACAACAAAACTATTTAGATTGACTGTATTTGGAGCCTTAAGCGGCAGAAAAATGTGATGTTATTTTAAGACCCACTGTGTGTAATGTACTGTTATGTACTGAGAACATTTTGCAACAATGTTTTGCCTAATTTGAAACAACAAGCAAGTTTTCATGACAAATTTAAAGATTGCACAGAGAACAAAAACTCAAAAGAAAAGACAAACAAAATAGATTTGCATCTGATCATTTATTATATTCACTGTTGCAGGTAACACTTTATTTGAAAGGATGTGCACAAGAGGAGATGTGTTTGTTATGACAGTTTGACTTTATCAAACTAAGTAACTGTTTAGGTTTATATATCTTGACGTTGCTTTTTACAGTCATGCGTGGTTGGTTTTGTCACCGGCTGTCATGAGACTATTATAAGCGTGTCATGAATATTTTCCTTTACTTCATCATAAAGATGTCATTAAATGCTATAATGTCTACTTGATGAATACAGTACCAATGTTAGCTTAGCTGATGTTCAGATAACAGTTTACTTGTTGCTTAAGTAGGCTAGCTGCTGTCTGGTGTTATCTGTAGCTGGCTTTTGCTAGTTAGCTCAATTAGCCATGGAGCTAGCCACCTAATTAGCAAACCAGCTAACCGCTGTCTGTACATTAGCTAACTCTGTAAGCTAAGTCACCTTGGTACTGTACACTGTTAATGTCAAGGTGTCATAACAAAGACATTATTGGTTTGATTCATGTCAGGTTGTCATAACAAACACATCTCAAACTATGTCAGCTTTGACATTGACCAAATGATGCTTAATGACAACAGTCATAAACATTCTTAAAGACTGTTTAATGGTCATGACATGGTTATGACAGGGTAATGACAGTCTTATTCACACCTCTTCAAAAAGTGTTATCCTCTTGCATTATGCTTGAGTGCTTTTTGTCTACAACTAATATTAGATGTCTGTAATGTCATATGTTATTGCTGTCATTATATAAAAGATCTGTTGTTGACCCTTTAATTGCAGAGCGTTGTCTCTTTAATTGTCGTGTACCCCCAATAACTTTCCCCTTCCCTCCCCCTCCTTTGCTGATCCAAGGTCAAATGGCGGGTGACCACACCCAACTGGAGTTCCACAACATTGAGACAGGCATCGTGACAGAGAAGCGCTTCATGTCCGTGGTGCCATCAAATTTCATTGGCCACCTCCAGAGCCTCTCCTTCAACGGCATGGCCTACATAGACCTCTGTAAAAACGGCGACATCGATTACTGCGAGCTCAACGCCATGATCGGCTTCAAGAGCATCATCGCTGACCCCATCACCTTCAAGTCGCGCTCCAGCTATGTGACCCTGACCACTCTGCAGGCCTACTACTCCATGCACCTTTTCTTTCAGTTCAAAACCACCTCGTCTGATGGCCTTATCCTGTATAACAGCGGTGATGGAAATGACTTCATCGTGGTGGAGCTGGTCAAAGGGTAAGTGGATATTTCACACCTTTAGTATGAACACAAAACCTTGGGCCAACTGCTCTCTCATAAATTTACAGTAGATCTATTCATTCACCTCTGTTACATCTTCAGATGCTTTAACTGGGCATTTTAGACCTTAACGTGGCAAACCATGAGATGTGTTTTGTTTCTTCTTTGCCCGATTTGACAGAGTTTTTGGTGTAGGAGTCATTGCTGCCCTGCCTCGAGATAACTTGTCAAACAACAATGTTCCCAGTTCTCTGATCTGTTTTTCAGGGACTTTGTAAATGAAGTTTGATTTGGTGTGGGTGGCTCTTTTGTTTTTTATTCAAATGAGGTAGCTGTAACTACTGTGGTAACATATAACGATAAGATGCACAAAAATATGAGGAATACTAGGGAACGAATAAGGAACTAACTGCTAGTGATAGTGATCAGTTAACAAGTAACCCCTAATCAAATTTTATAGAGTAGCTAATGATTACATATACTTTTTGTGTTACCTAAAATAAAGTGAAACATAACACTGAGTAGTTACTAAGTAGTCCCTCATTACCTTATGATTACTTAGTCTTTTTGGTGTCTCCAAAGTAAAGTGATATATAATACTGAGTAGTTACTGAGTAGTCCATCATTACCCTTTGATTACCTGCTCTTTTTGTCTCCCCTAAAATAAAGTGATATATTACACTGGGTAGTTACTAAGTTGTACCTCATTACCTTTTGATCACTTGCCCATTTTGTGTCCACTAAAGTAAAGTGATACATTATACTGGGTAGTTACTGAGTAGTTCCTCATTACCTTATGATTACATAACCTTTTTTTACCCCCTAAAGTAAAATGATACTTAATACTGAGTAGTTACTAAGTAGCCCCTCATTACCTTATAATTACTTACCCTTTTTGTGTCCCCCCAAAGTAAGGTGATACATTGTGGCCTAAAGGTTAGAGAAGCAAGCTTGTGACCAGAAGGTTGCTGGATCAATCCCCTGACTGGCAGGATAAATCTGGGTGGAGGGGAAAGTGTAAGCCCCCCCCCATCTCATTTACCACCACTGAGGTGCCCTTGAGCGAGGCCCTTAACCCCAACCGCCCAGAGCTGCTTGGTGGCCGGCAGATAAGACAGTGGTTGTACTGGGCAGCTTCCAGGTGTGAATGTGTAACTGTGTGAACATGATCAGGGCGTTCCTGCAAGAGAGCATTGCTCTCAGTGTACCTAACCTGAATAAAAAAAGGTAAAAAAAACAAACAAACATAATACTGAGTAGTTACTAAGTAGTTCCTCATTACTTTTGTGTCCCATAAAGTAAAGTGATACATTATACTGAATATTCCTCATTAACTTATGATAACTTACCTGTTTTGTCTCTCCTAAAGTGAAGTAGTAAAGTTGGTTCAGTAACAGTTAGTTCCTAATTTGTTCCTCATTCGTTTCCTGTTAACTACTCAAAATTTAGTAAAGCCTTAAAACCACAGTAACTACTGAGCTCTTCTCCTCACACACACATTAGTTCATTTGTAGGACAGACCTACCTGTCACCAGATGTAAAGACCAGCTAACAGGAAAAGCAAAATGCTTTAAACTGAGTTGAATTAGTTTTATATTAGTGTAGCAGGGTGTTTATTTATGTAAGAATCTCCACATAAAGGGATTATGCTTTTAATAATGCAGCTCTTCATACTATATGACAGTTTCCAAACAGAATATAATTCTTGACAGCTTTTTATGCCATTACTGTGGGAATTCAAATTCTTTTCTTATCACCTCTGTGCCAGAATATTTAGCGAAAGAGCTGTCGGCTATTACTGTTCTTTTTAATCTTCATGAAGCCACAACAAATACCCAACATAAAAGGGAATCAAGTACACAAGGGTGTGTTTCTTATTGCTGAATTGCAGCTATAGAATGACCTTCTTTTAAGTAACGCCTGAAGTTAAGGTATTATTCAATGTGCTAAACATTAAAGTCATGCATTTTAATTAAAATGAGCGTGCAAATCATAAATTGCCTGTAAACCAAAGAAATTAAGACCAATTTGTTCAGCACAGCCTAGAACCTTTTGTTAACTCTGCAACCTGCCAATTATTTAGCTCCTTTTCAAACAGCTGCACTTTCTGATACTCTCATATCTACACATTTGAACGCACAGGCACACACACATATGCACTCTTGCTCCAGTTTTCAGAGCTTTTTTTTACATTTATTATTCTTCTGGAAGCTCCTACAATGCTGTGTTTAAAGTCTTTTTCATAATGCTGTGCTTTCATGTCCTTCCATCCCCGTCCATGGCTGCATCCTCTCACGTTGTCAAATATCTGGTTCCAGTTACCTGCACTATGTGTCCGACTTGGGAAACGGAGCCCACTTGATCAAAGGCAACTCAAACAAGCCCCTGAACGACAACCACTGGCACAATGTCATCATCTCCAGGGACACCAACAACCTCCCACACCGTCAAGATTGACACCAAGGTCACCACGCAGACGACCACCGGAGCCAAAAACCTGGACCTGAAGGGTGAGTGGGCACAGTGAATTTATATGTTTTGTATTTTTTTCAGATTTCATTAAATTGGGACAGCAGTGGCCTTGAGGTGAAAAAAGTGACGGAAAGGTTGCACCAGCAGGACAAAGTCTGCGGGGATGGAGGGAAAAAGCAATGCTTGGCCCTCACTCATTACCACCACAGAGGTACCCTTGAGCAAGGAACTAAACCCCCATCTGTTCAGTAGCCAACACTGATGCTGCGCATGTGGAGCTGGGAGTTCACAGAGAAGACCATTAGTGTTCAGCAGACCAACCTTGGATAAAAGTTATCTGAAAGAATTATCAGTTTGTTTAATTGGAAGGATATTGGCACGATTAGTGTTCTAGCTTGTTATTAAAAGATGTTAATGAAAAAGTAGAAAGTGGAATAACAAATTTCTGTCTTGTACATGAAAAAATATTGATAATGGGTCATAGCAAAATAAAATGTCAGTCAACACAATTAGAGTAAGCAAGACTTACAGTAATGAACACACTTCTTCACTTGTATAAAAATACTCTATCAAATAATCGTTGTCATTAATTAATAGGTCGAAGTGGAATCAGCAGATTTTTTTCAGTTTTCAGCAAAAATTTAACCAGACTTTGCAGAATTATTTCTTTTTTGCTCAGAATGTGACTGTTATGTTTGTTTTTTGTTTTTTCTAAAATAAAAATAATACATACAAAATTACCTGAAGCAGGGCTGACAGATTTTAGTAGAGCATTTACATTTGAGATTTTTTTTTTTTAATCACCAAAAGTTTAAAACAAAATGTGAACATCTGTTGGAAAAATCAACCAGAATAAAATGTAGTACGTATGGCCTCTAAAATGAAGGATCAATGTGGAGCAGAGAGAGCAAAATTAATTTGCAACGCCATTAATCATTCATCTCCCAACAATTACCACTTCAGCATTAATACAAACAAATATATAAATAAATAACTGGTGAGGTGCTTTATAACATTCTGAGTTTTGCAAGCAGCATCTCTATTTGTTTAAAAATGTCATCTAAATTCTGTGGTGCAGAGCCTGTTAAATAATAAAATAATAACACTGTGGTCTTGAGTCGAGAAAATTCAGTGTGAGACCAGTTACAGGGCTGCTTCTTTACTGTAACAAGCATGACATGGTGAGCTTGGTACCGTTTCTTATGTCCACTAGGGGTCAGTATTGTCATATTTGTCTTCTCCACACAGGCAACCTTTACATTGGAGGGGTGGCGAAGGAGATGTACAAGGAGCTGCCCAAACTGGTGCATGCCAAGGAGGGCTTTCAAGGTTGTCTGGCAACAATGGATCTGAACGGGCGGCTCCCAGACTTGATGTCAGACGCTCTGGACTGTGTGGGACAGATAGAGAGGGGGTGTGAAGGTGAGCTGTCCCTCAGCACACAAACTTAAATTCTGTATTTTGCTTTCAAACTTTTTTTTTATTTTACACATGAATCAAAGCTCAGGTTATAATTTTATTGGTTTAATTATCGATAGATGTTCTGGTTACATCTCGCTAATAAAATCAGATTTCCCCTCATTATCACACAACTATCCTAAAGGGTCACAGCGACACCATGCAGCGCTGTATCGCTGCCCAGCCCAGTCCGACAAGGACACGCGCACACTGTGAAGCACACCCACCGAGGCACCCACACTGCCAACCTGTGGCACATAATTTAACATCCATAAAGTGTGTTAGTATTCTGTTAGAATGCATCAAGCTCTGACACTCCTCCACAGGCAATCATTTCTGTTTCACTTAGCCATAATCTGATTATTCTCTCTGCCATATTTGTCCTGCCAGTGTTATTTCCCATTTTATCCCCATTCTGTTTTTCTCTGTGCATGCTTGCTGGATCTGAGAGTTTGCCAGAAGCAATCCTTTTGAATTATGTATGAAGCCTTTGTTGCATGCATGAATATCATTTGCCCAGTCTAATGTGTGCACCACATCCAGAGACAATATTTGATTTATTTTTCAACTTCACTCACTTAGTTTAATTTCACAATTCATCCACTCTTTATCTATTGAGTACGCAACTTCTGATCTTTTCATGTTCCAACATTACGAATGTAATCAAATTCAGCCCCTGCGCGGGTCTGTCAAACTTGCTGGTTTTGTGCCACGCAGTATCAACGCTGGAAAATAGCTTCTATGAGATCACATTTATTGAATCGAACCAAAGGAGTCAGAAGGTAGCATATAGTTGCTGATAATATTTGACTACAGCAGGGGCAATTTCAGAATACGAGAGAGAAAATGTGCAGTTTTCTATTACTTTAAATTTGAACTGAACAAACGGACAGTGCATATCCACTTCTCATAATAGTGACTTAACAATTGCATGCTTTTACTTCACATTGCTGATGCCATTCTGAGAGAAGTTGCCATTACCGTTTGGCTTAACCCGAGCTCCATTATACAATACAATATTTCCCCTCCGGCTCTTTCTGAGGACAGACCTCCACCTCAATCCTCGCTCTGTCTCTGTGTTTCTGTTGCTCCATCTCTGACGTCTTGCTGCTTTACTAACAGCTGGTATACTTTGCCTTTTCCTTTCCTATTATTTTGCCGACAAAAGTTGCATTGATGAAAGCTGACTTGCAAGGTAGATAGCTTTGTCTGTTTGATACAGAGTCTGATTTCCCTCCCCTCTTTGCATCTGCAATGCCTCTGCCCCCCCACCCCCCACCCCCACCTCTCCACAGTCTTTACCTCCACACTTTCCACATCCCCCCGAGCAAGATGACTGCCTAGTTTGAATTCACCCACCTGCCATACGATATGGGCTTCAGTCCCATAGGAATACAAGCATCAGTACCATCTTGTATCAAAGTCTATGGGACTCACATTTTGATTTGCACTCGCTTATTGTATGTCGTTTTTTATTGGACATAACTTTGTTTTTTTAGGTTTTTTTGCTGTGGTTATGTTGGCTTTTTTTTTTTTCATTTTGTGTCCACATACTGTACATGCGGGATACATTTGCATGACTTATCATAGTCTCAATAACAATGTTGCATGAATTCTTCTAAAGAAATTGAGGCTTTAATTCAAAGTTCAGACATTTATATGTTTGCGATTCAGTGAATCATGGTTGTTATAAGTCCCAAGTATCTGGTCACTCTGTTCTAAGAAGGAACTAGTGCTGGGAACTACGGCTTTATAAATAATATCTCAATACATTTCGGCTATTCTGAAATATGCAGTATCTCGATTTTTTAAAATAAAATAACAGGAGCCCATAAAGTCCATAAAGTTGACAGTATTCTGGGAATGACTACTGGTGCTTTCACAAATAATCATCAGTAATGTGGGTAACAGCTAGAACACTTTTTCTCAAAATTGCATCACTTTATTGTAATGCAGCCTTCACATAATGATATAACAGTATCTAGATCTATCAAAAATCGATATAATATTGTTATTCTGCTCAGCCCTAGAAGGAACTATATCGAGCCACTGGCTTCAGTCTTTTAAGATTAACCGTTAAATATCTGCTACAAAATAAATACTATTACTGACCAGAAACTGAATTCATCAGATGCATTTTGATAATGAATTACAGTGAGAACTCTTAAAAATATACGATTCCTATAATCTTTTTATTTTTCTAATTCAAAGTCCTGATGTCTGACGTTAACTAGATTTCTATGTACGTCATTACACGACTGTTCTCTCATTGATTACTTAATCAGTTTAGACCCCATAACATTTGTGACAAACGAGGAACTTTATAATGTGAAAGATTTCATAAGCAGTGGAACCAGTGGTGAATCGTGTGGTTAGATGCTGTTGAAATTCATAAATTAAACAGTGTTTTCTTTCTTGTGGCAAAATACATACTGTGCACAGCTTTTTTACTTTACTGCATTTCTCAACCTTGAGTGGGCTACAGCAAAAGCTTTAACTATTAAGCAGTTACCATAGCTACTCTGAGGCTGAGCAGCAGCAGTGGCCACACTTTATTCTGGAAAAAAAAGGAAGACTATGTAAGAGTGAAGCTGTAATGTATGTCTGCAACTCCTTTTCAAAATCTCACAAGAGTAAATAAACACACAGTAGAATAAATACATCAGCAACATGCATGTAAACTGTGAGCATCATTATTCAGATTACAGGATGTTTCTGTTTCATAAATGGAGTTCAAATATCCAGATATTGATAATAACTAACAAATAAATGTAAAGGGTCAATAGTTCAATAAATTAAATATCTCACAAGTTAGGAGTAAAATAATAATAAAACATTCATCCATACTAACCCTCCCCATTCCACTAACATTTCTCCATTAACTGAACTAACTCAGCTCCACTGTCACACAGACAGACAGCCAGGCGATACAGCTGTATACTTGCTGTGTATTAGCTCAGACACACTAACTGACTGATCAAACTCTTTGACTGTAAACACATCTGGAGGCACCGTCACGTCGCTATTTAAAAGCGCATGGATCGCTCAGACCCCTGAGAATCGTCCTATTTGCAGCTGGTAATAACGTGCGTCTTGGATGATCAGATTGCAATCAGACGGCGTCTAAAAACAGGTGTGATAGAAGATAGATTGTAATCTGATCTCACAAAGCGTCTTCACAGGTGGTCAGGGACGCGTGACAGCTTGGAGAAGGAAAAGAGAGCCGGATAAACGTGTGTACTGTACACTGAAGACTGTGGTGTGACAGTAATCCAAGCTACATCAGATCGACACACAGTTAAAGAACACACGACTGTACTGCACAAAAGCCAGATGTGAATGGGGGCTCCAACTTAATACACACATAATATTGTGTATTCTGCTATTCTTAAATACAAAGCATTAAATAAAATATGGAAATGACTGAATGAATGATTTTAATCCAAGCGTTGGAATTATTAAACTTACTTAAATACCTCAAATGTTTCTGCTGTTTTTGTACTGTGAGGTGTTTGTTGTGTGTGTTTACTGAATACAGTTGAATTCACTGAGGATTCAGACAGGTAGTTAGAAACTTGTAGCTGTGTTTTGAGACAGAGTACAGTGTTTCCATAGCATATGTATGTTTGTTCTGTGTATTGCAGAAGCCTATTGTCTGTATGTTGTGTGTGACATTTAATTTCTCTGCAGACTCGATCTGCTGACTTTGCCGCTTGTTATTGTAAAAGTCTGCTCACCAACTTGCCGTTTATCTCCATATTCAGGCCCCAGCACGACGTGCCAGGAGGACTCGTGTGCCAACCAGGGCGTGTGTCTTCAGCAGTGGGAGGGCTTCAGCTGTGACTGCAGCATGACGACATTTGGAGGACCCCTGTGTAATGACGGTAGGATTCCACCTCCTATTTGCCTTTTTTTGTTTTTTGCTGTGTTTTTGTTATTGTTTTTTTTGTTTTTTAATTTCATGTGAGTCTGATAAGTTCAGAGGAAAACACAGGGATGGACTCAGGCTATCTGAGGAGCAGGGGTAAAAACAAATATTAAAGGGCACCACCTGCGCCTAGTGCGCCAAAAGTCGTGATACATTTATGGTGAAAAAGTTCTAAACCCTGGGATAGCTTATCCCAGACCCATAAATAGATATTTTCCCCCTGGCTGTACTGACATTTATTCATCTAGTTTGTTTTGGTGTGAGCTACAGACTTTTAGAGATATTAGCTGTAGAGATGTCTGCTTTCTCCTCAGTAAAATGGGACTAAATGGCATTCAGCTTGTGGTGCTCAAAGCAGCAAAAAAATACATTTGAAAAATTCAAAACCAGTGTCTCTTTCCAAAAATCTTGATCTGGTTACTCAGGATAATCCACAGATCTTGTTGTGAGCAGTTTAATGCAGGAACTACTTTCCTTTGAGAGGAAAGAAAGTAGTTCTGGGAGATTCTACCACAGAAAGAATGTAGTTGTAGTAGTTTTCAAATGTATTGGAGAGAAGGCAGACATCTCTATGGCTGATATTTCCAAAACTCAAGCCACACCAAAAAGATCTAGATTTATAAAAAGCACTACACTACAGAAAAATATGTATTTTTGATTTTTGAACAACTCCTACACCATAGGGCATTTTTTTCATATTTTGTCCACTGACCGGGCAGCCTAGTTTCCAAAATGGAGGCACCAGAGTGGGCAATCACTCCTCCTGCCCCCTCCTAAGTCCACCAGTGGTAAAACACAACTTTTGTTAAACTGTGGTGGCCTCGCTTAAAAGGATAGTTCACCCAAAAATGATAATGATCTACTCACCGTCATGCTGATTGAAGGTCGGGTTTAGTTTTTTGGTCCACAAAACACTGCTGGGGTTTCACAGGAAAACAGCGTTGCAGAATTTCCCAAACAGTATAAGTGAATGGTAACCAGTTTTCAACACTGTTTCCCTGTGAAACTCCGCAGGAATAAAATCTAAAGCCGACCTTCAATCAGCATGACGGTGAGTAGATAATGACTGAATTTCTATTTTTAGGTGAACTATCCCTTTAATATTAGATGCTGAGGCCTTTTCATTTCATTCAAGCCCCAGCAAATCACTTGAAAATGACAGGCCTCATACGCGTCTCGCAGCGTTAGATGCATAATTCACTCCATCTGTTAAGATAATTAAATTCGTCCAGGAAATCTTGGCGTCAGACGTTTAAAGGTGGGTGTTAGCATCAACAGTGGGGCCATTTTTATCCTGTGCTCTCATGTAGACTTCATATTCCAGCTCATTATTGTGTCCTGTCTGTGGGCTATATTTGTGTCCTCACAAAGCATGAAGATTTCCAGAAATATGATATAATTTGCTTTGTAAAGTCTCCAATCAAACCAAGGAAAGGCCCCAAACTGTGCTGCGTACTGTAACTGGAGGAATCTTGACACAACTTTTTTATTTCTGTATCTCTGCTTTGAATATATATTGTCTTGACTGAGGGAGTGGGGAGCTGCTGCAGCCCTGTCAGGCACAAACTTTTACACTCGAGACGTCAGGCTGACACTTCAGTGAAAGCTCATTAAAGTTTGAGAGACGTACCACTAGAGGGAGCAACAAACATTGTGTTCTGTTAAATAAAACATCAACAGCAAGTCAGTCAAGCAAAAAAACTGACATTAATCAGAGATGCGCTTATTATTTATTACATTTTTTACCAGAATGCATGCTGTTGAGTTATGCATTGACCAAATACCAAATACAAACACATACACACCATAAATATCAATAGGATTGGGTAGTAATTGATTACATGTAATCGGGATAACAAATTCAGATCACAAAAATAAGATATGATAATCAGCCTGGATTACATTTGAAAGATGTGTAATTATCATAAACAGCACGTCTAACATACGTCTCTCCTCTCAAAGTTGCCAGTTTTGTTAATGGTGACTTTGTTTTTTTTAAGACGATTTGTCATGAAAAGGAGTTTTTACTCTTTTTTTTATTTACACTGAAAATGGAAGATGAACATTTTGAGTAAGCGCTCCTCTTGTGTTACGAGAGCAAAGTTCTCCACGGGGCTCTCGCTTTAAAAACAGCATCAACAAAGAAACAACATCCCACGTCTCGTAGAGTACTCACAGTACACCTGCAGTTTGTGCCAGCAGTCTGCTGTGTTTGTTTGGATCATTTGATTTGACCAACTGTAAATGCTGAATATGCTTAATGCAAGTTTTTTTTTGCATTGAAAATGTTTTGAGATGTATAAAGAGAAAAAAACTGGAACTCAGATTTTTGTGGCTGTGTCCATGTTTTAGTGTAGGTAAACATTTTCTATTTTGAAGTAATCCAAAAGTAATCCAAAAGCTGCTGAATGGCTGTTTCCAGTCAGCCTTAATACACCTGTGCTCGCTAGTTGTGTCTAGAAGAGAACCTCAGACCCACAAAAGATCACAAGCGTGATCCTTGTAACCAAAACCAAGTGTCTTCTGTCCTCAGACCTGCCAGGATCTTCAATGTTGTCACATTATAAAATGTAATTACTTCATGCAATGTGCACAGTGAAGAAAGGAAAGGAAGGTTCTCTTCTAGACATGACCATGCTTGCACCTCGTCCTCCTCAGTGAGTGAGAGAAATGTCAAGCACATTTCAGACGTCCTTGAAATAATTCCTGTTTCTTTTCCGGAAAGGAAAAGAGCACAGCCTAAGTAGCACACTCTTAAAACATTTGCACAAAATTCATTTTCTGTATTATTGTAACCAAATTTGAAATTGGATGAGGTAAGGGTAAATGCTGTTGTCTCTGTGGGCTTTCCAGCTCAGTGTCAGTTACAGGTCATCTGCAGGCATCTGTTTACAAAAAAAAATGTGTGCTCATTATTTTGTTATTTTGATTATTTAAAAGTTGCCAGAATGCAAAAAAAAACAAACTGAAACCCACTTTAGTTTTAAAATCCTCCCTAGTTGGAAAATTGCAAGGTTGACGATTATGTTACTAATTGCAAAAAATATCATAAAGTTTGTATTTAGTCAGTAATTACATTTCAGAATAATCTGACCATCCCTGATAATCAAGTTTACTTTGAGCCATGTGATGCAGTTCTAAAGTTTTGTGATATTTATCTCTCTTAAAGACAGTTAAACTGACATTTACTTTGAGGGGCCGCACGCTCATTAATGTTTAGCTTTTGAGGGAAGCAGGCTAACGCCTGCTCCACCTTAAGAAAATGGGCTACTTTCTAATGCAAAACATGCACAAGGGATTTTGTTTGGTCATTATTTTCTTCTGCAGCGGTTCACACAGTGAGGGGTGAATGGGCAAAGTGCTGAACTGCATTAAAGAGAAAAGAACAGAGTGGGCACTCTGGAGATGACACAAAAGCAGAGGAGAGAGCGCCATAAATGTTAATGCATTCTGTGTCACTCCTACCAGCTTGATAAGACCCCCATCTTTTGTTATCAACAGAAAGTGTTAATAGATTCCTGTGCAGCCTCATATAGCCCGAACATATCTGCTGCCTATGATAACACTAAAAGGATTCTTCTGTCCATGAGATGTGAGCTTGAGTGTAGCTCGTCCTGATCCAAGCCCTCCTGCGCCGGTTTTACTCTCCCTTTCATTCCTCAGACCCTGTTTGGATCAACAGAGGAGTAGGGCTTTTGCTGGAGGTGTTGAGGGATATTTTTGATGGCGAACTCCTCATGAACCTTCCTCATGCGTTAAAGGGGGGAAGAAATGCAGTTTGGAACTTTCTTTCTTTCTTCCTGTCATACATATTCATCCTGAGCAGGCCCATAGAGCTCATTTGCAGCAGCGGGAGCAGAGCGGCTCACAGGACATGCACGCATATATTATATGGGAGCAAAAGTGCTGTACCTGCTGAGTGTAGTTACTGTAGCTTGTCTCATTATTCCCGCTGACCTGACAAAACAATAGGACGGATCAATGTGCAGGCCCAAGGGATGCGAAATATAACCACAAAACATACTTTCCAAGAAATCTCTTTCACTACGGATGAACTGAACTAGTCCTCAGAATAGTGATGCAAGACATTCTCGCTCTGCCAAGGAAAATCTATGAGTAGGAAGAATGAAGCTGGAGATGGTTGGGTTTTATCTGTGTTGATGGATTGTCATGGGGATAGAGGAGGAGGAGGAGGAGGAGGAGGAGGGGAGGAGGGGAGAGGGAGCAGCAAAAGAACGAGAGCAGCATCTCTGAGGAAAATATCACTTTTTACCAGATATATTTGCATAAGCTGAAATGCAGGCAATTTACAACAGAGCAATGGGTCTCCGAGAAAAGCAACCTGCGCGGGGACGCTCGCCGCGTTTCCATGTATTTCTCTCGTGGGGAGTCTTGGCACCCTGCCTCCTCGCAAGGAGAAAAACTCCATTTCACAGCCCCACGACCCATAACATTTACAGTCAGGATGCATTGTACAGCTGTCAGTCACAAATCATAAGGGAACAAATATCATGTCTGATAGTACAATACCACCCCATTGTTGAGCTCATGTAAATTCAAAATGTAAATCATTTGGAGCAGAGTGCTGTGTGTTGATACTTGTGTGCTGTTGCCTTTTAAGCTTCACTTTTTATTTTGTATTGTTTATTATCACAAGACTCCACTGTAGTGCAGTATGTGACAGTGACTCGCAATTAAATTAATCTGAGTAATTTGTTAACACAGTTTCAATTATCATGCGAGGAAACACTTGTCTGCTCTAAGAATGAAAACAATTAAATCAAACACAGATAACAGCACTCAGGCCCTTCCTCGAGAGTCTTGTATGATGCTGAACTGAGATGAAGACAAATGTTGACAAAAAAATATTTCACACTCATAATTTAAGAGACAGTGAATAAGGGTATGTTATCTGAAATACTGTGTATTCATCTTTAGAAACAATTCTCCAAATACTCATTTGTAAGTGATAGTCGAATCAACTAAAAATGACTGTATACTCCAAACAAGTACCTTTTTTTTTTACTACTTAAAAAAAAAAATTACTTATTTATTTATTTTGGCAGATGCTATTTGCACCTCTGTTGGAAAAGCCAATGTGGCTATTTACACCTGGGTGTATGCAGCCTAATATGACAGACAAGTGTTTGTAGCCAACAATGTCATTTGTACCGAGGGTGTAAATAGCACGGCAGAGTCTAGACTAACAATATTTCTCTAACCAAAATATTTTGTTACCTAAATTTTAAACAAGTAGTTTTTGTTGCCTAAATTAACCAAGTGGTTTTGTTGCCTAAACTTAACCAAACTGGGACTGAAAACAATAATGAAAAAAAACATAACTATCAGGTACCACTGACATTCATTTCACTCTACTGTCAAATTCCAGTTGTCCAGGGCAGGACTCAGACACCACTCTCCTGCAGGAAAGCCCTGCACTTAACCCATCCATCCACCACAGCTTCTTGTCAACTGTGAATTTGTCACTCTTCATAGCTAAAATAAGGGGGTTGGGTGTGAATAGCCAAAGTGCTGCTGTGTGCCATTTTGTACCCAGGTACAAATAGACACTCTGTTTTTTTTTTTTTTTTTTTTTTTTGTTTTTTTTCCTCCTCAGAGGTTTGTAGCTGCACAGAGAAGGATGGTATATCAGTAGTAGCGACCCACTACCAGCAAACTGACTCTTTTGGTTCTGTATTTTTCAAATCACCCATGAAACCGCGCAGGACTGGGAGATAAGGACACAATTACAAATTGGTTAGACACTTCAGCACCATGGACAGCGCCATGGAGGCTACTTCACAGCCATGGTTGGAGGTTCTAACTGACACAAGCCTCAGTCAGATAAAAGATCAGTAAGTCAGGCACACTAGACTTACATATTCAAACAAACAAACCCTCTGCCCCTTCACTCTCTCGGCTACAGGGGGATGGAGAGGGGGGGTGGTAGGTTTAAAACAAGGGATGCATTTTGGTTCATTATACAGTAGCGTGGCCTATGAATCACTGACTGCAAGTTTGACCGGTGCAGACTAACATATAAGAGAAAAAAAGATTCAATGAGATTATTTTACACATTTTAAAGAGACAGTTTGTTTTTTTGGTTGCGCAAGCTGCTTATCCATAGTCAGTGTATTACTGCACTGCTGTGGACAGGGTCAGCAGCAAAATGTATTTTAGCCACTTAACAAAAGGCCCAGAAAAAAAAGTCAATATAAGTTTAAGTGACATTTTCACCACTTCATCTTGCCATCAGACAGCCGTTTTCAACAGGGAAATGCTGTAATATCAGACAAATATCGCTCTCTTCTAAGTCACCAGACTCCTATGGCAAAAACATATTTACAGAACCCAAGAGTTGCTGCTTCAGTCGCTTATTTTGTTTGTGTTATTGTTATCAATCGAGTGAATCTGAACTAATCCTTTAAAACACCAAAGTCACACAACAACACAAGCAAACTAACCAATCGTGACAGAGGTAGACCAGCAACTCCTGTGTTCTGTGAGATAAAATTACTGTTTTCTGCCAACTGAGTTTGGTTGCTTTGGAGAGAGCAGTATTTGTCTCATATAACCGCAGTTTCACATCAGAAAGGGCTGTTTGACGACAAGGTAAACTGGCAAGAAATATTCTAAATATAGCATACAATTAAAACATATATTGATTTCTTTCAGTTGGCCTTTTTTTAGGTGGCTGAAATACATTTGCTGCTCACCCTGTCAAAATGAATACATTGCTTAGCTTCCTACACCTGTGCTCCTGCTGCTTCTACAAACTGGGGCGTATTGACCGCGAATATTGATAAGTGCCTCATAGGAGCCCACTTCAGAAAGTCTGGATAGTCCCTTTAACTTCCCTTATCAGCAGAGTATCTCTGGTAAAAAAAAAGAATATGATATATTTAGTAATCAATCACTAATTTGATTACCTTTTTTTCAGTTTTAAGTACACACTATTGCTCTCAGCAAGTACTTTTAGCATGTATGCGTTGCATATATCCCCACACATTCTACAGTGGGATTCATTTTTCAGAGCAATCCACCACCATCTGCTCTGTGAGTGTGTTATGATAAAAGTATTTCAACTTTTCAGAGCCGCGCCGCACCGCACCTCTCACTTCAGAATGATTGGCGAGATGATGACATAGATATAAAAACAATCTTCAGATCTTCTCTTCATCATCTCCCAAACACTTCACACCAGTGATGTGCCAGTACTTTTTTTTTTTTCAATGAACTGTGGACACGGTGTCTTAGAGTTGTATTTATGGAACCAATTATCCCCACTGGATACCTACAGTCAGTGAAACTAGAAAAAAAAAAAAAAATACAAGCCATGCAGGCCAAGATGAGTCAAATTTCTCTCAGATCATCGTGCATGTGAAATGAATTATGATGGCTGTGAATGGTGTTAAGCATGCATTTGGTCTCGTCACTACAAGCTATTTTTTGATGCCAGTAGGAATAAAATGGCATGTGGAACACATTTTAGTCAGTGACTCAGACAGCAGACACAGACTGCATGTTTCTGTGTGTGGTGAAGTCATCAGTGCTGTGCTGCAAGCACAGACTGACGCTGGTCATCAGCCAAAAACAGAACACTGCCTTCTTCTGAGCTGAGAGAATGAGTTAATATTGTCATGTAACGATTTGTCTTCTCATTAAAGGGACAGTTCCCACGGCATGATCAAAAATCTGTACAGCTATTTATCCTTCTCGATTGTTCTGGTGTGAGTTGCCAAGTGTTGGAGGTGTTGGCAGATATGTGTAGAGATGTCTGCCTTCCCTTGAATATAATATAACTAGATGGCACTCAGCTTGTGGTGCTCAGAGCACCGAAAAATATATTTGAACAACTCAACAACAGTGTCTCTTTCCAGAAATCATGACCTGGTTGCTCAAAATAATCCACAGACCTTGTGAGCAGTTTCATGTAAAAACTACTTTCTTTCTGCAGTAGAATCTATGGAACTATTTTCTCTCTGCATGGCAGTCTACCAGAACTGTTTACTTTTTGCAGTACAATCTATGTAACTATTTTCTCTCTGCATGACAGCCTATTACAACTACTTTCTCTATGCAGTAGAATCTACTGAAACTACTTTCTTTTTGCAGTAGAACCCAACAGAACTATTTCATTCTGCTGTACAATGTACCAGAACTATTTTCTTTCTGCAGTAGAATCTACCAGACTTAATTTACCAGAACTACTTTATTTCTACAGCAGAATATACCAGGACTACTTTCTTTCTGTAGTAGAATCTTCGGGAACTATTTTCTTTCCACAGCAGAATCTATCAGAACAACTTTTTTCTTCAGTAGAATCTACCAGAACAAAATCTACCGGAACTATTTTCTTTCTGCAGTAGAACCTACCAGAACTATATTCTTTCTACTAGAGAGAAAGTAGTTCCTACATGAAACTGCTCACAACAAAGTCAGTGGATTATCTTCAGTAATTAGTCATGTTTTCTGGAAAGAGACAGCTGAGTGCCATTTGGTCCCATTATATTGGATAAATGATATATGTATGTACAGTATATCTCCAAAACTCAGCAACTCATACCAAAACAATCTAGATGGATAAATAGCACTAAAGGTAAAGGGGGAGATGTGCTTTTGATTTGGGGGTGAACTGTCCCTTTAACATCCACTGGGGAAAACAATGTTGTAGTTTTCATTCAGAAACTGTCTCAGTTTGTGTGTCTGTGTGTTGGTGGGACTTTAAATCCAGTCTAGACCTCCTGAGGGAGTTGGCCTGCAGTGGTCAGGCATGTGAGGGTAATGTACAGAGACAAACAGAAGTGTTTGCTGTTGAGCTAAAGTGGGTCGTGGAGAGGCTACAGCGAGGGGGACGCCTGGCCTTCACGCAATTTTTGTCTCGCCTGGTTGCTCTTCCGCCCCGTCTTATAGCCAGAGCTATTAGTGCCATGTCAATATTGTATCAACAATGGAGGTTGTGTGTGGGTCTAGTCTCCATTGTCTCGGCCCACAGGGCAAAGACGCGCCCCTCTCACTTGATTTCTAATGGGTCTGAGTCAATGCTCATTCTCGTGTCTTTGTACCTTGCGAATAGTCTGTCTGGGCCCCGGGCTCAGTATCTACTATGTGATCTGCGATAGACGTGGGTCTGATATCTCTAGAGCACATACAGAAGAAAGTAAAAGAATCATATTTCTGTCGTGTGACTCGTCTCCATGTTGTCTAAAGAAGTGAGGAACCCTCACGCTGACACGTTTGTTGCATCAGTCCACAAAAGCCAGACTTCAACTAAATATTTTAAAAAAAGACTAGAAGCCTAGACTCTAAGAAATCTAAGAAAGTTGTGAAGATGAAAACAACCAATCCCCAGAGTGGTGAATTTCACTGACAATTATGTGTTGTAAGAGGCAACACATCAGGTCCAATTCTCCAGTGTCTATTTCTGTAGTCAAATTAGTCAAGAATAGCATATAGAATTTACAATTATTTGCCCCAGTTTAGCCTGTTGTAAATCTTCAGGCACGTTCCTCGAGTTTTCTTTTCATTAAAATAGGTCACTTGTGTCTCAGTACAGTCGTAACGATCCTCCAGATTTATCATGCTGATAAAACACACACACAAGCACACACACACACACACATGCAGGAAGTACAGCAGACAATTTTGTCCCATTCCTCTGCGGTGGCACGCGAGGATTAGACCACTTAGTTTGGTTTCGATCAATACAAGGGGACACCCGGTCCAGTGGTGAGGCCACGGGGACACGAGGCAGTGGAGTAAACAGCCTGCTGTCACATGGAAGTAATGTCCTCTTTGCCCTGGATGTGGCCCTCTTTTTATGCCGCTCAGTGAAACGAATCTATGGGTCTGAAAATATTTGAGTTTTCAGTGTGTGTTGAAAGCTTGGCCTAGCTTTGAGCAGCCATTGTGCCCGGAGATATGAGAGAAGCAGTCTTAAGTGCTGCTGTGCACTCACTTCAGTAGCCTTTCCCCTAAATGTGCACACACGCTTGCAAGAATCGTAACACGTTCAGCTGAGGGCTTTTTAAATGTTCAATCAAATGATTGTTTCATCTGATCAGTGGAGAATTATTTTGTTTGCTCCATCACCATCAAAAACATAAATGCATATACTTCCAGAAAATACAAATAAATTATTAAGTAATTAACATTTAATTCATGTGTACACTGTAAAAAAAAAAAAAAAAACAGGAGTTGAAAAAAATCATAATTTCAAGCAACTGCGTTTACTGGATACTTCACTAAATTTGAATCAAACTCTTGAGTTTTGAAATAATCTAAAGTAATAATCTAATAATCCAAAGTTCTGCCTCCCTATAATCTTTTGCTGAGATAATTCACTTTTCTTCTTTAGATAAACATGAAAGCCCCAAAAATTTGAATGTCAAAAATCGTTGACAGTGAGCTGAAAATGTAATGGTTACATTGAAAATATAAATTTATAAACATTTTTTTCATTTTGACTTCAATAAGTTTCCTCAACAATTTTTGAAATTAATTTTTGGGGGGTTTCTAAAAGTCAAAGATTCAAGTTTATCTAAAGAAGACAAGTAAAACATAAAAACGTAATTAGTTGGTAAATTTTTTTCAAAACTTCAGAGTTTAAGTTGGGCTAAAAACTCAAACATCTATTGAAGTAAGCAGCCTTGAAATTTAGAGTTTTCTCAAGTATCTAGTTTTTAGCGTGCATGTGTAGATGCATCATATCACCAGAGCATAATGAGAGTAATTGCAGATATAGTATGCTCATATTCATGGTCTTATAGGACAAGTCTGGATATTCATGTCAACAAATCCAATGAAACAAAACCATCAATGAATTGATCCCTCAAACTAACTGGTATTGTTTGTGTATCCAGAGTCTGGTATAGTTTATTGCTCTGGGTCAGAGAGCTCCATTTGATGTCCCAAAACAATTAAAAACACATCAGTGATCCATATTGTGGTACCGGGTGACATGTTGCTTCATGGTAAATGCAGTTTAATTTGATTAGATTCCACATATACTCGCTAGAGCACCAAGTGTGTATTAATCCACGTCTGAAACTGGTCCCCTGCAATGCACTATTTATTGTTTGAGTAACATTTGCTAAAAAAAAAAAAAATACAGTGCCTAGCTGTTTTTGGAGATTACTGAGCCTTTTTTTTTTTTTTATCAGAGAGGGGAACTAGCAAAGTAAGAACAGAGGACGGGATGTGTAGGTTGATTCTGAATTGTGCTGTTTTGTGCATTTTATTCTGCTTATTTGTTCTTGCTGTGTTGTAAATGTTTACCTTTGATTGAATTTTGTTTGGGGGAAATTCAGATAGTTTAGAGATAGAAAAAGGTAAAAAGAAAAAAGAAATGACTTTTTCCTACGTTTGTTGGACTTGAATTATTTATTTCTTCTGAACACTTGCTGTTGCATCTGTTACTTTTATTTGTTTATTTTCCATACTTGTACTTCTATTATATTTTATTCATGTTTGGAATAAAACTCCATAATCTATTTATCATTCCTAAACTACTGAAAGAGGCTTTATTGTTTCGTCCTCTTACACGCTCTTCCATCACCTCCAGCTCAGTATCAGTGGTCTGGCTTTAATATTTTCAATCATTTCCCCATGCTGATTTCATTTAGGAATTTAAAGGGGTTTCTATGCCAGTAAGCGGTGGCCATATTTGGGTAGAGGCTGTTGGCATGGAAACCAGGTCTCATTTCCTCCCACCGTGGATGCTGTAACATGTCTGTAACCTTGCTCAAGCACTGAGATCTCTGCAGGAAGTGGTGTAGAATCACTAACTACTTTTAGCCGGCCCGGTAGAATACTGAATTCCCATGAATTTGACTTATACGCACACATACAAACGACTTAATAGTTCACTTGACTGATGGTGTAACATAGAAAACAGCTGTGAGCGTGCATGACACTTGCATATTATGTGATGTAGCTCCATGCTGGCACGGTGGCATTAATATGGAGGAGCAGCAGCGTCTGACATATGTGGGATTGCTTCATAAGACCGCGCTGCTGTTCAGATGGTGTGACAGATAATACGAACTCTGCTGGGGAGAGCACTTCTTGTGCTTTTGTCTATTATAAGAGTTTCTGAATTATTTTTGTGCCAGTGAACAGTATGCAGTCAGATCAGAGTGGAGCACGAGCTTTACGCACATTTAGTCACCTGCATTGGAATCTCTGCTGTAATCAGGATCTCATCTAGGGCTCGTTGCCGTGCGGTGGTGAGAACCTAATCTCTGAGGTGGTTTTTATTAATTGGTAGCCCAGAGGGGCATGTTGACAGGAAATAAGAAGCTGTTGTTTCTCCACAACACAATACTAATTAAAGTGTTGACTAGAAGACAGAGTGTCTGCTAAACTACCCTGCTGGGTGATACACTGACACTGTGAATATTCTCCCTTCTCACTATTGAACATGACATCGAGGAGAGCTATGGCAAGAATCTAAAACATCCCTAAATAAAAAACAAAAAAAAAAACAAAAAAAAAGGAAGTTTGCTTGCTCTGCTCAGCTATTTAAAAACTTTTGATTGCTTCTGTTGACATTCTATGAATGATTTCACAGTCAGAAGTCATTTAATTGGAGAGAAAATTTGATTTTCAGTTCAGTGAATTGCAAATTGAGATGCTGATGGACATTTTAATCAAAACTCGCAGCAAGAAAAAAATATCCTCCCGATGACAGGAACACAAGAATAACTGTATTGTTCTGTAGTTAGAAATAATGATAAATATTTATATGTAAAGCTACTTCAAGGAAGTTTCATATTTTATTGATTTTGGAGGCCCCTGAGGACAAAAACGGCAGTGTTTCGATTGTAAAATATGACATCAAAACTAAAATTATCTAAATAAAAATCTTCTCCTGCTTCTTTTTAACCTGCTAATGTACTACTCACTGTGACTTTGTGTGGAAAAAAAAACAGACTTGTATCATCTGATTTCAAGGAGAATCTGACCTGGTGGCATTAAGAACAACTATAAGAACTATAGCTCATCTTCTCGCAGATAGTCTTAGCTAAACTATATGTAATAATAATAATAATGTAAAAATAAAATGATAATGTAAAATAATATGAAAAATAAAACCCACTAGTAGAAATAAGATTAAATGAGAATACATATACACATGGATAAAACTGAAGATGAAAAATGAAACAAACTGAATGACAATTATAACAAAAAAAAGTTATAAATAGACTATATGGAATACAAGGAAAATACAACATTTTAAAAGAAAGCCAAAAGCAAAATAAAGTCCCAGGCTTGTATCAGGAAAGTCATAGCTCTTTAAAGGCTAAAGTGAAGAGACGAGTTTTCAGCTTTCTTTTAAAGATATTTAATGAGCTGGCTTCTCTGAAATCTACAGGTAGTGTGTTACATATAGCTTTGGGGAGTAACTGACAAAGGCTGCATCTCCAATTTTCTCTCTGGAACCTCCAATAAACTAGCAACAGATGAGCAGATGCAGCATACAGTATTCTTGAAGGCAAGTGGGGAGTTAGCAATGTAGTGTAGTCGTAGCCCATTAAGGGCTTTGCACATAAGAAGAAGGACCTTAAAAACAATTGTTTTATGCTACAGGAAGCCTGAGCAGAGCAGCTAAAACTGGACTAATTTGCTCTCTCCTCTTGGTTCTGGGTAACAGCGGAGCTGCAGAGCTTTGGATGAGCTCAGTAAAAAGTGCATTACAGAAATGGAATCATATTGAAATAAAGTTATAAATCAGTTTTTCAGCATCTTTTTAATATATAAGTTGTACTTTAGCTATGTTTCTAAATTGGAAAAATAATGTTTTCGTCAACTTGTTAATGTGCGACTGGAGGTTTTTATTTGAATGGTGGATGACACCAAGACATGTAACCTTAGATTTCCCAAATGATTAATTTAAATTATTACTTTGTGTTTTAGGGCCAACTACTTGGATTTAATTTTTTTCTTTGCCAACGTTAAAAAAATAATGCTCATCCATTTATTTATTGCCAGCAGGCAGGTAGCGATGGAGTTTATAGTTGCAGCATCATTTGGTTCAAATGAGATGTAGAGTCGCGTGTCATCTGCATACAGAACCATCACATGGACTGTGCGAAGTGTGTGTCTGCACAGGGTTTCACGCCTCTAATGAGCGTCGCCCTTGACGCAAACACAATCAAATTCAAAGTGAATATTCCCCAGCTGTAGAGCATGCATAATGGACTACTTCATTGTGACAGTGGACTTTTCTATCTGGAGGCAATGTGAGCAAACAAGAGAGCGAGTGAACAAACAGCTGATTGCTTCAGTTTCCCTCAGTGAGGATATCCTAACCTCCTCCGTGCGTCAGCAAACAGGCTAAGTGGTGTATTTGAGCAAAAATAGAACCAGGGCGAGTGTTTTTTCAGTTTCACATACTTGCTTCACCTCCAACATATTTAATCTGGTTAAAACCGATCAGGGAGGATGAGAGACAAGTGAACAAGGTTGAGAAGCGGCACCTTTATATGAGCCACAGCAGCCATTTTATGGGAATATCCTCAAGAAGGACGAGGTTTGGTAGGAAGACAGGGAGCTGTTGGGAGTAACAAGTACATAAACTTACCCCTTACTAGAAACAAGACTGCCTTAATAGAATTACGTGAGTTATGAATAGACACTTAACTTCCTCCTTCTGCAGAGGGAGAAATCACAACCTGTGCTGCTGCAACATTTCTCATAATATACCTGGACAATAATGTATTGCACCGAGACTATGTGTGCAGTAATACAAAAGAACTACAATATGTAAGTGTTTTTGTGATTCATGTGCATGCATGTGAACAGGGTGTTGTGCATCAAGTTTACACAGGGCGTCACAGCCACCTGCGACGGCCCTATCTGCATAACTATGGAAACATAACCAGTTAAAAACCCCTTGCAGCATCTTTAAGTACAGAACTACAGTATGAATGTATGTTATCCCTTATGAATGTAAGTAGTTAACATTACAGTAGCAGCATGTGCACCAGCAGACAAACAGAGAACAACCAGATTTCAATAAATTACTATAAATACGGGTGCTAAGTGAAATAGTCTTGTATATTGCAGGTAAGAGGTATAATTTCCTTTAGCAATACTACCATCACAGTGACACCCATAATTATGTGACCCACCTGCTTGGAGAGATCATTACTTTCTTGCATTCCATTCTCTGCTAATATTTATGCACGTTAACTGTAGTTCTTGGTGAGCCAAAGTGCCATACTGGCTCTATATCATTATTGGCTTAATGACAAACCTATTATGTCCTCAGCGACCTGTGGAGCAAGAGGTAGGTGCATTAGAGAGCTCCAGCTGTGACCACAGAGCTCGAGCTAGTCTGCTGCACCGACTCCTGCTGTGACATTGACATGCTGACAGTGTGCCACATGATGAGTCAGACTGAATGATTAATTGCGCAGTCTACCCCTCTTTTACCTGTTAAATAGAGGTAATGTGGGCACAAATACGTACGATGTGACCCCTCCGTGTGTCAGGTGAGGACATGCTGCAGTGCTGCTTTTTGATGTTAGCGTTTAGCATGATGAACATTACCAACAATGGCACTGCAGCAGGCTTCTTTTCCATTTCAGCGAGACCACAGTGTTGGCTCCGCGGGAGGTCCTGTGGCAGACGGATCTTTTTTTTTCCCTCACAATAGAGCGGCACAAAAGTTGTGGTTCTCCTTTTCGAGCAGTGCAATGTAACTTCCTCCGGCGGCACACAGTGTTTGCCAATAAAATGCATGCAAGTGCACACACCAGAGAGAATATCTTATATCTTTGTCAGTAACACTTTTCGATTACAACATATTGGTTGTTCGCGCCCTATAGAACAACATAGCAAACATAAACATATGTCCTTTTAGGGCACTTCTTCAAACAACTGATGTTGATGAAAAATATTACTAATGTGCAAATGAGTCGTACGGAACAACATGTCTACAAATTCATGGTGTAATTCAAATGGGATCAATTTTTTTGTTCCTCTGCTGTTAACTTCCTTACATACTTTTTCCTAAATAAAGTCCCATGGTTACATGACTACAGACAAATGAATTTCCCCTTGGGGATCAATAAAGTATTTCGTATTCGTATTCGTATTCGTATGGTGGTTCACAGTAAGGGCATTTCATTTCCTTAACTTTCACTCTATAGTCACACATCCTGTTTTACAGTACAACAAGATATTCCAATGAATTGTTTTCCAGTTGCGCTGTTTGTGTGAAAGCCTCCCAACTTCCAAATTAAGTACAGACCTGGAGAGGGAATCAGACATGCTTGTAAGCTAAACTTTATCTACCCCTAAACACTTTCCTAATAACACTGTTGATGCGAGACACTACGGGACATATACAATACCTGCACTACAGCTACAGAAGCATATAGATAAATTTGCAAACTGCTGTCAGAAAGCAAATGAAAGAGCCTGTGTTTCAAGAGGGGCTTGTCAGCAAGTCTCCACTGCAACAAACAACTGTTTAGTATGTCTGAGCATAGCCGTGTGCTCCCAAGTAATATTAACAATATGCATAAAGGGCTTTGACAATGCAAACTCTCCTTTTCCTCCACCATGGGGAGGTTAGTACAACTTATCCGTCTGAATTGCCCTTGAACTCGACTAACTTCTAAAGTTTTTATGCATGAAGGACAGATTTCGTGGGTGGCACTACTCAAATCCTCTCTTATCTGTAGACAGAGGGTGGAGAGCACACACAGATCACTCACTGTCTCAGCCAAAGTCAGTCGCAGCTATAGAGCTGAACCGATTTGGAAACCTGCTGATTAGGCACAATTTCTGATGTAACAAGCAACCTGGAGAACTTATCACTGGATGTTTGTTCTTAACCCAATCTATTCAGGAGGAAATCATTCACATTCAGGTGTGCATCAGACTTTCTGTGACTGAGATACTTGTGAAAGTCTTTCAGGTCTGTAATGGTGAACCTGCAGTGGCTGACTTGTAAATGTAATGGAGCATGTGAAAGGCACCTCTAGATTTCAATAGTCATAAAGTACAGATGTGGCATGAGGCCAGTTCTAGATCTCCTTTTTTTTGTAGGCACAAGAAAATTAATGCAGTGAAGCTTGCAAAGCCAGTGTACATAGACAACTGGAGTCGCACTGCCTCAATCATCACCCCTGCCAGGCTGATAGCTGGGAGGGGATTATGCGATCGCTTCTGTGTGTGCATGCATGATCATCAATGGACCTGCATGCTTGTATTTCTCGAAACCAATCACAGTTGTCTTGGGTGGAGCTAAGCCTGGGATGCAGCTCCTCTGCAAAACAGCACGTAACATTTGCACATCGTGCATGTCTAAATCCCGCAAAAGAGAAGGTAGCAGTTGCTAGCTTGTTTACATTTGTACCATTAGTGACCCAGGTGCCAATTTGCCATTTTCAGCTTGCAGGTTGCTATCTCAGAGGTTGTTGTTGTTTTCTGGGGGCTTTGAAAGTGTGTATAGCAGATGCCGCAATGCCAACTGAAACCAAGCAACCAATGGCAGGCTTATACCCGCAGTGTGCATCCGGTGAGTCAGACTACTTACAGCTCAGCTCTACCTTCTGTTTCAGACGCAGCAGCACAATACTTCTTCTCGAGAACAGCTTTGAGTTTGAAGCTTGTGTAAACTTCTGCATTTTATGCCATAAAGGTGAGAGCCATGAGAGGCCATTCAACATCCTTATTCTTGTGTGAAGGTTTACAGAACAGAGGCTAAAAAATTCACCGTGATAGATACTTGACATGTATGACACATTTCATGCAGTTGTGGTTCAACGTAGTTTAAAGAGCCCCTGGAATGAAGAACACTGGAAAAGAATAATGGTGGTATTATTGCGCATTGATTAAATTTTGTGTAGGAAGGAGACGGTGATATTTTTGGTGATGTTCTCAAAACCAGAACAAAAATGAGTGTGCAGTAGAACGTCTTTCCTTTCCCATGCTTTATTTTGTAGTTTTAATTCCAAAAGGGGTGAACTCTATTCAAAATGAAGTGTTTGAGAGAAGCGGTTTATTTATAAATAGTTGTGTATTCAGAATTTTTTTTTTTCCCTATTAAACCTCTTTGTTGTCCCAGTTTGCTGTCGTGCAGCAGAGTGGTTCGTTAACAAAGAAGCTGTGGGCTCCTGAAGGGAGACACAGTCCGTCCTTGACCTGTTCAGGATGAAGCACTCCGAGAAGGGAACTGATCTACTTTGGACGGATTTCAGGAAAGACAGACAGACAGAGACAGACACAGTGCCCCGGTGGCCCACTGCATCTTGGGAACTGTCAGAGGAGATAGAGAGAAAGCCTCCGGAAAGCTGCCGACCTGTGACCCCTATCTCTCTCACTGACAGTTAGGATTTGGTTTATGCATTTTCAGACACATCATCGTCACACACACACACCCACTCGCTGACACATACGTAAGTGCGTACGTACGCCTGTACGCACACACACACACACACACAGACGCAAACAACCTTTATTTGCACTTAGGTACAAGGATTTCTGAATGTTATTTCCTCTGTGCTTGATCTTAATGTGTATTTAAATGGATTTATGGAAATGAATAACACTGTTGCGGCATCATTTATGCATTAGGAGAAAAAAAAAAAAAAAACGTTTGTCACATCAGCCAGATTCCTAAGCATCCCTTGCCAGCAGAATCCAATGAGCAAAAGGAGCCGATTGGCTATACAAACAGCTCAGTGTGCATGTTTATCTTCCATGTATGTAGTTTGGGCCTGCTCCAGCCATGGTGATGGAAAGGATGCTGTGCGCAATGTGTACATGCATGCATCTGTGTATATGTGTGTGCGTGTGTGTTCACGCTAAATAAGAGAGGAGAAAACAGTATCATTATTTGACTATAATCGTGTCACTGTGCTTTTATGATGATGAATTGTTGCGCAGAGCAAATTCTGCACCATGTTGAATGGTTCACAGCTACATACTTACATAAGACTCTGTTTCTGAACAACACAAGATAGAGCCTTGGCATTCCCTGAGACCAACACACCCAGTTAAAACTGCTGCAGTACAGAGTCCTGCACGGGTTCCGTTTTGCAGACTACAACTGACCCGTTACCCACAGTTATCTCTAAGTCAAATCTGCATCTGCCCATAGGCGTTAATAAAAGCCCCACAACCCAAACAGCGCTGACGATTAAACACACATACACAGTAGGGCTGGAATGATGCACTTTTCCCCCAATTTCACACTATCTCAATATATGTTGTGATTCTTAAGTATTGCAAATTCAATATTATGATTTTTGGGGAAAAGTCAGTCTTTTAGAGGCTGTATATCATGATTTGTGTTTCCAAAAAACAGTGTATATTACATATCACTCAGTCTTATGCAAATTTTTATTAGCATGGCAAAGGGGATTCCCATTATGTGTTAGCATCGAGCTAACAGACCAAGCCCTAGTTATTTATATATATATATATACAAAATCGAATTAGGAAATAAAATGTAGATTCATGAATCAAAAAAAAAAAAACATCCTTAAGAAGAAGAATCCTTAATCCTTAATACACAGTCACTCACTTTTCACTTGTCTCTCACTTGTCGATGTGTTTCCATAGTGATGACAACCCTAGCTTGTGGTTATCAAAAGTTAACACTTTTTACTTTTCTACAAAGCCGCTGACAATGTTGTTCTCACAGTCCCTGAGCACACCAAAACCCTCTCAAACGTCCAACTTTGCCTTCGACGATGTATTGTTCACAATTTAATATCCTCTGCTGTCTATGTTTGCCTTTACATCCCACGTTTTAGCCAGGGTAGCCATCATTGCTGTCAGAACAGATAGTGATATCCCACTGTTTGACAGGATGTGGGGTCAAAAGTTGTGTTGTAGGATTCAACAAGAAAATTCTGCTGGCTTGATATTACTGTATTAAAAGATAAAATACTGCACAGTTACTTTAATTTCTGATTTCTCCAGGGGGGAAAACATATTATTGTCTTGTATGTGTTATATTATTGTTCTTACCTGCTGCCGCCCACAATTAATTCATTTTACCCAGGACTCCTGCAGTATGTGAATACAAACATCAAACCAAAAAACTGTCATTACTGACGGTATCAAAAGAGTGTTTTTTTAAATTAGCTGTTTTAATTTTTACTTCATTTAGTTGCTCCATTGAATAAATTATAATGTCTCAGTCATTTGAGACAAAATTAGAGTAAGGATGAACGAGAACTGATGTGGAGTTTTTGTTTCTTTGTTTTGCCCTGAGTGGAAATGAAGTCATTCCATTACACCACCACGCAGAGCCATTTGCTGATTTGATTTTACAACACTAACTGTGCATTATTTCCTATTAGTGGGCTGTTTTATCAGCTTGAGTGGTGTTATTTATGTAGTCCTCACAGCTTGCATAATGAACAGTATGTGCTGCATAAACCTCTACACGGTGCATAAGGGTTGCTGCATTTTACATAAACCGTTGCATTTGGTGTTTATGTAGCTGAATTTCCTCACAGTACATGCATGTATGCTCTACTTCTTTAATATAATAATCACTGGGTGTGTGACAGCGGCACATGCATGAGAGATATATTCATTGAGAGAGCTAATCACTTAAGGATGAGGGCAATCTTGGCTATAGTGATCATTTAAACCTTCAGCTCTGCAGCAGCCAGAGATGGCAGAGGTGAATGTGAACTATAAACCAGCAGGTCGAAGCCTTTTTGACCTGTGGAGGTCAGGGTTTACTTCACTAACTCTCTAACTGATACAGTGGGGTAATCTGACAGACAGGCACCCTGATGTAACATCCACTGCTAACGCAAACAGTATTGACACTCTGGCCTCCCTCAGTGTTGAAATACAGTCGGGCTTGTGTGTTTGTATTGAGTGTTGACTCCCTGTATCTGTCTGTTCTTATCATGTCACATCTCCAGATGACTAAGACGGCACTCTGTTTCTATTCCCGTACTCTTGGACACATTAGCATCAGTGCATTGTGCGTTGCTCTGTCCTCTCTCTCTCTGTGTGAATCATGTTTGGATGAGTAATGACACTTTTGATATTCGCAGAATACTCCCGGTTGTGTGAAGAGCTCAGGTTTAATATTGTATGTCAATGTATGACGGACGATATCAGTGCCGTACCAATGTCCCTGTGACGGAGGATGACACTGAGTGTGATGCAGCGCTGCCTGTTCCATTGATTCTGTCTTATGTGCATCAAAGTACAAATTTAAATTGTGACCACTCACAGTCGGTTGGTCTTTTGTTCCCTCACTGCTGCTTTATATCACAGGAAGAACTGAATGTGACAACCTTTACGTTTCTCAGTAGATCAGATAAACATGTCATGAAGATCAGGTGCCTTGGCAAAAGGAAACCAGGACTCAGCAATAAAGGCTGCCTGCTTTTCCAGGGCAAAGGTAACACTTTATAATAACCATCATGAATAAATCAATAGTTAGTTATTAGATATTATAGTGTTTATAAACCATTTACAAAGTGTTATAAACATCAGTAACAACATTACAATAACCATTCAGATAGTGTCAAATATTGCACTTCAAACTATGATGCTGTCTGTTCCCTTCTACCAGTAGTTTTATATTTGCAGGGTCAAGTGAGCAATAATAAATATGTAATGTCCAGGTAAACTTTAAAAATAAAGGCACAAAAACTACTTGGGTAGCTTTAGGAAAACATCATGAACTGGGTTACAATAAGCACATTAATTACATAAATTCACATATGTAATGTAACATAATGGAACCGAGCTATTTTCTTACATTTCATAGACTTTGCAGCTCTCGATTAAACGTGACAATCAACTTAAGTCTTTATTGTTATTTGATAAACGCTACAATAATAATATAATTTGTGCAGGGGCAAGTAAAAATTGACATTGGGCAAGTAGATTTCTGACCCACTTAATGGAAAAAGCATAAACATTGAAGCCTGGAATCTTTCCCAGCCTTTAAGAGAAACAGTATATTCTCCCTAGCTGTGTGCAGGATACCCCTCAAGATAATGGCTCTGTTTCGTAGGGACACATATGTTGCTGTGCCTGACACAGATGTGCCACTCCAGCACACAACAGGTACACCCGGCTCATGCATGGCTTGGCCTGCATGCACGATCTGCTCTGAGCCAACAGTTGCATCTGATACCTTAAACTGCACCTGATTATTAAACGGTGTGTCAGCGGCCGTAATCCTCTGCATTCCACTGAATTAACTCATTAGATATAGTTTCTTGTAATAGCTACAGTAAACATCACGGTGGCTCTCGAGGAGGAGAAACATTGCTGTCAAAGTGGTTCTAAGTGCCCATCTCTCTCTAAAGGGTCTCTCCATGTGTGATTAAGTGCCGCCTGATGGCCCTTTAACTGATTTAAAGGCCTTGCTCCAGTCGGGTCAGGTACTCTTAGACCACCCATCTGCTGCTCTCCCGCCACTATTTCTGCACTCCTCCAAAAATCATCTCATCAGCTCAGTGCACTGTGGCTGCAGTCTTAAGTGAGTAACAGAGACTACCCTTGTCCTTTTATACTCTTTTACTCTCCGAGGGACTATTACACCCAAGACCGATCCCTCCTCCGCTCGCTGATCACTTAGTTTAGGGAGGGAGAGTCAGCCACACTTTCCTACAGATTCCTCAATTTTTTTTCTCCCTTTTTTGCTTTTTAGACAACTCTCCATGGCTTTGCTTTATGGTTTCTTACCTTAAAAAAAGAAACAGAGAAGAAAAACAGAAATGTAGATCCAAACGGGGGAAATGTGCTCAAAGCATCACATGCATCAGAGACTCGCACAATCCTTTGGGTCTTAAGTGGAAACAAAGACGAGCTGTTTTTGGCTCTCTGTCAAGAAGACATCTCACTAACAGGAACAAGAGCCAGAACACAATGGCAAATCAAAAAAAAGTCTTTAATGATGAAAGTTTTAGTTGTGGAAGAGGATTTTCTCATTTTGTGGCCAACGCGCCACATCATCTGGTTAAAGCCGATGAGATCTGCACGTAACTGTGCTGAAATTAGTTTAGGTTGTGGGACCAGGTGTTTGCTTTTGTGCAGGCAGAGGGAATTTGGTTGTGAATGTTTTCCCTGAAGCTGTGTGCCGGCCTTGTTCTTTTTTTTTTTCCTCTCGCTTCTCGTACTTCAGGTAGCCAATTTGTCATGGAAAATGACTGGTGCAAAGGCCAACCTGCTGAAAGCTTAGTGGTATTCCAGTAGAGAATTGATCAGGATCAGAATGATATAACAGATCACAGCTGATTATCTTCTTTTAAGGTTTGAATATCTGGAGTAAAATGATAAATTGACAAAGCTTTTAGCAGTACTTCTATTATCTAATGATGCTGATGATCTCCTGTTGCGTCGGATATGTCTAACATAAGCTGCTGGCTTTGTGATAAACCCACAGACCTTTTGTGCACTTTACAGTTTCACCACTTGGGGGCACAAATGAACAAGCAACTAATGATAAACCTGATAAAGGTATCACCTCACTGCTGCTGATGTCATTAACTTCAGGTGCTGCATACTAACACAGCACTTCCACTAAATACCCAGTGAAAGCATGACACTTTGCACACATGACATTTTTATTTACCTGAATATCAAGCTTTGCATTTTAAAATCTCATTTTATTTCTCAGTAAGTTTGCTCTTGAGGACATACTACTAAGTCAGGTTGCTGTCCTTGGCAAGCAGCCCTGATAGATTGCCTTATTAGGTGTAATTATGCAGATTGCACTGCTGATAATTATAAAAGTGTAAACACATTCAGCAAGAACATTCCTTTTCACCATTGCAAATGAGAACAGAGCAGTGGTTCCATGCTGCTGACTTTTTAGCACCAGGTGGCTGCACCAAGTTATTGAGATTCTACAAGGTGAGAACAACACAGTTGCCTAATGTGAGCAGCATCTGTTTTCTACTTCAGTAGTTTTTTTTTTTTTTTTCTTTTTGCTCCAACACAGGGACACAATAGCAGATAAAGCAGAGAAACAAGAGGTACCCTCATCTGTCCTCATGCCAGATGGCAGATTTTATTCATTTTAGAGGTTGTGTTCATCTTATAGGAGTAAAGTGTCTGTTCTGTAAAAAAAAATGAAGCCCTCAGTTTGAATGTACTTTCACTCAGTAAAGGGATCAAGTGAAATGTTCATCATTAATGTTCATTTAATTGGTTCCTTGTTTCCTCGAGGCTTCTTTCATTGTCTTCATGTGAACAGTCAAGTGAGACAGAAAATGGAGAAGGACACATTATCCTCTGTGTCACGCTGGCTAAGTTGGCTTTCTTTGGGCATGAAATGCCTGTGTATTCCCTGTAAACCGTAAAGATCAGCTCAGCAGTGCTTACAGTCTTTTTTTTTTTTTTTCCTGCAGCTTAGAACACTGCAACTCGAAGGGGAGGATGTTGAATGGCCAGTGTGCAAACAGAAGCAGGCACACTGCAGCTGAGCCTCGTGCTCCCCAGTCCTGAACTCTGAACACTGAGCACACTTCCCAGCTGAACCGGATTGTGTTTATCAGCAGGGCTTTTATGTCCACATGTTCTCGGCGTTCCCGTAACCCGCGCTGCACGCTGAGTCTGCGATCAGCATTCCCTCTCTTGTGAGGAATGGTCTTTTATTAGCAGGCGAGGCAGACTTGCCCAGATTCAGCACCCTCTCTGTGGACAGTGCTCCACCGCCAGCTCTGGCACCGTGCGTGCTTTGTTTACGTATGTGTGTGTGTGTGTGTGTGTTCATATGTGTGTGAGAGAGAGAGCGAAATGGAGAGAGAGAGCGTTGCTTATATGAGCTGCAGAATCATCACTCTTGTAAAATCTTGCTAACGATAGACTGCAGAGTCCGGTTAAGAACCTATAGAAAACAGTTTTCCAGAGCGATGGAGAGGCGAGGATTGGGTTGGACTGCTAAGCTTCAGTTTTTCATGTTCACAGGACTATCTTACAACTTCCCAAAATTCACAGACAGAGAAAGAAAGAAAGAAAAGAGAGACAGGGAGTGGAAGACGAGGAGGAATCTGGACAGATGACATGATAAAAGTAGAAGCAGAAATGAATCCAGTCTGTCCTGCATCCTCGTTTTGCCTCCTTTCTTTCCTTTTACTGCTCATGAATGTCCACACAGGAGAGTGGATTGAAAGAGACTGAGCAGGGAGAGTAGGGAGAGGCTGTGAAAGGAATCAGGGCTGGGGGACATAGCTTCAATTCCTGCTATTCTGCCTAAATAGGCTCTTCCTCTGTAATGCACTCAGGCTCCAGTGATTCGCTATGTGAATGCTGCCCATTTGCATAGCCACTCTCCCTCCTGCTTCCTGGCTGGCTGTCGAGGCTCCCCCCTCCCTCCGTCCTCCTCCTCCTTCTCCTCCTCCTCCTCCTCTCTCCCTTCTTCCTCTTGCGCACATCTTCTGGAACGGCGCTGCCGATGCTGCCTGTGTGTGAGTGTGTGTGTTCCTGCCCAGGGCTGCTCTCTCAGGTACTGTCGTTGCTATCGCTCGGTCTCACTGAGAGCAGAGATCTCTAGATGGGGAACGGGTGCGCTACTTGGCACAACTTACAGGTGCAATCACGCCGTCTCCCGCGCGCCGCTGCAGCTGTCCGACACATGCAAATGAGACTCGGATTTAACTATGGTCCCATTCCTCTGGACATCCTTTGAGACCACTGGAGGAGGAACAGGAGGGAAACTCAGAATCTTGGTTTTCTGAAGAGATTCACTTTGCACAGGTGCCATCAGTCTCTTCTTAAGTTGGCTTTCTTTTTTTCCGGCATCTTTTTTTTTTTTTTTTTTTTGGAATATTATCAGTTTTTGATGGGGAAGATGTTTCTAATTTTGTGAGGGCTTAACAGAAAAAGAAACAGAGAATAAGGGAACTAGGGGAATTGGAGCAAGCTGGGATTTCTCCATTGCTGTTTGCCCTAATTTCTTGAGTGAATGTTTTTGATTGTTTTTCGATGATGATTTGTGACACTTCTTTACCTCCCTGGGTGCTGCTACGGATTCCCTAACTCAGTGGAGAACAACAAGAGGCTTTTTTTCTTTTTACCCCCACAACCGACATTTTGTGAGGTGTCCCCTTTGCTTTTTTTTTTTTCCTCTTCTTTCTCTGTGGATCTGTGCGAGTGTCTCTGGTCATAGCGAGATTTGGCTAAAAAGGTGAGAAGTATGGGGCTGTAAGGGCTTGCTGAAGTTTCCACCTTGATCTGACGCCTCATCTGGCCACTCAGGGAAGATGTTCGGAGGCTGGAGGACACAGTTCGCTCCCCTGAGGCCCGTAGCAGAGCCCCTAAACCGGAATTCAGCTTCGGTCACCCACCTGGCCTTGTGGATCACTGCCCTGGCCCTGGGCTTTGTGGCGGGGTCAGAACCCGCTGCCGTGGAGAGTCTCCACCACATTCACCTCTCCCATGGAAACAAGCGTCACCATATTGTGCCTATTGCTATCCACAGATCACCTGCATCCCTAAGAGCAGGGCACAGTGAGTATTCCCTCGTCTCTCTGCATACAGCAACTTCTTGAGCAGTTTTTTAAGATTTCATCATTGCTGTTAACTTTTAGCAATCTTCATTCACTCTTTGGTTACATCATTGCCTAAAAAAGCCTAAAATATTCTTCAATATATGTTTCTTTGTATGTAGTATTCCCCTCCTGCAAGACACAGCGAGTCTAGCTCACATCCATCCCCTTTTTTCCCGTCTCAGCAAAGTGCCCTCTGTCTCCATGTCTGAGATTAGCCATATCCCTATCTCCAGATGCTCCACTGTGTCCAGATTAGACAGGATTAGAACGTTGTGGCGCTCCATGTTGCCCCGGGGTGTTTGGAAGAGACAAAGATGTGTTGCCTCCAGCTCTGCAGGGCGTCGAGCAGCTTCCTGGCCCCTGCCCAGCGTGGAGTGGGGATGGGATGGAGATGAGGCCTCTTTTTTGCCCCGTGTGGCGAAAAGGTTCATGGCACACAGGAAAAAAGAGGAAGGCTCCCAACTATACGAGAAATTACATAACCTCACCCTGAGAATTCGTGGTAGACTGCAGTACGAGTGATTTTAGAAATACTGCAGTTTGGAGTTTTTTCCCACTTTTTTTTTTTTTTTTTTTTTTTGCAGCGCTTGAGTTTTTTTTCCTTGTGCGAATTTCACCTGAAGTTCTGAATGACGTTTAGATAGTTTAGGCAGTGTGAAACTTACAAGACCAAAATACTCCTTTTCTTTAGTCATCACACTGCCCAGGCATTTTTGAGTGACGTAATCACTACTGGTGTAACACTGACGTAATGCTGAGGTACCCTGGATTCCATTGAGTAGACTCTGCTTAATAATAAAACAATCCTCTCCTGCGCTGGATTGTCTAATATTAATGGCTTAATGCGCAACATTTTCCTAAAAAATCATGTATAGACTCATATAAATCATCATTTATGAGCCTCTAGAAGTGGCTGGTGGTGTCTGTATCTGCAGAGATTCCAACATTTGCCTTTATCTCCCTTTTTTCTAGTTATTTTGCTGTGCTGATGTTTTACCGACCCAAAACATCAGTGTTTGGCGTCCTGGCATCTGTGTGGTGCATTTACGAACGGCTCAGACAAAGTTGTACTGATTCTACTTTTAAAGTTTAGTCATACAAGGCGATAAGTTATGAGTGATGCCACCTTTACAGGGCAGCCCTGGCATGCTGATGATGTTTGTATTGGATGCAAGAGCAGCTCAGAAGCAAAAGTCTGGATCACTGGGCAGAGTTAGACCTGCACGAACAAGGGAGTCAGTGCTCCTCAGCAATGATGAGGGAGATGGGAGGTTTGCTGGCCTACTGAGACAACAAGAGAGGCAATTAGGCCACTCTGCCATGACCTGTCTGGAGCGGACAACACTCGGCTCTGCCCCCAGCCCCCACTTGCTCTCCCAAAGGATCCCCGAGGGCATGTGGTGCTTTCAGGCAGATACCACGAGTTAATATCATAGTTATCGTTGTCGCTCCTCCCGCGCCGTTTATTATGAGAGAGAGACGGAGAGCTCGCGGGGGCCAGAGAGAAGCTCTCACAGTAACATGATTACATTTTTGGTTGATCAGCGCACGGAGGGTGCGTGAATCCAAAATGGGAGACACGCTGTTCAACATGGTACCTGGCTCCAGGACAAAGCCTGCTGCTGTAAAGCCCCAGTGCTGTTGTTTTAGCTGTGCTGCAATTGGTTTAATTTTCATGGGGCTTGTTCCCTGCATGGGATGTCTCTTCACTGCGGCAATTAAACGTGTACAGCTCCATTTTTCCAGCCTAATTTGTGAATATACGAGCCACGGCCCCTCAGGTTGATCTTTTTGTGCCTTATATTTGTAATTTCTTTCTTTTAAGCAGCATAAACTCACTGCCTCTCTGCTCCACACCCCTCTCATACCTTTTGGTGTCACCGTCAATGTTAAAATCTAATCCTATTTGCAATACTTATGTAACTGTACCTGCCTTTCACCATTGTTGTCACAGTGCATTTAACATTGTCCCAAGTGATTAGACCAGACAAAGCTAATAGAGTGCTGACAGTTAGTTCTATATGCAAATTGCCTCTATCTCCATTTCAGGAAAATGCACCTTTTCACTTAGTATTTAGCTAAATTTAGAGCCTCTAGCTGCCCTAATGGTGGGCCATCCATCCATTTGTCCAAATATTCTCCACAAAATTCCTGTAAGTGATTTCACAGGGAAACACACATCACTTTGTGTGTGTGTATATATCTCAGCATACAAGAGAAAACATCCCTTGTTTCCTTTGTTTTGAACCCTGTCACTGATTTATGTGGAAAGAAGAAGAAAATTACCATGGTCAGGATGTATGAAATTGAGTTGGAGTGTGATGCATTGTTTGTTTAGGGCTAGCAGTAATGAGGTTCAGACAGTATCAACTCTGAGTAGCAGACATACCATTCATCATGACCAGACTCCCAGAGGTGATAGTCTTCTTTCCCAGAGATGGATACGATACTTGATATGCTGAATAACTAGGTTATCATATTTTCTCCTGTACCTGCTCTTCTTATTCATTGATGCTGGATAGATGAGGTGATCTGATCAATGGGAAAAGCGTTTCACAGTTGAAGCAGTGAATCTGTTCAGTTGTTAAATTGACTTTCTGTGGATTTCTGTAGATTGTCTGCTTCTAACTTCTATTGGCTAATGGACAAGACAGTGATCTGCAGCAGGGCTGTAGCCAGGATTTTAGAAATACTGAGGTTCTGAGTCCAAGTCCTCCATCCAGCAGAAATTCTTGACCAGAAATCACTAATTAAGTCTCCATTCCTTTACTATTTGGATTTTTTATGTAACTTTTATTTAATACTTCAACTGTCAAGTTTTATTTTCCAACATGTCTCTGTCCTGCAAAACACGCATTTTACAAACACAAGAAAATTATTATCAGCATCATAATGATGCACTTTCAGGAAATCCAGCAGGTTTTTCAGTAAATTTAACAAAGTGGACACTGAGTCTGCATGTCCCACCGATAATATTAATTTGGGAAATAATGAATCCTTATTTGTTAATTTATCGGGCTAAAACTACACTCTTAGAAATAAGGGTTCCTAGAGGGTTCTTCCTGAAGGGCTGAGCTTCTTCCTCTAATTATTTTCTTCTGAGGAACCCTTTTTTTGGGAAAGCGGTTAGTCAAGAGGTATTTGTATGACTGATGGTACCATTAAGAACACTTTTCATCCAAAGAACCCTATTTGGATGAAAAGTGTTCTTCAAGAATTGTTGCTTCTTTGTTCTCTAATATAAAGGGGTTCTCTGTAGAACCCCCCTGTATGAGTTCTGGGTGGGTTCTAAATGAAACCCTTGGAATATAAAAAGTCTCGGCAGAACCCCCTGGGTGGGTTCAAGATTAAAGGTTCTTGGTAGAACCCCCTGTTTGGGTTCTAGATGGTACTCTTGAAATACAAGGGTTCTCAGTAGAACCCCCTTGGTGGGATCTAGATAAAACCCTTGGAATCTAAAAAGGTTCTTGATAGAACCTCCTCTGTGGGTTGTAGATGAAACTCTTCTCCTGGGCTCTTGTAAGCACCCTTATAAGGTGAAAAGATTCCAGATGGAACCCCCAGACAAGGTTCTGGATGGAACCATTGCACCGTAGAGGGGTTCTCCTTTAGAAGGGGACTCTGGGTGAAACATTTCACAGATGTTTCTAAGTATAACCCTCTGTGTTAGGTTCTAGGTAGAACTCTCTGAAAGGATTCCAAGTGGAACCAAAAACGGTTCTCTTACGTGGACAAGCCGAATAACCCTTTATGGTTCTTGTGAGCACTTGTATGTCTGAGAGTGTAGTCAAATCTGATGCACTGTGTGGAATCAGTCTGTAAAATAATCATTGATGCAGGATATAAATTCTCCGGGTTATAAACACTTATAAACCCCTAAACTCACAGACACAGTTACGGAGGACGTAACCTCGGTGTTGTCAGGAGCTGCAGCCCTGATCTGCAGTGATTCAACAGTCTCTGTCTATTCTAGCTGTATATGTGTATGTCATCCTCTCAGAATCATATACCATATGTTCAGTAGAAGGGAAGTCAACCTCCAGATTCATGATGATTATGTGATATACTTAACATGTCTGAGGAAGCCCCCGCCTAACACCTGCTCCATCAGCCACAGCGCCAAAGCCTTTTGTATCTCAAAACCCGGTGGTTTGATCAAAGTCGGCGAAGCAATTTAAGTGATTATAATCAATTTTAAAGCTCTCCACCTTCAGAGCTAATGGTTGAATGGATTAGAGACAGTGCTTGTCTGTGCTGGCGCTGCTGCAGAGAACAGATGAGTGGTGGTGGTGGAGGGGGGAGAGAAAGAAAGACAGACAGAGGGAAAAAATAAAAGAAGATTGAGAATGAAGAAGATGGAGAAAGTGAAGAAAGGAAGCAGAGAGGAGGGAGAAAGTGGCTGGTCTCTGATGTCGCCTTGCTGCCGGTGTGTTGTGGGCTTGTATAATATAATTACTCCCATGTCTCTGAGCTGATGTCATTCTGCGATAGTGTGAGGATGACAGTATCTCTGCTTCTGTGAGGCAGCGGAGATGATAGCTGCCCTGATAAGGATCTGAGTACATGTTCCTCTGCTCTAGAGGGAGCACAGGCAGTTATTGACCCACGAACGAGAGACTGCAGTCGTTTCATTCCCTTCTCCCTCTGATGTGTGTGAACACAAACACCCCTCTTTTTATTTGTGTGTGCTTTAGGTCTTTAACCTACTTACATCTTATGATACTCGCTCGCTTCTCCCTCCTTCACTTCCATCCTCCCTGACCCACCCCCAGCTTCCTCGTCGGTCCGCGGAGTCCATCCAAGCAGACAGAGTGGGCAGCCTCTTGCGCCTGCAGTGGTCTGCGTGGTTTCGGTGGTGACCAGGCTATGGTTGGCATGATGGGAAATGAGACCTGACTGTGCGTGCGGTGGGCAGCGAGGGGTCAGCTGAGTAATGTGTCTGGTTTCGGATTAGAGACTTGGGAGATGGAGGGGGGAAGAGAGGGAAAAAGAGCCCCCTCCTTTGACTCAAGGGGATTTCTGCGCCCCTCACATGCATAGGTCCTGGATGAGTTTGAGTCAGGGAGCTCTTTACCCATAAGGCACTCGGTGAATCATCATCAACAGCATCGTCTACTCTGCCATCTCCTTCTTTCTTCTGCTGGTCTGTCTGTTTACACCTCTGGCTTTTCCTGTTTAAAGGTATTTTTTTAATTACTTCAGATGATGAGCTGTGTGGTCATTGGACCACAGGCAAGAACATTTTCATATTCTTATCTTAAAGGACAAATCTGTAATACATTTACTGTAATAAAGACCACGGTATGTCCTCAGAAATTAAGGAAACCTGTTAAGTTGAAATACTTTTCTGACAACAAATGAAATTGAGCGATATGTGAACGGAGTCTGGCAGACAGTGAGACAGGCAGTGACTTGAGTATTTCTGTCATCGCTTGTTATTCTCACTTTATGATGTTTCATGCTCCTGCGGTGTTCCTGCAGCCTGCCTGAACTTCCTAAAGCCTGGGGAGGAGGGCGCAGGGGGAAACAACTTGCCTTAACCACAGGTCATATATTAAATAGGATTAAAAGAGTCCAGCTCAATATTTGGACAACCGTGCTCATTTTTGCGCTCACAGTTGTTGCATATTGCTCGTTTAAACTTTTTTCGTACAATGGGCTTGTACAAACATGCCACGTCAGATGCGGCAAAAGCTCACAGCTGCAGATCACCGTGTAAATGATCCGCCTCTTCATATCTGAAAGCATGTGAATGAGATTTGTGAATTAGCATAAATTAATGCTACAATAATACCATATAGGGCTATCCTTCCTGCCCTTCATGTCAGGAAGTGTTCATCCATGAAAATGGAATCAAAAAGAAGAACTTCATGAGATTTTCAAACTTAAAGCTGCTTCAAAGTAATGAAATATAAGGTCATTAGTTTAAGACTGGCGGCACATGACTCCTTCGACAGGTCCGCATTACATGTAAATTGTGTTTTTATCTGAAAGAAATGTCAAAATATGAGAAAATTGGTGAATGAAAGCTCTCCTAGATCCCTCATGCAAACCACTTAAGAACAAATCTGTTCATTTGATTGGTTCTTGCACGAGGCCCGATGTTCGCTGCTCGGGTTACATGCGTGTGACATCTTCCAAGTGATTTAGCACAGAAAAGGAGGGGAGCTATCATAACTAAACTGCACCATTCTCCCAGCGAGCAGTGTTTATTTCACACATACGCAGCTGTTAACCCTGCAAAATACAATGGAATATTTTAACGGTGACTGTGGCAGACTACACCAGATGCATAAAAAAACCTTGAATATTATTTATGAAACATTAATGATTCTCATGCAGGGAATTTATTTTAACAGCAGGATACATCAAAACAAGAGCATGACAGGTATGGTAATGCACAGTATAGAAAAAAAGGACATAATCTTATTCAAAACGACAGCACATGACAGATTTGTGCATTTGTATGAAGGTAAACAAAATATTGAAATCATGAATGCATGCAAAATAGCGTGGAAATGAGAGGAATATGGAGGAAACCCTTATATGATGGGATACATACACACACATAAATTGAATAGGTTAAAACAAGGGTTGTTTCCAAATTAAGTGTTAAAGATTTTTGAGCCACTGCTGATTTTTTTACATGCCAATATTAAAGGTATAACACGCATTTTCCTTAAAAAACAAACAAACAAACAATGAAGAATCAAATATAATACACATTCTTGAAAACTGAAACAAATCATGTCATACTAAAAATTATTTAAGGATATATCTCTGATATATATGTCATTCATAAAAATGTTTTGGTCTGCTTTCATTTTTTTAAAAATTTCTAAACTTGTCCCAGCCAAGAATTTTACGACTTTAAAAAAAAAAAATGTTTGAAAGTGTATTAAAAGCCTTCAGAATAAGTCGTATGTGGTATTATAATCATCTTTGTTTCAAAATATATTTTTTATTTAAATGTTATCCCTTTAAAGTTGTGCCCCAGATTTCCATCAACTTCATCAGATTTTTGCCAAAACATGATTTAATCAGGCATAAAAAGGGTCAGCTATATGCTAAGGACCCCTGTCTCAATTCCTGGTTTTAAAAAAGGCGGGAAAACTCTCAAGCACTGGTAAGCTTTCTGTTTTTTGGCAAATTTACTAAATGATATTGCTGTCAGATGTGTACAATGTGTATTTCGATTAGCATTAAGAGAATTTATTAACTTTAGAAAATAAAATACTCACATTGAGAAGTCATAGAGAAGTTTTTTTCTCTCTTATGTTTATTAAATATGTTCATAATGATTCATAAAATGAGTTTATATCAACAAAAAGAATTCCATGGTACACCTAATGTGTGGTCCTTGTGTTATAAATGATATTATATGTTGTTTATCACAAAGACAAATTACATTATCAGCAGAAATCGCAAGTGGGCAAAATTATATATCTTATATATTCACATCTTGAGTAGAAATATAATGAACATTTCTATTATACAGCTACTTGTATTTAATGCAACAGAAACCATTAAACATTTCCTGCATGTCTTATATTATAATACCGTGACTTTTTGTGTGTCTGACAAGAAAACACAATTTAATAAAAAACTAAATCACAAGGGGGTTTAATAGGCAAGAGTTTTTTAAAACATATTTTCCCAGCATAATTAAAGAGCAAAAATCAAAGCCCCTAAAAATAAGGTTTGATTGAAAAATAATTCCTTTCAGTCATCACTTATGACCCACTAGAAGTGTGCAGCGGTGGCTCCATCTGCCCCCTGCCAACATTTCCTTATTTTCTCATCATTGTGCTATCGTCTGGATGCTTTACCGAGTCAAAATGTCGGTGTTTGACGTTCTGTGTACGAGACTTTCTTTCTGGTGCGTTTACAAGCAGCTCAGACAAAATCCTACCGACTCTACCTTTAACTGAGCGGAAGGGAGACAGGAAGCCTGGAGGAGTGATGAAGCTGGCGTGCAGGTCAAGTGTTAAGGATGCTAATGAAAGAGCTTAAAGAGTTCTCCAGAGTCCATTCTGATTGACTCTATAAATACCTCCCAGGGGAACAGCACAAGAAAAGGGAGGAAAAAAAAATAAATAGAATAAATTGAAATAAATAAAGTGGAGATCAAGAATGCAAATGCCAAGGTTTTTTTCTTTTAATCTAATCTGAATTGAGTTCACTCACCCTGCAGAAGCCTTATTCTCTGCCATCATAATGAGGTGGCAGCTATCTATCTCAGTGCCAGTCAGGCCCGTATATGCACACACTCATGCACATTCACTTTGCAAATGCACACAAGCTCACTGCACACAAAAAGAGCAGCACTCTCCCAAATCATCTTTCATCTCTTTGATCACTTTGAATCATTGTCACGACCGAAGAGTGTGAATGTGGGTAGTTGGAGCGATATGCAAATTTGCGCTCATTTATATAGAGTAACATATCATTGGTTAGAATTTGAAATGGGTCATAAAGGAAAATATGCACTTGGAAGGTATAAAAATATAATTGTTCAGAGGTACAGCGGTTCCACCAGTGCAGCAATAACTCCCCCCAGTGATGGACTAATTGGTTCTGGGAAAGGTCAAAGGAAAAAAAAAAAAAAAATTCAGAAGATGGAGGGTGAAATCCTTCAGCCTGTACCGCCTGATAACCCCAACCACAGGGGAGGCCGGAGAGGATGGGTTTTCTGTGGCAGTCGGCTCGCAGAAGACAAAAATGTATGATTGCCATTGATCACCGGATCAATAATGAGCCCTACTTAAATTTCACACGACTATTTTGGGACAAAAAGAAACAGAAAAAGAACGTATAAGGCTGCCCTTATAAATGGTCTACGATAAGATTGTAAACACTTATAAATCATTAATAAACAGGTTCTAACAGTTTTAATTAATAAGTATTTACTAATGAGTTACTCACATTTATAACTGGCAAAATGGAGCCTTATTCTAAATGAAATATATGACCATTAATTAATGACCTGCTTCCATTTATGATGAGCAATGAGCCTCATTGTTAGATGAAATACAGTACATGACCATAATAAGCAAAAGAGAGCCTTATTGTAAAATGTCAAACAGATGCTGAAAATTTCAAGGTGAACAATATTGTCAAAGCTTTGGTGTATGAATCTGATAATTTAATATGATAATTAGATGCCAAATTAAAAATTTGGACTATTAAGATATGCTGACAATGCTTAAATTTTAGTAATTTAATAAGGAATATCTCAGTAAGCAGTGAGATCTGAAGTGTAATGGTACAGATAACTGTGGGCTCACTATTTGGCAAGCAACAGGTCAGTGTCGGCTGGTTATATCTAATGTGTTGGAACAGCTTGTTAGTGATTTAAAAAGTATTTACAACTTAACAAAGCACCTGATTATGTAACATTTATAAATATATATGTAAGGATGGTCTTATTGTAAAGTGTTCACAAAAAAAACCTCAAGCTCTTCTACGTGGGTGTTTTGATTGACACGCTTATAATTATTCTTAGCTTACAAATCATCGCCTAACAACTTTACATATGTTCATGTGTGCTGTCTTAATGATAGCCTCAAATAAAAAATTAGAGGTTTTTAAAAATGAATGGCTGCCCTGTGTTACAATAGGAGGCCCCAATAAGACCCAACCATGTCATAACTATTCTTTTTTTTTTTTTTTTTTTGCAATTTACAATTGCTCACCTGCAGCAGAGTGGCAACAGAAAGAAAGCTGCCCCCTAATCCACTCTAATAGGATTGTGTGGGATTTCACCTTCCTCATTGCTCCTTCCATCTCTTAGTGCCTCGGGCCTGCTGGCAAGGGCTGATAAAAACATGCCTGCCTAACACCTAAGTGCAAGCTAATATTAGCATATATTTTGAAACATAGTGTAGAAATACAATGCATACCCACGCACATTTCTTTTTTATGCTCTGTTATATATTTATTTACTGGAGGATACATGGCATCAGTGTGAGATAGAGGACAGCGCAGCTTTCTTATGGTGTTCCTACATTGCTTGTTGATAAGGGGGAGGCAGAGCTGTGTTTAAATCGCTGCACGACAAAACTCCCTCTCATACTCCTCGGTGCATCAGCACATGCACACGCAATGTTTATTTCTGGTGATCTTTCCTCTTCTTGATCTTTTCTGGGTTTATTTTATTGTATGATTTCTATAAGAAATGCAGCTAATTAAATACTATCTCACCACTTAGTAGAGGCTTACTTACAAAGTGAGGCTACTCAGCAATAGGCAAAGCAGATGTTTAATCCTGCAATTAAGGCCAAGGCGCGCTTCTCGTCTCCTGGGTACGGCTTACAAAAAGGAGTAAACAGTAAAAATGAAGCAGTGTCATGCGGGGACGACATGAAAATGAGACACATTAGCATGAGGAATAGGCTTGTTTCATGGCGTAGCATAAAACACATGGAACACATTGGTATTTAGTTTATGTTTTCTAATATATGTGATCTCATGTTACATGTTGCTTTTTTGCAGATGTGGGTGAAATAAACACCATCGCACAGCATGTATGTAGCAAAGTGACTGTATCAAACAGGGGGCCACATGCAGCAACATTCTCTTAAACTGTCTCTTATTTTTCTGTCAAGAAAGACTCCAGACTTAACCACCATAATCTGCTCCTCTCTGAGGGGCGTGGCCGATTGTTTGTTGTTATAAAGAAGGAAGGAGGACACACTTTATTAATCCCCGAGGGGAAATTACATTCTTTTCACTCTGTTGTAATTTTGTGCATACATACGCAAGCCCGAAATACACACACATGCACAAACAGGACCTATAGACACGCATCAGAGAGAGGTGTCAGAGCGAGGGGGCTGCACACGTACATATAGTCAGGTGCTCTGAGCAGTTAGGGTTCAGCGCCTTGCTCAAGGGCACCTCAGCAGCGCCCAGGAGGTGAACTGGCACCTCTCCAGCTACCAGTCCACACTCCGTACTTTGGTCCTGTGGGACTTGAACTGGCGACCCTTCGGTTCCCAAGCCAAGTCCTTACAGACTGAGCTACTGCCATGAGAAACACCCAATAAACATGATAGGGAGGCGTGTGCAAACACTCTGGCACATAGCAAAGAATTGAAGAGATGCCACCAAAAAAAAAAAAAAAAAAAAGGCTCTAAGAAGACTTCAGCAGTAGTGAAATCTGCATATTGTGATGCTGTAAATGCTGTGCCAGCAGAGGAATGCACAGTAACTGTCAGAGAGGAGTAAAGAAGCCAGAAAATATTCACATTCAAGAAGATGAAGGTGATTAATTTAATAATCGATTATTGTTGCAGTTCTATTTTCATCAGTGTCACGTCCACATTAAAACTTTGCAGCTTCTGTTGATTTGCCTTTTTTACATGTAACAACTGTATTTCCATCAAAGTTAAGCTTCTCATCTAAAAAAGTGCCAAATAAAATAACAATGTGTTGCTGCAGTATAGATAATTTAATTATATTTCTAACAAATAATTATATATGAATAGTAATTACTATTATAAATATTTTTGAACTTGCGTTTCCTTGTGTTGCACAAGCGGTTAGTGGACTGTGAAAATTAGATGCTTTGTTCCTATCTTGGTAAGAATGCTTTTGATTACTAATTAGAAAAGAAGAGGAACAAGAGAAAAATGAAAAAAAAAAACACTGGTGAATCCCAGGAATCAATGGGTACTAACAAAATAACAAAAATAAGAGAACATTTGCTCATAAGTGGATTCTTGAATGAGGCTCAGTGTCTGCTAGTTTTTGAGGAGTTGTTTATGCTCCACTACCTACTGCACATGTACACCGCCTTGGGCTAAACAGTGATTTTCTAAAGAAAAGGGGCAGTGCAGAGGGTTTTACCTGGTGCTTTCCCTTAAATGCAGAGGTGGAGATGTGGATGTATTAAATCATATCAAAGAAAGCTCTCCTGCGGCTCAAGCGTTGCGTAATTATGCAGGTCTAGTACGTATTGCTATATAATTTGCTTTTCTGAATAGTGCCAATGCTGGCGTTTGCTCAGTGAGGTACAGTAGCTCTGTGTGATCTAAAGCAGCTTCTTTGTGGGAGTAATATTTGTGCTGATGCAGGTTGGGCTGCATATGGTGATGGGCAGCCAGAGTTGTCTCTCGTCTCAGATCAGAGCTCTGGCCCTGGACTCTGTTTTCTGCCTCACTTCCGCTGTGTAATTATCCCCCACACTTGTCTTTTTCAGTAATTAGAACTGCAGTCACACTCCACATCTGTTGGCTCCCTAATAGAGAAGACAACAGCTTCTAGAGACCATTTGGAGGCTGTGATGTTTGGTACATGCTAGCTACACACACACACACTCACACACACACATACTGAAACTAAATAATGCACTGATGTCTGATGGCACGTAATCAGTCAAAGAGGCTTTTAACTGGGAATGAAAAAGCCGAGAATCGACTGATGCTTGATTTTATTTAAGTCTAACTTTGATATGTGTGTTTGCTGGCACGCCAATTAAACACTGGATGCAGAAAAATCTAATCAACAAATTGCTGGCAAACAAAATGGCTGACCTGAACTGAGAGAAAGGGAGCATTGTGTCTGAGGAGCAAATGAGGCAAGTGATGATGAGAGAGTAAATTAGAAGCTGTCGATACTGTGAGACACCTCTATCAGAGCCAAGGCTGTTGGCTGGGGAGGCAGATATGCAGCTGGTCGGGGTAACAAAGGGCCCGTTTGGTGTATTGCTCCATTAAGACACTGGGTCTTGTCAGCTCTGCCTGGATGGGCCATTCTGCTCCACAAGGCAGGGGCTCATGTATCACTTAGGGCTTAGGGGAAGTGAGCATGGCGGAGGAGGGGGGGCAGAAGGAAGGGTGTGAGTGACACTGGTCGACTGAGCATTCATGGCATAATGTTACCAGCCCAGGGGGCAGAACTTTACCTCAACCATGAATTGATGGTCTCCTGCCATGAAGAGGGAGGGCGGTTGGTATGGCTACCCCGGGGCCCCGTCATGATGAGGTGAAGCCTTATCTCGTCTGAGCAGTGTGAGGATAAAATATGGTGAAGTGCTGCAACAGTGTGATGCAGGGGCAGATATGTGGATTCACTTTTTTTCTGTCAAACTGCAGGTTGTATCAGTTAAAAGCTGCTTAAATTTAAGGTTCAGAGTCTTTACATAACATTGACATGATATATGTTCCTGTAAACAGTACATTAAATGCATTACATGCAAACATTCTTAAAGGAGAAATCTGTAATATAGTATTTACTGTGATAAATCATAAAATGACCATGATATGTCATCAGAGGGGCGGCACGATGGCGCAGTGGTTAGCGCTGCCGCCGCACAGCAAGAAGGTCCTGGGTTCGAATCCCCGAGCCGGCAGGGCCTTTCTGTGTGGAGTTTGCATGTTCTCCTCGTGTCCGCGTGGGTTCTCTCCGGGTACTCCGGCTTCCTCCCACAGTCCAAAGACATGCAGCAGGTTAATTGGTGACTCTAAATTGCCCGTAGGTGTGAATGTGAGTGTGAGTGGTTGTTTGTCTCTGTGTGTCAGCCCTGCGATGAACTGGCGACTTGTCCAGGGTGTACCCCGCCTCTCGCCCAAAGTCAGCTGGGATAGGCTCCAGCTCCCCGCGACCCTCACGGATAAGCGGTTACAGAAAATGGATGGATGGATGGATGTCATCAGAGGTCAAGAAAACATGTTGATTCCGAGCCAAAAAACAGTTTTTGTTTGCCTGTCTTAATAAGAGTTCAAATAAGTAAGTGTCTGTTAATGAATTGTAATAAATCATTGATAACCTTTCAGAAGGAGTAGATATTTACAATGGTTAAATTGAGCCATATGTTAATGGAGTCTGGCAGGCAGTGAGACAGGCAGCCACTTAACTCATTGTCCAGACTGTGTTTTTTTGTAGCAGTGTGCTTTTGTTTTCCAGATAAAAGGCTTAAATAGGATTTCAACCTATTTTATCTACAGTCTGTGGCTCCAACTCGCTATTTGGACTTCAGTAGTCATTTTTGCATGCACAATTGCAACATATTGCTCTTCTCAGTTTGTCTGAAGTTAGCCAAATCTAAATCAATCAAATATTCCTTTTGAGTACTGAGTTCCCTTTTTGTCTTTTCCTTGCTGAGCCACAGCAAAGAGATATTTCCTGGTAGCGGAATTAAGATCAGTTACAGGTGTTGCACACAATTCTGTCACCCATAAGATTCTGTGACTTGATTAAATTTCAGCTCAATTACCACCTCAGATGTTTGTTTTTTTTAGCGTAACTTATCACATCCTGGTTCCTGTGTGACCCACATTTGGCATTGTCACACAGAAACCTGTTAATCCATCAGATTCTGTGACACTGCAGAGGATCAACTGAAGGACAAAAGCAACAACATCTCAAACAAATATTTTCCGCTAAGGTTCTCCAGAAAGACCTGCACTCTACAGCTATCAAAATAGCTCTTCTTAATAAAGACTGGAATATAAACAATGAGGTGTCCATTGCTGTGACTTATCACTATTCTTTTATCGCCCAGGCTTAGTGTGGCAAAATTCTTAATTAGGTAACAGCATTTAGTGCAACCTAAGGACACAACATTGGCAAAAAACCTATATAAACTTACACAACTTCCCACTTCATTATTAATTCAAATGATTAGCTTATTAACTTTTCTAAGCCTCACATATGGTATCACATTTAGGACTGGGCAATATGGCTTTTTTAGGCTAGTCCATGATATACAATATATATCTTGATCTACACATTTTATCTAAAATAACATACTGTAAATTCTTGAACAGTGCAAATATATGATCTTATAGAATATAATCAAGATATTGGTATTATAACGATATATTTCCCAGCCCTAATTAACACCAGGTTGACATGCAGCATCATTGACGGGTGTGATCTCAGCACACCTGTGCGTCACTGCAGCGAGGTGAGAAGGTAAACCATCAAAGACAAGATTTTTTAAGTCTAGAGAAAAAGTATAAAATATGTTTCTGCTCCTTGCCGTACAAAAAAGAAACTAGTTTCTAATCAACCCTTTTTCTATGGCAAATCTTTATCTCTCTCCGTTGCCCTTTATTTTTCTCCCTCTCCGCCCTCTCTGATGTGGTCATTTTGTACTGTACTCGCCTTGAGGTCTGACTTAAGTGCTTCTATGTTTTCTCTCTCTCTCTCTCTCCCCGTGTTTATTAGGTGTTGTTGCTCGTATGATTTTGGAGCTGGCATCTTATACCCTCTAATAAGGATGACCAATCATTGGGGCAAGCAGCAATGCCCCACTTTTAGTCTCCACTTAATTTAATTACATCAAATTAGCAAAGCAGGGAGAGAGAGGGTGGGGTGGGGGGAGGAGGGGGATTAATCCTTTGCAGCTTATGAAGGCAGGTTGGACACTGTCAGCTGTCCTATGCAGAAATGCTGCTTTGGGATTGTCTTCATTAGAAGGAGCTTAAGGCTCATAGGTCACTGGATATTGTTAAAACAATACTGTGGAAATGGGCTAATTAGAATTTTTGCCCAGTCTATCCGAAAGACTAAGGATGACTGCAGAAGGACTTTAAATTCTTTCTTTTTTTGGATTTAGCTTTGTTTTTTTTTATCCCTGTTTGCCTTGGTACTACTTATTTATTGATCCATTTTTAATTATCAAATTACTCTTTGGCAGATGCTATTTATACCCTGGTTGATATAGCCAGTGTGGCTATTTGCACCTGGGTTGGAATAGTCAATGTGGCAATTTACACCTGGTTGTGTATAGCCTAGTATGGCAGAGACAAGCACTCAGGTGCCAGAGGATAACAATGCTCTTTGTACCCAGGGTGTAAATAGACAATGTGGCTATTTGCACCCAGGGATGAATAGTCAAATTCGCTATTCACAGCCAGATGTATATAGTCTGACATGGCAGAGACAAGCACCCAGGTGTCCATCGCCAACAATGCTATTTGTGACTGAAATGTAAATAGCCAATGTGGCTATTTATACCCACATGGCAGAGACAAAGCACGATCTTTCCAAGAACCTAACCAAGTATTTGTGTTGCCTAAACCTACCAAACTGCAACAGAAAACTGAAAAAAAAGCTTTAGCTAAAACAAGCGGACCGGTTGTAAAAATTCAATAGCTACTCTGTGCCCATTCATACAGATAGACACTCTGTGAGATGGCAGTTACCATTACCAATAACTCATTACATTTGCCATTATTGAAATACAGTGGAATACATGTGCTCTGTCAGCATAGGTGTATACAATATCTCAGTTCTGAACAGCAGATATAACGGTGGTGAAGATTAAGTCTCTGGGCAATGAACTGTAAAAGTTTATATCGACTGTGCTGTATATATGCCAATATGCCCAGACTTATTAAGCCAACACAAAGTAAGCAGGCAGTCTGGGCTCTGGGTTGATTTAGCACCTCTGTCCACTCCGCTTTCTGCTGACTGCAAAGAGAATAGCTCAGCTCCAGCCCTCTGATAAAGACTGAAGGGAGGATTTATCACTTAAAAAAGAAGGGGAAAAAAATAGAAACGTGGAAAGAAGCAAAGCAGAATGTGTCAGGGTGCGCAGTATACAGTATTTTATGTTATGGGTTGGTTTCATGACAGAACTGCAGCAGTTATAGACAAGCTGGCAGAATTGCTCAGTTTCCACTCCATGCTCACACAATAAATGTTTGGCTCAGCACTAAAGCAAGATTGCAATGATGTATAAAATGGATGAGATGCTCTCACAATACCGCAGTCCTGTGTTTTTATCTTGTTGAGAAAATCCGAGCCCCTCTCGTATAATTTAGATGGCTGCATTAAAAAGTTTGTTTTGCTGTCATTTCAGTAGTATGTCGGACAGGATTGTTCCAGCTCCAACCTGTGATGAAACCTTTTCTCATGCCTGCTGGTTCTGTTCTAACTGCATATCCCATTATAAGGCAGGCAGTTGTTTGTGCTGAGAGAGGATTAAGACAAGTCAACAATCCATAGCCTTTTTAGTCTCCCAAAGGGCTGCTCACACACCACTGAAGATAGAGAATGGCTTTTTCCAGGAGCAAAGCTTGAGAGCGAGGTTTAAATTGTTGAAAGGACCTCGCTGTACTGCAATGGAACAATGAACAGATATAGAAATAGAGATTGGGTGAGGATGGGGAGGGTGGAGGGGGCAGTGGCCACAGGCGTCTCACTGTATCCACTACATCTCGCTGTCCAGTTTTCATTGTCCAGCTGAATTTTCTTCATTTGTACCCACGGGACGGCCTACCAGAGGCTGCGCTTTAACTACCGAAACCAAACAACTGGGAGAACAATTGCTCTCAACTCATATTTCCAGAGCCGCTGTTGTTCGCTGTACTTAATTATTCCAACATACAGAGGCTGCCAGTCAAAGGTGACAGGCAATTAATCACCTCTCATGTCAAAGCATTTGGTTATGTCAGCTACAAAAGTGACACAGTGACAGGAGGGTCAGTTTTTTTTTTTTTTTTTTCCTGCAGGCATCTGTTTTATAAAATGCTCAACATTAGAATTGCTTTGATCATGAAAATGTAAAGAAAACAATCCAAAATAATAATTATGACTCATGTTTAATTATTTAGTTGACACAAAAGCCATACACTCAAAATACACCACTTAACAATTACAAGAGTAAATCGATTTATGCAGAAGTACCGTAACTGCATTTACAGTGCCTCTTAATCTAAAATACAACAGTCACCTTCACACAGTGAAGCCTTTTCCTTAAAAATACAACAAACCCACCGTGAAAACACTTAAGTGACTGCAGAGGTCAAATCAAGACAAACACTAGACTGAAAAATTATGTTTTAGTGTTGCAGAAACAGTTTTTGTGCACTCAGTAGACTGCAGATCCTCTGCCAGGCAACCCAAAAGGGATATTTGGATCTAATCCCCACCATTTTGATTAACTAACTTAATAAGTTTTGCCTCAGTAAATATTTACATGCACCTAGTGTGTAAGTAGTTACTTTCCAGCACCGTTTATTTTGTCAGAATTAGCATATGAATTATTATGAGTTATGGCCTAAAACAGGTTGTGTGAGGTCACAGTTTGACCACCAAAATCTGATCATTTCATCCTTGAGTCAAAGTGGATTTTTTTTTTTAAATTTTTACCAAATTTGAAGAAATTCCCTCCAAGTGTTCCTGAGATATCGTGTTTACAAGAGTGGGATAGACGTGAGGTCACATTGTCATTTGACCACTAAATACCAATCACTTCATTCTTGAGTCCAACTGGTAATTTCAGCCAAGTTTGAAGAAATTCTCATTACATCCGGTTCATAACAGTTGGATGGACATGAGGGCGCAATGACGTTGCACCATCAGAAGAAACTTCCTCAAGGTATCGCATTCACAAGAATGGGATGATCCAAATACAAGGCTGTCATCGCCATGACATAAAAAAGGCATAAAAAAAGTCTCTACAAAATTGCACACAGCGGACCTTCAGCATACAGTCATAAATGTGCACAAGAACATTAGACTGATGGGTGGAGTAGTAGGATACATTACTAGAATGTGAAGGAGATTAGCATAGGTTACAAGCTACATCTAACATTGCTGCCTTTGAGCAAAATCATGCACATAATTCACTTTTCATTTTCATTTAAATAATTTATATAATATCCACCTTGAATTGACCTCTTTAACTCGGAAGTCTTACATTTGCTGTTCAAAAATATTCTTGGCTCTATTTTTGTATGTCATTGCAAACAAAACCCATGGCGCAGGGTGCAGAAAGTACCCTTTTGTCCTAAGCAGAAGTTCACAGTGCATATGTGGCGTCTCTGGCAACAGGGTGTAGAATACATTATCAGTAGATGTGGTTTTCATCACCAGTCAAAGCAGAGCGCCCTGACAGCTCTGATTCACAGTAGAAAGCGGCACAGAAGGGATCTACCACAAAAAAGCTCTCTCAAGAGATCACTCGTGTCCTTGTGCAAAAGGTGCAGAATTGCCAAGAGCGAATACGTGTGCACTTTAAATTTAATTAGCCTGGGAGGAGGTAACATATTAGGCTACTGTCCCTGCTCTGGTGCTAAGAGCTTCATTGCCAAATGAAAGAAATGGTTCAGTGACATTAGGTGAAGAGCCAAATAGGACTGGCTGCCAACTAAAGGGGCAGTCTGGCTATGAGAAAGGTGCATCCACCAGCCTGTTCATCCTCTTTTGTACAGCCACATGTGGATATACTTGGAATGGAGAAAAAAATTAAGCTATTTTTTCCTTCTTGAGGGAATTACATCAAAGTCAAATTGGCCTACATATCCACAAAAAGACTGTAGCTTATGGGTAGGATCCACATGCACACATGACTTGGTAAAGGCATGAAAGTAGCACAGAACACAACTGCAGTGCAGCGCGCACCTTTGACGTGGACACAGAAAGGTGAACGGGACAAGCAAAAATCCCAGGTGATCCTTAATACCACAGCTCCTCTGTTCCTACTTTGGAGCAGTAAAGTTCACAGCATGTTGCCAGAACACCAAGCAGGCACAGAGAAAGAAAAACCCTGACAGAAATGTCACCCCGCCAACACAAAGCCCCACCATGCGCCAACAGAAAAGTATAGCCCTCACTGTCTTTTTCTAGAAAACATTCTCTGGTTTAGAGAAGAGGTATTTTATATTTTAGCAGTGCAGCAACAGTGAAGAAATCAAAAATAAAACTCTATGAAACAAATGGTTCCAGTAGTGGGAACAGGTCATCACTGGCAGAACAGACAAAGTAGTACAGAAACACATCAAATTCATCCAGTACAATACTGAATTTTCAAAACATTGTGAGAAGGTTTGAGGAAACGTTCATATAAAACCCTCTTTCTTTGATAAAATAAAATAAAACACCAATACATATTTAACAACTGTATCTAGAATAAATGACTACTGACAGGACTAAAGTTATTAATCATTTTAAAATGGATTGACTATTTTGGACAACTTTCCACTCTTTGTCCTTGGTTGCAACTAGGGTTGGGTACTGAACCCGGTACTTTTAAGAGTTCTGACAGAATTTTGTCGGTACTACAGGGCACCATTTCATGCTAAATCAATCAGGGCCAAATTTCGGTACTTGGACTGCGTCTGGGTGAGAAAGAGTGACGTTACCCCCTGCAGCTTGTTCAAGTCACGGTGAGTCAGGACGATGGCGAAAGTGGTTGCAAATGTGGTTAAACATTTCAAAACAACACAGACAACACTTGCTGCAATATTTGCAATGTGAAATGCAAAGCTGACAAGGGCAAGCTGTCTAACCAAGCCCAAAATACTGTATATCTAGAGGCTAAAGAGTTGATACTAGAGGCTAAAGATACCATTTTATAGCCTGAAAGCAAAGTCACCAGCAGTAGCTGCAGCTAACGTTAGCACACGTGTAGCCAGCGTCTAAACAGTGTAACTTAACCTTCATCAGACAAGGAAACCTAAAGTGAAGCATGAACAGTTTCATCAACATTTTCATGTGATTAATTAGCTTGTTGGATAAGTTGCTGTTGGAGATAACTGGGCTTTTTCACTGGCATGGTTGATGTTAGCTTAAGAAAGACAGAAGGAAAGTCCTCAAAAACATGCTATCTAATACGCTGCAACAGTGTGTGCTTTTTTACTAGTATGTCAGAAACCATAATATGAAAGCAATATTCGTGAACTGCAAATTGTCAACAGCTGCAGTAATGACGACAACATACAGGAAGAACTACCACGTGCTTCCTCTGAGACACAAACAACAGGCACTGCCCTGGTTACCAAGCCTGGTTACCGAGAAAAACACTGGCCTTTGAAGCCAATTTGACATTTGTAGACAAAATCACATGATGCTCTACAGCCCAAAAAGTCTATTTTCGCATAGGCTAACATTGTGAAAGAAGCAACTGTTAATCGGCAGATACATTTTTTTGATCATCACAAAATGACTTGTTCAAATATCCAGATTTGCTTCATTTGATTCAATAACACTTGGAAAGTCTCAAAGAGTCCCCAGATTAAAACAATTTATGCCATTCAAATTAGCTGAGGCTAAACTGCAAGTCTTTATTGCAGTTGCTATATGTGTCATACAATGTGGAAGCATATGCTGAAGCTCTGACACGGAAGTTAGCTTAATGCGCCACTGAGCAGCTCTCAAAGGTATGAACAGAGGGTCGCCTCCAACGTTGTATCCCGTTCTCCCGAGTACATCCATGCTGGTGACAGACTGACAGGCTGCAGGTTGTAGAGACAGGTTTGTGAGGGAAGAGGAAGGAAGGGAGGGATGCTTACAAATTTTTGTTATTACAAATAGAGTAAAGTACCGAAAATAGGCACTGTTGGGTACCAGCACTGAATTCGAGTTACCAGAATCGGCACCAGATAAGTTAAATGTGAAGAGTACTCAACCCTAGTTGCACCGTGCACAGCCATCTGAATGGTGTGTTTCATTACAGTCGTTCAAGAATGCTGCAGTAAAAACAGCTGGAAATGACTGTTGCGGTTATAAAAGAGAATCTGCGGCCTTGTTTACACAATCAGTCACTATGCACAGACACACACAACATAAATGTGAAAGGTGCTTCACATCAAAGCTGAAAGCTGAAATCTCTGTGTCCTGCATTTCTTATGCCTGCTGAAATAACTACAAGACTGACTTACAGGAAAAATATCATTGTAGTTCAGACACATAATCCATTGACATTTAAATAATCAAATCATGTTTTTTTTTCCCCTTCTTCCTTTATTTCTGGTTCATGCCACAAGAAGTTTGAATAATATTTGATACATTTGTCTGGAAAAGACGCCTGGAGAAGAATGATAACATTTACAAACAAGATTCCCTACATTATATAGATAAATTGATAGATATCATAGTATTGGCATCATTATGTTGCATCATGGGGTGGAATGTATACTTTAATTATCCAGTAGGCTGTGTGAACGGTGCCCCTATCTCTACACAACTGTCTCTGTAAATCACAGCTCTGTAATCACCGACAAGTTAGAACATACTGAAAAGATGTCCATAACCCCACGTTCTATTTACCGTCTCATCTCCTCAACTACTAGACCATTTAATTGCCCCAAAAGCTAAAACATAGTGAGAAAGGTAGATCGGGGGGAAGGAAAAAAAAAAAATTGATCACGTCGACTCACAATTTTCCCTCATGGCACTAAATCTTCAGAGGCATTGATCGGAGATAGCTCCTTTAACAGATACCGATAGTGTTTGATTGGATAATAGTGTCCTCATAAATCGTGCTAATGATTTCTCTGGAAACTGAAATTGTAATCCAATAGACATCATTAAGCTTCTTTTAATTGTGCTCCTCCCAAGGGGCGGGGGGCACAGACCAAAGATAAACCCAGATCATGTTATCCCTAATATAGTTTTGTCATTTTATTTGGTTTGGGGGTGAACAAAATGCAGCAGTTTATTTAATGTTAACCTACTTATTTCTGTCACACTCACAAACAAATTAAAGGAGAAATATGCGAGTCCAAAAATGAATACAGCAGTCCAAATAGCGAGACATTTTATTTAATCTATGATTGAGGCGAGTAGTTTCCACCTGCCCTCTCCTCCCCAGACTTGAGGAAGTTCAGGCAGGCTGCAGGAACACTGCAGGAGTGCAAGACAAGCACAACATTATACTTTTTATAATAACAAGCAACGACACGTCCTACACTGTAGTATCAGGTTTATAACTCTGTCAAGTCTGTTGATTAAAACTTCAGTCTGTTGTCCTTAAAAAATACTCACTCTGCAGTTGAAGTTTAGTGGCTGCCTGCCAGACTCCATTAATATATTGCTCAATTTAACCATTATAAACCTCTACTCGTTCTAAAAGATTGTTAATGATTTTTTAGGACTCCAAAACAGACAGACTCACTCAGCAAACATTCAGCATTAATTTGAACTCTAATTAACGTGGAACGGGCAAACTAAAACAGTTACTCCAGCCTGGAATAGAAATTTAAAAGGAGGACACCGTGGAGGTAGTGCTGTTGTCAGACAGGCGAGTATTTCAGCTTAGCATGTTTCCATCTCTAATGACATATCATGGTCATTTTAACACTCATTTTTGAGTATTGGGACAAAACCCTATTTTGAGGGGGGTTTGTTTTTTATTCTTCAGTTATGCTGCAGAAATATAATTAAAAGATTAAACTCTTGGCTGTTAAAGCTTTTTCATTTCAAGTATTGTCATAGTGAGCTTTTATTTCTTAAAGTTGCTCCGACTTCTCTTAATTCTAATCAAAATATAAATTTTTAAACCATAATTCTTGTTTAGCTTTGATTTAGAAGGACTACAGAGTTGACATGTCATGATTGAGACACATCTGATAGTAATATTATTCAATGAATTTATCAAAAAATAGAAAGCTTATCCGTGCTTGAGCAGTATTCCCACCTTTTTTAAACCAGTAGGTGAGACAGGGGTCCTTAGGGTATAGCTAACCCTTTTTTTATGCCTGAATAAATCATGTTTTTGTAAAAATCTGACAGAGTTAATGTTAATCTGGGGCACAACTTTAAAGAGCCAACATTTTCGGAAAAAAGTGAAGTGAATTTTTAAACAAAAATAAATATAATAGCCATTTTTATACCTATCAAGAGTGTTTTCTGGCAAAGAGCAAGTTTAGAAATTAAAAACATTAAAGCAAAACATTTAAAAATTGCATATATTAAATATATATATTTTAATCCTTAAAGAATACATTTTCACCCAAAAAATGAAATTAGAATGTTGATATGATAATTTTTAAAGTTTTTTTTTTTTTGGTGAGATGATTTGTCCTAATTCTCAAGAATGGGTGTTATATGATAAATTTAAATATATTACAGATCCTTTAAAGTGCTGCACGGCTCTGACAGATATCCTCATTAAGTTCATTTCCGTTGTAAAGATATACTGTTTAAGTTAAACATAGTTCAAGAAAAGAGTATGTTCATATATATGATATATAGATGAGACGGCTGGGAAAAGAGTTTATCTTAAGTTGAAATTCCATTCAAGAGATTCATGGAGATCAAAAATTGCAGTCTAACTACACTATGTGCCACATCTCGGGTAATCTATTTTTGCACAGCAGTCATTACGGGAATCCTTGGCAGCAAATAGAAAGAAACACAAGTGCTAGGTGCTGACAGAAAGCAGATCCATAATGTCATCTCTCCTTTTCATATTTCCATCACAACTATGTAATTATGATTGGATTCCTGCGCAGTTTCTCGGCAGAGGTGGTAATATGAGGCTCGTTATGACGGCCGTGTTGGAGGTCAGAGGAAAGACAGTCTGCGGGCCTGACCTTAGCTGAGCCTTATAGTCAAACACACTGCCTGGTTTGTGTATCCTAACCTCCCCCCTCCCCACGACTTCTACACTGAGGCACAGCGCCAGTACAATTTCCTCTACTCACACCTATCCGCCTCTTCGTATGACACCGCGCAGTTTATTTAACATACGGTGCGTGGAGGCCAGTTTGCTATACGCTCCTGCTTTATTCCAGCAGAAACAGAATGAGACGTTGAGAAGTCGGTGCCAAGAGGGCTCTAACACACAGGCCGTGTTTGCTATTCTCCGGTCTTACTATCCCACACACCTCTTTGGCCGAACGCAGGAGAACTCCTGGGATGGTTGCTACATTTTTAATGAAAGCACAGTGTTTGATCTGCCAATGTTTATCTTCTTTGATGCTAAGTGACACAGCAGCGAGTGCAGCCAGCTCTCGATGTAGTCCAACATGAGGACAGATTAATTCATTATCCTTTAACAGTGGAGGCTTGTGGTTGAGGAGTTCATCCTGGAGGTCTGATCATCTGTAATAGGCACCAATGCCGACTCGAAGCGCGCTGCCTCTCGACCTCTTTGGGGAAATGCATATGAAAGCAGGAGATACAAATGCATGTGGGGATACGCGAAGCAAGAAAATCTTAATTGCATTCGCAGGTCTTGTGCTTTGTAGAGCTACACCTCTAAGCACTTTGTCTCTCAAACTCCCCTCATTACTTACCGAGATCCTGTCCTTTCATTTGTTTTTTATTAGGCGGTGGGTGAATAGGGAATAAACTGAAACTCTTGTCAAACTAAAGAGACAACAAACAGGCAAGTATTTCCAGGACACAACTGTATCTAATGACTACAACAGATCCATATCAGGCCCAGTGTCCCAGGAGAGCACGCAAATAACAAATATGGAGCCGGTGCATAATTACTCCCACCACTGGAGTTACGCAGGCACGTGTCTGCTGATTTCATGCCACTGCACAACTGTGTAGGTGTGCATTAGCCATGTTTCTCCATGTATCTTAATCCTCAACAGTCCCTCAAGGAGTTTTTCATAGTCTTACATGCTGGTATGGATTTTAGACCTCTTTACCGCATATCGGCAACCTTATTATCTGCACTCTCTGGGTGTGTTTTGGAGCCATTTATATAATCTGCATGTCACAGAGTAGTTTAGTTGACCTTTGGTGCCCTGACATGAGGGTCTTGGTGTTTATCCATTTAGCTTAAGGGTGTCACTAGCACCACTCGGCTGAAATGAGCAATCTTTATATTACAGTGTTTTTTGGGGGAGGTCACCAACAGTAAATAAGCTGTCAGTGGGATAAAGTGGGTGTCAAATCGTATGAATAGACAGAGGGGGGAATGGACGCTTGAGGGCCCAGTGAGTTCCAACACTGACATGGTTTAAAAGAGCTTAATTATAATAAGCTGGAGCATGGAGCAAGTGTTTGGTGGCTCGGGGGGAAGAAACTCGGAGACAGTGACAACAGTCCAGCGCGAGCTACACGAATTGGAGATGGCTCTGTGAAGGGGGCCAACATCAGATATGCATTAGGCGAACAAGAAGGGTTTTCAGCGGTAGCCGCCAGACTTCATGAAAAAGAAATGATGCCTGCCTCGCAAATATATTACGCATAATGTCTTTTCCTTTGTAGAAGTCATCAAGCTTCATAACGTTTTATCCATTAGGGGGAACAAGAATGCTTACAGTGTTATTTCATTACAAATGCAAGTTATGCTTTATGAAAACAATAAATCCCGCCATAGATCTGTATGTCCCGACATCGTTTGTTAATCACATTATTGTTAATTAATGATGCAATTCTTTTTAGCTAATGGTTGACAATGTGTATTGACTCAAATGAGAGAGCGAAATTGGAAAAGGAACTTGAGAGTAGAGTGACGCACTTTAATCACCGCGCTGTGGAGAAACGCCGGAGGGAGGAAAACAACAGAAATATATAAATAAATGCAAAATATATCGATAGTTTTATATCCTTATGAACTGGTTTACAAGAAAATATTGGAATTACAGTCAGAATGATTTATAATCTATTGTTCAGGCTAAGGCTGTTTAACTCCCTGCCCCTATGAATATTAACACACTCTGTCTACGCTCTCGCTGTTTCTCCTTCTCGCTCTCTCTCTCTCTCTCACACACACACACACACACACACACACACATACACACACATGTAAATGCATAACACACTAGCAGAGCTCCCTGTCTAATTTTTCATGAAGATAGCTGTTTTTATGCTAATCTGACAGCTGCATTCATTTTCAGGCTTTCTCACAGGCATTTATTTCCCAATCACACACTCATTCACATCACAATCACACGCACGTACACACACACACACACTTTTCCTCCGCGACCTACTTTTCTGTGCTCTGGTAAAAAAAAAAAAATGAATTGAAACACTATCCTAATGAAGGTGTCTAATTGGGAAGAAACAGGCCCTTATTTGATTGAGACAACTCTGACAGCTCTGAAATGGCGAAGCGCTGGATGGCTGGCAAAGCATCAAAAACTGAGGCTGCAGCTTTACACATGAACATACTCCTACTTTTAATAGACCGCTCCCTTCATTAGTCGAGAAGGACTTTTTTCCAACCGTCAGTTTGACTAGGTCACTGGCATAATGCCGCGAGGCTCTTTCTCACTGAATAGCTAGGTAATTAGACCACTCTTCCGTCCACCAGGTCGTGTTCAAACCTTTCATACGGTTGCTAAAGACAACGAGGTAATGCAGCGAGACAGGAAATAGCTGGTTTGGAGGTCATGAGAAGGGCATAATTGGTCCAGCCAGTCTATGATGCTGCCGGCTGCGGCTGCCTTTGAGGCTGCTAATGAAGCGCGAGAGAAGGGGTGGCGCCCGTTTGGCACGGCAGTTTACCTGGGCACCGCGAACATGACTACTAACGTTCACTTGTACAACCCCAATGCCAAAACAGGTGCAAAATGCAAAACAGAATGCAATGATTTGCAAATACTTTCAGCTGAATACAGAAGAAAAACAAGATATTTAATGTTCAAACTGATAAATTTTATAGTTTTTTGTAAAAATGCACTCATTCTTAATTTGATGCCTGCAACATGTTTCAAAAAAGTTGGGACAGGGACAGCAAAAGACTGTGAAACTTCAGTTGAAAACTGATAACAGGTGACAGTATCATGATTGGGCATTAAAGGGGCATCCTCGAAAGACTCAGTCGTTTACAAGCATGGATGGACAAAGTTCACCACTTTGTAATAAACTGCAGTTGGAGAACAACATTTATCAACACAAACCTGCAAGGAATTTAGGGATTTCACCATCTACAATACATAGTATCACCGAAAAGATTCAGAGAATCCAGAGAAATCTGTGGGGGCAAGGACAAAAACCAGCACTGACCTTTGACCCCTCTGGATGCACTGCGTTAAAAAACCCCACCTAACTGTATAAAGAATACTGCATGGGCTCAGGAACACTTTGAAAAACCATTGTCAGTAAACACAGTTTGTCACTGCATCTACAAATGCAAGTTAAGACTATGATTTCTCTGGGCTCGAGCTCATCTGAGATGGACTGACGCAAAATGGAAAAGTGTGCTGAGGTCTGACGAGTCCACATTTCAGAGTGTTTTCAGAGATCATGGATGTCGCGCCCTCCAGGCCTAAAGAGGAGAGGGACCATCCAGATTGTTACCAGCGCTGACTTCAAAAGCCAGCATCTGTGATGGTATGAGCGACATATGCTGCCGTCCAGACGACGTCTTTTTCAGGGACGTCCCTGCTTATTTCAGCAAGTCATTGCCAAGACACATTCTGCATGGTCACAGCATCATTTCTTCATAGTAGACCTGTCTCTGATTGAAAATGTATGGCACATTATGAAGCGCAAAATACCGCAACTGATACCCCGGACTGTTCACTTTCAAAACTTCAAAGAAAATGTGATATATCACAGTGGCAGACGTGTCCCTGACTCAACTTTTAGGAAGGTCTTGCAGGCATCAAATCAGAATGAGTGCATATTCACAAAAAGCAATAATCTTTTGATTAATCAGTTTGAACGTGAAGTGTATTGTCTTTGTACTGTATGTAATTGAATACAGGTCGAAAAGGATTTGCAAATCGTGACATTGTTTTTATTTACATTTTGAACAAGGCCCCAACTTTTTTGGACTGTTGTGTGTCTTCCCTCTAGAGGTGAAACAAGCAGAGGCAGTAGAACTGAGTAATTGTGCAGCATTATGAGGAAAGCGGCATCGGTACCTGCCTCCCTAATTTCCGCTGAATTTTCCCGCTCTCATGAATTGACATGAGTGTGCTTAAGCCCTCAGACGGGGCTGAGAGCTGTTCAAGAGTGATGTGTTGCTCACTGCTTTGCAAAGTCATTACTCAGCACAATAAAACACTCAGTGCTCTGTACACACGGCATGGATGCCGGCTTTGCTGTGTTAATAATGTTTTTGTGTTGACAGCCAGTGGCTCACATCTGGTACACGGTTCTAAAGGGGGAATACATTTCTAACACATTCTATTTGTTCTCTTTCCTTTTTTTCCATTTCCTCTAGCGGGAACAACGTACATATTTGGGCGAGATGGTGGACTGATCACATACACGTGGCCGCCGAATGACCGTCCCAGCACGAGGGCAGACCGGCTAGCCATTGGCTTCAGCACACACCTGAAGGACGCTGTCCTGGTGAGGGTGGATAGCTCCTCTGGTCTCGGAGATTCTTGAAGCTTCACATCGTAAGTCAACAACCTGATTATTAACATGCATTTAAATGCAGTAGACCAATTATACACAATATGCTGTACGTGCAGAACATTAGAACAAAGGCCCTAAAACAGGGGTTCTCAAAGTTTTGATGACTGAGTGCCAATTTAGGGGGCCAGCACATGATTGAGGGCCACGCAAGGAAACTATGAACTTGTCATACAATCTTAGAAATAAGTGGTGCTAACAAGAACCATAAAATGTTCTTTGGCTCGTCCCCAGAGTAGAATCCTTTTTGGTTTCAGGTACAAACTTTTTATAAAGGTTCAAATTTGAACCCTTACAGAGAGTTCTACCTGGAACCAAACACAAAGGGTTAAACCCACAACCATCTGTGAAAGGTTTCACCCAGAACTCACAATGAGAGGTTCTACAGAGAACTCTTATTTGGTGTAACAGTTCCACCACAAAATCCTCTCTAGGGGTTATTAATAAGGGTTTTATTTAGAACCCACTCAGGGGATTCTACCAAGAACCTTTATATTCTAAGGGTTTTATGTAGAACCCACACAGGCGATTCCACAGAGACCCTTTTATATTATTATGATTTTTTCTCTTTTGTGCAAAAGTCAAATCTTTGGATGAAAAGGATTCTCACTGGAACCATTAGTCTGACAAAGAACGCTTCACAAAACCTTTCTTCAAAAAAAGGGTTCTTCAGATCCAAATGGTTCTGGGTAGAGCCTCAGCTTTTCAGGAAAAAAACCCTTTTGGAACCCTTATTTCTAAGAGTGTAGGATTTGTGATCGGTCTCACTGTGACGTTTGAGGTAAAATTCCTTGAGAACCAAATTCAGCTGTTTGCAGATCACTTCATCTGTCCACTGAGGTCTCATGCAGTGAGAGTTGATAAATTTTTTTCCTGAAACCTCCTTTTCTCCTCAACCACACAGCGCTTTTTTCCTGTGGTGGCTTTTTCATCTCACTTCCACATTAAACTGCAGAGCTGTCCACCAGAATTGCTGACATTAGCTAACAGCACGAGCACCGATGTCAGAACTTAATTTCAGGCAACTAGCGGCACCATGTGAGTGCCGCTAGTTGCCTAACTGGTTGTGCAGTTCGACACAGTAGCTGAATAGTGTATTGAACGTAGGCTGTTCAAAGTACTGACATGGATTGATTTACATGTGATGCATGAATTTCATTTTACCATGGCGGACACACAAAATGCTCCTGAATGCCACCCTTGGCTGACTTTGAGAACCCCTGCCCTAAAACACTACTTCTAAACAGCTTTTTACTGTGATAGTTAGTTATTTCACATTTCTGTTTTTCTATTTTTCCTCACTTTTCTCACTGGCTTAAAGGGGGCGGGGTTCAGCTGGAAAAAGATTATATCACCAATCACCAATCAGGATTTTGCAGCATTTGAATAAGAACGTAATGACAGTTGGTGGGTTGTTTGGCTACTATCAATCAAATCAGATCAAACCACACCCACACAGCCGTTCTTACTTCAGTTTTCTTAATCAATAACACCTAGAGATGTTTTTACAGCTTCATCGTTTATTTACTCATGAATATTTAATATTATAGAGAAATGTGTGAGATTTGAAGGCAGGTCTTCAGGGGCTTTGATGGTGATTGTAACTGTGTTGAGTTCTGTAACCACTAAAAGAAGTCAGGATTTAATGGCAAGTACAACGTGCATGTTCAAATGTATGTTAATGCCGTGTGTGGTAAGAAGGAGCCCACGCTTGCTCAGCTCCTCTGGTCTACATGTTATGCCCCCTGTGTGTGTGTGTGCGTGTGTGTGCAGCAGCAGGAACTGAGAGAAATGGTGCTGTAATAAGGGTTGGTTCCATACAGTGCATCTCTGACCTGGACATAATTCTGCTGGCAACCACATGACCTTCCACTCTCTATCACCCACTCACTGACAATAACAATCATTAGCAAGGGAAGGGGGTGCCGCTGGGAAGACTGGGAACACAGTGGAAATATGATTTTACTTACTTCACGCCAAACACCAGTTACCACGCCAAGTGGTATTCAGAGCAAACATGTTTAAAGTGTTTTTTTTCTTTCTGGTTTTGCATTTTTGACAGCAGCAGCTGAGGTTGTTGCAGGTTTAAATATCCTCAAGAACATTTTATGCTGCTGTGATATTATTTCCATGCAAGTTTCAGATTTTACTATAGAAAATGTTCTACATCTGTCAATTGTTTATTATAAACATTAACACAAGGGCTGAGCGTCTCTTGGGCCTCACCGTTCGATTTGATTATGATTCGAGGGCTATAATGCAATTACAAAATGATTATTGATGCATTTAGATGCAGAAGATTTTAGGCCAGGAGGTGCTGGTCAGATTGCATCCACCTGCAGTTGCTCACGCTCGGCCATCCTCACCAAAACTCAAGAAGTAGCCTGTTTAGAACGACACCATGTGTACGTCTGTTACTTTTTGCCATCCAGGTGTTTCAGCAGTAAGAACTGTACAGTCTGTGTTACAAAACTGTTTCAGGTGATCATAATGTTGAGAATTTCTGATTATTGACTTTACTGAATTGATTCATAATCTTTCCAGAGAGAATCAAGATGCATCTCAGAATTGATTATTTCCCTCACCCCTAAATAATACACACGTACATTAGAAGTTGTGGGCGTGAAGTATCCAGGGCAACTGAAAAGACGTTCCCACTTGCATGACAACACTGATGCTGCCACGGCATACAGGAACACTGCAGACGATATAAACACATACACACACACGAAAGCTACAGAGCAGCACACACACACAGACATGAAATCGGTGTTGAAGTTTGCCTCAGCCCCAGCTGCCCACACACTGAGATTTACACATACAGTAAGCACGGAGTGACATAAGCAGGCCTGTCCTCAGGACACACAGCAGCCATGATGTTGTTCTTATGAGACACCTCCGTACTCTCTCACTCTGCGTGGAATTGCTTTTTTTTTTTTTTTTTTTTGCCACATTTTTCTCCCCAAGCCGCAGGGGCCAAGTGATTTTCAGCCCCTAGTTTTAATCCAGGAGTAACCGGGTAATTTATAAGTATACAACCTTTTTCATGCACCACATTCATCACCAAATGCCACGCAGGGAAACAAGATGTTCAAAAGAACACAAATTGGAATGTAGGTGTAAAAGGACAGATATGCTCACTCTGATGTGCAAATGCTCCCCCGTGACCCTCTGCAGCTTTCTGGGCTCATGTCCACCTGCACCAAAACACCTGAACGGGGATAAAACAGGCAAGATTTCCTTTCTGCACACACATTTCATGCGAGTGATGAAAAAATGTCTTCTCCCGGTGATTTGCATAGGCAGAGCTCCTTTTTAAATCAAATGGCACAAAAGGGTTTTGCTAGGTAGCTCATTCGAATGCAGCACTGAATTAATATACATACAAATTTGCTCACTTGCTTGTAGGTACATCAGGCGTGCTTGCTAACTTTTCTCTGAGCGATTCACACACTTTAGCAATTCATGTACGTAGCATGTCCCTCATGACCAGAGGTAAAGGTGAATTCTGTGGTTTGCAGCTGCTCTGTTCACCTTGAAAGTTATGTGCATGTGTCTGCATCACAACACTTGTGTGTCTACACCAGAGCTGGCACAAGAAGAGAAGACACAGGTCATCTCTTAGCGGAGACATCAGAAGTCTCAGCTTGTATGTCAGCCCGTAGGTTCGCCGTGTACGAGTGATGGATGTTAGAGGTTAGAGACCTGAGCTGCACAGACGGGAGAGGCGAGAGAGTCTCGCATGGTCTAACAAGGCGGGGAGATCATGCAGCTTACAGCAGATGCACACGTAGCCTTGTTGATGAAATGTGAAGCATTCCATTGACATTTTACAGGGAGAAAATGTTGATAAGGCATGTTCTTACAGCAGGGGCAGTGGGTTGTGAGAATCCTCTCTCCTCTCGCATCAGCAGTCACTCTGAATGCTGGCTCTTATTTATTTTTTTCTGCGCATTAATCTGGGGGCTTTGTGAAATGTTGCATTTCATTAGAAAATGAGAGAAGCGTGAGAGAAAAGGAGTTTAAAAGAGACAGAGAAGATGCATGAACAGGGGTGCGGAGGTCATGCTCCTGCTTTTTTGTTCATCTATTTTTTTTTAAATGAGCAACAAGGCTGAATAATGAATATTAAACACAGTACAAGTTTTATGCCTTGTATTTTAAAGTTGCAACAGAACTTTGCTAAATATGAATTCCAAATCAAGCACCGCATTAGGGTTGCAAATCTTGTACATAAATGACAACAACAACAGACATGGTAACAATCGTTTAATCATTAATGATTAATAAGGTACAAATGTTTTTTTAAACTTTTTTCATTTTCATTTGTTTCTGATTTTTTTCTTCTTTCATTCTCATTTTATATTTATGTTTAAGTTTCCTTATTTAACAAATGGCTCTGCTAGACAGAACAATGTCAAATGAGGCACAATTACTGCAGTTTCTAGGCTATTGATTAATTATCAATTCTGAAAGGCAATTTATCGATCAGTCATTAATCATTAACATCCCATTAATTAAGCATTATCACATGAGAGGGGGTGCTTTTGTACTGAATATCAGAGCAGCAGTCATTCAGTCGTATTCGGTCATCTTCGACCTCAAGTGTTGTCACTGTTGTGTGTCCTCCATCATGAAAAATACTTACTATTTCTTTAGTTATAACAGTTCTTTAGTTAGTTATTTATTATTTTAGTGAATTAACATGGGAAAAAGTAAGCTACATAAAAAAGAAAACAGTACTCATCAAAATGTTTATTTTGTTTTGTTCAAACAAAAGTCCCATCTTCACTGGACAGATAACCAATCATACTTAAACGTAATTGGGATGGCACTTAGAGTGGCCAGTCAGATTTCAAGGATGGTCATTATACTGCTCCTTGCTAAAAAAAAAAAATAAATAAATAATAATAATAATAATTTGACAAAAAGTAAGTAAAATAAGTGAAGGATCATGTACAGTGAGCAGGTCATTATTGCAAAATAAACCCTGACGGGGGTGAAGGTCTTGAATCAGCCTGAAAAATGATGATAATAATGATGTTATCGCTCCTCCAGAGTCTGTAATCAGAACTGTGTCCACAGCAGCGGTCTGTTATACAGAAATAACAGACCTTAGAATGCTGTAATCAACCAATCAGAATCAAGTATTTAACAAATGTAGTTAAAAGTCCCGATGCAGTTGTGCACTCAGCCTTCATGAAATGTCCCTTACTTGGTTGGAACTAACTGCAGTATAAAATATTCCATCAAATATTGTTTTGAGCAATTAAAAAGATGACTGGCAAAATTGTCATTAACTCTGAAGTGTGTTTTAAAAGACTTGTTGCATTTCAACCACGTTGTAATTGATTATAACGTTTAATTGTCATGAGGGATATTTTCTGAGCTTTGCGCTGCAGCCAAATGGAAGAATAGCAGAAAATTAAATCACAATACATTATGAAACTGGAATGCTTATGATACAAACCCTCTAGATGTGTGTTTCACGCTTCTTCTCCTCATTAATTACACTGGAAAGGACGTGTTTTACAGCACTCCATTAAACACAATGAGCTGTGCAAAATTGCCACTTTGATGCGTTTCTTATGCAAGAATGGCAGCACTCAGCCGGTCACCTGCAAAAACCTTATCTGGTTGAACTATACCCTTAGTGGCTCAGTGTATAACATGAAATATCGTTGTATTACAATGACTTTGTCAGGCCCTGTTTAGTATGACATTGTATTGGGAGCCATTTGGTCATCACCTTTTATTTTCTATAGTAAAATGAGTATAAGAAGTATTAAATAAGCATGTCAGACTGTTTATTTCCATTATTTAATATGTATAAAACATTTCCAGAGTCATTAGTTCATTCACAGATGCCTACTTTCTAAACAATGCATTATATAAGGCAGATTCCCGATGGTATTCCCCTCATTCCATTCAGTTACCTCAGCTCTGAGCAGAAATGTCTTAGGAGGAGTGTATCTTCAGCTGTATGAGATGGGATTAGACCAGATTTCAGTATTTACCCCCCTCCTTCTCCATCTTCTCCATCTTCTACATCCCTCACCCCCCCTCCTAATCTCCTGCTCCCATTTCATGATGACAGGAAACCCAGCGGGGCTTGAAGGACGCCATCTCAGCTCGCACTCTCAAGAGGGAATTTTTCTGAGTAATATGTGGAGACTATGATTTAAATGCACCTCAAAGGAATTGCGATCCTTCCCCCGCCTCCCCTTTCTATCGCAGATAAAGACAATGACAGTGAAGTCAGTGAACCATCAAATGTACGACAATCACTTTCCTCAGGCTCATTACTATAGCGCACATGGAAGGAGGACTGGAGTCATAATAATGCCTCCGCCGCTTCTCCAATTATGATGATTCTCCGCAATCCCTTTCACTTTTTCAAAGGTGAAGCATATTCATGAGGCGACTTGGACAAGTGTCCCATGTGGGTGTAAGACTTGTCTGTACATGATAGTGTGCCCGGGCAAAGTATCTACGTAATCTATGTATAATTAATTGCTCTGCAGCTGAAAGTCGAATCCAGGGGAAATATTCACAATGACATTATGCAAAATGGGGAATTATGGATGTAATGATCCTTGTTCTAAGCAGGGTAATCCATACAAGAAGAAGAAGTGGAACTAAGTTTATAAGATATGAGCGTGCAGTACCTGCTCTGTTTAACATGCTAATACGTTTTACTGTGCAGCAATTTGATTCTTTTAAGTATCATGATTCTTTTTTTTTTATGATCCTGAATCCATTTTTTGCATTACTCAGTCATTTTTTTCATAGTTATATATAAATAACTCAGTGCTTAGACTGTTAGCTTAATGGTAACACATAATGGGAATTCCATTGACAGGCTAATGGAAATTAGCATTGCAGTTGTGGTAATATTATCTTAATAAATGGATCCATTTTACTTCACATGCTGAACATGAAACTAAATGTGTGGTCAGACCTGCAGGTATATATTTCCTGTGATATGAGGAAATATAATAGCTGCTGATTTTACTTTGTTAACTCAATCTATTACTCTGGCTTCTACGCTCTACACTGCTAAGCTACAGAAACCTGAAAGGGTCAAAACTAGGGCTGTGAAGACACTTAGGTGCTGATTCAATATGTATCACGATTCTCAAGTGTCTGCCATTCTGTAAGTACTGAGATTACATACTATGATTATTGAGTTTTTCTTTAACAGTAGGTCATGGGAAAAAGTTGAATCATACACTTGTAAAGATTGTCTTTCATGAGTCATATTTATGAAAACAATTAACACCACGAGTCAGTCAATTGAGTTTTATTTCAGCAGCATCGTTGCTATATTGCATATAAAAGTAGTAAATATTTGTTATTGTTTTCTTGAAGTAAACTTTAACTGTTCCTGCTCATCAAGTTAGTTCCACAAGAAAATAGTAAACTGCCAGATAGATGTTTTAGTTCTATAAGAAAATAGTAAGTAAAATAAGATGTCTGTCCAAAATTAATAGAGCCCTGAAACTGCACAAAGAGCCTTTAAATTAGCATCCTTCATATATGAAAATGGACTTTGAAACTCTGAATTCTGAGTTTGAGGTTTGACCTTTTGAGGTTGCTGAGTGTGCAGAGGAAATATGTGCATCAAAGTCTGAAGTCTGTATTAAGCATGTGAAGTAAAACGGATAATATAATAATATATAATATAATATAATATAATATTACCACAACACAATGCAGTTGCTAGTAGCATGTCAATGGGAATTTCCCATTATGTGTTAGCATTGAGCTAATGAACTAAGCGCTACTTATTTATATATATTAAAAAAAAATATGGTAGTCAAAAAATTAAAAGAATTGTAAAAAAAAAAAAAAAAGTAAAAAGAATCATTATACTTAAGAAAAGATTTTCTTTTCCCACCCCTCATCAAAAGGAACAGTTTAGTTTAATGTAGCAATTTACTTAAAAAAGTAATTTATTTTCTACATTTATATGCAGTATAGCAATGATGCTGCTGAAGTAAAACTTGAAGACGGGCTGATATTTGATGTGCATTGTTCTTGGAAATAATACATTTTAAGTTGTTTCGAAAAATAAACAAACAAAAATCACGATAAATCGATAATTGCAGTAAGCGCAAACATGTCAAATCGTGCACTCAGGTATTGTGATAGTATTGCATCAGGAGATAAGTGTACGTCCCAGCTCTACTGCACACTATAGTTGAGGTAGAGTTTTACTTTGATGCTGTTAAGGTGTTTTATTCCCCACAAAGGAAGTATCATTTATTTTCTGCACAAACAAGGGCGGCTGTCTGTTATTGGAAATCCATCTGTACATTTTTAGGAAGCCATTTACTCGGTGAAATGGAGGCTTTGCAGTTGTTTTCTTCTTTTTTTGTTGTCAATGAGCAGTGGTGACAGTGACTATCAGAGGCTCTCCTCAGTCTCAGGCAGGGCCCCGAGGGGCCCACTGAGCTTGTTTTGTGCTGGTACTCAATCTCTGTGTGGGGGTTGGGGACTATTCTAAGCACTTTCTTCTTTTCCTTCTTCTAATTGCATGCATCCCTTTAAAAAAACAAGCAATGAAGGCACTCTGGCTAAGACAGCGACACTGTGAAGTTAATGTATTCCATAGAGCAGAGGGGATGGTGGAGAAATAATGACTTCTCTGGTGGAGCATTGCTCCCCTCGGTCCTCCTTTAGCTGACTACCAGAAAGGGCCTTCTTCTTCTGATAGAAGACACCTTTAATTGCGGTTTCAACTCCTGCTCTCTACCCTATTAATCATGTAAAATGGCTTGAGACGAGAGACTACCAGGTCTACTGTCTGAGTACCTCCATTTTCAAGTACGAAAATGCCATCTTTTATGTGTTTGTGCAGTTCACCTTTCCGCCGGAGCTACAATTATGCACAATCGCGTGCTTCATTAAGTGAATACTGTACAGTGAGATTTGATGCTACAGGTGAGATTGTTACCTGGGAGAGGTTGCCGCAGGTCTCAGGAGAGAACCAGTGACACGCTATCCCCCATGCTCCTATTAAAACACCTGCCCAGGGAAGGGATCTTATTCTCATCCACTTCTCCTGTTAAGGTCTCAGCCCCAGTAATTACCTCTCATGCTCGCTCTGCACACAGACATAGAACAGACCTGCATGCAATACCCCCAGGATTCTCTCCTATACAGCTTTCCCATGTTGCTTGCCTGGTCAATGCACATCAATCAATTGTTAGCAGACCTCTAGGCAACTGACAGATGCCATATTATAGTTAAAATACAGTGTGTTCATGTCTACTATAAATGGAAAAGAAATGCAGCTGGTGTTAACCTCTATGTGGGCACAGATTAAGTGCTTGATTACATCTTCAGCTGAGCATTTTGAATATTTTTTACGTGTTGGGTGTTATTGTTGTGTTTGAACAGTTGTCACCTCACAGTTTGGAAGCCCACTTTTTCTCCTCATTACTTTATCAGCTGTTGCTATGGTAACAATCCCAGTATAGGACTGGGATGGTGGTTTTTAGTGCCCTGGTGATTATATGCATTTTAATCAGATTGTCAACTAAAAATAGGATGTTTTTCCCTATTTAAAATAGTAATATTACATCTGTATTGAATACATTTTAGCCTAACATCTCTATTGTTTTCACATGCTTGATGGTGGGAACAGTTAAATGTAGCAGTTTACTTCAAAAAGTATTTTATTTACTCTTTCATATGCAGTATAGAAATGATGCTGCTGAAATAAAACTCAAAGACTGACTGATATGTGATGTGCATTGTTCTTGGAAATATCAGTCCCGTCTCTAGAAGTGAATGATTCGTGGTTTAGTATTTAAAAAAGCAAACAAAAATTGCAATAAATCAGAATCTCTTTTTCTCTTGCTATGGAAACATCCCATTGTAGGACTAGGATGGTGTTTTTTAGTGCCATGGCGATGATATGCATTTTAAGCTGATTTAAAACTGAAGAGTGCATGCTTTTTTTTTTCCAATTTAAAATGGAAATATCACATCTGTATTGAATCCTGTGTGAGAAACTGATTGTTGGAGACTCAAGGGTGAGAATAAAAGCCAGACCGAGCAGAGATCCTGGTTTGCCTCTATGCCACGTTTCTGCAATGGCAAAAAGATCAAAACTGAAGAATTCAAACCAAAAAGCGCCCACGCTGCTCCTTTGCAACTTTACATGAAATATGAAAGGCCTAAGTAAAAAAAAAAAAGCTGAGCTGAACCATTTTGGTATTAAAGAAACAGTGTCCAAACACAGATTTGTTCCCCATGACATTATTCATCATTGAACTGTCACGCTCTAATGAACAGAGGGTAGGAGTAAACACATCCATCTCACAAGTGATTTGACTTTCCATGGTTTGTGCTGACACAAGTCACTCTTACTTCTGTGAGAGTTTCCTCCCGGCTCACTGGGACGATAACTTAAGACAGCCGGAGCAGCCAACCTTCTCCACTTTCGTCGAAAGGTCTAAAAGCAACAGAGCGTGTAATTTGAGGATCATCAGCAGAATGCCATGGATGGGATGGTACCCAAGTGTATTTTTTATTTTTCATCTGTTTGAACACTTTGTTTTTCTAGTTTCAGTCAGTCATTCATTTACGAAGAATTGCGCTGTAATTTTCCCCCGCTTTCCTTTATACTGCATTTTGTGGGGCTCAATTAATCAGAGAAGGAATACTAGTAATCATAGCTGCATTTGTGTCAATGATGCATATTAACAAACCTCACAGCTCTCGCCAGCTCAGCCACATTTAAATTCACAACCAGATGCCGTTTCCCTCTTTCCCTGCTTTCCCCTCATTTCACTGAGTGTCAGTGAAACCAGGACTGCCATTTGCTAGTCAGTATGTTTGGCAGTTTGCAGTGCAGTATGTGGCAAGGCTAAGCTAATGGCACTGTAATGGTGAGTTAATAGCTGACCACGATGGGGAGATAGCAGTGACAGGAATGGACGGGGGAGCTTCACTGACCTCATTTAATCCTTCTATGTTGATTCAGCCACACATACAGTACATGTACGGAGAGGAGGCAGCGACAAGACAGCACAATACTCCTCAGCTCCTTTAACATACAGTCTGCTCCTTATATGGTTAACATGCAGAATCTGAGCTTTTTTAAAGCTGCAACAAGGGGTTTTTAACTGATTATGAAAGAGTCTCAATTTAGCACTGATGACTCTATATGACCTACATAAACAAACAGACTGTCAGAGAGAAGACAGATTTTTCCTGTGCAGATGCTATTTGCACCCAGGTTGGAGTAGCCAATGTGGCAAATTACAGCAGGGTGTATATAGCCTAGCATGGCAGAGACAAGCACCCAGGTGTTTGTAGCCACTAATGCTATTTGAAACCAGGGTGTATGTTGCCACTGTGGCTATTTACACCCTCATGGCACAGGCAAACCACGATCTTTCCCTATAAATCTACCCAAGTAGTTAACTAAACCAAACCAAGTAGTTTTGTTGCCTAAAGCAAATCAAACTACAACTGAAAACTGAGTAAGAGGTACCACTGACAAGAAATCTCAGACTATTGTCACATAATAGTTGTCTGGTGCAGATTTTAACGGGGTCAGGTGTGAACAGCCAAATTGCTGCCATGTGCCTATTCACACCAGAGTACAAACAGACATTCTTTAAAGCCTGCCACCGGGTCAGATTCTCCTCGAGGTCAGATGAAGTGAGCTTGTGTTTAAATTTTCTCGGACAAAGTTACAGTGAGTACTTTAGCAAGTTAAAAAAGAAGCAGGGGGGAATTGTTTTTCAGATATTTTTTATTTTTGGCATGAAATGTTGTGGTTATGGCGGTGTAAACATTTTGCTTTTGTCCTCATGTGCCAACACAATAGAACAGTTCCTTGTAGTAGCTTTAATTGGCAATGAATAGAAGTAATAGTATTGTAATAGCAGGAGTAAATATAGCATTGATTTTATGCCAACAGTGACTGATTGTGGCAAAAAGCCTGCATGTGAGAGTGAACGGCCTCCTATCTCTTTTAGTCATAGACAGGGCAGCCACTCGGCTCGGATGATGTACCTGACCTCAAAGAATCAAATCTCATCATCTCCATATTGAGAAGGGACAGCGCTAGAATCACCATTACTCATCTTTCAATTCCAATCATTTCTCAATTTGTTCAAGCTCTTTGCCACTACAAAGCCAAGTGGTCCATGAAGAGGAATGAGTGTGTATATGTATGTGTGTGTGTTTGTGTGTGAGAGAGAGAGACAGAGAGCGAAAGAGAGGAAGATGTGCGTGTATGTGTATTTGAGAGGGCAGGACAATAATGTGTCTTCACTTTTATTAGTGTAACAAATCACAGTGAGTACAGCTTGTCATTCTCAAAGCTGTACATCAATACATTATGGTCTTGCCTCATACAGAGCAATATTGCCATGGCTAACATGGGGTAAATTTGATTTCATCGTCAATGTTACACTGTCAGGCATGTTGGCTGTTTCCCTGGGTTACGAGGTTAAGAGCATTGACATTCTATTTGTTATTACAGTTTGAAGGAAGAATTGAGTTTGTATTAGCTCAGCTTTCTGCCTCGATCCTGTAAATAAGTCAGCCTATTTGACCTTTTACACCGTTCACATTTAAAGCATTCTATGTGGTCTTAATTTCAGATATTAAAAGTCAGATCTCAGTATGCATGTGTGAGTATGAATGCAGAAGAGAGAGCGGGTTCGTGTGCGTTTGGGACTGGAGCGGCACAGCATGGAGTCACCATAGTTGTTGACTTTTGACACAGCTGCCCCAGCCTTCAGGCTGGGATAAAAATAGTCTCACTCTTTTTCGCTCCATTGCAGAGAGCTGAAGTCCAACGTCCCCCCAACTAACACACATGAGCGTATTTTCTCTAGGATCTCTCTCTACAATATTATCTTTTCTCAATATTTGTCACATTTGAGTTTATTTCCATGTCAGGTTTCAACAAATACATGCAATATTAAGGAATAAACACACTTTAGGTCATTAAAATTAAATTTAAAAATGTAAATTATTTTTGTTAAAGCTACTACAAGCAGGTTTTAACAGGTTATGAAACAGTTTCAATTTAGTACTGATGCCTGTATATGACCTACATGAGTAAACGAGACCATCAGCAAAGAAGATTGACTATTGGCCATTGGGCCGGATTCTCAGTGAATACAGATGAAAAGATTTTCCGGCGTGCATTGCAGACTTAAAGAGCCTACTTACATTTTTCCAGGCTTGCCAAGAAGCAGAGGTAAATTTTTCTTTAAATATCTATATCTATCTATCTATCTCTCTCTCTCTCTCCATATATATATATATAATTATATATTATATATATACAGTATATATGTATATATATATATACACAATATTTATATATATTTATTTATTTTTGAAGTTATTTTGTGTGATTATAGCAGAGGAAACACAACCACTTTTGTTTACACGGGCCTCCAAAATCAACAAAATATGAAAGTCGCTTGTAGTGGCTGTAAGAAATTATTAAACAGTATATCTCTTAATGTCTATTTTTGCCTGTGTACTTATTTAGTCAAATTTCACAAAGAGGATTTTTTTTAATGCAGTGATTGTTAATACAGTGAGGCATGCATTTTTGTTTTTAACTGACAAAGCAGATGCTGTAGATATCAGGGGTGTGGACCCACCACCACATAGACATGAATCAGACTTGAGTCACACACTTGAGGACTTGAGACTCTACTTGAAAACAAAAAACCCTTGTAAATTTCATTGACCTTTAACACCAATGACTTGGTGTTTCATTTGGGCTTGAAAATACTTGATACCTTCCCCCAAGGCCAAAGATTAAGAGTCTGTTATATGAAAATCAATTCATTTCCCTTCATTTCCTGAATCAACTAATGTAATGCAATTAAATCCCAGCAACTCAATGCTTCATCCCTCAGATCCACTTTGTTTGAACCAATTAGACAGCATTCAATCAAGTTGCAGGAGAGAACCATGTTACGTTACTGAGCTGGAAAAATTATACGAAAGATAATTTTGTTTGCAAACAAAAAATTACAGTATGCCAGATGAGCAGGTCGAAAATTACAGACAGAGATGCAACAACTTTTAACCTCATTTGACATTTGAAGTGACACAAAGAGCAAAGCTAAGTCGAGGCTCTGTTGTTAAAATGACATTACATTCAGTGCTCATTATGACTTTTTTAAGATTCTGAAACTCAAAGTTTAGCACTCGGGACTTTACTTGGGATTTGGGGATGTGGGGACTCTGCGACTCTGTGTCATTGCCTGAATCATCAATCATCACCCTCACTTCCACTTTCCGAGAGGAGGCTTTTTAGCCTAGCCTGCTAGCTTCCATTTTCTTTAAATATAAACTTACTTATTTACTTAGTACAAAGCAACACAAGATATCAGTTAACATCTGCACAATAGTTTCGGTATCATTATACTGACTTTAACACCAAAGGAAAGTTTCCTGAAAAAACCCAACCTAAAGATTTTGAACAAGAGGCAACATGTTTGTCTGTGTTTTCACACATATGACCACACATACACTGAATGCCAAGTCCGCCTGCTGGTGTTTACCAGGGTCGAACAGAGCAAAGTCAATTTGGACTGGACCAAGTCTTAAATTACTTATACAATTACTTACACATATCCCTGGCACAGAAAAATCTTCCAGGGTGCTTCTCAGCTAATTATTCCATAATTGTTGTTGGTGCCCTGTTGTTGATGGCTTCCACAGCGCTTTGTGTGGGGCTGCATGAAATATTAAACAGAAGGCTTGCCTTGTTCTGGTCAACTTAATTACCTTTTCCACTGCTGCACTGCTCTCATCTAGCCCCTTGTGCTTTCCATCGAAGCCTGTTTAAAATATAATACACATACAAGCATGCTGTTTTTAATTATGTGCTGCTGTGGAAACATTTTGTAGCATGCCACAGTGGGCGAATCGGTGTGCGCTGCTGGTGGTCTTGCTCAGTTAACTTTAGTCCCTGATTTATTTATCATCTTGTCGTCTTTATTTCACTTTCCTTTTATTTTATTTTATTGAAGAGATTCTCTGGCCTTATGTATCTGCCAAGAAGAAAAAAGTCATCCTCTATTGATGCAGTCTGCTTTCACCAAAAAAAAACCCCACAAGGACTCATGAAACATTAAAGTAACAAGTTCACCCCCAAAATCAAAAATATGTCTTGTTCCTCTTAGTTTGTGCCATTGTGTGAGTTGCTAAGGTTTGGAGACGTCTGCCTTCTCTTGATTATAATTGGACTAAGTGGCAATTGACTTGTGGTGCTCAAAGTGAAAAAAAAAAAAGAAAGAAAAATTAAACACCTGTGTCTCCTTTCAGAAATCATGACTCAAGATACTCCACAGAACATATTGTGATCAGCTTCATGTAGGAACTATAATACTTATGACAAAGTTATCTCAGGGCACATTTCAAATTGAGCAGGTCTTGGTGTTCCCACCAAGAGCAAGCACTGAGGTGACTCTGGCGAGGAAAAACTTCCTTTTACAGTCAGAACCTTGTATGTGTTTCCTAATACTATTTCCTAAAGGAAGCATGTATAGAGTGAATAGAACTGGTCCGAGCACAGACCCTTGTGGAACTCCGTGACTAATATATGAAGGATTCATCATTAACATGTACAAACTGAGATCGATCCAATGAATAGCACTTAAAACAGTTTAGTGTGGTGTCTTTAATGCCAATTAAATGTTTGGGCCTTAGTAATAGGATATCATGGTCAATGGAGTCAAAAAATAAACTAGTTCCAGTAGATTCTACCATAGAAAGAAGATAGTGGTTTCGACATGAAACTTCTCTCAACACCAATGTCTCTTTTTGGAAGTTATGTTGTTGCTGTTGAGCTGTTGCTCAAGATAATCCACAGACCTTGTTGTCTACCAGAGAAAGAAAGTAGTTCCTACATAAAACCGCTCACAACAAGGTCTGTGGATTATCTTGAGTAACCGGGTCATGATTTCTGGAAAGGACACAGGTGTTGAATTTTTCAGATGCATTTCTTTGGCACTTTAAGCACCACAAGCTGAGTGGCATTGAGTCCCATTATATGGGAGAGAAGGCAGACTGATATCTCCAAAACTCAGCAACTCACACCAAAACTATCTAGATGCATAAATAGCATGAAAAACATGTATTTTTGATTTTGGAGTGAACTGTCCCTTTAAGAGTGAATGAGCAGCAGGAAGCCACAGATTGAGAGGCAGGACATATCATATGGACATATGGAAATCAGCATAACTGAAACCAATCCTGACTGGTGTTGGTGTGGTGGGGAACCGTATCCGCTTTTAAAATGTCTCATGGCTTCTGGGAGAGCAACCACATTGTCAGCAGAAACACTCACCCTCCTCTTGTCCCCTGGTTATGAATAATGGATTTACAGTGTCCCTCCCTATATCCTCCATAGCTTCCAGTCAATATTACTCAGGTCCAACTGAGGAACACAGAGATTTTAACTCCAATTATACTCTAAGCAGCACTTGACATTCAAGCTAAATATTGCAAGACTCCTGTGTATTTTCTTCATCGTTATTGCTCTTAGGGCAGACTGTCTGGCCAGTGCCTTGTCTCTCAGCTATAAGAGAGCTACGTTGCAGCCAAGCACTCTTAACAGAGCCTCTGGTCATGGATAGCTTATTCCACAGCCTCATCAAAGGAGTAGGCTGTGTGTGTGAGTGTGCGCACATGTGCATGAAAATACTTCCCTGCCTCTGTGCTATAATGAGAGCTGTGCAGCGAAGGCCAGCAGTGCTGCCTGTGCAAGAGCAAACAGTCCATGACGTGTCAGCAGCCTACATGTGCAGAGCACCTCATACAGGGAGATCAAACAGACAGGCACATGTTGTTCCTTTGTCCTCTCCTATCCCTCAGGTGAATGCATGAGGTGAGAGGAGCACCCTTGGATCTGTGGCCTCATTCTGCTCAGTTTATCAACCATGCAGCACAGAAGACATGAGAGATGTTGCAGGGAGAAGGTTGAGTTTTGTTTATGTTGCAGTAAATGTTGCACCATAGACAAGGTGTTAAACTTTATGGCTCATTCTTTGAGTCTTCTAAGTAGTTGGTATGAGTGATGGTTTGGTTTGCTTTTCCCAGAAGGGCGAAGCAAACACCTTGACAACAGTAATTAAAAGTGCATGTGAGGCCTAATTCATTTTCTTCTCTTCGTCTCCTCCCTTCACTTGGCCTAATAAATCAGTTATGCTTGAAGTATCTGCTTCTCCTTAACTCTTTAATACACCAGTGCATTTTGCGAAATAGCCTTGTGTCTGACAAGGAGCTGCTATAAAAGATGTAGAAAATTGTTGTGGGAATTCTATGTCTCTGCTGGATCCAGACTGAGCTTAACACTCAGAGTCAAAGTTTTAATCTGCCTCCACCACTGAGGCATTATAATGTCTGATCAAGAATAAAGCCAAAACATCTACAGTGTATACTGTGTGGCTGAGGGTTACTATAGGTTGTGCAGGTGTTGCATGTTGTAATCGCTACTTTTGATCGCTAAAACTCTGGAGAAAATTAAGAGACTCATGGGCAATGAAGGCCAGTCGAAACGTCTAAGATTATAACATGTTTCGGTGTTACAACCCAAAGAAAATACAATCCAAAGGGCTGAGCATGTTGGTTGTGCGACTTTCAACAAAATAATAGTTATTTCAGGATTTTCAGTCAGGATTAGAGTGCGTCATGACACAGAAACAGCACTGGCGATAGTTACAAATTACCTTCTGATTGTATCAGACAATGCATTTGATTCTGTACTTGTCATGTTAGATTTTAGTGCTGCATTGCATGACACCACTGACTATCATATCCTTTTACTGAGACTCAAACATTTAATTGGCATTAAAGTACCCGCACTAAACTGGTTCAAGTCCAATTTATTGGATCAGTCTCAGTTTGTGCATGTTAACAATGAATCCTCTATGCATGCCAAACTTAGTAATGGAGATTCACAAGGGTCTGTGCTTTGACCAGTTCTATTCACCCAGTATATATTTCCTTGAAGAAATATTAGGAAATTTTCATCCACTTGAGATTTGAGAATGACCTGTTAAAAGGAAGGTTTTCCTCGCCACATTCACCCCCGTGCTTGCTCTTGCTCAGTTGGGTTTACAAAGATGTGTGAGCAATGAAGGCCAGTCGAAACTCCTGATTACAACACTTTTAGGTGGTACAATCCAGAAAGATACAATCCAAAGGCCTGAGCATGTCAGTTGTCTGACTTTCTGCAAAATAGTATTTTACTTGAGGATTTTCTGTGAGGGTTTAGAGGGAATCATAGCACAGATTGCAGCTTGCATCAGACAACAGACTTGTTTTTGAACGTGTCTTGTGAGATCTTAGTGCTGCATTTGACACCACCATTACAATGTGGTTTATAAATTGTATGGTCCAAACCTGCTCTATTTGAAAAGTGCTCTGAGATAACTCTGTTATGATTTGGTGCTGTACAAATACAATTAAATTGAAAAAAATCCAGGCACTGTCTTATTTTCCAGAGCCTCAAAAAAGCCACCTCTGTATTCAGCACCATGTCCCTCTATGCACACTTTTCCACCCATGTACTGTAGTCATTTTTTGAGGCAATTACAGGCCAGAAAGCCGCTGTTATTTATATGAAAATGTAACTGCTATTGAGCGCCAGTGTCGCCCACCACCCTCCTTTGGTCAATAGCAACACAAATCGATGGTCAGCCAGTCAGCTAGTCTGTGTGTTTTTTTAATCCATAAACATCCACTCCATAAACTCGCAAACCTTGGTCATCACGGCCATTATTATGGTATTTCCAAGCTGGAAGTAATTGTATAATCATTACCACTTCATGAAATCTTAATAGACGTGGTAGATTAGAGACAAAGTAATGGCATGAGCCAGGAACTTGTGACTCCATCAGTAGTAAAACAGATGGTAGAGAAAAGTTTTTGTCCGTGCAGACATTTATATTGTTTGCGGTCCTCCACTGCGTCTGTGGATGTTTGTTTATAGCCTTATCATTTTGGCTTCAGCCAGTTCAAACAAGAAATAACACTTTACATGTCGATAATGACCACAGCTTGCAATGTATTTGATAAAAAAGGTAAACTACAATAAAAAATGTGGCTGCTGTGAATGTGAATAACAGCAGGATTTAACAGTCCAACAGGAGGCATCTCAGTTGCAGACCTGGTAGTGTGTAAACACTTGTGAGACATGCAAACATCAAATTATTCTTATTAACAATTTAAGCTATGCAATTGCACAAGTGAACATTAACATGTAATTGCATGTGTCAGCGGAGGAGGGTTGACATTCTGTCAAAGGTGGAACCTGCCAAAAGCCTTGATAACTCTCATCCCCACTGGGGACTTCTGGCACACTGTGGGAAGAGGAAAAGGCAGCGGCACAGGGAGAGACGTAGCAGTGAACTACTCACCCACCAGGCTTTATCAGCCTGTCGTATTATTTCACCACAAAGAGCCACAGAGGGCTTATCTCACGCCCATCTCCCTGATAAGGTCTGCTGCCACAAACAAAAATAAAAGACAAAAAGGAGGGTGCGAGAGAACAAAAATGACAAAGCAGAGCAAGCCTCCTTCAATATGTTGGCCTTTTATTACCTTTCCCTGCAAGATGACTGATAAAAGCCCAAAGACAATGAAGGAGGGAAAGACAGAAGATAAGTTGGAGAAGAGAGAAAGGATAAAACTGAAAAGATAAAGACTAAGGACTGTGTAAGGACCCAAACATTTCATTAAAGGAAAAGCCTGGTGTTGGCACAGGGGGATGAGGAGGATAAGATGAAATGAGGGAGGTGGTAGGATTAAGTCTGGGAGAGGACACGAGCGTTCATGCACATGCACACGAGCTTCCCATCCCACTTGTTTATGCTGTTTCTGTGTTTGCTGTGTTTTGGGAAAACTACTGACAGGTTGTCAGGCACAGCCTGGTCTTCAGAACCTCTGTGACCATTTGTTGTTGCCTCTGTGGCCTTCAGACACTCACATACACACCAGTATTTATATATGAGTGTGTGTGTGTCCTCCTCACTGTTGGAAGTTACTCAATATGTGTGACTTTTTTCTGCTTAGGAGATAGCCAGGCATGAATGCGAGATCTAAGCTGCAGACATCCGGCGTGGGCGGTGGGCATGTTGCTGGTCGGATCAGATGACTTTTTTCATCGTCCTTTATTCAAATAGGCTGTGTTACAGTCAACACCAAGAGTGACAAGAAGATTAAAAAAGAGAAGTGTTCAGGAACAGCGTGTTATACCTGCTCCCTCCTGCCTCCCTCAGCTCTGTGCTCCACTAGGCGGAGTTGCAGGCCGGCGTTGGGCACAGAGGTCCAGACAGTTGTAATGCACAACATTTATCATCATGGCAGTAGTGCTTGCCACCCTGGCCCGATCACTCCCCCCGTTATAAACCACGACTCTGGAAGAATGCTGAGTCAGGAACGGTCTGAGATCAGATCAGTACTGTAGCATATGGCGAGAGATGCGTTGGCCCAATTTTTATGACACATCGTTGGCACATTTTGATTCACACTGGAGTATAGGAGACACAAACAATATTTAAGGACTTTACTACACTTAACTGCCCAGTGTTCTTTATGATACCATGTTTTCCATTACAATAATGGGCACTTGTTTAAGTTTAAGATAGACAGTGACTACAGTTACAGGACAGACCTTCACTAAAGCCTGCCGGCTCTATAAGGTTTTTGCAGGAAGCCATTTCAGTCTCCATGAAATCTTGATTTATTTGTGGTGGTTGTGTCGAGGATGGTGGGCAGCAGCTCTTATGCTGCCCGCCAGCGCTGAGGACCATGAATTTTCAGCAGACACCCAGAAATCAGAGTTATAGTTGGCTGTGAAGGACAGATCCCATGGCAGAGCGTGCATGCATGTGTGGGGCGAGCACGTTTGTGTGCGCGTGAGCGAGTGTGAATTGTTCAATAAACTCATCACAGGACTCATAAAGAAAGCTGACATTTACAGCAAAGCGCAAAGGTCAAGGAGTTGGGCCTGATGTGATCATGATGGAGGAAAGGCTGTTTTACCCCAGCCACCTCGAGAAATTAATAGAAGTGCTGAAGAGAGTGAAAAAAAATGGAAAAGGAAATTTAAAAACAAGAGAAAATAAACAGCGGTGTAGGAATATTAATCAAAGGAGGAAATGACATTTCAGTTTTACAAATGTGAGAGGTAAACATACTTGCCAACCCTCCGATTTTCCCAGGAGACTCCTGTTTTTCATAGTCGAATTTTCTCACTTTTTTCTCATGGACAGTTTTAAAAGGAAGGGACACAGTTTTGTCTAAGAGTAGCCTCATTAATATACCCTCAGAAAAACAGTTTTACAAAAATTAATTTTCTCTTATTGTAATCAAATTAGAAATTGGACTACTAGGGAAGGCTAAATGCTGTGATCTCATTGTGTTTTCAGGCCCATAATTGTCACTTAAAAGCCTTCTCCGGGCGTCTGTTTGCAAAAAAAAAAAATTATGTTAATTATTATTTCATTTTTTAAGAGTCACAGCAATGCATGCAGAATAGGGCTGGGTGAGTAATATCTCAATATTACATAACATATGAGGATCTTATGCATCTGAGCATAGTAATTATGACAGGGGAAGTATAAAGCTGGATGGATGGATGGAAACCACAGGACTTTCAATCAGGAGATCAAGTCCTGTGTGAAATAAAAAAAGTAAACATAGAGTTATTTAAAGTTTTAAGTTACTTAAGTTCCATTATTATTTTATTGCTTAAATCTACCCAAATAGTTTTTATGGCTTAACCTAACCAAACTGCAACTGTTTAAGAATAATGATTGGCAGCCTGTTCTTCTTGTAGTTATGAGGCTGTGTTGATTTTTAGGCTATAAGCGATATAGAGTTCAATAAGCATATTTTCTCTAGAATAACATACAGTAAATTCTCAAATGGGGCAAACATATGATGATTACCCTAGTAAATAATTATAGTAAATATTAACCTCATGTGAATAGATAGAACACAGGTCTTTAATGATCAATTAGTCTGATGATTTATGATGCATCCAAACAGTAGCTGATAGGGCCAATGTGAACAGACAGTCTGATAATGTAGATCTAATTAAAACTCCCAGAGTGGGACCAGAGCGTATGTCTCTGCCGACCCACACACACCGGGCACAGCCATGTCCTCATTAGCACCAACAATGTCACCGGGCCTGGCTAACACGCAGGCTTTAAATGTGGTAGAGAGCAGAAAGTGCCCTCGCTCTGTGTGCATCCCGGTGCTTTGAAACTATCCTGATTTCTAAAACCAAGGCCTGACTGCTAACGTGAGCCGCGTCTAGAGACAAAGTTAATGAAGACAGTAACATAGAGGGGAGGGAGCCATCGGGCTTCAGTCTTTGAAAGAGCCCCAGTTCTGTGTTTGGGGACTCAAAGTGTTGCCAGATTGGCAGCTGAACCTTATGGGCTCCTCATACCTTTGATGAAACAGTGAAACTGGTGAGGAAGAGCTGACAGGCACGCTCCCTTTGGCCAAATTTTGTCTTTTTTCCCCGTGTCTCTGTTGTCTGACTTTGTCAGATCTGTGAATTTTTTTTTGTGTTTGTGTGTGTAAGAAGGAGAGTAAAAGAGAAACAGTTGTGTGTGTCTATGCGCCTGCTCCTGTGTGTGTTCTGGGTGAGCAGTCATCTGATGAACTGCCGTGCCGCGGCCGAGGGTTGTGCACGCCCCAGTCAGTGAGATCCTGTTGATGTTGTGTTGGTTAACAATGCTCTCCCCCAGCACCACAACTCACAGAGCAGCAGTAAGAGGTTGGCAGACCCTAATGGAAACGTCATCTTCCAGATAAAAGATGGCTCGGCTTTGATGAGAGGGGGAGTTATGGGAGGTGTATAATAAAAGAACCATTTCCAATCGGTTCCAAAGCCAATTTAAGAGCGCTGAATGAAGACAGACGCTGTCATAGACAAACTGAAAAGCCGACAGTCACTCATAGCACTTCTCCTGTTTGTCAGGTAGAGGGACCTTTCAGTGCAGCGCTCCATACTCCTGCCTTGAAAGGGACAGGCTATTACTCAAAGCCAGAGCTTGATTTGGGAATCAAAACTCTAGTGTGCACTTTCATTATTGTTCCCCTAAGTTTTCAGTCAAACCCAGCTGTGATGCTGCGCTCACGCTGCGAATGTTTCCTGACTGATGTGTCGTGCTTATAGGAAGTCATGTGCATGTTTTTCTAACCCAGGTGGTACCACTTACTGTGAGAGTATGCTGACAATTGGTTGAAAAAGTGAGCAGCAAATATACAAATGATTTTACTGCGTCGACAGTATCAGGTCCTGTTGCCGTGTGTTGATTTTGTGGTCATTATGGCCAAAAAGCAGTGTTTTACTGTTTTTTGGCATGTCAGCTGCTTTCACTGGAACCTGCACCAAATATCAAATGGTACTGAGCATTTTTACCATCATTTATACCACCAAAACAACTCCGTACTGGAAACACAAATGCTGTTTTTAACCAAAGAATTGGTGCTCCAGGACAGTGGTTTTCAAACTGGGGTCCAGGGATCTCGAAATTTCATCACATTTTTTGAAGTTGGAGCAACAAAGGTAGAAATAGGGCTGATATATTGATGTTATTGGCCCAATTTTAGCCTATCAAAGCTATATGGGTCTACATGGGTATTGGCATATATGTTGTTGATATGCAATGAGATTAAAACAAAACAAAAACAAAAAATCAAGTTACAATAATAAAGGCCAGTTTCTGGCTTGTATATTGTTTCATTGCATCTGGAGCTGTGACTTAACATCGACAATCAACTTAATAGTTTAATCGATCAATCATTGCAGCTCCAGTCGAGCTATGATTCTTGAGGGACAACATGGCGTGCAACCTTCAGGTTAGAGGGGGAGGGGTTTAATCCTTTAAAGTAGGATATTATTGAATGCCAAATAAAATCTAATTTTTTGGTTGATTAGTGGAATGTTTGATTTTATATAGTTGCTGTATTATCTTCAAACCTAAACTTACAAAAAATGAAATAAAAATACACAGAGAAGATTCCTTAAAGGGGGTCTGTTATGCTTTTCCTTGTTTTCTGTCACTTATCTCTATATATTGTTACAATGTTGGATGTTCATATTAAACGTGGCTAAAGGTTCAAAAAATGAGGTAAAAGTAATCTCTGTGAGGTTTCAAACTGCTCTAAATATTAGCTGTCCAACATTTTTTTTTTCTATTTTTGCCACAAGCTGATGTCAGCTCGTCACAGATTTCTTTATTGTTCATCTGCTACAGCTACAGCACTCCCACAAAGTACACAAGTGGTGATCACAAGTGCTGGATCCTGCCCCTCGGCAGGTGTGAGAAAGTTGGGGGAGGGGGGAGACAGGAGGCTAAAGCAGCTTGTTTTAGAACTGAGGGGCTGCATAAAGGGCCAGTATAAGATAAAAAGGATGTTTTTGAACTGTGGATAAATAGAGCATGAAATAAGTAAGGTCCTCTTTAAGACAAAATGCTCTCAGATTGGGGGTCCGTGTTCTTATGTGCATCTATTGTGGCGGTCCATGACATGAACCCCTGCTCTGGGGCAGACATTACGTGTGACTAAATAAAGAACACTTTGACCTGCTGAATTCAGCACCAGGACAGCTCACTGTAAACACGTGAGACTCTTGTCACCGATGCTGACTCGCAAACAAAACATGTAGCCTGCCATGGGTGTTGTTATGTTGTTATGTTGTATGTGTGTGTGGTTTTTTTTTTTTTTTTTTTGCTGGGGAACTCCACGTCTGGTTATGTAATGGCTCAACTCTCAAACTTGGGCTTGAAAACGAGGGCGGTTTCTATAGAAAAGTGTGACAGATATCAGGCCCGGCACCAACGCCGACTTTAATCTCAGCCTATATCCCATTCCTCTTTTAGTCACTATCTCAGACCACAGGGAGCCAGAGGAGGCACCGTGATATCAAGTCAAAGTATTCTCTGTCACATCTCCCTGGTATAATAATGGGTGACGTCCAGCACAAGCTAGAAAATGATTATGGTAATGCAGGCTGTATAAACAAGCATTATGCCTCTTTTCCATGCGCCCAATATGATCATATTTATTAATATAAACGCTACCATGGGGGGAATGATCTGTGTAATATGTAGGCATGTTTATGAAGCTGTTATTTTTCATATTCTGTAGTTCATATACCTTGTCTTTGCACACATTCACTCTCTATGATATTGTGTGAAGGTTCTTTTGCTGTGTATACATTTGCATATTTATTGCCTGAAGCCTTTGCATAAATGATATTCCCTCAAGTGTGCAAGATGGACAGGAAGCGCTTGTGAAGATGCAGGCTTTGATGGTTGTGAATTTATTTTTGAAGTTTTTTCCACTAAAAGAGATTCATTGTGCTGTCAAATCAGCTGTTTTATTGTGAAAGGTTTCAAAGGTGTCCACTATGTGGCTTGTTGGAGAAAAAAAAAATTCACATCATGTTTTGCGTCACTCAGGTAAATGCAGAGGATTTAACACACATCATGTCCATTGTGTTAGTGCAGTGGCTCGATCTCGCAGTGAATTGTGAAAATGTCAGTCTTATGATGCACTGTCATTCTCTCAATTTGTCCGCCTTCATGAATTCCCCCAACTTCTCAAAGATGACATTCTCCATCACAGACGTGTCCCTTCTCCCAAAAAGGATTGGCAGTAACTTCCCTTTTATCTTGTATTCTGATCTTTATTTCACATATTTATGGAATCCGTTTGATAGTTATTATCATCCTGTCAAGCCGGCTGAGGACTTTGTCAAAGAGAGACGAGCGAGGCAGGAGGGCAGGCGATGATGCTGCAGCAAGGCAGCCATCTTACGGAGGAGCTTCATGTTTTCAAAGGCTAAAATGTGTAAGACTCACAACAAAGACAGAATGTAGCCATTTTCGTCAGCCTTCCTGCTGTTGCTTGTCTTCTTTTCACTTTCTCCACTGGAACATACGGTGTAACCGAGCTGCAACTTTCTTCGTCTCGTTCCGTCTCCGTCTACAGTATCTGTCTTTATCTCTCTCTGGAACTATTAGAAGATTAATCAGGCTGTCTTGGCTCTTCTCAGACGCACTCTGCTGATGGTGCTCTTCCACAGGAGAGGCTGGTGGGTGGGTGGCAGCCATTAGAACATGGTAGCACTTTGATCTGCTGGGCGGATTTACAAAATTGCACTTCTAGCTCCTTGTCGAAGGGTGAAGGAGTAGAAATGTGAAAGAGAGAGCTGTTAGGTGATGTTTTTCACAGCCGGTTTGAATGTAAAACGTGGCCGCAGAGCTTCTTGTCTTGTGGGTTTTTGTTGAAGAAATGTTTTTGGGAAACCAAATAATTGTGAGGCTGCTAAAAGTCCAAGTATCAAGTCAATTTTCTTGCACTTCTTTGCAGTGGCCTCAATACTGAAAAATCTCCAAAATGCTTGTTCTATCTTAAGTTTCCAAGATAGGCAAAACCCTATCCTCCTATTACAGAAGCAGTTCCTGACTTATGGATGTGTCTTATCTCAGACGTCATATCTTATCTTAACTTAGAAAATCCTAACTAGAGCTGTAAACTTCAGAATTCGGAAATCCTCCTATCATGCCTGTATCCATAGGCATCTGAGCAATGGAGCAAGTGGAGCAGCCACTTGTAGACTTGGGGGATCAAATGTGTGCTTTTACATCCATCCTTTTTTAAAACCTTTGAGCTTGGATCAAAAATAATTCCTGATCATAATAAAATCAAACATGTTTAATATTATCTGAGGGTCAGTGCACTCATCCCAGCACCAAATAGGAATCAGCAAACCAGGTAGTTGCTTTGGTAACAGCCACAAAAACTCCTCAACTGCTGTCACACACGATTAACTGTGAATTAACAGTGAAATTAAACTCTGTTTAATTCAGCGTGTATCTGATCCAAAAACCAGCACCTATTTTCATGGAAAATCTTAATTTTTGAAAGTTTGCCTTTCTTTCTCAATGTCTTCTCCCGCTAAAATAGAGCAGCTAACCAACAGAGGCTGGTAGAGTTAAGGCAACAAAATCCAAAATGTAAAGTCTGTACAGAAACAGTTTATCTTTATGGATAATTTTAATTAATATTGAATTGACAAGAAGGCTGTTGACATATGACGCCTTTTCTCCTGCTGACACATAAGGAATTGTTATTAAGTCATGTTTCTTAAAGGGAAATTTCCTCTGAGAGCATTTAGTTAACTCAAACTGATAATATATATATGTATATATATATATATAGTCACCACTGCCTGCCAATGATCTTGCACCCCTCACTTTTAACTATAACTAAGGGGCCATGCCTGTATCTGTGTTTCAAATGTACACAAGACTGCCTGTATCCATAACAACAGCTGTCGGACGGGCCTTCAATTTTAGTTTTGATGTGTAGGAGGAATTAATGGTGTCATGGAGGAGAGGAAGCCACAACTTTTTCTGGAAGTTTTGGGAAGTTTTCTTGCCAGTTATTGAGGATTTGAACGGTTACAGCAGGTCGATCAAATTCAAAATTATGTCGACGTATGCCTGTTAATATGTCGTCCAGGAAATTTAAAGCATCATCATAGGGTTTGAGTAGCTTTTCAGTCATGTTTCAGTGTTCATGTTCATTATCATTTTCATACAGGCCTAACAACAGTGGTGCTGCCAGTTTGGACAGTTTTGAATTTAGGACAGACTCTATGCCATCCTAACTTAGGATGGGTAACTAATAACAAACTGGCTCTTAATGTGTCTGAAACAAAAAGCATTGTATTTGGGACAAATCATCAATTAAGGACAAACCCTAAATTAAAATTATATAGACGTCATAAGTTTTTACCACAGAATATCTTAGGACAGATGATTAAGGCATTAGTTTTATCTGGACTACTGCTCCGTAGTACAATCCTGTACTTCCATGACCCAAATAAAGAAATTGCAGATTGCTCAGAATAAAGCAGGACGGTGTAAACATAGATGTTTATACAGAACTAATGTAAATACAGTGCTGCCTCCTTGCTTCACTTTATCAGAGATATTTTAGTTACCAAATCGCTAAAGGTACAGTCTAGAGGATCTTATCATATACTACAAGAGTACTAATAGTGAAATAAGATGACTTATTATGTAATATTGGTGTGGGTCACTATAATGAAATGATGCTGTAGAATGATGGAAGCACTATGAGACATTTTTGGAGATTTTTGGAGCAGCTGGAGGCTTTTCTGTAAGGCTGTTTTGATTTTGTTTTTGATTTATAATAGGCCATGGCCTGTGCAATAACTTAAATATGCATCATTGTATTTTATATTTCCATAGAAGTCTTGTTTTTGATTTTGCCTGACTAGAGGTCGATCCTATCTTGTGTTGTGTCATGTTTGGTTTGTTGTTGTGGTGGTGGGGATCCTAAAAAATGAAATGAAATGAAATGAAATGATTCCTTACAAAACTTCGTCAGTTGGGACAGTTTTGTAATGGCTAGCTCCTGTCATAATAAAAGACCTAAATGCGGTTAGGAAACATGTTTCTATAATACCCAAAGATCAGATAGGATTTCAGACTTGTAGATGAAGTTACTGTCCTTCATCTTTCCATGAATCTTTAAGCAGCTTGCTCCGTTGGGCACAAACAAGATAACTGACTCCTGCATGCCCTCCACATTGTCAGTGTAATGACTACAAAGCAATATATCTGCTGTAACTGCCACCCCGTCCACACACACCTTGCTCTGTCAGCTCGGCTTAATTAGCAGCACATAACGACCTGTAGTGAATTATTGTTTTTAATTACACAATTTTACCGCCTCTACAAATAAGATCTGTGTTTATGGACTGGATGAGGGGCAGTCAGCAAGGAATCAGTTACCGTCAATTTTCCCCTCCGAGCCGAAGTGAGGATGAATCAATGTGCGGGCGCTGAAAAGGGAAAATTAAATCCAATTTCCATTACCATGATAAAGTGATTACATCACATCAGAGAATGCCCCATAGCTAAGTATGGAAATCTGAGCACATGCATGTGCAGGCCTGCCTCCAGCACCCACTGATTCCTCTGTGCAAATCAAGCGCGCCACACACATACTTACCTCTTTCGACCCTTTTCTCACACACACACACACAAATACATGCCCAGATACACACAGAGACATAAAGAGTCTATTGAGCCATCACATGGATTAATGCTCGGTAGAGTGGGCTTGGATTTGCTCTCGCCATAACGAGGCTCCAGCGCTTCCCCCTCTACTTAGATATCCAGCCTTCATGGCCACGTTACACCTGGATGGCTCTGCTAATGGAAGCATTTTATTAGACTTGCATGCAGGAGGCCTGGCACGACCATCCCTTTTTATTATTCATATAGCCCTGTTACCAGATTCCCTGCTCATTTTAGCCCTGTGACCCCTCCATCAGGGCAGCGCACCATCTCCCCCTGCACACACACCGATATAAACTCTTCTGCATGCTTAAGCGTGTGCTCGGTAGGACATTTATATGTGCACAAACCAGCATTGGGGATGCAGATGCACTCAGTTTCGTTGCTTTGCTGTCATTTCAACAGAAAAGCAGTGCAATCTTATTGATATTCATAGGTTTAAATATCAAATCAATGTAATAACAATCAGGAAATGTAAGTTATGATAGGAGACCATTTGGTATTATATTTGTTGCTGAAATGAAAAAAGAACACTGAGCACTGAGAGCACCTCCGCTGAAATACTTCTAATTTGCTTGACAATTTCCAATGCACCAAATGAATGAAATGTAATTGTGCCTCATCCTCACTGAATAGAAGAGTCCTTTTGTCAGTACAATGCGGCGAATTGGAAATCTCTATGTACTTTGTGATTCGAATCGGCATCCTTGAAGCCCATGTTTTCACGGTGAAAACAGATCACTCCCTAATAGCTCCTGGCAAAACAGCCCATTGCTTTGACTAGTGTTGAGAAACAATTCCTGGTTGTACGGTAAATATTGAGGGGGCCATTCAACCAAACGCAATATCACAGAGGAGAGCAACAATGGAAGTATTTATTTGAGGAACTGATGCAGTCGGATATTGGAACACAACAGTTTTGGCTGTGCACGCGCGTGTCTCTGCATGTGTGGCGCCACAACATAGGTGGGTGGGAGTGGTTACATCAGGACCACCACAGATCATTAGACATTAAAATGTAGCAGTTGTAAGTCAGCCTACTTAGCCTATCAAAGCTTCTGCGGTGAGTGCGCCAACCCCCAACCTCCCCCCCGCGCCTCCTCCCCCTCCGTGTGTTTGCCTGTGTCTGGAACAGCTGGATGAAACGTCTGATGCTCCATTGCCAAATGTCACAAGTAGTCCATCCTTCTGGGGAAATAAATTGGCTCTCTCTTAAGCAGCAAGTATGCCGACAGGAGCAGCAGCATATGGTGAGAATCGGACAACTGAAGACGACAGTTTCTTCTCTGTTTTGGCTTTTCTCATTATGATCGGGACGGCACCTTGATGATGAATGTGTCTTTGTGTAGAATTCTTCTCAAGGATAAGATAGCTGTTGGCAACTCATGAATCTTTAATGAGAAGCAGAGCATAATCCTTGGCATGTTTTGGTTTCTCTTCAGGTGCTTCTTAATGTCATTTAAGCGGCACCTGATAACTGGGATATTTTATTTAGGACGAACACTTGAAGGTTGTTAAAGGTGGCTCAGTGGGTCAGGATAGCTGTGCACTTCAGCTTTAACCTGTTAGCTAACATGCTCACAATGACAGTATAGCATGTATAGTGCTTACCACATTTAACCTTCTTAGTTTTGCATATTAGCTTGCTTTACACAAAGTACAGCTGAGTCTGATGGGGATGTCACTGGTTCTGAGGAATTAAATGGTTTAGTCGGTAAAATTTTGGCACTAGATGAGAAGTTGATTAGTGATTGCAGTTATTCCTGAGAGGGACGTGATTGTTTGGACCAAATTTCATAGCAATCCAGCCAATAGTTTTTGAGACATTCCTCTCAAAATCACAAATGTCAACCTCCTGGTAGCACTACAGGAAATGTCAGAGGATGACAATCCATCTAATAGTTGTTGAGATATTTTAGTTTGCAACAAAGTGGTGGACTGACTGACTGGCATTACTGTCTCTAGAGCCATGCTGAGTAACATTTATTGTTGCAGTCAGACCTCTCTGATTCAAGTTTTGAAAAACCTTGAAGAACCTTTTTTTTTTTTTTTTTACGCCTCCACGGCCACAGGCATCATATTTTAGGTCATCCCATTCTTGTGAATGCAATATCTCAAGAACGCCTTGAGGAAATTTGTTCAAACTTCGTAAAATTGTCTATTTAAACTCGAGGAGTCAGTCCTCTAGCACGTTTCTGACTGGAAATTATTCACTGGAATCACACGTGTAGTGATAACTTCCATTCTGAGAAAAAAATAGGCTTACTATCTTTCATTAAATTCCCGCAGAGTTACAGGTCAAGACAGTGGAAAGTTCCATATTAAATTTCTTCGAAGTCATGTAACTTGACTGGTTGGTGGAGACAAACAACTCTGAGACAGTAATTCTATTTTTAACTGCTCAGTTTTATAAGACGATTGACAGCTGACTTCTCACTCTTGTTAACCAGCCTCTATGAACCGCAAGTGATCAACTGCTCCACTTTGACTTTGACACTGGTTGCATCTGTCAGTTGTGGTGGCATTGCAGTAGGTGCTTCACCATCTGTTGCCTGGCGGGGATCTACACTATACTGAGTGACCTCCTCTAGTTGGCTCTAAACCATTTGACACAGTGCATAACACACCAAGTGCAAATCAAAATGTGTAATTTAAGATCAGGAAAAAAAGCAGAGCTGCGATCGCATTTCAGGTTACAGCATCTCTGTGATGCTCAACATTTCCTATATCCAGTTATCCAATTAGAGCTTTTTTTTTATCGCACAGTAATGGACATATTTTGATTATAAATGCCGGCACACTCACTGTAAATTTACAATTTAACCTGTGTATGGGTAGGTCATTAAATTGCAAAATGACTTCAGGCGCATATATACATACACACATCTTTATGCACAGCCATTAACCTCCAAACATATTACCCATTTGCAACATTTAAGTGGTTTGCATACAATAACAAAGAGGTCAATTTAAGATTATACACATTGGCTCTTGTGGCCTAAAGCACCAACATACTCACTGACAATAAATATTCTCCCACGCCAGCACAGTCTTTAACCTCAGTACCCCTGCAGACCCCACAGGTGATAAAAAATTTAAAAAATGTCATATCTCTGATGTGCTTTACTCTATCATGTCAAGTTTTTCATGACTTTGTCAATCAGTTTGTTTATAATAACTTCATATTATTGTCTATTTCTGTTTTAACTAGTGCTTTTTTAAATATACCCATACATTGAGGGTCCTTGGGGATCCCAGTCAAACACATCCAATTCCGCCTATGCAGTTTTAATAGATGAAACTATTTATTGCTCGAGTTTATGTTTGCCATGGATCCTAATTTAAATTGTCACGTACAGGGACACTCTGTCAGTCATTTTGAAAGAGATTTCCTCATTGTTTCTGTCTCTTTTTGTTTTACACAACATGCAAATTACTTTCTACAGATGACATTAATTACATAACAAATAATGCAATAAGAAATAAGTAAGTTAACATTTTACTAAGATGGCCAAAAAAAGTGAGAAGTAAGTTAACATTTTTAAAAGATGGTTGAAATAAAGAAAAAATAAGTTAACATTAAGCTGTGATTCTTACAGTAGTTTGTTCTTGGGGTATGCTGGACGAGGGTTAAGTGAAGATTTCCACTTGTCACATTGCAGTCTGATTATATCTACAGTAACACCGACCCTGAAACTGAGACTGAGAACTGAGAATTGGCTGAGAACTTACTGTATAATACTGTTTATACTTCAAAGGCAGTGAATACAGTAGTGCTGACAATAACTGCATGATAAAGAGGTCAAGTATGTTTTAATATTTTTGTCATTTTTCTCTTTTGTCATCATGTGCAGCTAAAGACTTTATAGATCTTACTTGCAGCTGGTATCCGGACCATACCATCCATAGTGTTACACAAATGGCACATCTGACACACACAGTTCCTCTCTCTTCCCTGTATCACATTTTGTATCACATACAGTGGGTTTCCTGTTGTCTTGCTATAGCGTTGCAATGCTGAATAATTCATTGTCATGGCTAAAAACAGTAAAGTACAAACATCTCTTCATCTCATACAGTGCACGGTATACCTCAAGCACGGACACTGTCCATTTTCTTCACTCTAAATACTTCAGAGGAACACGCTCACTGTTTTTCATGATACAATATGGGTAAAGCTCCTCCATCAAAGCCTTTCACACTGAGATGCCCCTCGTGCCGTCACCTGCCTCATGAGACTGTGCTTGGATCCATTGCATCCACTTTTCCACTTTTGCTTTTTCTTAGCGCGCGGTGCAGCCACGGTTGGTAAGCTCTACTGAAGTCATCACAGCAGTTTTTGTGGTCTTGCCACGCTACCTCCCTGTTGGGTTCAAGGGCATATGCTTTTCTTATGGCGGGGAAGACTGTGACCAGTGAAATTTGCCTTTCTTGCAGCGTCTGGTATAGTGCTTACACAGCCTCGGGAAACGGAAAAAAAAAAAAAAATAGCACTAAAAATAGACCAGACCATAAATCTTGTAACTGTGTGAAGTCAGATGCCTTATGCTATGTAATGCTATGAAATAGCACATTAGCACTCTGGTGTATGTCTCAGATTGGAAACTTCACAATTATTTGTATAGATAAGTGAGCACAACCATGAAAAAGACTTTGCTCTCTTTTATAACACCACATGCAATTTAACGGATGTCTTTTTGTACCATTTATTCCACAACCGGAACTGCAGATCCTTGCATTTCCTTGCTCTGCTTCCAACTCTACAGTATACTGTATAAATAATGAAAAAAAAAATCCTTCTATCCCGTCACCTTGTTGAGAATATACATTAAACAGTCAGATGATTATTGTTTTTTAGCCATACCTAAAAAATAAAGATAGACACAGGTTCCAGATCTGGTAAAACTTTATATTAAGGTGTTTGTAATAAGTATTGGTTAATAGGTGATAAGGCTATTATAAGCCGCTTATTAAGATTAACACTGTTAATAGGACTATGTAAGTGTTAATAATTGCATAATAAACATGTTTATTGTCAGATTATAAGACATTCATAAGCAGTCTTATTATGTACTTGTTAACAGTTACTTGTCATTTTTTTTAAATTATTACTATTTGAGGCTTTTCCTCTGTGAAGAACTGCTAATAAATAAAAAAGTGTGTCAAAATCTTACTAAAGCAACAACAAAAGCTTAGTAAAGATTTAACAACAATAGTGGGTTAGTTAAAGTCAATAAACGTGTTACAATGCTGTTATAAACAATTATAAGTAACTTATAAGGCTTATTAAGCAGTTTATAAACTGTCACTGTCAACAAGTTTTTTATGACTGCTTAGCTTATAATCTAACAACATGTTTGTTATGCTATTATTAACACTTATGTCTTATTAACACTTATTAATGTTAATAAGCATCTTATGATGGCCTTATTACCTATCAGCAAAGCTTATTACACCTTAATATAAAGATCTTGATATATGCACAGTCGAAAAATGAATTTATATGTAAAAAAACAGGAATAGCTTTATTAATTTGTTGTTCAGTGGTGTCACCTGTGCTGCTGAAGTTCAGAATTTCATAGTTTTGTTATAAATTCACGTATTCTTCAGTTCTTTCCAGTTTGCATAAAGTAAAGTTTAGAAGTGTCGCTCTATCTGTTTTCCCATGTTCAGCATATTTTATGCGGGAGGCCAGCTGGGTCTGAGACACCATCGAGGCAGAGCCACATCTGGGGAACAACACTTACCCAACAGGAAGATAAAGAGCTGCCTGTATTGAAAGAAATGTGTCCATTTACTCAGCCCTCCTCAGTGTTACATCCGTATACATGTGAGCGAATAACACTAGTGGCTTGTGTACGTGTGTTTATGAGCATCACGGGTGGAGAGGGGGTGCTGTATGGATAGAAATAGAGAGAAAAAGACTGATGGCACAGGCAAAGATGTATGCTTGGCTGGAGAAGTTAATAAAATTGAAGCTGTGTTATGATGAATAAGGAAAGGGCCATAAAAGAGAATGTATGTAGTGAATCTCCCTGGCGAGCAGTGCTGAACAGCCTGGTGAGCACACCCAGGGGAAGGCTTTTTAATCTGCAGCCCTCCCCAACACTTTGCGCTGCACGGGGAAATGGGCCCACATTCTGTTTGAGCTTCAATAAGACGGAGATATGGAAACCACGAGCTGGACAGAGACAGAAAGAAAAGTTAAAGCTGCGGCAAAACAGCAGAGAATTAGGAAGGTGGAATTAGGAAGGGCAGGAGTGTGCTGCCATGTAGAATAAACATTTTTCATTGAAGGTGTTAAATTACCCTATGGGAATGTTAATTACTGTCTTACAAGGGAGGTCATTGCATGCACTAGACAGTACACACACACACACACACACACTGCTCTCCTGTAGGTTTCTTGTTACCAACACCTGATTGATTAGGACACACATTCCTCTGATGCCCATGTACTGAAGAACTGAAAGCAATCTTGCTGTGCAATATACAGCTGTATACCTGCAGCTCTTGTTATAATTAAACACCCATCTAGACGTGTAGAAGAGGCCACTAAAGTGCAGACTGCTGAATGAAAACAACATGCCAAATCGGAAGCAGAAACATCCTTATTTAAATCAAGGACAAAGGGCTAAAACATCATCCAGCACAAGTAGAAATGCATAATAAATCTAGAGTGTGTGACACACTATATAAACACACTTTCAAGTATTTTACCATTGATAAGAACCTCACACCAATTTTTAGCAGGCATGACTCTTCCTGTTTTATGCAGTCACGAAATAGCAAATACTCCACATCCACTTAAAAAAAGGATTATTAGTCTCTCTTTGGCCATATTTTTTTTTTCACCCAAACACTTGATTAACGTTGCACCTTCAACATTTCAATAGAAAAGTTTCATATTTTCAAGCTCAGTGCTTGTGTGCTTTTAAAACTTGGAGTGAAAGGAGGCTGCAGTCTATTTCTAGCAAGCCAGTTCTACCAGACACCTAATTGATTGATGGGGTGTAAATGGAAAAGGTGTAAAGAACAGTGTTTCAATCTGTGCTTCAGGACGGTGCACATAACCTGTTAGCATAGGCAGCTTAAAGGCAAAGGTGGAAATATTGGGGGGAGGGGGAGAGTTGTCTCCCTCAATATATCATTGTAAACATAAAACTATAATTTTACATACTGTTCATGAGAATTGGGACAAATCACGTCCCATTAAGAAAAAAACGTAAAAAATTATGAACACCAACAATCTGCAACAATTTATTCTTTGAGAGATTTATATATATGAAATATAATTTATAAAATGTTTTGGTCTTTCTTTAATTTTTTTAAATTTCTAAACTTGCTATGTGCCAGAAAACAAGAATTCACAACTTCAAACAAATTAAAAATGTGTTAAAAGCCTTCAAAATCTAAAACTAACAATACCTACTTATAACGTAGGTTTAAAAATGTGCTATCATCTTTGTTTTAATTTTTTTTTTTCCTGAAAAAGTTGGGCCTTTAAAGTTGTGTCCCAGAATTCTGTCAGCTCCTTAAGATTTTTTACAAAAACATGATTTAATCAGGCATTAAAGAGTTAGCTATACCCTAAGGACCCCTGTCTCACTTCCTGGTTTATAAAAAGGGCAGGAATACTGCTCAAGCACTCATACGCTTTCTATTTTATGATGAATTAATTAAATAGTATTGCTATGAGATGTGTCTCAACCAAAAAATGTCAACTCTGTAGACCTGCTCAATCAAAGCTTTAGAATTATGGTTTAAAAGTGTGTATTTTGATTAGCATTAAGAAACTCTTACCAACTTTAAAAAATGGCTGCTCACTGTCTATACTGTGAAATAACATTTTGTCAACTCCTTTGCGTAGGCCACCATAGGAGGCAGCCACATCTCCTAATGCATGTATGTCTATGGAGACAGGAGGTCTATCCTTAATGAAAACGACCTATTTTCACACGGTTTGCTTTGTTACAAAGGTCAGGTGTGTTTTTATGATACTGGATACTTGGTTAAATTAAAAATACTGTTTTTCATACCAAAATACCGCTTTGTAGATTGTAGATTAGCAGCAATATTTCTATGCTATATTATTATATTATATCAGTCAGCATCAGAAATACTAGTCGGTTAAACTATTTATCAGTATTTTATTAATGTACAATACCAGTTAACTTCAGCCCCAGCAGACAGCAGCCCCTCCTGCCCAGTGTAAATGCCCGGATGGCCCAGCCCTGAATACTGTCATCAGCAAAGTGGGACAGATGACAGCTCGTAAAACCAGCTTGATTTGTCATGATGAACATGATGATAAATGTAGGCTGTGTCAGAATAAACTGTCATATAACCACGAAACAGGAGCGATGCATAACCACATTCAGCACAGACATGGACATTAACCTGCAGGCAGAGCAGGCTGCTGCTGCTAGCTCTGCTAACGTTAGCCACACTGTGTGACGCTGTGGGCTATTTGGGCTATTGTAGAATGTGATCATAGCTTCAGATGACTGGTATTTATTCTGATGTTTACCATTATCGATCAAGGAATGATGCTCAATTTTAATAGCTTTCTGAGTGTTTTCTTAATGTCAGACTAGTTGACTTGTCTAAATTAAAATTCGCATTTAATCAAGGGAAATTAGTCCCGGAACATCCCTAGTAATTAGTTCTAAGTATATTTTTTCCTCTTACTGCAATGTAAAATGATGTGATTGATGATGTGATTTTGTTTATAATTTTGGAAATAAAATTGAAGACTTAATTATTTAAAAAAAAGTAATTACAGCAAACACTGTTGAAATATTAGTTTCTGGCAGGCGTCATAGCATTGTGTATTTTTAAAGATTGACAGAAAAACAGAAAAGTGCTTCCCTCAGGTTTCCTGTATACATTAATACAGCGGCGCTTCGGGCACCTCCCCAACAGTGAAATGGATAAACCTCAAACATACATGTGGTTACTCAGATTATTACTTTTTCATATTTTTTGCATCCTAAAAATATTTTCTGTCAGTAAGATGCTGTCAGAAAGATTGAGTTCCAGAAAGTTGGAGATTTTGAAGGATCCAAACACAGAAAACATGCCAGATTCCTGTACTTTCATTTGAAATGTTTTTTTTTTTTTTTCTGTTTCCCTCCTTCATACAGTATGCAGTTTAGCAGCCCTCCATTTCAATGTGTCATTTCCATCCAGACAAATATGGCTCTTTGTGAGCAGTTATGTATTTGAGTGACAATATGTCTGACTTGTTTCCCGTTGCGGGAAACTGAGGCCGGTGAAAGGCAGAAAGAATGGCGGGGTCTTTGTGAGCGCAGCCATGGCAGCTGTTCATTTTTCGCCTGAGTTGCTCTCAGAGAAGCCAGTTACCTTGCTGATGATAAATGCCTCTGTACGCTCAGCTGTCTCAGAACTCCAGCAGCCTTTAAACCCTGACAGCCGGCGCAGCCTCAGCCCCACAACCTCAGGCCTCCAACCTCAGCCTGTCCTTCAGCGCAGCAAATCAATGGCAGCCTTTTCCTCGCTGCTGCGGCCACAGCTGCCTACGCAAAAATCCTACTTAGTAATATGGGAGGTAATGCTCATGTGCAGTGACAGGTGAGACCTCCGTGACAGTGTGCTGGCCCAGGGATCATCACCGTGGCAACATGTGTAACCGGGAAGCGGGCATCTGTGGTTGAGAGATAGAGTAATGGGTTGTGATGGGGGAGGTATTGGGATGACTGTGATTGCTATCTGCGTGTAGACAACCAGACATCTGGACACGATGTAATCTCCGATGGAGTGATGAGGCCGACCTTATACCTCCAGTCCAGCCAGTTCCCTGTAGACCAGCTCCTACTGTTTGCCTTAATACCCTGAATTCCTTTTCTCTTTAGCTCCCATCAAGGTCCAGCTACTCTATATTTTTCCGCCTTCTCTCTTCTCCGTAATCGAGTTTTTCATCTTTCAAGCCTCGCTTTGAACTGCCTTCCTCTTTTTCTCTCTAATTCACTCCTCTCATTCACTCTCAGTCTCTCCTCTCTGCTCCATCTTCTACTTCTCCTCCTCTCCATCACCAGTCACTCCCCGTGAGTCAGGCACTGGGGCAGGAGATTAATGATGGTCGAGAAGCTTTGGAGTGTCTGATTTTCTATTATCAAAACTGAACTGCCTCAGCCGGGCTGTATTTTCTGTGCGGTTTGTGGTGGCGATGGCAGCTGGGATTGCTCTGCGATCATTGAATTGAATGTGTACATCATACAAATACAGAAAAACACTCACATTCAGCACCTAATGAAAAATCAGTTAAAGACTACAAAAGCACTTCTTTCAAAACTGCATTTCTGAAATGCTGCTGAGCCCACATGGACGTGCTTCTGTCACATAAATAATGTCCCCTCACACAGCTACTGCTCTTTAGTTAAAAGGCATTCGTTTTATGCACTGATTTTCATTTGGAACAGTGTCAGTTGCTTTTACCATTTCTATTTTGTCCTGCCAGCTAACAGAACTGTAGGTCTCAGCACTGTTAATTACACATTTAATCATAACTTATAATTAGATTTTTTTTTTTAAAGTTTAATTTATTTTTAAGAAGAGTTGATCTACAGAGGACAGCAGATGAGTAAATGTATTGTCTCTCAGTAGGAACTGTGACGGTTGTATAATGTTCTGTGGTTTTGGAAGAAACCTCTAGAAGACTGAAAAAATAACCCTGATGATGGTATCAGGGTTGTTTTTCTTGGCTTGGACTTAGACAGAGGACATAGTTTTGACAGAAAGTCTGTTACCAACTGGGAAATTAAGTTTAAAAGAAGTGGGCATTTACCAGCAGTATTGGAGAACTACTTTTAAAAGTGGCTCATTACATTATGAGATTACTGCCATTAAAAAGTCATGTGTTACGTTACTCTGAAGAAATGAAAAAGTTGAGAAACCGGGAAATTTCAAGGCAACTTACTGCAGTGGTTCACAGCTCACTATGACAAATATTTGAAATACAGAATCGGGTTTATCTAAAGGAAAAGTAGATAACTCAACTAAATATTATAGGTTGGCAAGAAAAAAAAAGTAGTTTATTTCAAAACTTAACTTTTTTTAACAGTGTACTTTGCATGATGAAAAAATTACAATTCCTTGTGCATTTTGGTTATATCGTCGATATTGTCTATCTATGCCCTGAACACTGTTTACCAGGCAGGGAAAGTGTAATGAATGATGCTATTTATTGGCATTATGGGAAATGTAATATCCAGTGGATGTGGACCTTCAGTCACACTAAGTCATATTTATTCATTTTTTTTTTTTTTTTTTATGGCTCGCCCCCCAACTTTATGAAAGTGCAATGCTAAATTGCTGGAATGCCCCTTTAAATGTCAGTGTTATTTGTAGTGCCAGACTGGATAAAACTAGATAAGACAGAAGAGAGCGTAGAAATTGCATTATTCTTTTAAGAAAAGATGACTTATGGGAACACATAGGCTGACCCAAATAGATAGCATAAATAGTGTTTGTTTTGTCTGGGTGAGAACAAAAAAAAAGTGACTTCACCTGTCGCGCTGATGCGTCACGCAATGCTTTATAAAAGAAAAGTGCCGGGGAAAGGAGAATAAGGAAGGAAATTGCAAGAAAATGCTGGACCCAGCGTATTTATGACCTTGTTTTTTTTTTTTTTTTTTTTTTTTTTTTTGCATATTTATCAAAGTACACAACCTTTCTCACACTCTTGCTCCACAGTTGCACAGGTCATCTATTTGAGCAGATGAATTATGGAAGAGGATGCTAAACAGGTGCTATCATGACAATTCCATGGTAACCATTCAGTGTAAACTTGCAGCTTTCTCACACTGTGTTGTGTGTGCATGCATGTTAGAATAATCTTACAAATGTATTCCAATACAGTTCCAATACTAATTACCAGTTAAAAAAATATAATCAGTAATCTAATCCAATGTTTTATGTTTGTAGGTTTATTAATAGTTTTTCCAGCTTTTCCTTTGTTTGTTATATGCAAATGAATATTTAGGTTAAAAGGAAGTAATTAAGCATGTTTAAATGTACTTTGTTAAGAATATTATTCACATCTCTCATGCAAACCTCAAGTAAACTGACAGAAACACACACAGCATCCCAGTCACCAGCATCACCTGTAGTTTTTCAGTAGTATTAAAAGTAGTAATAGTACTACTTGTAGTATTGAAAGGCTAGTTAGCTAACTGGATTTCTGCTAATGTTTGCGTTGGTCCATGTGGCTAACATTAGCAGTGGGTCTGTTAAGTTAACGTTAGCAGGTGGTCGTGTAGCTAACATTTTTCCTGCAGATGTTTCTTTAAATTGGATGTTGAGTTCTTAGATGATGACAGTCACTGTACTGTGATGTTGTTACTCTTTTCTGATTTAATGACAAAACAATAACACATTTCCACCCAGTGAAGCATTTTGATGAACTGACTGTGAGATTAACTGGTTTCACTGAGACCAGAGGGGTGTTGTGAGACTTGTGAAGTGTTGTGTAAAAATGCAAAATGTATTTTAAAATTGTAATCTTGCTAGATTATTTTTTTTACTATAACAGTAATGGATTCCATTTACCTTTTTTTGTATCCTAATTATGTAATCCTGTTACATGTAAGGCGTTACTCCCCAAGCCTGGTTGGCATGGTAGTCCTGTCAGTGTTGCAACTCTGGCATCATTACAGAGACTTCTCTGTCCCGAGACTACCGACGCTTGCAAAGTTTGTGTAGGTGGCTGCTTCAACATGAGAAGTGTGTGTCACATGTCTTTCCTTCTCTGTTTTTGAAGTCCCAGATACCTTCAAGGTAAAGGAGACTGACAAGGAAAGGATAAGAAACATGGAAAATGAGATTGAAAAAGGGAGAGGGGAATTGAGTAGGAGGCAAAATCAGGAGAAAGCAAAGCGAGGAGTGGAAGAAATAGGACACAGTGAAAATCGAAGCAAAGTGATAGAGCAAAGCAAGGGGGGAAAGAGTAAGAGCCTCAGGCTGAGAGGCACCAGCCCAAGTATCATAGTCAATTAACATCCCAGCCCAGCACTAATTCTCAGTCTATTTCAGACCATTAATTATGTGCACCATCAGTTCCAGCTCACTTGGCCTGACACAAGTCTTCATCACATTGCCTTGGCCCCTACGGATCATGTTTTACCAGGGAAATAGCTGCAGTTTACATATTCATGATGAGACGGAGATGAAAAATGTATGGATCAAGACCCCTCTTATGACTCTCAATGGAAAGAAATGAAACTAACCACTATGCTTTAGTAGATGTTTACACCTAGGATGCTGCCACAGTTCTGTACCAATTAGCTCTAAGTGAGTCGTTCTAGAGCGCAGAGGTGGCAAATGTCCACACAGTCTTTACTCTAGTAGAAGTACAGATACTTGTGTAAAAAAAAAGACTGACAGGAGTAGAAGTACTGATTCAATTTCAAATGTACTTAAATTGAAAAAATAAAAAGTCACCCTCTGAAGGACATTTCTAACAGTTTTGTTGTGCAAAACTAACTGAACCTCACCTTTTTTCCATTGTATTGTCTGTTATGTGTTTTTTCATCTTGTTTATGTCTATTTCTCTTGTTGTCTTGTTTGCCTTTATGTAATTTCCTTTTACGTCATTTTGCATTTGTCTTGTCTGTTGTGCATTACCTATTTTCATCTATGTCTTTATGGCTATTTACACTATTTTGTCTGTTATGCCCTTTTAATGTCAATTTATCATGTTATATCTTTTATTCAGCAAGTTTGTCTTATTGCGTCTTTTATGCCGTTTTCGTCTTGTTACATCTGTCGTGCCTGTGTGTGACACGCATTTATGGATATACAGAGGAATCGTCTTCTCTATGTGTTATTGTCCCATCCATGTAGGTCAAAATCAGTCTTGATCTTGGGAAGATAGTGTGCAATGATGCAAAATAAAAATAATAATAATAATCCCTACAAATTCATTAAAACTAAAGTAACAAGCCTGTTTTGAAAATGTAAGGAGTAGAAATTTGTGTTAAAATGTAGAGAATAAAAGTTAAAAAAGGCCTGAAAGATCTAGTTAAGTAGAGTAACAAGTGTTTGTACTTCACTTCTTCCCACCTCTGGACACCAGTCCATAGTTTGCTTACATCAATAACGCTAAAGTAGTTATTACCCACATGTCTGGGTGGCACTCGGGAGTTCGAGGTGTCAGCAGGCCCAGAGGGGAGTCAGACCAAGCAGCTCTTTCAGCAGGCTGGACTGTGCTCCCTATCTGTGGACAGGTAGGAGAAATTGCCCTACATGCAGAAATTAGGTTAACTGTGGGGGGAAAAACAAGGTATCAGCAAATGCCTTTCTTTCACACCCTGGCCCCTACTTCTGGAGAGGCCAAATCAAAAGTGCTGGCTTCCTGTCTGACAGGTTTTAAGGTGTACTGTAGTAACACCTGACTGCCCTGTTCTAATTTCCCCGGCAGCAGGAGCAGCTCCTTTATGTGCCGTAACCAGCAGCCCAGAAAACAATTGCCCACAGTCCAGGAAAGAGGCCACCAACTGCAGTAACACTCTGAGAAATAAAGGTGCTAACCAGAACCATAAATGGCTCTTCATCTTGTCCGCATAGGAAGACCCAGGTTGGTTCCTTTTAGAGCCTTTTATAAAGGTTCCAGTTGAAACCTTTTCAGAGAGTTCTACCTAGAACCTAACATAAAAGGTTATAGAGCCACCCAGAACTCTCTATGAAGGTTCCATTGAGAACCTGTCTACTTTCTAAGGGTGCCAACAATAACCAACCCAGGCGATTTTAGTGAGAACTTTTTTTTAATATTCCAAGAGTTTTTAGAGTGTGCTATGAAGAACCTTTTTATATTCTAAGGATTTTATCAAAAACCTACCAGGGGGCTCTAACAAGAACTTCTTATATTCCAAGAGTTCTATCTGGAGCACACCGGCAGACCTTTTCCACCAACATGGACATCGGCCTCCATTGTGGTTCAAGCACCCATTTTCAAGAACTCAACTTTTCGGAGCATTTCTACCAAAATTAACCTGGTTTGGGAACTTGGCTCCCAGCTGGAACCAAAAAACAGCAGGTTCTCCTTGGGAACCAAAGTGGGTGCGTCATATGCTGCAGGTTGTTGTACACTGTGCAGCGTCCTCTGTTGATGAAATCCTTGATTACAATGGTTCCACTCATGGTGCGGGCTGGTTCAGACAGCACCAAGGTTCCAAGGATGTTGAAGGGAACTGGGAAAGGGCCGTGTGGGGTTCTACAGAGATCTGTTTTATATTCCATGGATTTTGCATAGAAAGACTTCTTCAACAATCCTTGAAGAAAAACTTTCTTAATGAAACCACCAGTCTCACAAAGATCTCTTTAAAAACCTTTTTATTGAAAAAAGGAAGAACCCTTTTGGAACCCTTGTCTCCAAGAGTGTGGACGATATGTAGAGTTGTAAATGGGAAAACTAGAGGAGTTTGCAGAGTGGCCTGGCTGATGTTACAGTGTTTCATTATACTTTTTTGCCAAGCTCACACTGTTGGGTTTGGAGTTGGAAATGTGGGTCAGAATCTGAGAAAATCAATTACAGAATGATCTGAAAAAAAAAACATTGTGCAAACAAAGCCACTGGCGAGGTGACATCGCCTCATTAGTGGGTGCTAAATAATCTCAAAAATAAACGACTGCACCCAGAGGATCACACACTTTTCTTCCATCAATTTCTTGTTGATCCACCCCAAGAGCACGCCGTAATCAATTTCCTCTCATTAGAGCAAATGTAATTGGCTTCCTCATAGTACAACAATTAAAATGTGTCAATACCTCGGCTAGTTAACCGTTCAATCGCTACACGGTGCAGAGTTACAAAGTTCAGTCCCTCTAATGATAATCAATTGATGAATATCAAATGACCAACACAGGCTGTGTGAAGATGAATGAGGCAGTGGCACCAACAGCCATTCTCAGGGGAGCGCGTTAGCCATTCTGCGCCATTGTGTTGCCACCAGTAGCCACCATTGTACACACAGCATCAATCGATCATCGCTACAGATAATTTAAGAGAGCAACAAACACAGAAAGTGCAGCTAAGCCTCGTCTGCGCTGCACAGTTCACTTCTTTAACAGCTGAACCCATATGTCCGACATGCTGTTGCATCAGAATATCTGGAGGGGAGGGAAGCGGAGACAAGGCGGCATCAAAACACAATGGACTGAGATGAAAGTGCCTGCTCAGCTCCACAGAGATGACAAACATCCAAATATCTGTCACTTGGTGTCTACTTGTCATCACCTTCAAGAGGGGCTGTCAGCACCACTGTCAGTGTGTCCATTGGCAGATTTTCGCCCCACACCATTTATCCTTGAGCAGGTGTTCCTTACTGCACTCACAATAAATGACAAGTGAGAATAATTGGACACAATCCTGAAATTGAGTGGGTTGAATGACGCTTTTTTTTTTTTTTTTGCCTCCTTGAATCGGAAGAAAAAATTAATCTACAGCCGTGGCGTCTCCTCGTTGATTTGGATGATTGAGATCAATTTAAATCAATGCTGATGATTGCAATGGGAGTGTGTTATTTTGGAGACTGGAAAGAAAGAGAAAAGGCAACTGCTGCTGCCATTTTATTAAAATGTATTTTTTGGGTTCAAGACTGACTCTGTTGGCTTATAATGACGGCTCCTGGCTAGACTTGTCACCTTGCTCTGTGGCCCTAACAGGCATTTTCTTCGACACCGTAATGTCAGCCTGCCATAGGACAGAGGAGAGAGGTGAATTTTAAATCGCTGCAGTGTGTGTGCAGCAGAGGCAGCTGGCAGGTGTTGATGGCTGCTCACTCAGCTTGTGAAAACTTACAAGGAAGTATTTCAGGTGAAACTTAGGCTGTTTTAATCATTAAACATTAAAATACAGCTACATTTTTATCTGAAAATACCTTTGTCGCAGTTGATCCTGATCAAAACCTTACTGCCTCTGGAAACATGGCTTTAAATGGTGAAAATGCATATATGACATCAAGTTTAGTTTCTCATGAAGCATCCATGAAGATCTGAGTGAAAATACAATGTTTCTCAAGACTGCGTGGATGTGGGAAAGCGCGTTTGATTGAAATCTCACTCAGGAGTCGCAACACAGAAGCTAAGCAATGTATTGCTGTGGACACCAGCAAGACATATTTTAGCCGCCCAAAAAAAGAACACCTAAAGAATCAATATCTGTTTAAGTTTATGCATATTTAAGATATTTTCACCACTTACTTTGCTACTTTGACAGCTTTTTCCAACATGGAACCGAAGCCGCCGTCTATGCTCTCTTCAAAGCCACCAGACTCCTTTGACTAAATCACCAATTTTACCTTCTGAAAACGGAAGTTGCTGCACTACAGCTGCCTCAGTTGGTTAGTTTTCGGTGTCAATGTGTGGCTTTGGTGTTTTAACACGTTAGTTCATATCCAAACTAATGTTTTGGATAGAAGCAGCCGTATACCATCAACTCCCGTGTCCAGCAAGGTAAAATTACTGTTTTTTTCAAAGAAAGGGAAAAAGACGTCGGCTTCAGTTCCCCGTTGGAAACATAAAAACGGCGAAAATATTCTAAATATAGCTTACACTTCAACTGATATTGATTTCTGCAAGGTAAAATGATTGTGTGTGGCAAAGAAGTCTGGAGCAATATAACAGTTTTAAACTCCCTGTTGTCGAGTTGGCTCAGACTCAGTGAGGCAGACTGAGCCAGCAGGAGCAGAGAAGTTTTGTTGCATGACAACCCAGTAATCGACGCACATTTTTCATGATTGGTTTGTGGAATTAATTGCCAAAGTTTCATCATTACTGTCCGAGCACATGCACGCCCAATTCAAATCCAATACAAGAAAATGGACAAAAACTTAAACGACAGTATTTCAAATTTTGATTTGAGCTATAACATGTAACATTTCGCCATTAAAATGTCTAAATATGCCGAACATATGTTAAATATTTTGTTGAGTTATGTACTTACATTATCCCAAATGTTTCCTACCAACAATCCATTATTTCTTCAAGGCAATGGTGCATTTCAAGCTAGCTGTTGCTGTAACTCACGATACGTCAGAGAGTAAGAAAGAAAGTCAGTGAATGTGACTCAACATGTCAGATATATTTCATTACCGATGGTGGTTGTTTAACAATGAAGACAACAACTCCCATGATCCCATTCCACTTCAGAAAGGCTGTTGTGGATCTGATTCTCTAGAGGCTTTAAATTACTGTGCATACAGGGCTCAACAATAACATTTGCCTGCTTGTAAAATGCCACGTTGGGTCAGTGAATCTAGCACCTCACTTGTCCAACTAGGAAAGTGGCCAAAAAACAAACAAACTATTAATTATTTTGATTACCAGTTAACCATTAAAGTAATTTTTTGTTTTCAGCCTCTAAAATATGAAACATTTTTCACTGTTTTCTGGCCACTGCAGCCCTAGATTGAACATAACAAATTGTTGTTTTTGGATAAACACTAATAAATAAGCCAGTTTGTACAGAGGGAGTAAAAACTGACTTTGGGCAAGTAGATTTCTGAACCGCATGACCCAACAGGTAAGCAAGAAAAAACATTGAACCCTGGCGTGCATATCAGTGTTTCTTGTTGAAACTCAGTGCCCAGCCTAGCAGATAAATCACCAAATAACATCTTGTTAAAACATACTGAAGTGAGGTCCATGGGCTGCCTGTGATTGGCCAACTGCAGCAGTTCATTAACTTATAGTAGAGCGGCTTTTGTGTGCTCCAACCGAGAAAAGCACTTCTGTCTTTAGTGATCACTCAGCTGTGTACTCAGAAATTAGATGTCAGTGCAGGATGACGGCAGCAAAGCACATCAAAACAGACTGAGAGCCAATATATTTTCTAACACTCCTGCTTCTAGTCAGGTTATTGTTGCCTAACCATCTCCTGCAGTATATCGAAGCATCCATCAGCGCGGAGATGCTGGGTCAGTGTCAGTCAGAAATAGCTGCTGGACCCGGGGATGAAGACAATGATCCCGTATCTTTTTAAGGTGCTCTGTGTAAGTATCAGGCTCCCTTGTGTTTTGAAAAGATATGGCTGGGAGCAGACAGGCATTTGAGGACTGTCTGAGAAAAACAGGACAAAAAACAACGATTCAGTAAATATCCCATTTGCTGCAGAAATCACACATTTTCACGGTTATCCCTTGTGATAATTTGTTGAATGTGTTATCTTTTTGGGTTTACGGCAAATCCCAATATTTTGTGTGAAGTAGGACAGCACAGTGCTGTGTCTGACTACTTTTTTAAAGGGACAGTTCATCCCAAAATCAGAAACACATATTTTCCCCCTTTCCTGTAGTGCTATTCATCCATCTAGGTTTTTTTGGTGTGAATTGCAGAGTTTTGGAGATATCAGCCTTACAAATGTCTGCCTGCTCTCCAATGTAATGGGGCTTCATGTAGGAACTACTTTTTTTCTTGGAGACAAAAAGTAGTTCTACCGCAGAAAGAAAGCTGTTCCTGCAAAAAATTGCTCCCAACAAGCTCTGTGGATTAACTCAAGTTACTGACTTTTTCAAATGTATTTTTTGGTGCTTTGATCGCCAGAAGCCAAGTGCTGTTTAGTCCCATTATATTCAAGAGAAGGCAGACATTTCTACGGCCGATATCTCCAAAACTCTCCAACTCACATCAAACACCATTGTTGGCAAAAAATATGGATCGGTTTGTTTTTGTTCTGTAACTTGGAATCAATATTAAGGTATATTTTTTTCCATTTAAACACCATCCTTCTTTGCTTTTCCCCTTCTTGCTATGATTTTCCATCAAAGATAGTCTCTCAGCTCTCTTACTAACAATTCATATCACATCTACTCGTGCGCTCAGCTTTGATTGATTGGGGTAAAATGATTAGATCTCACCTCAGCCGTTTGCTGTAAGGGATATGCAGCTTGCAGGCAAACAGAGAGGCTTGATTCTGTATCACAAACACAGCAGCAACTGTATCTTCTCCCTTTTTTTCTCTCTCTCTCTCTAGCCGCCTCACACTAAACCCCTCCATCTGCTGGGCATTGTTCAAAATGAAAATGGGGCCCGAGAGCCGCAACAACAGAGTGTGGAATTACATTTTTCAAAATATTGTGAAAGCAGCCATAGCCCTCCATTATCTGCAAAATCTAGGACGAGGTTCATCCCTTTGAGGTTTAAGTAAAGTGTAGTCCTTGTCATAACTTAACCACCTCTTGTTCCAGATCTTTTTTAATGTATTCCTCTTCAGTTTGGGAATCAGTTTGAGCTGCGCTAACATTAAAACGACAGAGAAGTCGGCGGACATGAATAAGTGAGAGGGCACTGAGAGACTCTTTTTGTCTGTGGCGTTGGAATCAAAGAGAAACGGCGGTGGATGGAGTGAGGAAGAAATGGCAAAATAATACACGGGGCTGATGGGGAATAATGTTGGAGAAGTTGAAAAAAGTCATCCATGAAATTGCTTGTTGCATCCTTTAAAACCTCTTGATTGATGGTGGCAATTTTAAACCTTGGCAATTTCCCAGTTCTGTGGAGGTATTAGAAACGAGTACTCCAGGGTTCTCTTAAAGGAAAAATGCTCCCTAAAACACTTTAACCCAGTTAAATAGCAGCTGTTGGCAATACACATTTCTGGGTCCATTGTGGTGTTTGGTTGTGTCCCCTCGACTTTACAGCTGTGGACGACTTAATAGGAAAACGTTTTATAGGCTGTTATTCATGTCCGATTTAAACTTTTTAAACATTTATTCATTTATTGTTTTTAACCACACTACTTGAGGGTCATTATGAGCACTTTCATATTGTAGGACACTATTTGTAATGCTAATCACATGAGAGTATATCACTGTTAGAAAGTCCTTCTCTTGTACTCAGTTGATTTGTGGCTGAATATTAAATTTGATCACTTTTCCTTTTCTGCTGTTATATGTGTGAGATTGTTGCAAAATGTTTACATTCAATATTGTTTATCTAACTGTCATATATATATATATTTTTATTACTGACAACAACATGATAATAGTCAAACTAGTAAGTAAGTTGAAAATAAGTAATTAGATGAGAAAAAAATGAAATGAATTAGAGGGGTATAGCAAATATATTTAAATAGAGGTATATAAGGGAAAAATATTTCATAATATTTCATAAGAAGCTAATTGCTCTTTTTGTTATCTATTTATATTAATATAAGTTAATTTAATAGCGAGTTTAATTCTGATAGAAATGCAATCTTAGGAAGTAAATACTTAAGTGCTAACTCTTAAATGTGGTATGTAATCTCATCAAGTGGCAGAATTAGCACACACATTAAACATCTGTCCTCACCTACAACTTATACCTTAATGAAGATCAGGGCTAATTAGGAACACATTACAACAGAACTGTGAAACAATATTTACAGACATCTGTTGGCAGACCACAGCAGAAATAGAATATGATATTCATAGTCAAGTATGTTCTCATTAGTTTGTGTTCACTTGAAAATAGAATTGTTTTGTTTTTATTACATTAGAATGAGCAAGTCCTCCTCCATGGAGGCCACCATGTTGCACCACCATGTTTCTACAGTAGCCAAGAACGGCAAACCAAACATTGGCTCTAGCCGCGGCCTTTTGTGTTTTTTGCAGATTTTGCAGCCACTGTACATTTTCCCACCAGCTTGGAAGGGGAGGGTGAGGCAATGCGTTTGCAATCTGCAGGCTCACAGCTAAATGCCGCTAAATCCTACACACTGGTCCTTTAATAAACTAGTAAAGTGACAGTCACTGTGTCTCCATTTTTACTCGACTACTGTCACTGGCAACAAAGTAAAGTAAGTGATGTTGCTCTCAATCAAAGTCTTCAGTTTTATAGCAGCAGATATTCACTCTCCACCATCAGCAGACTTTTGTATGAAAGATAACATTAAACACAATTGCTGCAACTGCATTTCTATCTTCCCCTTGTCACTATGGCAACAAGCTTAATAACCTCTAACCCACAGTATAGGCTGTCCTTTTGTTCATTCCAGCTTTAGATTATGGTTTACAGACAGTTTGCTCAATGAATAGCACATAATTCATGAATGTTTTTACAGCACAAATATCACATTCTTACGTCTGAAAAATGAAAGCTTAGAAATTGATTCTTAGAAATGTCTCTGCAAGACAGGGATAAATGTTCAACAACTGAATCAAAGCACATATATTTTTATTTAAAGTTAGTTGATAATGTCTTCAAGCTTCAGTCTCAGCTGTTATTACTTCTACAGGCTATTTCTGGTGTGCTTTCTAAGATTAATTTGTGCTGTACATGTAACAGTTTCCAGCTCCTGGTGCCAAATGTAAAATAGTTTTAATGTACCAGTTAATGATGGTGTCGAAGACCGTTGGACGACATCCACTGCTCTAAATCCAACCACATGATAGTCTTATTTTGAAATGCCTATAGTGAGACATAGATCTGCAATATGGGGGCTGTGGTGTTGTTTCACAGGTCACAGTCTTTGCAACACTTCCTGCTATTTTTATTTTACAGACTCCCTATTCAAAAAATAAAACTTTCTTCCACCTCTACAAAAACAGAAGTGGCTATATTAGTTGTAGAAATAAAAGTATGAGAATAAAAGTGGGACTTTTCTTAGTAGGGTGACTCAAAGCGGCGTGCAGATTCAGGTGATAGCCGTTTGAGTTGCTCCTTTTTCGAGGTCTGCCAGGAAGTTGTGCTGTGATGTGGTGAACCCTCCTCAAAACCCTCTTCGACTTCTGACCCCGCTGCTGATTCCCATGTTTCCTCTTCACTGAACAGCGCTGCGGCCGTGGAGGGCAGGTTGACCTCCTCGCTGTGTCCCCGCACACTCATTTTCTTGCATGTTGTTTTAAGCAGTTTATCAGGAACTTTCAGAATAAATACTTTTAAGGTTTGTGGACTTTTTTGGTCCCAGCGTATCATCAAAGTAAAAATGTTTTCCATGTTGAAAAAGGAGAAAAGTTATATTTTTCTGGTGACTTGTTATCACATAATAAGCTTATTTAAAGATTCTTACACAGGTCGTAATCTCAAACCAATAAGCTCCTGATAACTGAGTTCATTAATTACCATATGAAAGGCAGAGCGTGAGAAGAAATAATTGGACATTTCTACATGTGGAAGTTGCAAAAGGCCACTGTAATGAATGACCAAATAGTCGCAAAGCTTCCCCTCGCACTTTCCTAAGAAATGTTTCATATGGATGCAAAGCAGGTGACAGAAAAACAATTATTACCGTCCTGTTTTAATAGCGTTGTCTGTATGTTATGTGTGATCTACAGAGCTTCATTTTATCCCGATCACTCTGTCACTTTCACTCCATCGCCTGTGGCAGAAACACTATTAGGGCAGCACAGTTTATCTTATTTTAATTGTTTTTGTCCAATATGAATTCCCACAATAACCACATTGCAAAGAGTTGCAATATCCAGACATTTAAGCACACACACACACACTCACACACTGAATAGCTCCTGCTCACCATTTGCCATGCATTGTTGAAGCTGTAATTAAGTCCATTTCTGTCATTTTTTTCAATGGATCCACCAGCAAAAAACATGAAACCGGGGCTGCAACTAAATATAATTTTCATTACTGATTCATCTGGCGATTATTTTCAAGATTAGGTGATTGGCTGTGAGTGAAACCATATACAGTCTTTTTTTCTAGATCTGGACACAAAAAGACTGGGGAGGTAAGACAGTATTGTGTACTGATACCCAGCCCTTACAGAGAGGCCCCTGCTCCATCTCTCTATCAGCTAAGAGGTCCAAGGCCAGGAAAAATATTAAAGACACCTGGTTTAGTCAATAAAATGTATCATGTATGTATGTCGACATCTTGAAATTGCTTATTTTGTCCAACCAACAATCCAAACTCCAATCATAAATTACAAGAAAAGCAGCAAATCCTCACATTTAAGAAGCAGGAAACAAATGTTTGACATTTTTGCTTGAAAATGGCTAATTTGAACTAATCCTCTTTCAGAAGACTAATCGAATAATTCAAGGATTCAGGGTTATTTATTATCATTATACAACACACAGTACACAGAAAATACAACTTGTATAAAGATAATTAATAAAATTCAAAATGGATTAGGATAAAATATAAAACAACAAAAGATTATATAGAGTTATTTACATATATATACATGTATACACCCAGGAAATAAGTCTGTGGTGCATTATAGTGAATTGTTTGAAACAGCAGCAAGATAGTGACATGGTCGACATCTTCACATAATCAACTAATCGTTGCAGCTCTGCAATCAACAACATAGATTGGGTTGTATTGAGCGATAAGTTAGCATTCCATGCTAACTGAGAGATGTGCAATGGGCCTGAAACTTCTTTCTAGTAAAAGCCATCCAGTTGCGCAACGCCTGGTGAAAGCAAGGTGTCGAGGAAAAAGGTGTTACTGTGAAGCAGCTGCAGGAGGAGGTGCATGTAGGTGTTGTCCATAGAGGTTTAAATCCATATTTGTACTTTTTTGATCGTCAGTATCAGTATCCATATGTACCCGACACTGAATATTTTCTCTCTACATGAATTGCTCTACGTGGTTCAACATTGTCAACATACTGCGAGAGCTGCAAAGTTGCAAACTTGATCCACAATCTCCTGAAAATGTTGCCAGCCACAGCCACTAATGGCATGACTAATACATCCCAAATATTCTTCCTGCTCTCTGCATCAGCTGAAGTGTTTGGTGAATTTGATACACTTCTTCTGTGAGCTACAGTACTGAAACAAAGCAGCGCCTCCCAATAACGACCCCCATTTTAATTTTCAAAGGAACTTTTTTAAAAAAAAAAAAAAAAATCACTTCTTAGTATGAGACTGAGTTCACTGAGGTGAAATTGATTTCAGATTTACAGGTTTCTTATTTGCAAGGAAAGAGGAAAATGTAGAGGGAATATCTCATAAACATAATTCTCTCTCTGGAGTGTTGTTTTTCACTTCAGCTGTGTAAATTGAGATGTTTTGCATTGTTCAGTTAAATTAGTTACCAATGCCCACAACATAAGCAGTGACCGCACACTATGGGTTTGTTTTATAAACCCGTTTCACTTCATTTCATACTGGGAGTCCAGTTATTTTGAGTCCACCGGTATGACTGATGTGTTCTAAGGAAAGACTCAAGCTTTGCTGGCTGCATTCGTTCCAGCCAGGTTTTCTATCTCAAACTCACAAAAGTGGAGCTATGAGCAAACTGAGCGTCGTTTGGAGAATTTCAATGTTTTATGGCGCTTTATAGTTGAAGTAAAATCTGCTCTTCAAGAAAATAGTCACTGGCTGTACGCTTTTACGCTCTATTATGCTCATATTTACACATTTATGACCTCAATTACGAAGATAAATCTTTTTTTGCCAGTCAAGATGACACATTTTCTGTGTCATAAATTCACTGTTATGTCAGTCACCCAAATAATTTCACAATTACGAATTGAAAACACAATGTTACAATTATGGAAATGTGACATGATTTAGCAGAACTGCGTTGAAATTGCAATTCTGCATTGCTGAGGTGAAATGTGTGACACCTTTTACAAGATTAGTAAACCTGTCACATAATTACAAGATGAGCCCGTATGTGAGAAAACACAGTGGAACAGATCTCAGTAGAACAAGAAGGGAATGCATATTTATGAGAGGTGATCTCATCGCTCTGACGAACCTGGTTCAGTGAAAGCCTTCAAAATAATAACAACACCTTTTTTTTTTTTTTTTTCAAATCACTGTGTCTGATTTGAGACTGCAGAACATCTGCCCGATACTGTTACAGACAACAATACGGCTGTGGTGTCCCCCCTTTGAAATTTCTATTCTGGGCGGAAATAACAGTTTTTGTTTGGCCGTTTCACATTAATTAGAGTTCAAATTAATGCCGAATGTTCACTGAATGAGTAAGTGTTTCTTTATGAGTTGTAAGAAATCATTAATAATCTTTTAGAAGAAGTAGATGTCTATAACGGCTAAATTGAGCAAAATGTTAATGGAGTCTGGCAGGCAGTGAGACAGACAGTTGCCAGTCAGACTCCAGAGTGTGTATTTTCAGAGCAGTGGGCTTTTGTTTTCAGGAAAATGGGCTTAATTTTACATTGACAGACTAATGACAGTTATTAACAGCTGAACAGCTTACAGTATAGGGCTCGTCCTTGTGTGTTATTGTCAGTTTAAAATTTTGTGCTCATCTTGTGCTCCTGCAGCCTGCCTGAGCTTCCTCATTCTGGGGAGGAAGGGGTGGAGTGGGGAAACAACTTGCTTCAGTCATAAACTGTATATTAATTTAATATACACTCTTCGGCTCCAACTCACTATTGTTTTTTATTTCTGGTTTATTTGATAGGGACAGATACAATATAAATAGACAAGCTAAAAGTATCATAGTGTTTGTAGCAAATACAGCTTTGCAGAACCCGTCCCTACAAGGGCTTCTATGAAAATAATCGATCGGAACAGTGAGATAAAAAGATGGTAAATATCAAAAAACTAAGTAAAAACTGAGCTCAAGAAAAAGCAGTAAAACACACATTTAAAGTCATTACATTTATAGGCTAGACATGAGGGTATATTTGTTGCTGAATTGACCAGGATTTGGTAGCTTTCTTAAAAGCGGTGAAATCTGCTGCAGATTTCAAGTGAACAATATCCAGGACCTTGCTCCTTTCACAGAAAAAAAAACTGTCTGAACATAAGATGTTTTACAGAATGGAACTTGACAATTCCCACTTGAAGCTGTAGCTCTGTACTTAGCTAAGGAGAGCTAAGGAGAGCTAAGGAGAGCGGTTAAAGTCTACTTAGCTTTACATATTGAAAATCAATGAAGTCTGCAAAACTTAAAAACATTTTCAAGGCACGATTGTAAAGATACTGTAGGTTTAATTACAGACTGGTTGGCCTCAGACCAGGCAGTCAAACCACAGGACAGATGTGAGAATACCATCAAATTTAGAAACAGCAGGTTAGCTTAAATGGTTTTACCAATCTGTCTAGACCATTTATTTTTATTTGGACTGATTTGGCTCATCTTTGCATGTATAATTGCTACATACTGAGTCTTTAAATCTAGAGTAAAAATTCTGTTGAATTTTGATGCACAGGACTTACTCATCTGTTTTTGTTCCCCTGAACTAGAGATAATCTGAGTCGACACAACAAAATGTTTGTCATGATGTGTAGTCTGATCATGTCGAGTGTCTGGGAGTCTCGTCCTGAGGATTAAGGGTCAGTCATAGCATATGTCCCCTGCCTTCAGGCGTATGTCCCCATGCAGCTCTACCTGAGCTCACTGTTGTTGTTTTTTTCATTCTCTCCCCATTTCTTACGAAGGTGATTGCTCCGTCCCCACGTTCCCCAAACGCACACTTGATTATGTTTGATCTTATTTAGCCAGAAAGCCGTGCTGCATGAATCGCGCAGATGAAGTGAGCTGGACTCTGAGTACGCTCAGGGGGACGCAGGAAGTCCTGACGGAGAGAGCGAGGACATAGATGAAGGTCAACTCACCCCTGACTGCGCGCCAGCTGTCACGAGTGGACAGACAGGAGAATCACCTGAAACCTGAATTGATTTCTTTGAGTGAGACAGAACGAAATTTCAGATATCTGTTGACCTCCCTTGATGGAATGTGTCACAGGCGGGCAAAAGATGGAGCGAGAGAAAGAGTATAGACAGACAGCAAATGTCATTTCGGAAAAGACAAGCAGTGACTTTTGGAAAGTGCCACTGGCCAGCTCCCATTACGGACGCTCCTGTCACTTCCAACTGAATATGAACTTCTGAACTCCAATTCTCTTGTACCACTAATGAGCAGCAAGCTGCATTTTTATTGCAATAATTCCCTCTGTGCAAAAACACTTTGCTGATATGTATGTTTTCTTGCTCACAAAGAATGTGCTGCTGCATTATATATAAGCATAAATTAATGTTTTCATATTGCGTTCTTTGTAATGCTACAATAGCCATATGTCTGCTGTTATTCTCTTTGCGCCCTCCTTCAAACAGCTGCTGCGGCTGGCTTGATGATTTATTAACTCGAGGTATTTGATGAAGCTCTCCTACAGAAAGCCACTTGATAGAGTCTCCTAGCAATGGAAACAATTTCAAGCCAACTTCACAGATAATTAGGCACTTTAGCCGGCGGACTTGATTTTGAAATAAGCTGAGCTCCCAGCAAACACACTTATACCTCAGCACACTGGAAATGCTCCGAGGCGATGGCGAGATTGTTGGGGGGGAGGGGAACACCATCGAACAACTTAGTTTCATGTTTGTGAACATATTTTGAAAGCTGACTAAAGTACAGCTCGATCTACATGGACGAAGCTTTCTAACAGTTGTCTCCAAGCTTTTAGCAAGTGTTCTCACAGCGAATAAAGGCAGGAATTAAGAGGTACATTTCCCCCCTCACCATATTTATAGTAGGAGTACCATCAGGGCTGCTGCTTGCTATTTCAGTGCCCTAAGCATAATAGGTCTGTGGTGCCCACCCACTCATCCAAAAGACAAACAATTAACAAATTAAGAAAAAAAAAAAAAGACAAAGAAAACTTCTGTAACCTAAATATAGATAAAACATAATCTGTGATTTCAATCAGTTTAAAATGCATGCAAACCTATAGTCATAATAATTCATAATACCTCATAATAAATGGTGCATGTGGTCCTGGGTCGGCAATACGCCCTGAGCCGCACAGCAAGGCCTTTCGTGGGGTGTGGAGTTTGCATGTTCTCCTCGTGTCTGCGTGGGTTCTCTCTGGGTACTCCAGCTTCCTCCCACAGTCCAAAGAAATGCAGCATAATAGGTTAATTGGTGCCCGTAGGTGTGAATGTGAGTGTGAGTGATTGTCTGTCTCTATGTGTCAGCCCTGCGATATACTGGCGACTTGTCCAGGGTGTACCCTGCCTCTCGCCCACTGTCAGCTCGGATAGGCTCCAGCCCCCCGTGACCCTCACGGATAAGCGGTTACAGAAAATGAATGGATATATCTATAGTTATTAACAATAATTTATCTCAATTGCAGTTTCTTAAAGTAATGAGTTGGTAAACTTTCTGAAAATAATGACTCGTTAACTTGAAATAATGAGTCATTTTGAGAAAGTTTCACAATATTTTGAGATACAAAGTCATTAATTTGAGATATTTAGTCATTATTTTAAGAAAGGTTCACATTATAATAACTTACAGGATCTTTTTTCCATCATTGGCAGGAATAATATACAGATGTACTGGAGATTTGTCTGTTTCTAACTAACAGAGGGCTGTAATGTAGTTCATACACTTCACTGATAAACCACATAATTGTAGAGAAACATACAGCTTTGTGATGAAAGAAAGCTTTAATATCACAATATTTATACAACACTTCTTTCCATATTTACACACACTCTCTCTCTCTGTCACTCATCTTGAGCCCTCTCTCTGCTGCAAGTTTATCCATTGATGTTTTTTTTTAATTATTCACGTATCCATGTGCCTGGTGCCCTGTGCACAGCACATGATGCATTTATACATGGAGGCGGCACTGAGTCCCATGCAGGTCTGACTCCTTTCATCAGTTGTGCTGTTCATTAGGCTGGTGTATTATTTTATTTTACACAAGTTGCATATGGATACAGTAACTTATCCAGGCAGTTAAATTCTTGTAAAACAGGGTTGTGTTTTCAGTCGTCTCCTAATGATTAATTATATGTATGGATGTGATTTGTCACATTTTGCCGCCACAATAATTATACAGCATGTCCCCAGCATGGTTCTGACTTTGACATCAAGATTTCATACCAAAAAGAGCACAGTAGTGCAATGATGATTAGATGTAAAGAGGATAGAAAATTAATATCCTGAATCCTGCTTAAGTGGGGAAGCTCTTAAAGTAAACAGCGAGGTCAAATATCTTGGCCACCATTTTACAGATGATTTAATGGATGGTAAAGATATGATAGTATGCACCACACGCCTGCGAATCAATGTCAAGGTCTGTTTTTAAGGCCTCTTTGCTCACCTCTGTGTGCTAAAAGAGCAAAATGCTGAGACTTGCAGTTGTTTACAGTCATGCCATATGGGGATGTTAATGTGTGCCAAGATTTGACAGCGTTACTCGTATTTTAATGAACATAATATCACCTACATGTCAGACAGTGATAAGGAAGCTCGTGTACAAGTGTGCTGTAGTGTACTGCAGATGGGATGGATACAGAAGAATATGTGCATGCATTATTAACAATTCTGTTCACACTTTATTTTACAGCACATTTATATGAGGTGACAAGCAATACCTTTTATCAAATTAGACAGAAACTAGGGATAATATGTTCTTTATGAAGTATTAGAACCTTTATTAGACCCTTACCGTATTTTAGTGGAGAATAATTAGGGACACATTACAACAGACCTGTACTGTAAAGTAAAGTGTGTTATTTCCCACTGTCAGACCCTTATTAGACTTTATTATGGGGTAATTAGGAACATGTCACAATCTCAACTTCTAGGCTGATGCCTGGTTCATTAATCAAATCACATTATCTGCCTATAGTATTACAACAAGTCTGTGCAATCACCCTTAAACAAACTATTCCTCTACCTCGATAATTTTGGCTTTTATTTGGTAGATCTGGGACATTTATGATGTTCTGTGTATGTACAGAACTGTCCTGTAAACTAAAATGAAATAACACATCTTGATTTGATCAAAGAAATAGGCATCAGTCTAGAAGTAGCAGATATGTGATTTCAGTTCTGTTGTAATGTGTCCCAGATTACCCTCTAATAAGTCCAACAAAGGTTTAGCAGTGGAAATAACACACTTTGGTTTACAGTACAGTTCTGATGAAATAAAAGTCTAAATAAAGCCTAATAAGGGTCTAACAGTAGGAAAAAATAGACTTTAGTTTATAGTACTGTTCTGTTGTAATGTGTCCCTAATTACCCTCTAATAAAGGGTCTAATACTGTCTAATAAGAACATATTATTTCTAGTTTTTGTCTAATTTGATACAAAGTCTCACTTGTTATGTTTAATTAGTGTACTGTAAAATAAAGTGCAACCAAAATACTGTGTCACAAAAGTTCAGTTTTGTGACACAGCATGTCTAAGTACATGTGTGTTTTACTCTTAAGTATGTCATTTGCATTCATATTTTGTATAGTATTTTATGTGATAGATGAAGTTTGAGCTTTTATCGTTTACTCCTATAGAATGTGAAATAAAATTGTACGCACAGGCCCCGCTGGTCTCAAACCCATGGAGGCAATCTACTGTAGGTTTGTCACAGTCCATAACATCATTAAATTGTTTGAGATATTAGGGAGTTAATGTATCATATGGCTTTTCTATGAGGCTGAAATTTCATTTCCTGCAACACCATCATAGTCCTTTTACACTGCCTCCAGGTTTGTTATGGATTTACTGCACTGTAAAAAATTATGTCCGTGTGATTGCATATACACATGTTTGCACACCCGTAATTGCAAATGTGTGGATGAATTACGGCATAATGTGCAGTATATGGACTACATGCTGTAAGGAGGGGGAAAAAAAGAACATTTCTTTCTCCTAAGTATTCCATTATGTCTATAATTTCATTAACTAAGCTTTGCTAAGAAAAAAAGAGGAGGGGGGAGGGGGGCAGAAGACTGTCAGAGGTAATTAAAAGATAAGGTGAACAGTACAGTCTGCTTGCCCTAGCTGCATTAAGACATTTAGCTTCTACAGAGGGAGCGTAATATCCCCCCAATACACACACACACATAACACACACCGAGGAGATGACGGAGGTGCTCTCCCACCTGCCATCAGACCCCTAACAGACATGTGCACTGGAGGGAGATGTGTTGCAGTCCTGTGGCGTCGGACTGGTGAGATATGAAATGTGACGTGTGCACAATGCTTGTCAACATGAATGACTCATAAACAAGCAAGAGATTAGGACAGCCCACACCGTGGTGCTCATTTTTTGCACAGATTGGAGAGGAGGCCCGACACCATCTCAAATACCACTTCTCACTTCCTGCCTTTTTGAGGTTGCCTTCGTGTGGGTTGCGGGGAAATAAGCTCGCTGCAGTAAAGCGTCATGGGCGCACAGATCATTTCAGCTCATTGTGCTTCTGTTGTGCGCTCGGTTTGTTTGACCCTCGAGCACATTATGAAGAACATACCATATCCTTTTAACAAAAACATAAGACCAACATATGATTTATTTATCAATTGATTTATTATTTATGGGAACACTGTTACCAAGAGTTTAAAGTTTTATCTAAATTTTACCACCTAAGCTGTCATGGGGATTAATTTGCCTGACTTGATGCATTTAAAGGGACTGTTCACCCCAAGATAAAAAAAAAAAAAAATACATGAAAATAAAACAAACAATGACTGTCCAGCTCGCTGAAAATGAAAGTGCAAAATAACAGATGGCAATCTGGAAATATCCTAGGCAGTCTGATGATAAATTTAAGATTTCTTGGATATGTATCGGATCTTTTCAGGCTGTCATTTATTAATTTGTACTTTTATTTTCCACAAGCTTGAGAGTCATTGTTTTATTTCCAGCTAAGCAATAGCCCTATCCTTGCAGAACACTATTTTTTTTACAGTACAGTACAGTTCATCACTACTTTTTTGACCCAGTACAGCACTGCTTTTTTCTTCATTAAAAATTCAGGTTTTCCCTCTGGCCTGTAGTGCTATTTATCCATCTAGATTATTTTGGTGAGAGTTGCAGAGTATTGGCCATAGAGATGTCTGCCTTTTCTCCAATATAATGGGACTAAATGGCACTCAGCTTCAGAAGGATACATTTGAAAAATTCAACAGTAACGTCTCTTTTCTGAAATCATGACCTGGTTACCAACCATAACTTCCGGGTAATCCACAGAACTTGTTTTGAGCAGTTTTATGACAGCATTACTTTCTTTCTACTAGAAAGAATGTAGTTCTGGTAGATTCTACTGAAGAAAGAAAGTATTTCAGTAAGTTTCCTGTCGGAACTACTTTTTTCTAGTAGAAAGAAAGTAGTTCCAGTAGATTCGCTGGTGGAAAGAAAGTAATTACAGGAGATTCTATTGTAGGAAGAAAGTAGTTCCAGTAGATTCGACTGTAGAAAGAAAGTAGTTCTGTCAGTTTCCTGTAGGAACTACTTTCTTCTAGTAGAAAGAAAGTAGTTCCAGTAGCTTCTACTCTAGAAAGAAAGTAGTTCAATGAGTTTCATGTAGATTCTACAATAGAAAGTAGTTCTGCTAGATTCTACCATAGAATTAAAGTAGTTCTGGCAGATTCTACTGTAGACAAAGTAGTTACATTAGTTTTATGTAGATTCTCCTATAGAAGGAAAGTAGTTCCGGTAGATTCTACTGTAAAGAGAAAGTAGTCCTGTCAGTTTAATGTAGATTCTGCTGTAGAAAGAAAGTAGTTCCAGTAGATTCTGCCATAAAAAGAAAGTAGTTCCGTCAGTTTCTTATAGATTCTATGGGAGAAAGAAAGTAGTTCCATGGTCAACCAGGTCATGACTTCATGATTTCAAAGGTAGTTTTTGGCGTTTTCGAGCACCACAGACTGAATGCCATCAAGTTCCATTATAATGGAAGATGGCAGACATCTCTACAGCTCGGCAGCTCACACCAAAACAATCTAGATGGATAAATAGCACGACAGGTAAGAGGAAAACCTTGTATTTTTTTTTATTTTTCATGCAAACTGTCCCTTTAACACATTTTGTTGAGACATGATTTGTTGACATGATTGGAAGAAAATAAAAAGATGCTACTCGACTGCAACTAATAATTACATACAAAAAGAGGGAACACTTGGTCTGCAGAGGCTGTTTTGCAGCTTTATAGCGAGTAAAACAAGCATCTCTATGGTTGTATAATGAGTGCAGATGGAGAGTTTTAACGAGAAACTGACACCCTGAGTATTGCTGCAGCTACTCCACCCTCCAGCTGCAAGGATGAGAAGCATAAAAAAAATAGAGCAGATTAGAGGAGAATGGTGGATCAACTTCATCAGTTAATTAAACTCTATTGCAGCTTGATGAGCAATTAATCAAGGCAGCGTGCAGAGTGTCAGGCAGGGCTGAGTTCTTCGGGTGCGGTATGTGTGCACCGTACTGTATGTTCCCGGGGGGGCAGCCCTGTGGGGAGCAGCACTTACCAAGTGAGCAGCCCTAAAATTGTACAGGGTGTAATGGGCTTGGTTTATGTAAGCAGCTATCAATCACTCACTGACATAAGCCTGCACCCTATTAGAGCTCCAGGATTAGGCTCCTCTCAGTGCTGGACTAACTGAGAAACTAGTTGTCTAAGTAGATCGAATTTCAGGAAATGCTGAAATTGTGTTTGATTATTATTGAGAAAAAATAATATTGACGTTTAAAGCCAGTGCCAGCCCTATCTCAGACGGCAGAGGCAAAGTTAATCACATTAATATGGGAGAGACATGGGCTCTAAGCATGTCAGGAATTTAACTTTGTATTTTCTCAGCATGACGGTTTAGCTCTTATCTTTCATCTGATATCTGACTCCCTAAATCTGATGGCTTGGTTTTTGTCCTTTGTCTGTTTCCCCCTTTCATCTACCTCTTCATCTCCTTCAAGACTGTGAAGCAGGCTTTTTTTTTTATGCTATGGAAATTCGAGTTGGCAGTTTGTGACTAAATGCAGTAAATTTATTAACGAGACCATGGGGAACATTAAAAGTCAATTGAAGGAGGCTATTAAAAGCAGGATTTTAATTGGGTTGGTCCCTCCACTAAACCGTTTTTTTTTTTTCTGTCTCTCTCTCTTTTTTTCTCCAAGAGCAATGGTACTAAAAAAGTTCTTGATTAATGTGTTCAGTGTGTGGTAGTCCTTGAAAGAAAGAAAGTTCCCTTTTGGAATCACAGATGCTAAATTTCGCTGCATAATCAAGCACTTGGAATATAGAAAATTGTGTGAAAATCCACCATGGTGTGAGGTCTGATGAAGGCATATGTTCACGGTTTCTGCTGCTTCTCGCTGCATTTAGACCTGCTGGGGAGCTGCTGTCTCTGTGGCTCTCACTGACGGGTTTCAGAGGGGCAAATCTCTTAAAATGACAGATTACAACCAACGCAAGGTCTTACTACAACACTACAGCGTCTGCAGATCATCCTCTCACCCATTCAGTTCTGAAAACCTGACACGAGCTGCAGCCGCTGTACTGTAGCCATCTGCTTTTCAGTGTTTGCTGATTGGTGTTTATGCCCGCGAGGAGTCAGTAAATTGTGTTAGCACTGTAGCTTTAATGCATCAGATTATATAATCTGTTGAAATTACATTACAAAGCATACAATTGTCCTAGTTTTGGTAACGTGGTGTGACACATTACAAATGGTTTTAATTGAACTTTAGCTTCTGGCTCTTGAGACATGCTCGACTCATCCTGCACTTTAAGGGAACCAGGCGACTCTGTGTGTGTGTGTGTGTGTGTGTGTGTGTGTGGCGCTTAAAAAAAAGAGTCCGTTTGTGCATATGGGAGAGTCAGAGAGAGATGTAGTGTAGTATTGGCTGTGCTGACTGGATAATGACATGCAGAGTGCTGCGCTGCTACAGTAGGTTGAGCCTCCAACCAGATGCTCCTTTCACTGCAGCTCATAAGCAGAGCGAGTCTGCACCAACATTCACATTCATTTTAGCTGGATTAAGCAGGAGTATTCAGGGACTTCGATCATGCTCTGTAAAAAGGGCTTATTAGAGGAGATAGCCATCACATGTGGATCTGAGCAGACCGGAGCTAAGCTGGGTTCAAACTTCCTCTGAGACTCTCCCCTTTATGTTTCTATGCTTATGTTTTTATTCCTCCGCGTAATGACGGCAGTTTTCGCAATTTAATGATTCGGGCTCCCACAAACCGCTCAGATTCAACGATATCCTCTCAGCAAGCCTTGAAGCTACTTTAGGGTCTTTGCACTGATGAAAAGGGTGTGTGTGTGTACAGTGTTTTGAATGGGAGGCTCAGAGGGTCGGGTGCATTGGTATGAATGTGTGTGTTCGCTGCACTTTTAAGAACCAGATGGCAGCATCACACAGAAGGCCACAACATAGGGCACTGAGGCTCGAGGAGGTGCTCTCAACTGTTAAATATATAGTTTATTTAACTGATGTTATGAAAACCATTAAGGATAAAATGCACAGTATGCCTGTTTGTGCTTTGTTGTTGTTATTGAACAACACATATGTTGCGTGTGGCTGCAAATCCAAGGCAATAATCCATACAGTAATCTGCCTTATGGACAACCCAGCAGGTCTGGCAGCTTATTACATATACATTTCACATTGCATATACACAGCAACAAAATAAGTGATTAAAAACCTTCTTCAAGAAGTGTGTATGCTGCTATATAGCAGGGCACGGATACTCGACTTGCTTTGCCCGGGCGACACTTTTGCTAAATGTTTGTTAAAAACAAGCATGAATAATATTTATCAGATAAAATGAAGCATCTTTGAAATTCTTTCTTTTCCAATTAATTTAACTTAATTGACTAAATTAACTTGTTAGAAGGATTGACACTAGGCCTATATGACAGATAAATTACATTTAATAGCTGCAAGAGTATTAACATTTAGAGCCTGAGTGATATTGGATTTTTGGGGCTATTGCTGATGCTGTAAAAAATTTTATATCAATATATTGACATTTGTTCTTTATTTATGTGTATATGAAATCCAAAATGACATCAGGACGCTGAAACAGCAAACTTTCACTGGTACTTTTAATAATTATTAATAACTATATATTTATTTTCTGTAAAAAACAATGAAGAACATATGCATAGATATGGAAATATCCATCAACATAAACTGCTCCTACAGGGACAGGATGAACAGCATATTTAGGCTCTTTTAGTGTGTGTAGGCTGATACGCATCTTACAAACAAAAGCCAAGGAACATTATTGAATATTTGCTCATGTATAAACAAAAAACAAAACAAAGCAAAAAACAAGTCAAAATCGGTTTCTTTTCATTGTGAATTAGAAAGTGCTTGTAGGGCCACCCAGCAGCCTATCAGGGGCCAGATTTGGCCCACGGGCCACACGTACATACACAAAACAGCTATACTAATGACATCATGTATGTCCTCATGTTTTCTTGTTTCATTATGATTCTGCTTAGTCTTTAAAGAAGCACAACACAAAGGCTTTTCTAAACAGGACAGGGATCATATGTTTAATATGGGCTCCAGGCCAAAAAGCACCGCCCATACGACTCCTTTCATTAAAATGTTGTTCCAATCTAAAAAGTGCGGTGTAGCTAATGCAGGGTAAATGCAATGCTGTATACAAACTGAGTTTCTGCAGAAAGTTTATATAATTGAATTAGGATTATTATTCCATTAAGTCATCAGTGCAGTGCAGTTGTATTGTAATAAGTCGCCATTGCCCTTCATCCTCTAACTGGAATGACTTCCCAGAGTTACTGTAAAGTGAAATAAATATTTAATCTTCATCACAATCAAACTGTTTTGATGTTTGATCTGTTTACCAATTTCTAGAAACAATAAATCAACATATTATGAACAGGAGAGGCTGTATTAAGAGACTGTATAGACTTTATATTTTTTAAACACCCTCTCCACTGTTATTAATATTATTTTCGACTCTGCCCTTGACAAAGAGAAAAGTTGCAGCACCAACCCCACAATATCTCAAAGTAATACAACACTATCGATTTGTACAACTGATGTTGTCATTGTAGTGGCCACTTCACCATGCTTCAAGATCTTTGGTCACTCAGTCTGCAGAGTATCTTATTTTGACCTTGTTCCACTGGATGAAATCAGCTCTCTTGTTAAAACTCAGTGTATTCACACCTGAATAAGGCAGGTAAACTTGAACGAGGATTTATTAGAATATTAACTACAGCGTCACAGCAACTGATGTGGCGGTGCAGAATTAAGTGCAGGTGGTACCACCTACAGGACTGTGACAAATGACACACTCGAGAGATAAAGTTCAGTCACTTAAAATCCTCCCCCAATGTCTCAAAAAACTGACTACCCCTCTTCAAAAAAAAAAATCCACCTTTTCTGAACCCCTAATTTTCTTGCAGTCCCTCAACAACGCCGTAGTAATGTTTGCCGTCACTAAACCCTCTTCTTTTCTGTGTTCTTCTCTTTTCAGGACAAAGGAAACATTGCCGTTGTATTTAATGTCGGAACAGATGACATTAATATTGAGGAGACGTCAAAGTTTGTAAATGACGGAAAGTACCATATAGTGAAGTTTACGAGGAGTGGGGGTAATGCCACTCTGCAGGTGGATGACCTGCCAGTCATTGAGCGCTACCCCACAGGTGAGTCACCCACTCTGCCTTTTAATTACACCTGCCGCCGCTTCAAGGCGATAAAATGACCAAGAGATTATCAAGCCAACTGTTAACAGCCTTATCTGTTAGGATGTTTTTATGTTGACTTGGCATGTGCTTTAATTGCTTTTTTATGTTTCTGTTTCCAGCAGCTGTTAAAAATAATACCAGTGTTGTGGAGTGTTTTTCTCATCTCTGATGTTTATTGCTTTACATTAATCAATGCTGTTAAACATCCTGGGTCTATGTAAATAGGCTGCACTTTAAAGCTCCCATAGTCTAAAATATAAACTGTATAAAAGGGCAACCACCCACCCTGTCTGCATGTCTGCATTATACTCCCCATATACATTAATAATCCACCTACGGTGTGTGTTCACACTAAGTCAAATCGATAGACTATTTACAGACAAATTACCACTTTTATTGTGGCAAGTAATTGTGTGCCAGTTCAATATTTATTTCCCTGCCGATACAGTGGATTGATTGAATTAAGGCGACGGGGTAGTCGAACCTGTAATAACACAGTCAAACAAAATGAAGGCCTGAATTAATCTGTTGCTTACTCAGAATTAAACACCAGATGATCGGCTACATTTCAGCATCTGCTTTAACAATGACAGTGTGCCTTCGTATTAATCAATTCACAGCGCACACCACGATTACTCACATTAAAAAAAAATGAATGTGTGTTCATTTTCTTTGTCATTAGTGTTACTACTAATAATAATCACTGTCATTTGTGTAGCACTTTTCATAAACACAGTTTACATGACAGTAGAAGATGAATTCACTAATTACTGCTCTGTGTAATGAGTATTTAGTGCTTGAAAAAGTAATATATTTAATAAGGTCCACATTATATAAGTACAATACTTGCACTGGCACTTTATTTTAGTGGTAACCGATTTACTCTCAGATGGAAATTTGTCTGTGGAAACAGCTCTGCAACACTGGTATGTTTCTGTAGAATGTCATGATGTTAGTAGTATGATGGCTCTCAAAAAGAATCTAAATGTCACTGCTTGTGTTGTTGAAATTGTTGACTTTTTAACTGCTTAAAGGCTTTGACAAAAGCTACAGAGGATTAAAGGAGTGTGACTTTTATGCCACTGTTCTGCAGTATTCCTGTGTGTTAAAAGGACAGTTCACCCTAAAAATCAAAAATACCTATTTTTCCCCGGCCTGCAGTGCTGTTTATCCATCTAGATTTTCTTTGGTGTGAAGTTTTGGACATATCAGTCATAGAGATGTTTGCTTTCTCTCAAATATAATCGGATATCAGTAGTTTTTACAGTAAAAAAAAAGTAGTTCTGGTAGATTCTACTGTAGAAAGAAAGTAGTTTTTGGTAAATTCTGCTGTAGAAAGAAAGTAGTTTGGGTAGATTCTACCAACAAAGAAAGTAGTTTCACCAGTTTCATGTAGGAACTACATTCTTTCTAATAGAAGAAAGTTGTTCTGGTAGATTTTACAATAGAAAGAAATAGTTCTGTCAGTTTCGTGTAGGAACTACTTTCTCTCTACGAGAAAACACAGTAGTTCCAGTAGATTCTACTGTAGAAACAAAGTAGTTCTGGTAGATTCGACCATAGAAAGAAAGTAGTTCTGTCAGTTTCATGTGGGAACTACTTTCTATCACTAGAAAAGAAAGTAGTTCCAATACACTCTAATGCAGAAAGAAAGTAGTACCTACATGAAACTGCTCACACAGGGTCTGTGGATTATTTTGAGTAACTGGGTCATGATTTTTGGAGAGACGCTGCTGTTCAGGTTCAAATAAGTTTTTTACTTTGAGCCCCACAAGCCGAGGTGCCATTTAGACCTTTTATATTGGAGGGAAGTCAAACATTTCTATGGCTGATATCCAAAACTCTGCAACTCATACAAAACAACTAGATGGATAAATGGTACTACAAGCCAGTGGAAAAATATGTATTTTTGACCAGAGGAATGTGTTAAGATTTACTCTGCACAAGTAAAAACTGCAGCCCTGAATAAAAAAAACGTGTTTGATTGTGAGCATGCATAAAATGAGTGGGCAGCAGGACAGACAGAAGACTAATTCAACCTGTCTCTTCCTTTTTGCATAATGTTTGGTGACCTTTTTAGCTATGACCAGTGCATTCATCCAGATGAAAGAGGGTTTTATGACTGGGACTCAATCCTCGTCGCTTGCCTCAGGTGGAAAAGGGAAGCTAATGGCTTTTGACATGTTGTGGACATGGCAGAATGCACAGCAGGGTTAAATGCCTGGATGCTACTATCTCAATCTTCAAACAACAAACACCCTCTGTCCCCAAGACGCCTGTGATCTGGGCAGATGTGCTGCTCATAAACTGGATAGAGTTCGTGAAAACATTTTTTTTTCGAAGTTTTTTTAATACAAATTGGTGCAACGCAAGTTTGACTTATTTAAAATCGAGATGAAATGAAATTTCTTCAAATTTTATTATCAAAATCATAGGAAATGTGACATAAAACAAAATGTGATGCATGCTTACATAAGCTAGAAGTAACCAATTTTACCCAATAATCAATCTTAAACTTTTAGTGGTCTAGAGCTAAGGCTAATTAATTTGTTAGCTTGCTAGCAACCACATGGTACATTGTGTGTCTTCGTAGGTGTTTGCCTCCACAAACTTTGTTCTGCATCATCAAAATATGGTGGTTAAGGGCTCACTGGCTGGATGCTAACATTAGCTACATGGAGCATACGATGGGCTGAGGGTTAGGACAAAAACGCAACTTAATGACTTTATTCACTGTTTTGGGTGAAAGAGAATGCTTCCTGATTTTCCCTTCGATGTCCTTTGGCTGCTCAGCTTCAACTCTGGCTCAGAGTTTCTGCTGAGTTAGTTGCCGTTAGCAGGCAACAAAACCGGGCTCAGCAGCCTCACAGTGACCACAGCCTCCGAGGCGGACAGGGAATACAATACCGAGGTCAGATTCCTGGTGTTTACCTGATAGCTTTCCTTGTTGCTAAAGTTGCTAACTGCTAGCTGCAGATAGCTTGGTTAGCAGTGCTGCTGAGTTAGCTGACCTCTGTCTATGTTCAGACTGCCGGCGATAAAGCACCAGGCTACAAGTCATTTTCAGTGGAAGGTTGCAAAATAAAGACAGACACTTGCATTCGACACTTGTTGCCATGTGTTGGATGTGAGGACCTACAAATCAGTTGATCTGCCCCTAATTTTTTCAGTGCTCCAATGATGCATTAACCAATTATATGTCTGTTTTGCCCCTGTCACACTTCCTGTGCTGTATAAACAATGGAACAAAAACTTATTCTAGCCGTTAGCTAGTTTCCAGTTTTATTTAACTTCACCCTTTTTTCTTACTGTGACATCCGCAAAAAAAAAAATCAGCTTGATGATCCACTTCCATTAACTCTACACACAAGTGTTCATTGACGTCAACGAACGCTAAGCGGCACTTCACTGGTGACTTGGTGATGGCCATGTTTGGCCATTTTGTTGCTATGTCACTGTTAATGTGAACATACAGTCAGACTTGGGGTGCCAGGAACCAAACTTGGCAAGCAAACCACTGCTGTACTGTATCCCCTGTTGTAAAACCATTGTCAGTGTCGGAGGTGGTGTGTGGTTCCAATCTAACCGTGTTCACTGGGAGCTCCCAGTCCAGGAAAAGTCAGCTGGTTAATAGAGTTGTATGGCTCGGGGGGCGCAGCGTTAATACTCATACAGGGTTGTTGGCTGCTGCTACAAGTCCCTCCCTCACTGGCTGTTTTTACAGAAAACGCAGCAAACACCACTCTGATTTCTTTTTCATGTGAACTAAAGTTTTAACCCTGCAGAGTTAAATATGATGGCGAAGGTTTCAGCTCAAAAGGGAATTAACCACCTGGTAAAACACAATCTCTCAAGATCATTGACATAAAGTAGCTTTTTAAAGTTAATAATTGATTGGTCTATTTAATGCCCAGAAATGGAAAAGGCAGCCCACTATATTTAATACTGGTTATTAACATAGTGTAAGAGAACAGGGTCTTTGTATAAATTGAATTCTTGCTCAGTGTGCTGTAAAATCCAAAAAAGCTGGTTAATGACATTAGATTTCTTCCTCTCATGATAAGTGCTGAGTTATAAATGCTTCGGGGAAAAGTGACCGATCTCATCCCCACCAATCATATGTCAGTGACAATGCCAAGTCCGGCTACCTTATTAGGCTCGTTGCAGACTAATTACATCCAATCACAATTACTGCGCAGTTCTTCCCCTCACCCCCAGCACACAAAGCCATTATTCTCTCAGCTCGCCTGTAGTTTGATTAGTATCCATGTATGCCTCTAACGCACTCATAATAGCAGCCCTCAGCCACTCTTAGGCCACTCACAGATCAACAGTGATTATAATAAGAGTAGACAGCAAAGATAAAAATGATGGCTGCAGAGTAAGAAAGACAGAGAGGAGGAGATTATATGGGAGGGAGCGATCATTCTCAAAGCAAGGAAATAATTGCTTCACCAGGGCCTATATTGCTGCCCTCGTAATCTCATTAAAAAGTCTCGTACTGCATACTTATGGGCCATTAAAAGTCTTTAGCACAATTATTAGAATCTAAAATGCAAAACGCACACGCAGACACATAACTGGCCTCCTATTTGTTGTAGTTTCCTTTTATTCTCGCCCTGCTTTTTCATTCTGCGCCGCACACAAAAGACCGGGCAGCAACAAAAAAAAAAAAATCAGCCTCTTCTCCCGAGTCTTGGCCATGGAAGTAATACCATCACAATGGTGCTGCCAGGCCCGCAGGGTACAGTGCAGTATCCTATCGGAGCACCCAATGAACACTCGCTGCACACAAAGATAATGGAGAAGTCCCTGGCCTTATTCTTTTACTGTTATCAGAGCGTGGTGCACTTACAGAGCTCTCTGTCTCTCATTCCACTTCCCTCAGCTCTCAGTTTTCTGTCCTTTTTACCCTCTATCCATCCACCCCTGCCCCCTCTGTCCATCTCGCCCTCCGTCCTCAGTTTTCCCACCTTGCAGCGGAGTCTGATTTGTGCGGATACAAGGGGAGGAGGGTTAGCTTTATCCATCAAAGCTCCGTCCTATCTGCTGTGGTTTCTCCCTCTGTTCTATCCATGAGCCTATTCAGCCTATTGTGCAGCCAGTCATCACTGAGCATGCTTAAAAAATGGTGCAATGACCACCACAGCCAGAGAGGCGGGGAAAAAAAGGGAGCAGAATAATGAAAATAATAGCGAGATTTGTGTAGGTTCCCTCCTTTTTTTTAATTCCCCCAGCTCCATGAACAGAGGAAGCATTTGCATATTTGTTCATTTAATATGGCGAGTGTCCTAGGGCTTGTAATGAGATAAAGCGCCCACCTTATCTGACCACTTTATTAACAAAAAAGAAAACAAGTGAGTGAGGGCAAAGCGGGTCAGTTGGGACGGCTCAGCTGAATCGCTGCTGTCTGGCGGAGGAGATAAGCCCGGCTGTCCCATACCAAACCAAATCACCACTCAGCAGCAGTCACAGGCTCCGCTTGCAGGCAGGATGAATGGGCTCTGCTGCTGCATCAAAGCCCAGGGGATGGCATTGTTTAACACTCCGGTGTCCCACAGTGGGGATCAATACACGATCAGACCTTGATTATATCCACACTTAATTAACCTCAGTATAAGGATAGACCGAGCGTGCCACGGGGTGCAAAGCCAAACAGATAAAGCGCTACTGTCTTTGAAAATGGAGCATGTTTTTGCACAAAAGTAGAGGATTTTGGCACAGTGGCGCGCTATGTGTGAGGATAAGCGTGTGTGCTTACTGTATGCGTGTGCGCCCGCCCGCCTGACACTCTTCTGTTTCTATCTATTAGTTCCCTCAGCCTACTCCTCAACAAAATGTCATCTTTGTTTCAAAACGTTAATAGCAGCATGTAGAGAAATACAAAAGCTGTCATTTTTAATGAAAACTGCGAGACGTTCAAAACATGTTTGTACAGTTTGGCTGTCACGAAACTAAGCAAGCATGTATATAATTAAATTTACATTAATTAATAGTGAATGAATCAGTTGAAAATGCCATTGTACTGAGTGTTGCTCTTCGTCAAAACTCATATGTCCTCGCCGTCCTCCCAACAGCTGTAGGCTAACTGGTCTCCAGAGCCCAGTTTGATGCTGACCTCTCTTCACATGAGGTGTCACAGTCGCAGGAAACACAGAGGTGACATAACTAACACCCCATGACTGACAAACGGAGGTGACAGGAATTAACAAAGCCCATGACTGCTCCGAGATGAGCAATTAATGGATTATTCATTAATTTAACACATTTAAAAATATAAGGAAGTACAACTGTGCTTGTGCTTGTTTATTCATTTGTTTGTGTGTATTACCTCCATCGTGCAAGGCTCCAGGCATCTTGCAAAAAGGGAAATACGGTGTGTTTTTCAACACCAGGCAGCATGTAGACGTTACATAATCCGAAAGCAACTGGAGGCTGCTGTGCTCTCCATCCACCTACCTGGAAAAAGCTTAATGATTTTCTTGCTGTAGCATAAATTAAGTGTATTGTTTAGTAATTCTTAGTTATGACACTGTGCAACCACAGAATTTTTGTTTTTAAGGAATAAGCCTGGTAATATGCTGTATTTTCTCTTTGTTAACAAATCCCATGAAATACCAGAAAAACAACAATGAATTAAAGTACTGTTTGTGCATCTACGGCCTGTTTTAACTTTCAGCTCTGTGGTACAGAGCACAGAAGTCAGGACGCTGTGCAAAATCTAAATAAAAACAGAATGGTTTGGAGATACTTTTCGACCAATATTGAGTTGAATACAGCACACAGACAAGATATTTAATGTACAAACTGATTGATTAACTTTTTGTAACAACATCATTCGATTTGACCTGCAGCATGTTCCAAAAAAGCTGGGACAGAGGCATGTTTACCACTGATGTTACATCACCTTTTCTTTTAACAACAGTCAATAAGTGTTTGGGAACTGAGGAAACTAATTGTTAAAGTTTTGAAGGTGAATTTATTTCTCATTCTTGCTTGATATACGACTTCAGAAGCTCAACGGACTGCAGGCAGGTCAGTCTAGTACCCGCAGTCCTTTACAACAGAGACATGCTATTGTAGTAGTTGCAGAATGTGCATTGTGTTACCCTGAAAAAGACACTGTCTTTGTGCTGTATTCAACTGAGTCAAAAAAGGATTTGCAAATCATTGCATTCTGTTTTTATTTATGTGTCCCAACATTTTTGGAATTGGGGTTTGTATTAAAAACCCATCAGTGAGCCACCAAGTTGCACTGGGTGACATTTTGCTTCATTATCATGAACCAGGGCACTATTGTTTTTTTTATTTGTTTTTTAGTCAATCCCACAAACACCATCCTGTTGCCTTAACTATACTCAGTAGACCATCAACCATGTATTAATCTGCAGCTGAAAATAGTCCCCAACGAAAACACTCTTTGCTCGTGTTGCTCGAGTAACATTTGCTGAAAACTACAGTATTTGGAACTCAGTATGGGTTGCTGACTACATTGTTGTTTTGAGTCTTTTCATATGATTTGTTGACAACCTAAAGACTGTCACCAGCCTTGTCCTTCAACATCAGTCCATTGTCAGTCAGGATTCGTGGGTACGCTTGATTTTAGTGAGTTTCACAGGTTACAGTTGAGTTTAGGTTGTACGAAGATGCTCTCTTTAAATTTAAAGTGACCCGATTACTGGTGGGAATGGTGACTGGACATCAGAAATGTGGTTCACTAACTAACATTTAAAGATCCACATCCAATCATACTCTCAGTGTCCTTGCGTGGCTTTGTTGTAATGCAGAACGTATCTTTCTACATCAACGTTGAGGGAGGAATGTTCCACTAAATCTCCTCCACCAGCCTTTGTGCTCCAACCTGACACAATCAGCTGCAGCCAAATTCTATGAGCTGTATAGACAAGCTTTAAACCCTTTTCTGTGTAGCTGATCCCCTACAGTAATTCAAGCTGATGCGATTAAAAAATGTCTTTTTATGCGTCTTCTTACCTCCAAGACCTTTCATCAGACCAACTGTGCATCTGTTACAAGGTTACCTCCTTTCCTTCATGTCTCGGCTGTCCTTTCCCCTCCAAAGCTATTCACCGCCGAATCATTCTTAGCTACCGGATCTTTTATCTGCCAGAACTGAATTAATATAGTTGATTGGACAAACATTGTCAATCTGCCGGAAGAATGGAGCTGACTGAATTCAATCTCTGCAGACAATACCAGGGGAAAAGCACTCAGAGACAGTACCACTTTGCTGAAAGTCTTCTGTTCTGGAGAGGTTATTGGCCTTGACAAAAGGGTGATGCAGAGTTTGCCCTCATTAATGCCAAAGTGGCCCTCCAATGTTGAAGTGGAGTTTTTTTTTTTTTTCTGTAGCTTCTCTTTCTCCATACTGACATGTATTTGGCTTATTTTCTGAATACTGTTGTAAAACTTCTTTTCATTGACTCCAATGTTCAATATCAGTCAAACTCATGACTTCTTTTCCTTCTTATGACTCGTAGCTTTTGTCAAAGCCGTTTTATTCGAGTTTTTTACAGTGTATGTACCTACTTTGACATTGTCTTCTGACTTCTCTCTGACTAGATGCTCTGAATGTATACTGTGTTAATTGTTGTATTGCAATTAGCTTATTATTTCTTGTCAATTAGGCTATTTATAAACGGGGTGGGCATTTGTAATATGTTAAAGTTAAATTGTTTTATCCTTTAAACCATAAAAGGTTGATTCAACAATAAATTTAAATGATGTTCTTTTTGTATAAATGTATTTAACTAGTTTAAAAGTCAGTTAAAAAGATGTAGAGGGAAAAGATAAATGGGATGGAAATATTTGGGTAAAGATTTTGTAATGGAAATGTATAAATTTGTGATTTGGGTTGGTTTATAACATAGCTATTAACCTAGATGAAACATTTGCGTGGTAGTTTACTTATTTTCAATTAATATAGGCCTAATTTGTTGGATAAAATAAAATAAAATGAGTGAAGTTTGTTCAAATAATGTTTCAGTAAATATTGTTTTTGTTTTAAATATATAAAACGTTTTAAATTTAAAAACTTGTGCAGTTGTATAGCTTCAGCATTAAGTATGAACATTTAACCTTTGACCTTACAGATTGTAACCAATGAAATGTCTCTTTAAACTTTAAAGGCAGCAATGATAACGAACGCCTGGCGATTGCTAGACAGCGAATCCCATACCGTCTTGGTCGAGTAGTTGACGATTGGCTACTCGACAAAGGTAAAATCACTGATTAAAATTTCAAATAAAATAATTTGAGCATAACCAAGTTGTAGACATATTTTGTAAATAATAAACATAAAAAAATAAATGTGCAGTAAAACTTTAAAAACTAATTTGAACAGTTAAATTTAGTTTGTAGTGTTTTTTCATAATAATGTATTTATTTTATAGATGTTTTAATACGTGTTTATTGTCAACTTAAGGTTAAAGGGACTGTAAATATGAATTTAAATCCACTTACTGTTAAAATGTCTATAAATTACTGTAGCATTTTGCTGTAAACATAAATGATAAATTTTAAAAGTTCTAGTTTAGTCATTCATTAGTTGTTAAGTGTTATTTGAAACACTTTTGGAACATATAGAGTACATATTCAGTACTTAGTGTCATTTGATCTCTTCTGTTTAAACTGCTAGCAATGATAAATAGAGTGCAATATGAATTGGCATCAGAATTTTGAGTCCCTTTAACAGACATTGTAAATATGTATAGGGCATTAGATCAAGGAACTGTAATATAAAACAAACTGATTGCATGCTTTGTTTTTTATAGTTCAATAACTAATTCATATTTTTCACTTAAAATGTGAAATGAGCCCTATCATTTCTGTCCTGTTTTTGTTTGTTTGTTTGTTTGTTTTTTTTTTATGTTTTTGCGTTATGGAAGTGCTGTCATAAAATGTTTTTTGGTTCTCCATGTGCCCAACCATGTCCGTTCTAAGTTTGATTTTCCTTGGTTGCTTTTGCTAAAAGGATGGATAGTTTCAGATTTCCTGAAGTGTGTCCCGCCTCCTGTGAGATTGCACGCAAAAGAAAAGTCTAGTTCTCACAGCCTGTGGCCATTTTAGTGTTTTATTTTCATGCTTGCTGCATACCAAGTTTGTAAATGCTAAAGTTTTAAGAGAAAATGTCAGATAACATAAGCAAAGCATAATGAAATATATGCTTTTAGCTTTGTTAGACAAATGTTACGCATTTGTCTTATTTTCCAGGCAATTTCCTGCAAACAAATTGTCCATTTATATTACTTTCAAGATTATGTTATCTTTTGAAGTGTAGTTAAATCTATTCCATACACATAACATTACTGCTTCTGATTAATCTTTTTTTCTTGTTATTTTAGATTAGACTGCCCTTTTAGCAAAGCTGCATTGATTTTCTAAATCCTGTGTTTTTATTTTATATGTTTTTCTTCTTTTCATAGGCATCTCATCATTATAACTGCAATAAATTACCAGGGTTTGCCTCCACAACCCGTAATTTATTGGTCTCATTAGCCACTGGGCAAATAATCTGTCTTTCTGTCTTTTTTTTTCCTGTTCAGTAAAAGTGGCTGAGTCCACAGTTCAACATTCTTGTATATATGTAACATTGTTTTCCCACAGGGCGGCAGCTTACAATCTTCAACAGCCAAACCACTATACAGATTGGGGGCTGGGAGCGAGACCGGAGTCGATCCTTTCAGGGCCAGCTTTCGGGCCTCTACTATAATGGCTTAAAGGTGTTCAACATGGCCGCCGAGGGGGATGCCAACATTAGGATCCAGGGCAGCGTGCGGCTCGTGGGGGACTCGCCCTCCTCTATCACGCCGCAGTCGAGCACCACAGCCAATCGCTCAGAGACGTCCACGTCCATCATGGAGATCACCACCACCACGGCGTCCAGCAGGAGAGTGAAGCAGACGACGCCACGAGAGCCTCAGCAGGTAAGATCGTCTTTAAATGATTCTGTTTTATCATGTCATTACTGTCTCAACTTGATCCACTTTAAAATACCCACAATGCACAGCAGGAAGTTAAGCACATCCTGGATTAATATAATACATTACATCATTATGCTCTAATATACTTTATTGTGTCACGTCTTTCTTCTCCTTGAGTCCTCTGACCTAAAAACTGAAGGAAAATATGTGCATTGTTCCACCGGTGGGAGCAGCGGCACCACAGGCACGCTGTCGAGTGCTTCTCCCCGTGCAATCAGATGTGGCACCGTGCGGTGTGTGTGTGTGTGTGTGTTTTTAGAGTGATAACCATCCTAGAGGTCCTCCATCATCTTTATCTGTCCTGCATGGGCGGTGCAGCATCTGCAGGAGCATATTACTTCTCAAATGTCACAATGTGTGACTAAACAATGCAACACAAATCCTATCAAATGGAATGGCGATCAGAGCGTTCTTGCACAGCCCTCGCCAAGAACGGAAGACATTTCCTCTTAAATCGGGAACAAAACAGCAGCCATGGATTTTAAATCAAAAATAGGCACTATAAAATGTATTATTATGCAATTTGGAAATGTCTTTGAGTGTTAGTGAATAAGCGCTATATTTGTTTCACACATTGTCCATATAAGAATCACATTCTTAATCCTTGTGTAACTCCTAAATCCTACATCGGCAGTCTGCAACCTGCAGCTCATGGAAATGGAAACAAATCTTAAGTTTAAGGTTTTAATATTTTGTCAGCTAAAAGGTGTGTAACAGTTTATGTCTACAACTTTGCGTTTTTCCTCCACATTTTGCCCGTGGCTAGTCTTATGTCTCCCTAAGCGAGATCCAAAAATGGCTCATTTGATAGTAAAAGCACCCTGCCCCATCCTAGATGTTCTCAAAATGTTATATGTTAATTCAAGAGTTTCTGCTTTTGCATTGTTTGAATTTTCAAAACTAGTGACGTTGTTGCATTGGCAATTAGCTTGCAACAAACATGCTCTCCAGCTTCATTACGATCTAGGAATACCTGTGCACTGAACAGAAGATGGTATTGACTCATTTAGGTCACTAAGAAAAGTATTTTCGGTGTGTTGTGTTTTTGTGTTGCAACAAAGGGAACAGTCAGAACGTAGGAAAAGCCTTCATGTGTTGTTGGTGCAAAACAAAAATAGAAGCTTCACCACCCACAGGAAATATTCAGCCTGAACAAACAATCAGAAAGCGACCTCACATACTTGCCAACCTTGAGACCTCAAAAATAGGGAGGATTTCAAAACCAAAGCCGGGTATCTTGCGTCCTCCATCAGAAAAATTTCATTTTCACGGAGTTTGTTGCCTGCATTCCGGTGACTTTTAAAGAATGAAAATAAAATAATAGGTACATTTTTTTGCAAACAGATGCCTGCAGATGACCTATAATATAATAGGACCACAGCATTTAGTCTCACCTGGTCCAATTTCAAATAACACAGAGAATGAATATTAAGCAGATGTTTCTCTGAGGGTGCTAATTAGGCTGCTTTTAGGAAAAATGACTCCCTTTTCTTTTAAAACTTTATGTAAGAAACAGGACTTCCACTTTCCAGGACTTTTGAAATTTGAGTATTTCTTTCTCGTAGTATTTGCCATTTCTCTTCTCTTCTCAGTCTCTCGCTCACTCATTGATATTTTAAGGAGAACTGAATGCAGAGAGCGCCAGCAGCTCTCTTGTTCTTCTTCTTCTCATGTCTCGTGCATGCTAGACATTTGATGTAGACTGTTAGAGTCATGGGGGTTACACATACACACACACGGTACAGTACCAGAAACAGTACTATGAAAAGGAAAAAAAATGTAGGGATGCATCATAAATGTTGGAGCAAATAAATTATCAGACGATACTGGCCTATCTAGCTATGTCAGTCTGTATCAGTATTACCGTATATTAGCTGATAAATATGGACCATACTAATATCATTAATGCTAATAGACTGTTTAAGCATTTCATTTGAATTCTTTGGCTAAATGTGCTATAAAAGCCATAGTACATTTGTGACATTTTTGATTAACTTTATCAGAAAAACTAACTATACTATAATATTGAAGAGCCAGAACTGTTCTTTATTGGTGGAGAACTGGGCCCTCTGTGAGGAAACCCGGAGATGGCAATGAAAAACTTTAAATAACTGACAAACATGTGCTTTAATTGTTATGGAGCCAAAGTTAGTCTGTGATAGCAGTGAAAATGGATGAACACCGAGCTTGTTTTCTTAAACAGGTGGCATTTCACATTATATGAAACCCTCTCGCTTGCCCTGATAGGAGGCAAGTAAGATGTAATTGTTGTGTGAGAGCAAAGAAATCATGGAGATACTACCAGACGTCCCAGACAAGCCCCCGTTTGTTAAGCCCAACCCTTAGGCAGCCCTGTCAGGGTGAACTACATGCTGCCATTGACCCAAATAAGATGTGAAAAGACACCTTTAAAATGACCAAATCCATGGGACCAAGAAATACGAATAACCAAGACTAACAAAAAGGCACAAAGCTGAACATAAGTTTACAGAAACACAAACAATCTCATGCTTAGAGACAGTAAGACCAGCTGTCCTCACGCCAGAAGCCTCTGTCTTCTTCTGCTGGCACAGGTGCGTTTTAGCACACCGCTCGGGCCAGGTGCACCTCGTGATTTAACAGATGGGCGGACCTGGAGAGGCAAGAAGAAGAAGAAGAAGAAGAGGAAGCACAGCGCAGGAACACCTGCAGCCATAACATACATACAAAGTTAATTCATGTTTCAGAATTTCAAATATTCAGTGAGTCATACATGGTAGCTTAAATGAATCATAGTCAGAGACTAAAATGACCCTTTAATCAGCTTTTACCAGTATAGTTTAAAATCATTTAGGATTTAACTTTAATTTTGGATTAATCGGATTGGGTAAAGGAAGATTAGAGCATCTCCAGGAGGGGGTGGGTTTAACTTCACATTGAGAAATATACACACAATCAAAATTATTTGATTTTAATTCCTTCTAGACCAATTGTATAACTTTTTTTTCTGCCTTTACAACAGCGAACATGTGCATGTCTCAGTCAATTTCAAGGATTTTGGAAAAAAGTAATGTTGCATTGATTAGTTTCATTGTCCAGATGTAACTCGACGATGTTCTTGACATCTGTTTGAATAAATATTTTCACATTAAGACCACTGTTGCCTTTATCTAGACGGAAAGCATAAAAAAGCCTTGAACCTTGAATGTCAATTTATCCGCAGTATGAAGCCAGACTTAAGCTTTCGCAGAGAGAAAAAAAAAAAAAAACTGTATTCAAAGGAAAACATAATGTCAATGTCTTTCCATGCAGCAGCCTGTTCAGGCCACAGCTCAAATTATGAAGTGACAAACTTCCACAGATAATTTCAACTTAGCAGCAGAAAAGACCCCACATTACTGGCCGTCCCCAAACTCTGTCTCTCTCTCCCTCCGTGTGTGTGACCTGAGACCATCAGAGCAGTTTGTGTAAGGGTCTGCAGATGCTGACAAATAATACAATCATAAATATTGATCCAGGGGAATGGCTTTCTCTCAGACTCAGCATGGTCCCTGAACCGTTGCAGGAGCATGTAATGCAGGCGAAATATCAGACAATAGGCTATAATTATATCCCAGCTCCATGCGGTGTTATAAATTGCCACCAAGGAACCAAGAGATTGGCAGAAAGGAACAGGCTTGATAAGATGGATGCCCGTCTATTTCAGACCTTTTCATCTGGAGAGAAATAAAGTGATATAAATGACCATGACAATTTAGAAACGCAGTATATTACAGAGATATTTATTAATTTACCTAGTGTTTTGCTTTAGATTTGATCTTTTGTTTGGATATGTGACATTACAGCTCTATGATAACCAGACTGAATAGGTTAATCAATAACAGTTTACCTTGCAGCAATCATGTGTACAGCTATTGGTTTTGATGTAAGCAGTGTCATGAAGGTTATTGTTTTAACCCTGTAAAGCCTGATACGAATATTTGTTGGGTTTTTTTTTTGTTTTGTTTTGTTTTAAATTGAAGAGTTTGTTGGACCTTTTGACAAAATTACTATTTTTCCTAAGTAATTTACATATATGATATTTTGTTTGTTTCATATTTGATACACCAGGCATTTTGAAAAGTCACTGACAACAATCATTATTATTATTGAAACAACAACAAATCTTTTTCATTGCTTTTGGAAATAAAACACATTAGTCAAAGCAGGGTAAACAAGGGAACGGACCTAAATGGAGATCTTCACCAAGAGAAAATGAAAATCAAAAGTCTTATGAAAATTCAAAATACAAAGCAGGCAAAAAAGGTTAAAAAACAGAACAGTCCAAAAACACTGGGAGGCTTGACCACAAAAGAAGAGGACAGACACAGGACTAAATACACCGATGAAGGGCAGGACGAAACAGTCAAGGACAGGTGAACACAAAAAAGGAACACATTACCAAAATGAAACAGGAAATGACAAAACAAAAACCCAAAGACCGTGACATTCAGCACATTTCAGCTGGTTTGGTCCTTTTTATCAAACATGAACCTTTTTATTTCAGCTTGTGGTAGTATAATCTGAATTTGTCAGTGTAACATACAGTTAGGAAATGTTTTAGTAAAAATGTATTAAAATAACCTTAAAGTGCCTATAATGAGAGCAGGTTAGGGTTAGGTTGCATATATAAAAATGCATATAAATATCTCAATTTCCACTCTAATTTTTTCTTAAGAATACATTTCAATCTTTAATCAGTGTAACAGTGTATTTGTAATTGTGTACTTGTTGCTTCATGAATTTCAACAGAATAATGACTGAGGGATCCACAGATAAATGATCTCATATATACCTGCTGCATCATATTTTATAAACATATTTTCAACATAATTTTACTATAAAATAAGGTAAAAAATATTGAGTAATTATAGGTTGTTTCAATACAGTAAATATATATATTGAAATATTAGTAACACTATGTGAAGGCAGCCATGTTGGATTTTGTCCTCACAGGCCAGCTGCTGCCTGCAGTACCCTGATAATCCTCCAGAGGGCAGAAGACATGTCTCAGATTGATGCAACAGGTTTTTCAGGAGAGTATTTATCAAACTGATATTGCTGAGGTCTCAGATACTTATGTATTAAGTGTGATGCAAATGGCGTTACAGGATTAAAAGTGTGTGTTGTATCAGTGAGGCTTCAGGCAGGTTGGTGGTGATACTGACATGATTTTTTGACAAAATAAATTTAGAAACAGGATGCGCTGTCAGGTTATGTTGCGAACTTGTATTTAAAATGGCATTTAGAGGCTTGGAAGAAGGAGAGTAGTCAAGGCTAACTGTGATGGGTGAGGTGTTATCTAATGCATTCATACAGAAAAAAAGGTCATTGGATTAAAGAGTCGTTCTTTGATGTAGGCGGAGAGATGAATGAGGCATGCAAAAAAGTGTGCACGGGGAGATGTCAATGTGTTCAGTTTGATTCAATGTGACGACCTTCCCATGGAGAACTCCTGCGGTAGGACATTACCGTCTCAGGACACTACACTTAGAAAGACATCGTGTCTGGCCTCTGTAAAAAGAGATGGTGCATTCACTGTCCTTTCCCTTGGATAGTCAGCATTTTTTTCATGATTGTCCAGCTGTTCCGTCTCCCCTCTGATGGCGAATGCAATTCACTGAATGCTTTTATATCCTGAAAGCTTCACATTACGGGGACACATACATTTTTAGTATGGCTTGCCCCATTGGAAATGGAATGGCTAACGCCGGCGGTGGCAGTATCAGTCCAACAGTTGAAGCTCGGTGCAAATAGTGCTTCGGAAAACGTAGATCAGCCTGTCAGAGAGTGCAAACTGCAGACCTTTTATAAGGCCGTCTAACAATGAGAGGTAAAGGTCGAGGCACTTCAGTGTTAACTCAGCACACATAAATCTATAGTTCAGTTGTTGTAAGTGCCTATTGCTTTGAATATCAATATTTAAAGTAGCTACAATAATTTTTATATTAACAATATATTACATGACTTTGTGCAGTGTGAAGGGTTTTTCCATACAGACAATTGTTCCAGCTCTGCAGTTTCCTTCAGCTCAGTGGAGCTTTAGAGCATCTTCCAGCGCTTTGTTTTGGTTTTAGTCGCAACTTTATTGTTATGGTTCACCCTCACTGCTCTCAGAATGTCATTTATGACTGCATCAAGCATCTGTTTTCCTGAAAAAGCTCTAAAAAAAACAACTTAACACTGTACCTGCCTAGTTTAAATCAACAGTTAGTGACTAGCTGGTGAACATATTGGAGCATTTATCAGACCCACATATTTGTCGTTATTATAGGTTTCTTTGGTTTGCTTGCCTGCTTTATGCTCATTTTGTGTTTTGTTGTTTGATCTTACCTTATTAAATATGATGTACTGTTAAAAGGGTAGGCGTTATAAGCTGCACCTTCAGCCTACACCTTTGTCAGATTGCAGAAGTGTCTAAGTTGTGTTAAATTACTCTACTGTGATGTTTTTGACTGCATGATTATCTGCCATTTTTGGTTAGAAGCTTTGTATTTATTTGTACGGATTTATAGATTTATACAGAAACAGTCGTTGGCTGACATAAATTTTGAATTCTTCTCAGTATTTCCCTGAGGAGTTGGCAGAGACCAAAACAGATTTAGAACAGAATATGTGGATTGAGCATAAGATATATGGAGCTTAGGAAATATATGGAGCTGTAAAGGAGCGTTGGTTTCCGTCTACTCGGTGGTGTTAGATCAGAGCTCTTTTGGAGATGCAATCAAAGTTTTTGACATCTTAACTCACACCTCTGGCCCATGATAGAGCTTTGTTAACTAATACAATGCTCAAGCTAATGATCAGGTGCAGGCATACTGTATATGAAGTGTGGGGTTAGCTAGTTGCCCAGAAAATTGATTAGATGAACAGGATAGGACTGGGCAATATATTGATATTATATTGATATCATGACAGGAGACTAAATATCATCTTAGATTTTAGATTCATTATGTCATGATATAGCATAAGTGTTGTCTTTTCCTGCTTTTTAAAGCTGTATTACAGTACAGTGATGTAATTTTCTGAACTTACCAGTTCTTTTAATTGTCTTTACCCACTTAGTCATTATATCCAAATTACCGATTAATATTTATCAAAAATCTCATTGTGTTATATATGTTATACTGTGAAAGCACCAAGTCATCCTTACATAAGGCTTCTGCAAGTTTTTAAAAAGTCTATCCAATCCAATTATCTGAATTTGGGGCCTTAGAATGTCTTGAATGAATGAATTATGAAGTTAATGTTACTTTCATGAAGATGGATTTAACTTTAACAGTCTTGCTAGTAAATGTATTTCTTGGAAATGATGACACTGTAAAGACTTCAAAGTGAAAACACGAATGCAAACTTTGCATGTACGTTTTTTTGCCAGTATGGATGCAAAATAGGTCTTAAATTACATTCATAATGGTCTTAAAAGGGTCTTTAAAAAGCCTTAAATTTAGCTTAATGGCAAGACACTGCGACAATATTGTTACCGTATCAACATGGAGGTATTTTATCAAAACTTTCATGATATATGATTTTGTTCATATCTCCCAGCCCTAATCACTTCCCCAAAGATCATCCTATGTTTTCACTATGAATTTACAGCATGTTATTTTTGAGAAAGTGTCCATATTGAGACATATGTTGTATATTGCAACATAGCCTAAAATTTTTGAGACATTATTTATAAATCATTGGTCCAGCCTTAACTTCTCAGTGCAGGATAAGTATGTTTTCCAGACTGAGAAAAGCAGGTATTTTAATATAAAATAGATACAGAAAACATTTCAAAACATATATTTGACATAAACCAAGAAACACAATAAACAAATTTAGGGAGTGTATTGACTGATTGTAGATCAATCAGGATTGCAGTGATGAAAGACTACTGAATGAATCAGAGCTTGATGCAATAATCCAATGAGTTTGCTTACGAGTACACACAACACAGCCCCCAGTCTCTGATAGATGATTAGTCTTGATACATGCCCTCAATAAAAAAGACGTATGCAACCAACACGACTGTTTTGCTGTGCATACACGGTCAAAACAGCAGCACACTAAGTCTTTCAGTGACACTTGGCTCTGTAGATTTAGGATGTCTTCTTGCACTGGCCCACTTGTTTCCTAGAGGGTAAAGCCGGTGCTAATCATCATTAGTATAATGATTCTGAAGTGTCTGAGGGGACTCTGGCTTCTCAGGTGCCCTATCAAAAAGTTCTCTAAATGCTCGACTGGGGTTATATTGTTATTGAATACTGTGGGCCTCGGCTTATGGGTAACATTACATTAATGTCATTCTTCTCAAACCACTGGGTGTCCACTCATGCTTTATTAACAAGGATATTATCATCTCAGAGCGCACTGGCCTAATCAAGAAAGAAATGCACCATGGGAAAAAACTGATGAGTCAGAATGATTATTTTAATAGTGATTAGAATTTTCCTTTTGCTTAAGGGATAATTGGATTGATTCAATTCCAGGACTTACAGCCCACTCAAACACACAGTTTAGCAAATAATAGTGAGCCCCAGCCTTGATGCTACCTTTATTTATCTTGAGGTTTCCTGACTAAGAGATTCTATAGTTTGCTCTACGTGTCAAATTTTCTCTGTAGTGGCTGTGTCTGCTGGGTGCTCTCTGCCCTGTGCGGGGGAGGTAGCTTACTGTAGGGCCTGACTGTCATGTCTTAATGAAGTGTCTGCTCTTTGTAGCAGCGCTTGGTCACATCCAATTAAACCATAATGTACTTGCGTATGCATATACAAACAAAGGACCAGCTACTGTAACATACACCGAGAAGTGCGACTCACTTCTCTTAACTACTGCTATTTGGACTATTTCTAAAAAATCTGCTTCATTTATTCATGATTAGGGAAAATTAGAGCTTCCCCCATTGCACCTAAAAGAAGAAAACTTTCTTTTTGCTAATTGGAGACAAATTTTCATGGATTTTTCTGGAGGTAACGTCTGACAACTGCAGCAGATATTAAGGGCACTGTAGAGGGCACTATACCATGTTTTATCTACTGAAAGGGCACTCTGGAGGGCACTTAATCACATTTTTGTCCACTGGAAGGGCACTCTAGAGGGCACTTTACCACGTTTTCTCCACTGGGAGGGCACTATAAAGAATACTAACATAGGACATCCAATAGGGCACTTTTGCATAATTTTTTCAAATATGGGAAGTCCATCAATTTATGGACATCAGTGAAATATAAGCATTAGGTACCAAATACATGACGGCCAAAGCCTATACAACATGTGTTGCTGCAGCTTTTTGAAGGGCCGGTGGACAAAATGAAGAGGAAAATGTCAAGCTGTAGAAAGATAGCCTTTAATACCAGATGATGCTTAATCAAAACCTCTCAAGAGATTACGCCCTATGTAGCTGTCACCCTCCCAGTGGAAAAAAAAAGAAAAAAAGACGAAAGCCTGCTATCTGGAAGAGCCATTGAGAGCTCTTGACAGTGATGGATCCTCACCTGCATTGCTCTGTATTATCAACCCCGGCCAGCACACATACAGTATATAAATCTCCGGAGCGGTCATAGTCTGATGCTGCCATCCGCCACCAGTGCTGTCTGTCTGCGGGAACATCCTCCAAAGTTGGTCCTGGCTCCGGCATCAATGAGGAGACACAAGGACAGAGTACTCCAGGGGAAAAATGTTGTATGAGAGGGTCTCATGCAGTATTTACAGTTGGTGTACAGAATTGTTACTGTTTTGGGAATTTATGGAGTGTGTAGAGCACAAATTTTGGTGTGAGGTTTACCATCAAACAGTTAAGAACTGAGTTTTACTTCAGTCAGTGTTTGTAACTTTCATCTGCCTTTTTAATGTTAATGCTCAGTATTAATTGTCAGTTCACTCAACTAAATGTAGCAGACACGCTACAACAGTGGTTCCAGAGTCATTTTTAAAAGCCACAACAGACCTATTCATCTATTGTGATTTTTTTCAGTTTTTAATATGGTGATTCCACTATTTTATGCTTATTTCATTCCCTTTCATGTCTGAAAACTTGATATGAAAAATAGTCATCAGGGTTTTCCATTGGCTGATGCTGATATTTAGAGAGGTTTGGTGCCAATATGTAATGGTGATATCAAAACAAAGAAAAGTCATGTGTATTAAGATCTAACATACATGGTTGTTTTAGCCAGCAACATGTTGCTTTAGATGTAATTTGTGTTATTTAATGAAATAGAAATATACTCCACAATAATGCTAGCGGCAAATTAATATCATCATGCTACCATGCCAGCAACAGCATTTGCAAGGGTAACGTGCTAGCATGCAGATAATTTTCACTATATTTACCATTTTTGTTTAGCCTGTTAGTATGCACACATTTCGCTAATTTGTACTAAACACTAAATATAACTCAAATTGATGCAAATGTTAGTATTGGAGCTATTTGGTTATGAACCAAAATATTGGATAAATTGATGTTTTGATCAGGTAATGGCACAGTCCTAATTAGTAGAATTTATACTAAAGGGCATTTAAAATGTCATGTCAGGCTAGTAAATCTAGCAACTCACTTGTCTGATCAGGAAAGGGGTCAAAAAAAGAATTAAACTATTAAAATATTTTCAATAATCGATTAATCATGTAGTACTTTTTCATGCAAAATAGCATAAAATGCTGTTTTTTAGCCTCTCAAATATTGAATTTTCAGGCTTTTCTCTGTTTTATCATATTAACTGAATAACTTTGTGGTTTTGTCTGACAAAACAAAACAATAGACTTCGAGAAATTGGGATGGACACAGCCCTAGATTAAACATTAACTTTATTCTTTGTTGTTATTTGATAACAGCTAATAAATATAACAGTTTCTACAGGGGAAAGTAAAACTTGCTACTTGCTACTAAAAAAAAGCATTAACGTTGAACCCTGAGGGATCTTGAATATATGTAGAAAATTTCACAACAGTCCATCCAGTAGTTGACAAGATGTTGCATTCAAAAGCAGAAATGTCAGTTTCTTGGTGGCACTAGAGAAAAGTCAGGGGGGGAAGTCATTTGGATACATTGTCTGACAACCGTGAATGTCGACACAAACTTTTATGTCAGTCCGCACAATAGACGTGGAGCTGTTTCCCTGAAGTTAAACTTTTCTTTGACCTGCTGGTGCCACTAGTCAAAAAGTCAGAGGATCACCAGAGTCTTGCTCTAGAGGTCTTGAATATCGAATATGACGATGACATTAGAATCATTGTCTTGTATTTTGGGCTGATATGGTATTTCTTAAACACAGCAGTAATATTTGACCTCATATGGCATTTCATGCTTGCCATGTTTCTTTCATAACCTTTTTTAGCGAAGCGCAATTTCTGTTTTATAGCTTGTTGCTGGAAATTCAAGAAATACAGATTATAGCCTGTTCCTAGGGAGAATGAATGGCCACTATGTCACATCATTGCCACCAAATAGCCAATTGGCCCCACTATTTCTGAATTAACCCTAGGTGAGGTGGGTGTAATGGCCATTCAGGGGAAGTGAGGGACATTCAAAACACATTGTGTGGGCCATTTCATTTGCACTCACAGCACATGTTTCAGTTCCAGCTGAACTGGCTTGTAGTGGCTCTGTTTGTCTTGGTCCCTGAGACGAGGGGCAGAAACCCAGCCTCTCTATAATTCACTGGGATAATCGAAGATTTGACATGCTGCACTGCTACACCTTCAGTGCAGCGTTGGGTACCTGCTATGGCCTCCCTCGCTGGCTCTTACAAACACTATAATAAACTTAGTGTCACAGTAATCTTGTGGTGAAAAATCTTCTGCAACTTAGTACCCAATAACTGCTCCGTCTGCAGCTTCTCTTCTTTTATAATCATCCATGCACTATGTCTCTTTATTGTATCTGGTACTACCTCCAGGCATTGTTGTGATTGTCTTGATACTGGTAGGGATTATTGTTTTACAAGCTAAGGCTGCAATAAGTCTGCGCAGCCCAGATTTAATACTAATCCTGCATGCATCAATATTCAGACCTGAGACTTATCTCGGGTATTAAGCTCTCCTCAGGCAGCTGCACACATGCAGTGCAGGTTCTTTAATTGTGATACATGATATGATACTCTGATTTGAATTTAAGGATGGCTCAGTCTTCATTTAGTTTGAGATGTGTGGTATCTGCTTTTAAATTTTGACACTGCCCCTCTGATCTTCGGGGTAGATTTTAATGTGGGTAAATCTCCAACAACACCACACGTCTAAAACCATCATCAAAAGAGCAGCCCCGCAGCTTCATGTTCTAGTTCGACCCGTTTGTAGTGAATTAAAACTTGTATATTAAAAAAGCTAGATGAAGCATTAAAGCCTGTTTGAAGTCAATAATGATCAGACTGATCGGCACCAGTCACTGAGAACTTTTTTGTTCAGGTCACATTTTATTTGCACCTCAGTTCTTCTGTTGCTCTTTTATTTCATTTTATTGTAGCGCTACATGAAAACTGCAAAAAGCACACGAAAACATAACATATATCTGTTGTATGACCTTTAATCAAAAAATGTCTCCAAAAAATGAAAAAGAATGAAAGAACACACTTCTGAGAATAACACACTGAGTGATTCTGTGCACGTGCTGGCCTCCAAATAGCATGACTGACACTGAATCTTCCACAAGCTTCAACAGAACTTGGAGCTTCTCATAACTTGAACTAGGGCTGTGACATACTGTATAGTTAAAAGCTTCATTCATAACACTGATATTCGAATTATAAACCCAGTATCTCTGCACAGTTGCAGATAAAGTTTAGGCTGCACCAATGTTATTATTATACTATTTCCAACAACTCCACAGTGTTGTCCAAGAGTCAAAATGTATTTTAAAAAAGATAGATGTAAATATTTTCAAAATATTGTGCTTCAAACCATATTTGCTATATGCAACTGTGTGTTACTGTGGTGACAAAACTGCTCTCTTACAGCATTTTAAACTACATTAATGTTGACGAAAATTATGAATTACGTTCATGAAAGTTTATGAAAATTAAGGATTTTCTTTTCTTCTTTTCTAACGTCATAAAATATGATGACAGAAATTCAGAACCTCTTTTGGAAACCCCTACAGAAGCTTTGAATGTTTCAAAAGAATGACATTCGGCACAGCCCTGAGCTGAACTTGTAACTGCGTGATTCCACTGGGTACCAGCGCCTCGCGTTCCTGATTCTACCAGAAGCGCCACGTCATGGCCCAGAAGGGGGTCTCTGCTCTGTTCCAAGGAGAATACGCGCCGAGTCTATTTTTGACGGCTGCCGTGTCAGTCGGCACAAAACAGATCGAGACAGGCAGGAAGTCAGGCACGGGAACGGCAGCGAGAATCCAGTCAATTTTCAAAATAAAATACCCCATGTAGATTCCAGATCATAAGAACAGACAAAAAATAAACAATTTAACTATCTAGCCAAATTATCCAAGAAGCACAAAAATCACTTATTCCTCAGGTGAAGGGCTCATTGCATGGGTCAAACAGTCTTAGTAAAAAGTCAAAAATGCAAAAATGCAATTTGACTTCTTACTAAGACTGTCTGACCCATGCAATGAGCCCTTCACCTGAGGAATAAATGCAAAATACCTGAAGCATCCAAAGAGCACCTGTATTGTGACCAACAGCAAGACCCAGCAGCGCTTCCACTCTGTTGTCTAAATCAGTCAGGGGCATGAAACTATAGAGGAAGGATCAAAACCACACTGTTCATGCAACATTCCCAGTGAAATCAAGGCAAAAGAAGCAGTCTTCAACCTTGTTTCCCATTTTCTTTAAAGCCAGAAGGTTTGCCAATTTACACATTAGTGTAAAGGGGGCAGTGCATGGTGAAACCAGGAACAACATTGTCTTTTTAATGCTCTTGTCTTTAGACAAGTGAAGTTCAGTTGTGGGACAGACACAGAATGGAAAAAGTGGCTCTAATATATATTTTCTTTTAGGTTTAAGTGTGCTGACTTTTAAATGTCAGTATCATTAATTTAATTGAAGGGCTTCTCCTGCAGTAGGAGGTCGACAAAAAGAAACAAAAATACAGTACACAAAACCGGCACCAGAGCAGCTCTCAACAGTCAGTCAGGTCAGACATACCAGCTGTTGTGCTTCTTTCCCCACAGAGAACCTGTAACATGAATTTGGTTTCACCTCCTGAGTGGTGCCCAAAATCAGGTTCAGCGTTTTAGCGGGAGGGACGAGAGTGGAAACAAAAGCAGAAGCGTGTCTGTTGTTTCTAACAGAAAGATGGTCGTCAGTTTCCTTGCAGTTAAATCTCAGTTTTAAGTTATTATGCAACAGACTGCTCACAGTGGTACAGTGAGTTGTTTTTGATTGACAGGCATGCACTCAATTAGTCAAAAGGCACTTTTCTCGTCAACTAATGGAAAAACTGCAAGCATGTAACAGAAAAGCCAGAACTGGAGCCTGAATAGCTGGCAGTTAAAATTAATGGTCCCGCTCATTTTATTGCAGAATAAAAAGCACAGGTTGACTTTGTTTGCTCATTTCGTGAGATTAGGAGTTGTACCCATCTGTGTTTGTGCTGGTGTCAGCCGGGTGACCACGACTCACATATACACACACCACTCTCACTGCTGCATCCGTCATGAAATTCATGATGGACTTTTGTTTTTTTCTTTTTTTTAAAAAAAGATGGATTTAATTGCTTTGTGTCTGTACTGGAAAGTCATGCAGACACAGAGAAGATACCGGGGTGTTGGAGGTAAATGATGGGCAATTAGGCCACCAGTGATATCACATGACAGTTAAATGAAATGCCGAGTCTGATGTGAGAATGATACAAAAGTGGATCCGTGTTATGTTAGAATTAAATTGTCATGAAAAAAGTGAATTCATGATTTTGAAAAGGCCCAAAATAAGAGGGACTTCTGTTGTCCATCTCTTTTTCTTTTCTTTATTTACTTACCTGCTTTTGTGATTGTTGCACAAGTTAACTCTAATAATAACAACAATAATATGTTCTTTATTAGACTGTATTTAACTCTTTATTAGACCCTTGTTAGACTCCATTAGAGGGTAATTAGGAACACATTACAACAAAAACTGCACTGTAAACTAAAGTGAAATCACATATCTGTTACTTCTCCATAAATATGTGAACCAGATCTACCAAGTAAAGGCCAAAATTATACTGGCAGAGGAACATTTTGTCTGTGGGTGACTTCACTTTAGTTTACAGTCTAGTTCTGTTGTAATGTGTCCCTAATTATCCTCTAATAAAGTCTGATAAGAGTCTAATAAAGTCTAATACTGTCCAATAAAGACCATATTATTTCTAGTTTTTGCCTAATTTAACACTAAGTACAGCTTGTTACATCTTATCAGTGTGCTGTAACACAGCGCATAGTTCCCCTAAGCGTCATCTTAAAGATCTTCCTTAAAAAGAAACTGCAAACACATACAAACAAGCTAAAACATGGGAGTATTTCAGCACAGTTGGAAGTTTATTCTGTTCCATGTCTAGGTAGAATCTAATTAAAGCAGGTTTTGTAACATTAATATGCTTGCACTGAGTGGAGCTCAATGGGAAATTACTGATTTGTAGAGATGATTGTCCACGTTTCTTTCTCTCTAGTCTCCTTTTTGCCTTTGTATTAATAGGAATAGCTTGTCACATTTCTAACCAAGTGGAACTGTTTTCCCTCAACTCATCCGGAGGCAGATCTTATTGAAAGATGAAAACCAGATATCCTTTCTTTCTCATTTCTACCTCTGTGAGCTCACCAATTAAAAAACAGTCACATGCGCAGCAAACTGAAAGGTTACTAAGGAAACACACAGTGTTCCACATTAATGGGGAGAGGGATTAATCAGCAAAAGGTTCAGTCATGTCAGAGGATATTCAGCCTGACTGTCTCATGGACTTACTGCAGTGTTTAGTCTGAGTGTCAGTGCCCTGTGAGGTTGTGGTGCCTTCAATTATTCAAAGAAAGAAAACATCCTCGGGATAAGATTTCCCCTGCAATGCAGATGTATGGCATTGACCATCATGCTACTGAGATACTGTAAGCTTGAGGAGAAAAAGGAGCTATAGCTATCAAAAGGCTCACTTCACTGACAGATGCACTATTGATTTTTCTGGTTTTATTATATTTATTGTCCCTTATGAGAACACCTGGTGTCAACAGCTATCCAAGCCAAAGATAGAGAAAAATCAAAGTGGATAATCCAATGGCTGCATGTGTGACGTAACTAAGTGTACTTTATTACTGTATTTAGTTTTCAGGTATCTTTTTACTTTTTACCTTTACACCTTACATTTTCACACAAATATCTGTACTTTGTGCTTCATATATTTTCAAAAAATGCTTGTTACTTTATTTTTAAAGCATTATTGATTATTGTTATTTTGCGCTGCCTGCCTAAATCTATCTAAATGGATGAGACAATAACGCATTGAAAAGTCATTCCTTCGTGTATCCATCAGTGTGTATCACACGCAACAGACGTAAAAGAGGTAAAAGACAAGTAACAAGATGAAAATGATGCAAAAGATGTAAATGATTGAACAAGACCAAAACGAGATAAAAGACAAAACAAGGCGAAAATGAAATAAGAAACATCAGCAAAAATAGGTAAAAATGTTACGATTCGTAACAAGACGTAACAAGACAAGAATTACATAAAAGGTGCAAACAATGTAACAAGACCAAACCAACGTAAAAGACATAAGAAGAAAATTATGCAAAAAACAAAAGGCAAAAATGACGTAAAAGTCGTAGGAAGTCTAAACCAACCTAAAAGATGCAACAAGACAAAAATGACATACAAGACGTAAATAATACAACAAGATGAAAACGTTGTTAAGAAAAGTAACAAGACAAAAATGACAAAAAGATGTAACAAGATAAAATCATCGTAAAAGACATAACAGACAGAGAGGGAGACTCGACCGCAGAGAAAAAGGTGAGGTTCGGTTAGCTTTGCACAAAAACAGCAGGTAGAAATGTCCTTCAGCAGGTGACTTTTCACAATTATACTTTTTAAAAAGTGGAATCAGTACTTTTCTTACACACACATCTGTACTTCTACTTGAGTAAATAATATGTGTACTTTTGCAACCTCTGGTAACAATAACAATCACTTGATGAGAGCAGAAACAGGTTGAACTGCAGGATATGCAGATGGACAGCTCTCCTGTGCAGGATTTGTGTGCCTTGCTCTCAAAGTGAGGAGTGTGTGTTGTTGGAGGTAGGTGGTCCTGGAGTGTGTTGCCCCAGGCCCGGTCATGGGTTTGTGCCCACCCAGTGCTGACAGATGGCAAAGGAGGTAACGCTGTAGACCTGCGGTGGCCCCGGGCCCGCGGCGTTCACTTCCAGCGACAGACCATATCCATCATCTCAGCCTCACCAGGGGCCATTATGGAAGCTGCCCTTCAACACTGTGTCGTACACGTTAGAGTCCGTGTGACTCGTGGATCCAGACCACCTTGGCTGGGGTGAACACATGCACGCCAGTGTGTGTTGATGTGTGTTCACATGATTTGATGAATGTTTGAATGTTTTGATAGTTGACAGCAGGTGATTGTGCAGCAGGTACATGATGTGAACATCAGCCAGCCGAGGTACCAGGATCCCTCATCTTCCTTTTGTCTTTGCTTCTTTTAGCAGTTTGCAAGAATTGTCACAATCGGGGCAGGAATTCATGGTGGCCACAACAACCATGGCCTTATGCCCCCTTCAGTTTGGCCTTATGCCCCTCAGAAAAAGCCCTGCAGCCACAGTGGACTTGATGCCCTGCCCTCACTGCCCCAGCTGATTTTGCGGTTTTCTCCTCTGGCTCTTTTCTGTCAGTGCAGTTTTTAGACACCAGTGTGTTTTGTTGAGATTCTGATTGGGCAACATCAAGTGAAACACTCCACACATAACTAGTGGTGCGTTAGATTCAAGCCTGTTACGAACCTCTGAAAAACCAAGCTACTGAAGTGTGGTGCAGACTCACAGCAGACAGAGAGAGAGGACAAGAGACGACATGACGGGCACGAGAACGGTAGTGTCTAAATATGGACAGAAATTTAGATGTGATCTAAACTTTCTTTGACTGTTAAGCTTTGTGTTACTCTACCCTTCTGTGGTTTACACTGCAGACTGGAGTCTCTGTTAACAATGACAAATAGAGCCTTGATATGTGCACCATTACCACCAATGTGATGAAAATAAAGGGGATCCTGTAACTCATTATAACAAGAAACTTTTTCATTATTTTGAGATGTTAACTCATTATTCTGGGTAGGTTTCTCAATATTTTGAGATATTGAGTAAGTTGTCCTAGCCATTCAAATTGACCGTTCCTAAATCCTGCCCCTTTTCGAACCTTTGTCAGATTTCCCCTCTCATATGAAAGCGACATACTGTGTATTGTCATATCTTATGCTGGCATTAGCAAAAATTTAGCTAACAAGCTAATCCATGTGAGTTGTTAGCCAGCTAGCTAGTGCTTTCACCTATATCAAAACACTACCTAACTGGCTAGTTAATCTGCATCAGTCTTTAGCTAGCAAGTTCTCTAGCATTTGGCTAACATTTGCTAACCAAATGTCACAATATAGCCTATAAGTCACCTTTACAGGTTCCCCAGCAACATCTTGTAACCATCTTAAAAATTTGGTTTTCTTTTCAACACAGACAACCCCAGAACATACCATGTCTATGTACGGAGAAAGTTGACCAAGGTTCTGCTCGACTGTTATTGGAGCACAGAGCAAAAGGGGGCGGGACTTAGGATGGGTCAAATAATGCAAACAACATGAAAAGTACAAACCATTTAATAGGATGTCGTATATAAACTTAACTCTCTGCAACCCAAACTGTGACTGACCTCTAGTGCCCCTGTACATAGCAATAACAAATTCGGAAAACAATGAATAAAAATAAAATCATCCTTAACCATCCTTTCCCTAAAATTCATTATTTTGGTGGAGTCATTGTTTTATTTGATGGCCTTGCTACCCTGACATTTAGCTTTTATGCCCTCAAAAAACTGACCACCACCAAAGACCAAATAGCCTTGCCCCTAAATTGATGAAATTCCAGGCCTGGTCGCAGCCAGGTTCATTATACTTAGTGCAATTATTAAGATAAATAACCAAGCAGCATCTTTATTTTTGCAGGTTTTGTGCTGCTGGCAGCATTACAGGACGACTACAGATTGTCCCACTAAGTCTGTTTGGATGACAAGAATGAAACCTACGCATGTGTGAATGTTGTCTGTGTTGTTTTATAAAGTGTTGGATTGTGTGTGGCGGAGATACTGACACTGACAGCTTTACAGCATGTTTTATAGACCATATTGTTGTCTCTCAGGACATTTGCTGTTATGATTTGTAGAAACAGAAAATAGTCCTGGGCCAACTGTTGAACATAAGATACAATTTGTCCTGCAGTGCATCGCTCCCACCTGCAAGATTCTGCGATCAGCTGGTTTATACATGACATTCATGAACACGAGCTTCGTGCCAACTGCTCACTGAGCTGTGCTGAGCTGAGCGCTCTCCGTTTTTAAAAATAATTTACTCAAAAGCAGGTAAAGAGTGTCAGGTACAAACTGGCTTATGCATCTGAAAGCTCCTTTATTTATAATACAAGCACTGCGAGTGAAATTTCACATATTAGTTCTCACCAAAAGAGAAATAATATACTTGTTTTATCTTCAGATAAATCCCACAGTTTATCCCTTCAGTTGCAGAAAGAAATGAAACTTTACAACTAGAAGACCTTGACTTGAGGAGTGTAAATCTCTGTTTATCTATTTAATTTTCTGCATCTAAAGTTTCATGCCAGCCTGATAATTGAGTCTAGAGCCTTAGATTAAGATCTTGCTGTACACATATCAAGGATGGCTGGTTCTGTTCAGGGAGTAGCCACCTTGATCTGATGTTGAACAACAGATCAAGTACTATAAAGGCAAGTTTAGGGATGGAGGGGAGGATAATATACAGTTAACGTCATTACCGGACAGATTAAATTAAGATAAAGCAAATTCCAGGAGGTAGAGAAATGAAATAAAGGCATCCGCATGCCAGCAAATGAATCCTGTTAGTTTGTCAGACAAATGGACAAGAGACAGAGAAATGATGGAGAAAATGGCCTCGGGAAAGGAATATAAATCACTCGTCAAGCCAATAAGTGCTCATAATTTGAAGTTAAATTTGATTTAAATGAATAGGCTGACATTTTGGGAAATATTTGCTGTTTTCCACAAAATCAGATGTTCTCATGTCTGTACGGTAAATATGAAGCTACAGCCAGTTAGCTTAGCTTAGCATAAACAACAGCAACAGGGGGAAACAGCTGGCCTGGCTCGGTCCAAAAGTAACAAAGTCTACCTACTGTACCAGCATCTTTAAAGCTCTATATTTAATTAGTTTATTTGTCTATTTGATTTGGTAAAAAAGAAATAAAAAGTGTTTACAGTGGATTCTGGGATGCCAGACAACCAGGTTTTTTAGATGTTTTAGCCGTATGTAGCAGAGCATGCTTTAGTGAGCTCCAGGCTCACCTCAGCCCATCGTCTGGGTACGCATTCAGTTTTTCACCATTCAGCTAGTTTGGTACAAATATTGTAAGTTCCTATTCTTATTTGCACCACCCAGTCATGCTAACATTTTAATATCATAACATGCGTGTTACATCAATATTTTTTTTTTTGTATTTTATTTTTTATATGATAGTCTGTGTGCACCTTCGTAAGAATGCAGAACAAAAAAAAAAAATTTTTTTTCTGATGATAAGTTGGTCTTAGTGGCTCAGTATGAACTAGTTTTGAAAATCTGCAGGGAAGACTCATCACATTTGCAGCTGTATCAGCTGTGTATTCATGTAAATTGATGATCACAAAAAATTAAAAATTCTCTCTGCTTGAAGTTACAATTAGGCGAGAGCTGTGTTGTGTTTTTAATCTTGGGGTCAGGCAATGATCAGTTTGATAAATAACTTTTTAGGTTGTGGTTTTGCTAGTTTATCCGAATTATGACAAGACATCCAAAAGCGAGCCGATGAGTCACAGAATGTCAGGCACCGCACACAGGTAGGATAGCAAGTTTTTAGTTAGTCCTGACATGAAAGTGGTATCAATGTTTGCATTCTTCCAAAATATCAATTTATTCCTTTAATGGTCCAGTGTGTAAGATTTACTAACATGTAACCAACTGAGTACTGCTCATCTCATCCTCCCCTTCCAAACAGGACAAACCATGGTGGCCGCAAAACTAATGAAAAACACAAAAGTTGAGCCGCTGTTTGGTTTGGCCAGTGTAGGTTGGTAGAATCATGGAAATTCAACATGGCTGCCACTGTGAAAGAGGCCTCCTGTCCTAAGGTAACAAAAACACAATTCTTATTTTCAGCCAATTATACACAAATGGAAACATACTTATCAATATTATACTCAATTTCTGCCAGATTCTGTCAATATTCTGCCTTCAAAGCTGAATGAAACAAAAAGAAAACCATATTTTTGCCAGTTCAAAGCTGAATGACAAGTCAAAAGAAAAAAATAGAAATAAAATCAGTATCCATAAATAATTAAAAGCAGGTCCAGTCAGAAATTACAGTGCTGAGCCGTCTGGCATTACAACACTGCCACAGGGATGGATTAGTGATGAAAAATCAATTTGACTTGAGAGACTCCATAAATGGTGCACAATTTAGGCATTATTTTGATTTTTGATTTTTTTCCCACCCTGAATTTTATTTTGGTGATTTTTTTGTTTCTTTTCTTCTGAATGAGAGCTTCGCTCATTAGTTTATGGCGGTCACACTCGGCCCCTTTGTGAATGACACATGGAGACTGGAGGACAGGAATCTGATTATGATGACGCTCTGTGGGAGCTACAGGCGACCTGGTCTGCCGTTGTAGGGCAAAGCTGCTCTTCCTCTTTCCTCATGTCATGTTTTTGCAAACGTTACACACGGGAATTAGACCTGAGTACATTCATCTCGGCAGTGATGGCATCTATATTAGGATGACAAATTTGTTCCTGTCACCTGATGAGGGACTGGGACTGCATGTCAAGACGCAGGTAAAGTCAGGGAGACAGCGATTTGTGGCCTGAGCTGCATATCTCTTCCTCTCCTGCTCTGTCTCCTCCTGCTTTTTCTCAAAACGCACACAGCCACATGCTTAGATTTGTCATCTATTTTTAGATTTTGAGGCAAAGGAGCATAAAAATGAAGCATTACACAGTCACTTTGGATTGAGACGAACTATTTCCACAAAATGACAAGTGTTTGTATGTTAGCATTTAGATAGAAAGCGCCGTGATTACAAGCCATTCTCTGGTAATTGTCATTCCTCCCTCACTCACAGCTTATCCTTAGTGTATGATATTCCTCCTGGGCAGTTCCCTGCTCTCAGGCCAGATTACTACCAAGGCAGCTGCAGACACGCACAGAGCTCCAGATTCGATTTCAGATAACGAAAATATCAGGGCATCCAGAGGGGAAAATGCCTCAATGCCAACAGATTTCATTTATCGGAGAAGTGTGAAGGCGAGGATAAGGGGGAGGGACAAAGCAGACCATGTAATATACTTCTATGGAGCTGTGTTTATGCATAGGCAAGAGAGAGGAGATGAGAGAACAAGAGGGGGGGAGCGTAGGAGGTAGATGGAGGCAGATAGTGTTATGAATTTCATATTAAGATTTTATCATTTAGAGCATGTAGCTAACAGAAGGCATCCAGCTCTCTGCGGTGTAATCTGCTAGAAGCTGTATACGACATGGCAGCCGCTCAATGTGCACTCTTTCTGCACTGTGAGGTGACTGCAGGCACTCGTCCATATTGTGTGCACATTATTTATACGTCCCCGGTAATAAATAATACGCAGCGTGCTTGATTAGAAATCAAAATATCAACTGTTTATCATTCGGAGAGCAGAACGTCTTGAGTTGTATGAGAGGGTGAATTTAAGCACCAGTCACACATGGTTCCCTCTGAGTCAGTGACTGACATGCTGATAGTGTGACGCACGGCGCTGACTGGGAAATGAACTTTGAGTCCCCTCCCACGCAGTCAGACAGACAAGTTTTCCTGGTTTACCTCCCTGCCTGAGCCCGTACAATACGCCGCGCTAATGCAGAATCTGCATTAGGGCCACGCTGATGACTGCTCCTGGAAAATAAAGTTGAATTGGGGTCCTGAGGGGAACTTGAGGAACAGCTACAAAGCGGCGCCGCAGTGCCTTGAAGCAGCCACATTAAAAGGAGTCCTCGCACAGCAGTGTTCTCGCGTCCCCGAGAGGGACCGTGTTTTACGAGGGCATAGGCATGTGTACATTTTGAAGCAGCTCTTTATTTACTTCATATTGTGCAGCACAACTTTACACTTCTATGTTAGCACCTCGCTAAAATGTAGCTTTTCATTTCACACAACAAAAGCCTCTCTGGGCCTGAACATCAAGATAGAAATTGACCTGTCACTGCTCACTCTTTCCTAAGTCTTACTGTTTTTTGTTTTGTTTTTTTTCTTTATTTTGTTTTTTTTAAAGGAGAAATGTAATAAATTTAGGCTGTGGCACCAACAAGAATTAATTCATGGTTTAACTTTAAATTATGTTGCACCAAACCTTTAAACTAGTTTAAAATGAAGAAAGTTTACATCTAAAGCTGTCTTTATACCTCAGTATAGTTTTGATTAAATTTAATTCTGTGACGCCCAAACTTTAAACTCCAGTTTAAAAAGTATTAACTTTAAACTTGGCTGCCATTTTGAGATGGACTGTGGAAAATAATTCTCTACTGAGCCATCATGAGTAGGCTAACCAGACTAACCAACTAGCTTTTAGCTGGCTAGCAATATACAATACCAATATAATGGCTTTTCTTTGCTTTTTAGCTAGCTAGCAAACAATATAATGTTTTGTTAAAGAACACAGAGCACTGTAAAGTTCACGTGTCCCCACTTCTTTTATACTCACTAGGTCATGCACAGCACTTGAATTTATTTTTTAAACAATTATTTATTTAAATTTGGGTAAGCAAGCATCTTCATATTGATTAAACTCTATTTTATTTTGGTTTACATGACAAAATTTGTATTTACTGAACATCATTTTTGATTTTGCAACAGAGCTCTACTTTACTCATTTTAAACCCAGTTTTTCTAAACTTTGATCAGATCTAATCTTAGATTAAATTAATCGTTGTTGTGCAACCCAGTGTTACTGTATTCAATCATAAAATGAACATGATATGTCATCAGAGATTGAGAAATCATGCTAAACTGAAATACCAGCTTCTCCAACAACACGGCTACATCCGCTGTGTTCTCCTTTGAAATTTACAGTCCGGTCCGGAACGTCTGTTTTTGTTTGCCCGTATCATTTTTGGACAATGAGTAAGTGTCTGTTTATGAGTCTTAAAAATTCATTAATGATCTTTAAAAAGGAGTAGATGTCTATTACAGTTATTGAGCAATATGTTAATGGAGTCTGGCAGGCAGTGAGACAGACAGTCACTGTGTATTTTCAGAGCAGTGGGCTTTTTGGGGGGGGATAACGGGCTTAACTTGATATTGACAGACAACTGACAGTTATAAACAGCTGATCAACTTACAGGGGAGCACTCGTCATCACTCGTCAGTGTCAAACGTTGTGCTTGTCTTGTGCTTGTATAGGCTCACTGTCAAGGCAACGTGCCCGAGTTTCGAGTCTGGGGAGGAAGGGATGGGGGGAAATAACTCGATTCAATCATAGATGGTATATTAAATGAGGTTTGACCTATTTAATATGCCATCTATGGCTCTGACTTCTCTACTCATTTTCAACGAGATCTGTTGTTATATTTATTATATTCCACTGTCAACATTACCAACAACCTTTATAACAACCTCAGTAATAATGAAATCTAATGCTGTTTTGCAGACATACAAATTGAACAGATTGAATCCACCAGACTGTTAATGTGTAACAGAAGTAATCAAACATAGTATTTTCTTTAATCCCTCCTAAGAAGATTTGTTCTATTTTTTAAAAAAATGTATGTTTCGTTGTGTGACACAAATGTCATTGCGAGTCATCTCGGGAATATCTGCGTTCCTGTGTGACCTCACTTCTATGTTGTATGGTTCACCCACTGCGTGCTGCAGTGAAGGTGTGTGTGAAGCTGCCTCGCAGCACCTTGTTAGACTGTCTGGGGTGCAGCGACTCCAGCCTGGAGGAAGATGTATGGCGAGACAGGAACATGTGGGTACCAGGGGAGGCGATGGAGAGCCTCCGACCATTCTTTTTTTAATGACACTCTGATACTCTGCCTGAGGTCCAGTTGCAGCAACAGCTGCTTCGTTTTAAATAAAGCAAAGCCTCACTCCCAAAAGGGACGGTGTCTCATAACTTAGCAAGTGAAAACAGCTGTCCACCACGGCCAGTTTTACGTTATGGCACACACAAGCAGTCAAAACAGAAGAAGTACCAATTATTCAGTGTTAATTGCCTTTGAGAAATGCCAGCATCTTTTTTGCATGAATTCTCGGGTGCTGTGAAGAATCGCACTATTTTCAGAATGCACTCGGTGGCCTGCTTGTATTCAGAATAATAATGCATAATATAATGCCTCAGGTAATTACTGGCAGCTTTAAACAATAAAAATTGTGATGTGACCTCATGTTTCCATGTTCCCTAAATTGACGTGGTTGGAGTCAGAGAAGTCAGGATTGTTATTGGGAGAATCGGTTTCATTTATTGTAAAGTTGTGAGGATGCAGTACAGTTTTAATGCTTTGAAACAGACTGCTGAGACTGAGACGACTTCTTAATTATATATTTTTTGTATCTTCTGTCAAACAGGTCAAGCTGTGCGATTTCCAGATGAGTCATGTGTTTCTAAAATATATCACAGCACTATATATTTTTAATGCAAGACTTTGCTATTATGACAGAACCACGGCGGCTAGTTATAGTTAAAAGTGGGTGTGCAAGATTAATGGTAGGCAAGGGGAGGTTTGACAGGGATTTGGTTTTTTCTGCAGCAATGACAAATTGTTAAAAAATATACATATTACTAGTCGGAGTTAACTAAAGCTCCCTGTGCTCTCAGGGGAAATTTTACACCAAACTCCCTTTAAGAAATCTGATATTATAACAATTCCATACGTTTCTGCAAAAACACATAACTCTATAAACACAAGATAAAAGCTGTCACATGTCCATAGTGTTCTTGTGAATTCAGCATCAATATAATCCACAAAGTTAAACTGTATTTCTGTATAAACTTTACATTTTGGAATTTGTTGCCTCAATTCCACAGTCTCAGAAGACAATGGAACAGAAAGACAAACTGTTTCAGAATTTAAGTTTTCTCACTAAAATAGGTGCCAGATGGTGGATCAAATACACGGCGAATTAACCCTCTAGAGCCCTGCAGAATTCAAGTGTGTTGCTGCAGTTCACTGAGAATCCTCACTTAAATGAGAATTTTCCTACTTGACTGCAAAAAAACAAAAAACAGAAACAGCTCTATCTCTAAAAAACAGGAAGAAACTGACAGTTACAAGTGGTTTTCATTTGAAAAAAACACAATTTCCTCTCTAATCTGATACCAATTAGTAGCTCTTTAGACCAAATTTGATCCAACATATTTATAAAAACACAGCAGACAAAATAAGAAGTAGAACCAAAACTGCTGTAAAACAGCTGTGATGGAATGAATCTCAGTCTGCATAAAAGAAGAGAAAGTAACTTCTGTTGTGTTATATAACAAATATGTGATCCCCTGAATTTCTCTCTGTTTGCTTTCTGGGTCAACATTCAGAGTCCAACAACAACAGATCCTTTACAGGATAACGCTCAGCTTTTAAAGTAAAAGAGAAATGTCCCACACTTTACCCCACACAGCTAAGAACAAACAACAGTAATGTGGCAGTAGGTGGTGTTTTTGGCAACTTAGACGAGAAAAACTGCTTAATTTATATGTGGAAAAGGCTTAACCAGGTCAGTCGTCCCTACGGACTCTTCGTCACACTCCATTTTGGTAAAATTTCTGCCTTTTTGGTGAGGTTACACAGAACTCGTAGAGTTAGAGAATAGAGTGCTGTTTTTATTCTCACTGGAACAAGTTACCTTTGATTTTTAATGAATTCTACAACACAAAAGCAACTTATTTTTGCGATTTTTCTCTTGGAATTTGCCCCATGCATCATAATTTTGTAAAAACCTGCCATGAAATCAGACATTTTAGGCCACAACAACCCCCCCTCCCAAAAAAAAAAAAAATCCTGGTCTATGGACAGAACTATGTTTTGTGTGAGACCAGATGCAGTGCAGTTGTACAGATCATAGTAACACGCCTTGCTCGGTGAAACGCTCATTTTAGAGCCGACAACATTTCAGTAACTCAACAAGATATTCCCTGGGAAAAATAATGAAGCACCTGGTCTTGTTTATTGCTCTTTTGCATATATTTCTGGTTTGTTTATTGGCTGATGTGTTTTAGGCAGTGCCTGTTTTGGAGCTTTGTTGATCCATTTGCTGAGAATCGCAGAATCTGATGTAAATCCCTCTCAGCGAGGATACAGTAGAGAATATCTCCATTTTTACCCTGCTGGTTGTTCCCTATTGTTCATCACTCCACTCTCAGACAGACACGACTGAGTCGCAGTGGCAATCTGTCGTGTTACCATGAAGCCTCGCACCACAGCTTTTCTTTAATTGTTAAAAAGCCCAGAGAATCAAGATGTTCTGAACATGATAGGCTTTGAACATGATAAGCATGTTATATAAATATATATAAACCCAGCAGTGTTTTGTTGCACAGCCGAGCTGTGATGGCGATAGTGCCGTTCCATTGTCTTCCAGTCCTGCTGAAGTCTGTATCTGTGTGAGTCCACGATGTTGACAGCTTGGCAGACCAGCAGTAGGAAGAGTGTGGGCGAAGGCCAGGCAATACACTGAGCTGAACTCGCAGTCTTAGTGGCCCACACGCCTTCATTATTCAGTTGGAATCTATTGAGCATCTGGGACTAAATTATTCATCAACATCGACCTAGTTCCAGGGTGCTAAGTTAGATACTTGGATGTCATCAGGCGTTCTGATAAGAGCTGCTGCTGCAGTGTGATAGCTGCCATGGGTAAATTCATCCCGTGTCTAACCATGAGCCGTTTCTATCCGATGACCCACCGCCTGCCTGCCTGCCTGCCTCTCTCCCCTTCTCCCCCCTCCCCCTCCTCTCTCCCCCTCACTGGCACATTAATGATGTGTTGCTGCAAGAGAGAAGCTTAGGACAACAAACTCCTCCCAATTAGTCTGTGCAGACCACAACTCTGGTCAGATCTGGACACTAGCAGGCCACTATCAGTGTAAATCACTGCCAGCATGAGAAATAATGGCACACGGTCTGAGCAGGGACACACACAGAATACTGATTTCTCTGCTTTTAGGGGCATTCAGAGCTTCGGCTTCAAGGGCTGGTGCCAATTACAGGCAAGATGTAACATTTTTAACCGAAGTATTGGCTTAAAATGGAGTTTTGAGTGTACCTTGATTTTGATTTATCCAGGATTATCATGAGATAATAAAAGATACATGAGGATAATACCAAGTACAGTAGGTACAACCTTGTAGCAGTCAGGGATTTCTCTGACTTTGCACTGATATTATTCCCCATGTATTTGTTTTGACTCTGTCTAAGTTATAAAGGCCTATCATACCTAAAAAGTCTATCCTCTGTTAATTTAACTCTACCAGTTAAATAAAAAAGTAGAAAATGATGCAGTTTTTTTTTCTTTCAAAAAGAATTCAAGCTATCAAGCTGTCTAAGACCTATTATCATTATAATTATTAGAACAATACACTTGGTATTATGAAATAGAATAATTAGGGGCTAATTATTTCTTTTTGATTGCAATGCTCAAACCTGCTCTTTTGGAATAAAAGGTGGGATTAGAATGAAAAATTGCTATTAAAGACAAGTTAGCATTTTACATGTAAAAAAAAAAAGTAAAAGAAGTTCACTGTAAACCTGAATAAGTTAGCAGAAACCCAAAAGTTGGTGCTGAGCCGTGCTTTTGTTAGTGTTATGCGTACTCTTTGATTACAGCTAAATTAAAATAACTTATTTAATTTAGAATAATTTTCACTGCAATAAGTTAACAGACCTGAATAAATAAGTATAGTATGTAGTATATTTATATTACTACTACTACATCTACCCAAAGGAGTCTATTTTGAAATAATGACCTGCTCAGTGTACATTATCCCTTAGTATTGGTATATATAGTACGTAAAAGCCCATTATTTCATGTTTAGAAAACTTAATATAGAGATAAATAAAGTATTTTAGTATTTTAGTAAAAGGAAAGGCTACAGGCACATTTTTAAGTTAGTAGAACCTAATAAATCAATTTATAGTTATCACTTGTGCTAAAAAAAAAATTATGACACCAGTACCCATACCAGTTCCCCTAAAGTGATAATGATACCAGTAGAGTGCTCTGTGCGATACCTTTTTTACACCTTGCAGCTGAAGTTTTCTTCATCTTCTTCTTTTTAGTCATATTCACAGTTTTTCCTTAAATAAACCTTCAAACTTTATGCATTAATTTGTACTTTTGAACATTTTGGTGGCAAAACCATAAAAATAGTCTTTTTTTTTCTAGATCTGGGTACAAAAACGATTAAATGCAGTATGGTTTGACTGGAGAAGTTTAAACACTACTTGGTATTTAGTTATTTCAATTGATATCTTAAAAGTCCAGCCGAAGGTTTTACAGCATCGTATGGTTTTACATTTTTCTGTCAACAGCTTTAGTACTTTGAAACATGCACCACATATGGAGAGACTTTCACACAGTCCACCTCTGGTATCAGTGATTTCTTCCTTGTATGGTCTTGTCTGAAAATAGTGACGGCCTGTGGGGAACAGTTATCCAGCAGGACACATGCATCTAATGGATGGTGTGTGGTATATGGGTCGTGGACATGAAGGATCAGCCGTAGTCAGACAGACAACGATCTGGCAGGTTTGCGTGCAGTTTCAGTTTCAGTTTTGCAGCTTTTTGTGCATGATGATAATGTGCAGCTAAGCCATTTTCTCTTTGATTTTTCAATCAAGCCAGAATTTACTGGCTGATAACAGCACAGTCTTTTTTTTTTTTTTTTTTTTTTTTTTTTTGGCATTCTGAAAACGTTCTGGGATTTCCACCGGATCCCACTGAGCAACAGATTATTGACACTGAATTAAAAAAATCTAAATTTTATTATTGCCACCGATCAGCAGTAAAACAAGAGAATCAGCTTTGCAAAACAAAAGCTTACATTGGTGCGAAAACAGGGCTTACTAGGGAAAAAAAGAAAAACAGAAAAGAAAACAGTGAGCATCCTCAGTGGAATACATTACCAGGACAGCAGAGGCATGCTTCGGATAAACCCTTCAGATGCCTTCAGTGTCCTCCTGACTTTCAGCTCGTCTCCAAAGAGACATGTTGTGTGCCAGAGAGCATTCATCAAATTAGACCAGAGAGAAAACAATGTGAAAACCCCCGGCTCTCCATAGAGACATGCCGACAGGTTATCACAGAGAAGGTGTCTCTTGCTCTCGAGCGCTGGGGCAGCAGCACACAGCATCCTCTCTGAAGAGCAGCCCTCCCCCTCTTCCTCCACTCCCCTCCTCTTCCTCCCCCTCAGCCCGGGATTATAAGAGAGGGGAAAACATGCATTCAGGGGAGAAGTGTACAAATGTAGTGCATTATGGTGAAACCACCTCCATACAGCAGTTATTAGGGGGTGGCATTGGACGGCGTGTTGTTGAGCGTTAGCGGGGAACAGATAAGTGTTTTTAGGGTTGTAGATAACCTGGTGTCCAGCAGAATGAGACTGCTGACTAAGCTCCAGCAAAGCACATGCAGACCACGGCTCGGCCTGGACATCTCATTAAGGAGGAACATTATCAATCCTCCGAGATCGAAAAGCAGCGTGACAGTGCTAAAGAAAGCACCAGGGCGCCTTTGGCTGAGTCAGGTTGGAATTTCCTGGTCCACGTCCCCTTTGATGGTTCAATCAGTGCACGAGCCAAGGTCAGTCGATAGCTTTACTTCGCTATAAGGTCTGCTAAGATTTATTTATCTGTGCGTCTTTGTATATAAAATGCCTCCGGCACCTAAAGTATTTGAAATGACACTGCACTCAGAAACTATGAACATTTTCATGCATTTTGTATGAACACTAAAAGCGGATTTCTCTCTACAGTGTCTCTTTTCTTTCCACTTTTTCTGTGCTTCATGCTCCCAACTGTCTCCCCAGGTTTTCTCAGTACATCTCATAGGAGTGTGCTCTCTGCTGCTCTGAGCAGAGGCAGATAAATGAGCTGTGCTGTAGGTTCACCATGGCTTCAGCACTTTACCGCTAGATTAATGATGCTTTGCAAGCCTCGAGCTTTTGCTCTTAGCATTTTGGAAGTACCTTCATAAAATGAACTACAGGTACATCTTGTTTATACGCTTTTCTATTGGAGCGTTTTTCCTGTGGGCATGATGCTCTTTGCATCAGTAAACCTGAGTCTGCTCAGCTAACGAACCCTCCTAAAAACACACACTGTTGCTGGGAAACCTTAGAAAAAAGATGCCATTTAGATGAGGAAACCTCATTTTTATTTTTAACTCTTTAACAGGCACACCAAGAAATACATTTGCAAAAATTTATTTTTTAGTAAAAATATGTTCCTAGCTCTATGTTTAGCAATTTTTCATGTTTTTTTTTTCTCAGATGACCCGATCAGGGGGCAGATGTGTAAGTCAACCAGCTGGTTTACTTGCTCAGTTAAGGTACTACTAGTATGACCTCACAAGTATTTAACCTGACACACCAGATGGTTTGTTAGACTGAACCATCTGGGAAGTCATCCTCAGAGACTTTTTGAAAAAGAGCAGGCACTTTCAAAAAACATTTGGCAGGTGATTGTATGAATCATCTGTCTATCACGTCTAACACGGGTTAACTTCAGCCAATCAGCTCTTACTGAAGGAGAAGAGTGAAAACATCTTTCCCATTGAGAAAAGCCTCCAGTGCCGTTCTTTCAATGATGAAATACTCTCCAGCTCTGATATAACTGATGATATCACAGTATCTGCGCTAACCTCTTCAGGAGCTGCTATTGTTTGTTTGAGACGAGTCGCTTCCACCTAAAACAACGCCCGTAGCTGCCAGTAGTCCCTCCTAGGACGCTGATTGGCTGCACCATGTTTGGTGCGTACACAAACTTATAACTTGAAGCCTGGCAAGATGGATTCTCGAGTGATCTCACGAATCAAGTGTTAGGCTTCCATGGAATTTTTTAGTTTGTGCAACTGAGGTCAAAGTTTTTATTTAATGTGAAACATTACATTGAGTAGAATATGTTAACAATATTCAATAAATTTGTTAAAAAAAAACATTTTCTCATTATAACTTACATAATAAATGTATTGTAAAAAGTGAAATAGGCAAAATAATAAAATCAAAATCAAAAGATAACAGTAATTTGACAACATATACAAATAAACTAAATTAGCAAAATAATACATCTTAAACATCTTGAACCTCACAGAACTTGAAATACTATCCAAATGCAAAATGGAGAATCAACACATTTTCTTATTACATTACATTACATTTACATTTTCTTATTACATTTACACTAATTTACTCATTATTTTGAGATTCTGATATAATACTGTCTAGTATAGATCTATTGAAAGGGGGATGGGGTAAACCACATGTGATTCCATGGCTAACAGCTGTGCTAACAAAAAAAAACAGTTTTCAATAGAAAGAAATGGATAAATAAGAGAACATCCAGTGTTGGATTTATCATTATGGAAAGTTCAGGTTCAGTTTAAACCTCAAACCGGAGGTCACAGACTTTTTTTACAGATATCATACAGATAAATGGTATTGTCAGGTTTCTGCTGTTCAACAAAAATATAATCATTACTTCAACTTTAAGTGTCACTTGAAGTCATATCTGAAGAGCTGCTTCGCACCACTCATCTTGTGTTTTGCTTTTTTTTTCTCAGCTGTCAGACAAAGATATCTGTTTACAACATTTCCACTGAGTGGATATAATTGGCATTAGACAATCTATTCAGCCAGGGGAATAATTATAAACAGCCAAATATGAGTTCTGCTCACTTTTTATTACAGAAATTTGGTCAAAAAAGGTCAACAATGCCTGTTGAAGAGTTAACTCAAAATCAGCTCATGAATATCCTGTGTTATTTAGGGCAGCTCCTTTAGAAAGCGTCTCCAAAGATTTCGGTGTCCTTTTCAGACATCCCGGCCAAGCTACCTGTCAGTTTTCATCACGGTGGCTAAATTGCATGGTAAGCCCCACACATAGCCCACATTGAATTGTCACGGGTGAAGAAGAAGCCAAGCATTGGAGGGGGGACACCATGAATTGGTAATGTTATTGGATTTCAACCAGGTCGTGACCACATCAAAATGTTGACCTACACACTAATCCTGGCTGGCAGACTTGACGCTCAGTAACATGTGAATTCATTTTGGTGTTGATTCAGAGGCTTACATCCACTTCACACACAAGATTCATTTAAAAAGTGTAGCGCGAGGTTGATATTTTGATAAGATCACAGAAGGATTGGACACAGAGGTGGCTTACAGGCGCACGCAGATCGACACGCAGCCTTTGTCCTTGGAGGATGAGATGCGTATGACATTATTTTATGGTGTTATTATCTATCATGGTTCCCTGTCATTTATTTGAAAGCCTCAGTCAAGTTGCAATGCTACATTTATTCACTTTTCTTACAGTTTCTACATTATTATGAACTATAAATTCATCACATAAACAACTGGATTTGGTGTCTGCACCTTTTAAGCTATCATATGTGACATTTTTGCATTAAAATGTCTAAAAACATACATATATGTTTTTTATTTTGTTTAGTTGGGCACCTATATTGTCAAAAATGTTTCAAACAGTCTTCAAACTTAGAGAAATCTGTTATATAGTCAAGGTAGGGGTGTGTTTCCTGTGCATTTAACTTTACAATAATGACTATCTTGTGAAGAGAAAAACAGCACTGCTAGGCTAGCTGTTTCCCCTTTCTTTATGCTAAGCTAAGCTAACCGATTGCTAGTTTTACATGACAGCAGTATCAATCCTCTCATATGACTCTGCAAAAGAAATGCATATGCTGATTTCTCATAACGTCAACCTATTGCATGTTTTTTTTTAGTTTGTAGGAACCTTATATTCATTATATTTATCCATCTCCTTAAAGTTATTGTTAGTACATCCATATAATGTGATTTTAAAGGTCACAAAAAATGATTTCGGTTCATAAACTCAAATTATATATCAATATTTTCTCCTGTCTTTACAAGCAAAGCAAAAAATAGATGAATCATATGTTTAAATTGTACATTTATCTCATTCACAAGTGATGTCGGCTTCTTTAATTAGAAACGAGAGTGGTATCAGTCTGCTTATGTAACTGTCTGCGAAGGAACGCACAAACTTACAATGTCAAACTATTTCTTTACTGTGATAAAATGCATGTTTTTTTTGTTAGTAGCAAGTTTATGTTTATTTTCTTTATTCAGTTCCCGACGGTTATTACAGAACGTCCATGTAATGTAGATTTTTAAAGGTCAGAAATACAGTAATTATATCACTTCATACAGTAAATGAATCATGGCTCTAAATTGTACGTTCATCTCATAAACAAGTGATGTCTGCTCCTTTAATTAATAAATCACACACTGTCTTGTAAAGAGATAAACAAATATCCATATTCATTATTGGATTTTACTGTAATGATGAAGTTTAAAGCCTCAGGCTGAAACTCTCTGACCCGAATGTGAAGACAGAAATTTATAAATATATCTCGCTCTTTCCCCCTATTTCCAGTCTTTATGCTAAGCTAAGCTAAACGGCATCTAGTTTTTCCATGACAGTGGGATCAATGCTCTCATGTAGCTTATTTCCCATAATGTCAAACTATTTCTTTAATGTGATAACTTACCGTTATTACAGTACGTCCATATAATGTGGATTTTTAAAGGTCAGGCATAATGATATAATTTCAAAAACTTAAACTATATATGATTTCCTATGATTTTCCCCTTTAATTAATAAAATCAAAGACTGTCTTATGAAGAGATAAACAAATATCCTTTTGGACAGTGCCAGACCAGCTGTTCCCCCCTGTTTCCAATATTTATGCTAAGCTAAGCTAAGCTAAAGAGAAGCTAGTTCTACATATGAGTGGTATCAATCCACTGCATAAGCTTATTTCCCGTAACATCAGCCTATTTCTTTAATGTGATAAATTGCATGTTTTTCCAGTAAGAAGCACGTTTACATTTATTATATTTACTTGCATCTTTACAGTTGGATTTTTAAAGGTCAGACATAATGATACGATTTCATAAACTCAAACTATGTATTGATATTTTCTCCTGTCTTTACAAGCAAAGCAAAAATAATTGAAATAGTTTAAATTGTACATTCATCTCATAAACAAGTGATGTCTGCTCCTTTAATTATAAAATCAAAGGCTGTCTTGTAAAGAGATAAACAAATATCCATATTCATTATTGGATTTCGCTGCGGTGATGGAGTTTAAGGCCTCAGGCTGTAACTCTCCGACCCGAATGTGGAGACAGAACCGTATAAATATGAACGGGCGTACACCTCCACTCAGGTTATTCTATGGGGAGTTAACCTACATCTAGTACACCCACATCACATTGCTTCCTCTTCTCCGCTTGCAAATAAATCTGAAGGACAGAGTTGAAAGGAGAGGGAGGGAAGAGGAGGGATGTGAGACGTAGAGACGGAGAGAAAGAAGAGCGGTAAGGTGGGAAGAAGAGAGAGGGAGTATTGATTCCTTGATTCCCGTACCTCTGCCAGTGAGTGCAGAGTGTCAAGATCTCCCGCCAGGAAAAACAAATCACAAGGCTGAAGTGATGGATGTGGCACTCCAGGATCTGGCGGTTTTGCCATCTGGATGGCCGACACTGTATATCAGCCTCATGCACAGCAAATTAAATTTACATTTGGACGGCTTCCCCGGGCCTCACCCGGCACAGATGCACCAAAAACAGCCCTCCACCACAACTCCCTTAATGGGTTTGATCTATCATTTCCAGGTCTATTATGTAAAGATGATGTTGGTCCGTGTTCAGAATGTCAAAATGATGTTACAGTCACAATAAAATCACATTATATGCAGCCAAATGGATGTTAAGCAAAATGACATCACCTTTAATTTCTTTAAGATGAGTCAATACTAATCCAACTTGCAGATATATTTTGATGCACAGTCAAACATCAGCGAAATAATAGCGCAAATTGAATAAAACCCCAACTCCATCTTCATTTTTGCGACCTAATGCATTTCTTACCCCTTTTTCTTTTTTCATTTTGCGGCTGTCACATGCACAAATACCTCAGAGTTTGAAAAATCCTATACAATAAATATTCTCAAGCTTGCATTTGAGGAATTTAAAAATATTTGCACAAAAAAGGATAAGTAGAGGCGCAAGGCTAAATATATAGCAGGAGGTTATTCTGCTTAGCAGCGCTCCGTAACCGAAAAATCTAACCCGGCCCTGAAGAGGCTGCCATGCTTAAATGAAATGACCTTTAACGCAGAGCTGATCAAATGGCCTGGAGCAAGACTATAAAAGAACATTGCAGTATAATGTTTTACAGTGTACTTTTTTCTGGTCTTTTGTTTGCCCTTTCCTATTTTCCAAGAGGGTAAAATGTATCGTGTTTGGCAGTTGAGGAAGTGCATCGAAAACAGTCTAAAATGGATTTGGTGTTAGAGTAGATGTGGCAGCAGAATAATGAAGCACGTCTATATATATATTTGTGCCATGGCTTTGGTCTATTTTGGATGCTTATTTTGTAAAAGAGATACCGAATCACATTGAAATAACAAATAGAAAATATTGATTTGAACCTCTGCTGCTCTGCCCTTTCTTTTCCCATCTCTTTTTTTTAAGCCTTCATGGCTGGTTGTCCTCTAAATGTCAGAGGTGTTTTGTGATGGCTCTTAACAATCCCTTGAAGGGCTATGCAAAGCCACACACACTACAGCACAAATTGAGCATGCGGGTTGACAATTGTGCCGTGAACTTTAGCCCGCGCTGTTCCTCAATAATCAGATCTCGTTTCTGTAAGGATAGTGTTGCCTGGAAAGCAGTGCAGCAGCTGCTACAGCGCCAGGCGGCGTGTGGACCGTGTTGACAGATAAATCCAGCAGCCAAACAGTGTAGCTGTCTGGATTCACATCTCATCTGTCCCGCTCTCCTTAACCTAACCCTCTGGAAACACCACTGTTGGTAGTCTGAGTGGGAGCCATCTTACCCCACTGATGCAGCTAAGTATTTCATGCCCTGTGTTTCTCTCTTTGCAGACAACAGACGACCTGCTGGTGGCATCAGCCGAGTGTCCGAGCGATGATGAGGACATTGATCCCTGTGAGCCGAGCTCAGGTGGGTTAGGTTAGTCATCTCTTTTTATTCTACTTCTCTCTGGGTGTGTCAGTGTGTCTCTGTGTGTCATAGCCCACCCCCACCAAGACACTCCAGGCTAACACACAGTGTTTAAATGAGCAGATTGGAGTTTTAGTTAGAGCCTGAACACTTGAACACTCACAGGCAGAGTGTCTCTTCTCTTCTGGCTGCCACTGACTGCATGATACAGCGAGCTGGAGGCGATCCATTAGGACTGTCTGGGAAGCTTCCATTCTGCCACAGAGAGTGGTTTTACTGGTTCTTATATTTCAATGTAGGGGGACATAAAATATAGATGCAGTCGAACTTATAAAAGGCAATAACTTTTTTATTTACATTCATTTATGAGCAGAGTATTCATGCTCTTTTAATGTATGCAGCTTAGTGAACAAGCTTATCTGGACAGCCTCAGGCTACAATGGACAATTTAAACTTAGGTCAGCAAGGCTAACTTTTTATCTCCAGTATCTTAAAGGACCAGTGTGCAGGTTTTGTTAGCATCTAGTGGGGTAGCTGCAGATTGAACCTCAGCTACTGCAAAACTTGCAAGTTTCAGAGATTAATGATTGTTGTCATTGTAGAGTAATCTGTTGATTATTTTCTTGATTAATCCATTAGTAGCAAGAGCCCAAGATGATGTCCACAAATGTCTTGTTTTGCCCAAAACCCAAAGATATTCAGTTTACTGTCATAAAGGAGTTAAGGAATCAGGAACTATTCACGCTTAAGAAGCTGTAATTAGAGAATTTTTACTTTTTTTCTAAAAAAAAAAAAAAAAAAAACCTAATTAACTAACTAATTAATTGATTATCAAAATAGGCGATCATTTTCTTTGTATATGGTGCAATATTTTCAATATTTAATTCTGAATTCATCCAAAAGTATTCAAAAAAGATTTAATTTTTTGTATCCATTAGATTACATTACTAATTAGAAAAGTTGCAATATAATTTGTACATTACATTACAAAGTAATCAGACCCAATCCTGAACTTTTCTTTGTACAGCATCATCGAACAGTACCACAGTTACTGTGGTCAAAATACATTAAACCTGAATTGCGCCACTTTTTTATTTCATGATAATACTAATAATCGGATATTTGAATGATATACTGACAGCTGAACTGGAAATGTGTTTTCATTTCAGATATCTGGTCACCTTAGGCTACATCCAGCCGCCGGTTAGCTTAGCTTAGCACAGAGACTGAAAACAACTAGCCAGTCCAAAGTCTACAAAAGTCACCCACCAGCACCTCTGAAGCCACATCTGGGAAGTCACCACATCTGGCCGAGAAATAGTGACCACATCTCTCCCCATAAAACTACAATGTGTCATTTTCATACTTCTGTTTCTGTACAAATTACACAAATAAGATATATAACTTATTAATCGGGGAGCTCTACAGGTGCTGGTAGGTGGATTTTGTCATGTTTGGGCAGAGCCAGACTAGTTGTTTCCCTGTTTTCAATCTTTATGCTAAGCTAAGCTAACAGGCTGCTTGTTCTTGAATCATGCTTAGTGAGACATGAGACTGAAATCCGTTATCTTGTGTAACTATCTGCAAAATCTTTTCATTTAATATGAAAATTATTTAATAGGATTAATTGCTTTTTCTTTTCATTTATTAGCAAGTTAGCAACAGATTAGCTGCTTCATCTGATTATTAACAGATTTAAAAGCTTGAGAACTGATGTTTTTAGCTTCCACCCATTTAGACTTAACTCACCTAACACCAGATTTTTTTTTATAACAGATCTTTCTCAGAGAATTGCATGCATAACTAAAACTCCACTCTGCTCTTGGTCTGTTATGTGTGTCAAAGCAGCTGTTTTTTGCTGTGTTTTAATCGTGCACCTTTTGTCTTCATCAATTCATGGCATTTGTTAATGTGCAGACAGGGGAGTTCTCAGAAAGCTGGAACAGTGCACAGTTGTAATTACCAGACCCACATGACTCCAGCACATGATATCGAGGAGGGTAAACCCAGAGAGGGGTGTGTGAAGGCTGATTTTTACACACTTCTACAGTGTGTTGAGGGTCCCCACTGTTGTTAATTATATTCTACAGTGAGCAGTGGGAGTTCATCCTGTTGTTTCTCATGTACTGGTGTTCACGCTAGCTACAAATATCAGGTGTTTCTTTTCATAAAACAAACAGACATGTGGGTCTATAGCTGTAAGTGTGTTTCAAGAGCCCTGATCTGTTTAAGCCTGATTTTCTTTTAAACAAATTATACATGTGAGAAAATAGTTGAAAAGAGAAAAGGCTGAGAACTATGTAGTACTGAATTGTGGAGTTAGATTGTTTAACTGTTCTACATCCATAAACACCACCTCCTCACCCCCACCTCGCCAATGGTCACTTACAAATTCAAGTCTTTCAGTCCAGATCAGCCCAACAGCCACTGCTCACGTCAGTTCCAACAACCAGACACTGAAGGCAAAAATACCATCCTGTTTTTATAGAAACGTGTTGATTCTCTAATGTATTGTAGGTCACCGTCCTCTGGTTCTGGTGGCTCAAACATGTCTGAACACTCTAATAAAGCCACCAGACAGAGCGTCCATGTTTCAGGTCGTTTTCACGTCATAGTGGTGTTTGACAATGAGACGTTTCATGATATTGAGACCTAATTTTATATACTTACCATTTTTTTTTTTTAATCATTCACATTTGGTTAATAACGTGTTTCTGTGGTGATACAAAACAAAGAATATTTATTTCACCCTTCTTTAGAGTTGGGACAAACCATGTCCTACCAAGAAAAACTTCAAAAAATATTAATACCAACATTGTAATTTCGCTTTTTTGGTGAGAAAAGTATTCTTTAAGGATTTACACACACAAAATATATGTAATTTATAATTTGGTTGTGTTTTTTTTTATTTTTTTTTTTAAAACTCTAAATTTGCTCGTGCCAGAAAAAAAAAACCTTGACCCAGACAAGAACTCACAACTCTGAACTGAATTATAAAAAATGTGGTAAAAACTTTCAAAATGTAAAACTAAAAATACATACTGATAACAGCTTTATTTTAAAATTGATTTTTATGAAAATGTTGGCCCAGATTTCTGTCAGCTTTACAAAAACATGATTTAATCAGGCATTAAAAGGTTTAGCTATATCCCAAGGACCCTGTCTCATTCCTGGTTTTTAAAAAAAGGCGGGAATACTGCTCAAGCACGGGTAAACTTTCTATTTTTCAACAAATTCATTACATAATATTGCCATCAGATGTGTCTCAATCATAACACATTAACTCCGTAACCCTTTTAAATCAAAGCTAAAATAAGAATTATGGTTTAAAAATGTGTATTTTGATTAGCGTTAGGAGAACTCTGTGGAACCTTAAAATATAAAATGCCAACTCACTACGCCTGTACTGTGAAATTAAAAACAGTAACATTTTGTCAACTCTGACATTTACATTTAATGAAAAATGTAATCACAAAGTTGATGGTTACAAGGTTTAATAGCCAAGAGTTTGAATTTTAAAAAATATATTTTTCCCAGAGTAAAAATCAAAACCCCCACAAAATTGGGTTTTGTTCCAGTTCTCAAGAATAAGTGATTTATCATTTCTTTACACAGACTTTAAAACTAAAAGAAGCACTTCTTTTCCCCCGTTGTGTTTAAAAATGCCCTGTTTTTGTCAGCAGTACTTTGACAAATTGGAATTGTAAATCTGTTTGTTCCCTGCAAACTTTTAATCTCTTACCTTGCCACACATGGAAGGCAATTAAGTCTCACCCTCAGCCCGCGCCTATGAATGGAAGGATTTTCAAATGCAGTCTGAAGTGATGAGAGGCACAGAGAACAATTAAGTCCAGACCCAAGGCCCCCCTCTCCATCTAGATGTGCTATCGATCAGTATGTGGTCATAAAACCTCCACTAAATTAATGTCTGCCCCACAGCAAAGACTATCAACTTTCTAGTCTGTCTCTCTTCCTGTTCCCTGCTCCTCCTCTGGCAGGATTAGCTCTGGCCACAGTTACTCTCTTACAAACAAAGGTGCTAACTAGAACCAGAAAAGGTTCTTCGGCTTGTCTTCATAGTAGAATGGTTATATACTGTAGATTCCGCTTGGAACCCTGGAAGAAGGTTCTAGCTAGAACCCAACATAAAAAGTTATACCCAGAACCATCTGTGAGAAGTTTCAACCAGAACTCTCTATAAGAGGTTCTTCTATGGTGCAGTGGTTCCACCCAGAACCTTCTCTAGGTGGTTATAGGTTTCACTTGGAACCCTTTTAGAGAGTTTTACCTAGAACTCAACATAAAGGGTTGTATGTAGAACCATCTGTGAAAACCTCCTATCAGAGGTTCTACAGAGAACCCTGCTATGGTGTAATGGTTCCACTCAGAACCTTCTCTGGGTGTTCTATCAAGAATCTTTCCACCTTCTCACAGTCAAAAAGGGAACCCACCAAGGGGCTTATATCAAGAACCTTTTTATAAAGGCTTTATGTTGAAGGGTTCTACTGAGAACCCAGGGGATTCTACCAAGAAACTATTCGTATTCCAAGGGCTTTGTCTAGAACCCACCTGGGGGGTTCTACCGCACAGACTTTATATTCTAAAGGCTTTATCTAGAACATACCCAGGGGGGTTCTACCAAGAACTCCTCTTATATTCCAAGGGTTTAGGGTTAGGTTAGGGTTCTATCAAGAACCTGTTTATATGCCAAAGGCTTCATGTAGAACTCATCAAGGGGGTTCTACTGAGAGCACTTTTATATTCCAAGAGTTTTATCTCAAAGCTACTCAGGGGTTCTACCGAAAACCTTTTTATATTCCAAAGGATTTATCTAGAACCTTTCTAGAGGGTTCTATCGGGAGCCTCTTTCATATTCCAAGGGTTTTATTTAGAACCCACCCAGGGGCTCTGCTTAAAACCCTTTTATATTCCGTGGGTTTTATCTAGAACTGAGAACCCCTTTATATGATGGTACAGAGAAACCTTGATGAAAGAGTTCTTCAAGGATTTCAACAATCTTTGAAGAACTCTTTCATCCAAAAAGGGTGCTTTGGATGAAAAACGTGTTCTGAATGGAGCCCCTAGTCTTACAAAGAATTCATGACAAACCTTTCCTCAGTCCTTCAGGAGGAACCCTTTTGGAACCGTTATTTTCAGAGTGTTCTCTCTCAGTATAGCTCTCATACTGCACATTAGAGTGATATTCCCATTGGGCGACATCACAATAGGTGCTTCCAATGTACATCTGCCGCCTCTGTCAAATACCACACACAGGAGATGGGCCTGCGTACTGATTCACACCAGCAGCTTGCATTATGATATTTTTTGACAAGGGCATCTGCCAAAACATCAGTCGCGAACTGTGTGATGCTCAGGGACGCACACTCCCAGAGCAGAGTATCCCTCTCCTTCTGTGATCACTGAAGGGGATTTGACACCAGAGCTGCGGGCTCCCAGGGTGGCAGCTGTCTAACACCGTATCCTGATTAATATCTACATTCAGAACGATTCACACGCTCTGCCAAGCACTCGCCACGTCTCAGACGGTGTACTGTGGAGAAAGAACTGGATCCACTGCTGCTGATAAAGAACTACTTTCTCATATTACTGTTCAGCCAACTCCTTTTTAATGACACCAATAATATATCATTTTTCAAGCAACACCTTGACAGTCTGTTCTGTCTGGCAACTCAAAAGCAGAGGGCAGACGCACACGCTTTTGATATCTCTATTTCTCTCAACTCTCAGGCTTCACAGCACATGTATACAGTAGGATAATGTTGGTGCATAAGTGATCCCAAGAGGTGAGCTTTGAAACAGACTATTACGTGAGCTGTCTATGGCCCAAGGTCAGCTCTAGATCATCCTGTATATCACCGGAGTCTCGTCCCACAGCAGTCCCTATCAGCCGATGAGTGACATCAATCGGGTAAACTTACTTATTGCCATGCTTTATTTCTCTTACCTCCGGAAACCATGGAAAGGCAGCGGTACCAGCCGAGCTTATCACCCGGCAGGACTCAGATTAGATCATACTGCAGCAAATTGAATCCCCCCCTCCCAGTTCAGGAAACCACTGAGGAATACACAGGCCCATGATGCTGCAACACATCTGATCTGTAATATAAGGCTGGTTCATATACTCAGCAGCAGGGCCCTGACAGCCCAATATCACTGTGACTGCACTCTGACAAATAAAGGTTCTAACTAGAACCAGAAAGGGTTCTGACGCTTGTGCCCATTTTTGGTTCCTGGTTGAATCTTTTATGAAGGTTCCACTTTCAGAGATTTCTACCTAGGACCCAACACAAATGGTTATGCCCACAACCATCTGTGAAAACCCTCTATGAGAGGTTCTACAGAGAACCCTTCTATGGTGTATTGATTCCACCCAGAACCCTCTCTGGGGATTCTATCAAAAACCTTTCCACCTTTCAAGGGTACTACCAAAAAACCCCACCAATGGGGTTTTACCAAGAACTCTTTTATATTCCAAAGGCTTTATCTAGAACCCAACCAGGGGGTTCTACCAAGAATCTTTTTATATTCCCAGGATTTTATCTAGAACCCACCTAGGGGGTTCAACTGAGGACCCGTTTATATCCCAAGGGTTTTCTCTAGAACCCACTCAGGGGTTTCTGCCAGAAATCCTTTCATATTCCAAGGGATTAATCTAGAACTGTTTTAGGTTTCAAGGGTTCCATTGAGAACCCATCCAGGGGGTTCTACCTAGAGCCCTTTTATATTCCAAGGGTCTTTCCTAGAACCTGCTTGGGAGGTTCTGCTAAGAACCATTTCATATTTCAAAGACTTAATCTAGAATCCAAACAAGGGGTTCTACCAAGACCCCTTTTATACTCCAAGGGTGTCATCTGGAACCTGCTCAGGGGTTCTACTGAGAACCATCTGAGATTTCAATGGTTTTATTGGGAACCAACCCAGGGGGTTCTACCAAGAAACCCTTTACATTCGAAGGGTTTCACCTAGCACCTATTTGAGGGTTCTACCGAGAACCTTTATATATTCCAAAGGCTTTATTTACAACTCATCCAGGGGGTTCTAACAGGGATTCTTCCAGATTGCAAAGGTTTTATCTAGAATCTACCCAGAGGGTTCTATCTAGAAGCCTTTAATATTAAGGAACCAAGAACCCTTGACAAACCCTTGAGTTCTTTAGGATTTCAACAATCCTCGAAGAACTTCTTCCAAAATGGTTTTAGTCTTGCAAAGAGGCCTTGAAGCCTTTCTTCAAAAAAGGGTTTTTCAGAAGCAAACGGTTCTGGGTGGAACCTCAGCCTTTCAGGAAGAACCTTTTTGGAACCCTTATCTCTCAGAGTGTGCGATTGCAGGCACACATTAATGCATCTATCTTTGTGATGCCTGTTGGGAAAATTGCGAAGCCAAATAAAATGTGCCAGGTGCTTTAGCCTCCATGTGATCTCACCTCACAGAAAAATTGTATAAATCCTGACATTTAGCTCAAAAGAGTCCTACATTTTCCAGGAAAAAAAAATGTTCACATAAACGCCAGGATGAAGTGTTGGCCAATCATCTGGAGAAAATATAGTTGTGAGCAGTGCTGGTGTGAAAATAGCCTGGTGAATGGTCTAACGAGATGGCGGCTGATGCTGATTTTCAAGTACCAACCTCCGTTTTTTTATGGTGAAAGTTAATGGAACAGGTTGTTGCCGAGCTGCATGGGGTCAGACGGAACGAATGTCTCTTACCTGCCTGCTCCATTTCATCGGCGTCATGCAGGCCGTTGATGGAGGGCAGCTGCTGCACGGTGACCCACATCCAAGGTTACATCCCGCAACTGCCTTTGTTCATCATCATTTGATTTTTCCTCTCCTGAGCGTTCATCCTTTTGCTGCCTCCCCTCCATATTTATTCAAAATAGTCCGATTCTAGTCACCAAATCTGTTTGACTTAATGACACATTTTGGTTGAAATTAAAAAACAAAACAAAAGCAAAAATATCATGTTAATCTAAAATATGTAATGGGCTTATTTGTCATATGTTTGTTGACGTGTAATCAATTATTTTCAAAGTAAAATTGTCAGAGCACTGAACCAGGGACAGGGACACATTACAACAGAACTGTACTGTAAACTAAAGTAAAATCACATATTTGCTATTCCCTATTTAAAAACCATATGTGAACCAGCTCTACCAAGTGAAGGCCAAAATTATAGAGGTAGAGGAAAATTTTGTAAAAAAAATAATAATACACTTCATATTACAGTACAGTTCTGTTGTAATGTGTCCCTGATTACCCTCTAATAATATCCTCTTAAGGGTCTAGTAGAGGGTCTAATACTGTCTAATAAATAACATATTAGTTCTGTTTTTGCCTAATTTGATACACAGTTTGTTACATCTTGTTGGTGTAGTGTAAAGTATTAAGTGAAACCAAGACTTATTCTCATGTTTGTACAGTAAATATGAATCAGGAGCAGCTAGTTAGCTTGTGTTAGCTGGAAACAGAGGAAACAGGTAACCTGGCTCTCTCTAGCAGTAACAAATCCACCTATCAGCATCTCTAAAGCTCAGTAATTAACACGCAATATCTTGTTTACTGAAACAGAAGTGTATAAACAACAGTTTTTAATTTTAGCAGACTAGCTAGCTGTTCCCCCCTGTTTCCTGGCTTATCTCGGCTAACCAGCTGCCAGTTGGAGCTTCATATGTAACAGATATGAGAGTTGTATCAGTCTTTTCATCTAACTCTCTGCCAGAAAGTAAACGAAATTTTCCAAAATACCTACAGTGTATTTATGGGTAAGCATGTTGAGTAAAACACTTAAAATATAACTAATAATAATTCTTAATATAGTTTGGGACATGGGCAGTGAAGTGACTGGGATCTGATAGCAAATAATCATTTTTTATTCTTACTGGTGTTATAGTTCATAGGTGATTGGATTCTTACATTTTTGTGTACTCAGTACAGGGTTGGGAGGGTTATTTTAAAAATGTATTCTGATACAATTACTAATTACTTGTTTAAAAATGTAATCAGTAACCTAATCCAAGTATCATAGAAATAAAGTAACATAACTTGATTACTTTCCGTTAGTTTTGGATTACATCAGTGCCAAGAATGGTTAAATTGTTGAGCCTAATAGAATCTTTTATATTTGTTGTTAACTTTATTGTTTGTCCAACTACAGTCCACTATTATTATGTGCATTTAAATGTATTTAATTAAGTATGCGCTTCACTCTTAAGACTCAAACGTAATCTCCATTTTTACTAAATGTAATTGTAATCTGATTTAGTCTTTTTCTCTGTTAGTGTAATGGATTACAGTTACCTTTTTTTGTTTCCTAATTAAGTAATCCTGTTGCGTGTAATATGTTACTCTCACTGGAATGTACCACGTTAAACTTATACTCTCTTAATTGTTGCTGGAGAGCAAACGGAGCAAAATGGTGAAGGAAAGCATAAAGAAGATTTTCTTCCTCTTGATGTCAGAATACACAATGATCCTCCTCTGAACTCAGAACTCTCTGATCCCAGCCTCTCGTGTTTTTTTTTTCCTTAGCGCAGACTGCACACAGTGATGTATCATAACTCCAGCTGCATCAGTCAGATGTTTATCTTCGATATGTTTACACCTTTACCTTTTTCCGCATCATTAAATTTATAATAGCAGTTGTGTGAAACGTGATTTGTATGAAAGATATGAGCTCGTTGTCAAATGCAGCAGCCTCAGAGAGAGTTTCAGTACACGCACCTTTCTTCACAAATAATCTCTCAGCACTCTTTTATTCTCAGCTGCAGTAGCCCTTCACTGTGGATTGCCCATAGGCAGGTTAAGGTTAATCATATCTAGTTTCCTCTTCTCTCTGCGCTCTCTCATCTTTTCCTATCCTCCAGCATTCTGCAGTGACATTAGCAGCTACTAATGTGTTTGACATTTGTTTTAATAGATTTAATTTATGGGTGGGGAAACAATACATAGAGTAAACCAATAAATCAAACGGCAAATGAATACTCTCTTTAACCCGATGGCAATGACTGGAATGCACCCAGCCAGGAGGGAAAAAAAACAGAGTAAATTATTGTTTTAAAAGTAGCTGTGAGATTAATGAAACATTAAGAGCACTGTGCTGGCTTAAGAGGTCACTGCCCACATTTAATAGGTTATTCAATCATACCCAGCTGGAACTCTGTGTGTGTTCGTTCCTTCCTTTGCTGAACACAGTGGCATGCACCTTGCATGCCAACAGACTGCCGCCAGCAGAGACAGTTTAACAAATGAAAAAGCCGTCTGAAGACTGGAAGCCCACTGAATGTGATCAGAGCTCATGCCCATCAAACGCTGATGACCTTCAAGCATCATGCATGCTCTTTTTTTGCAGCGCATACCGCTGTTATTATTGCACACTTTGCCAATTTATGCAGACAATCTTATGGAATTTTGCCATTTTTGTTTTTCTGCACTCTTTCAGCGAGGATTATGCCGTCCAAGTCTTCTTTCTACATTCTATTTTAAATGAAGTGTGTTCTGAGAGAAAACAGGATTTCACACCCACTGTCAGTCTTTCTCTTTACTGATCCCACCATATTTATATTTTTCAATTATTTTTATTTTTCTGCCACACATCTTTTGGATGTGCTGACATTGATGCTAACACAATGTGTCTGTTTATAAGTCTAAGTAGGGCATGAAAGACTTTGCCTTCCCGAGAACAGAAAAGAATCTCAGCCAAAGGTCAGTTATGGTAATGGTTTAAGTAAGTTTGGGCCTTGAAATATTACCCAACATTTCACAGTTAACCAATCAGCAAAATGTTTTCTAAAAGAACTAGAATGCTTCTTTTTTTTCTTTATTGACTTCTCCATCCATCAACCATATAAAAGACCTACAGTCTGTTTAATAAAGGTGTCATGATTCTGCATTGACTTTTGGTTTTAAGGTCACGATTCAATTCGATTTTTGATTTAAACATTTTTGTTTTTGCACTGATGGCTGAACAATTGTTAGACTATCGAGTCTTGATTTCTAAAGATCAACAGATCATTGGTTTAGGCTCGCATTGTCAATTAATCTGTTGATCATTTACTTGAGTAATCGATTAGTTGTTGGTCCATAAAATGTCAAATATGTAAATGCCAAGACGATGTCCTCAGAAACAGGAAGAAAACAGAAATATTCACATTTAAGAAGCTAGAATCAGAGAATTTGACTTTTTTTCTCAAAAAAGTACTCTGATGAATCAATTATCAAAATAGATGGAAATTAATTTGATAATCCATTAATAAATGATTATTTGATCAATCTCTTTAAAAAGAGTTTACATGGGATCAATATAACTGGCAGTAAGTTACACTGTGTCTGTGACCCTGTGAGTCACTGACTCTGCCTTTTCAATTTGCTGAAAGTGTCACAGGGCTCATTAATAAGCATTGCTCATCTGCTTGGGGCAAATTAAATAACATGTCAGGCCAGTAAATTTGGCAAGTGGTCAAAAAGAATTAAACTACTGAACTATTTTGAAAATCACTTAATCATTAAAGTAATTTTTCATGCAAAAAATGGCAGTAAGTGCTGTCAGTTTTTAGCTTCTCAAATGTGGAGATTTCTTACTTTTCTCTATTTTATATCATATTAAAATGAATATCTTTGGGTTTTAGACTGACAAAACAAGACTTTCAAAGACATCACATTTGACCATGAACATGGACATTTTTCTCTATTTTCTTACATTTGACAGATGTTGCAGCCCTAGATTAAACATGACTACCAACTTCAGCTGTTATTTGTTATTTGATAGATCATTTTGTTCAGGGGCAAGCAAAAGTTGACTTTGGGCAAGTAGATTTGTGATCCACTTGAATCGTTGGACCCTTTGTTGGCCATTAAGTTGCTTCTAATCTCCTCGGTGTGGTTGCTATATGTACTAAAACCACACCCTTAATAACTTACAGTTCTTTTTGACTTCAGTAAGTCATTAGTGATCACTGTTTCTTTGAGGCATTGGTTTGACTAAAAAAAATAGTTTTGGAAAGAGATATTGGAAAATCTAACAAAAAGAGTGCCTTCACACTTTGAAGACACAGTTCACAGAACATTTTGTGTCAAAATGTTTGAATAACACACAGCAGTGGTCTGCAGCTACTTGCAGCAAAAAGTCTATTCAGCCTTCGTGTCATCCTGTCAACACAATGAAAAGCTCCTGTGTAGCTATAGGTCGACCATATACATCACAAATAGAGATCCTGAGAACATATAACCTGACTCTTAAACTATCTAATCAAGTGATGAACTCCAGACTTTTGGCGTTCGAGTCGACTACGCTTAACCCCCCTTCTTTCATCTCGCCTCTTTTAGTGGGACCCCTGTGGGTGAAGGCTTTAACTGCCCCACACCTTTTACTGGGCTCATGCAGACACCTTTTAATAATTCTCACTCGGACCTCATTTCATGCCCACTCAGCTCTCTGTTCATCGTCCACCATCAGCCTGAGCCGAGCCACTCCAGACTCACACATGCATGCTCTCATCAGGCATACAGCCAGCATGTCACAAGTACAGGATGGCTTGCATCACTTCTCGAGGACACACAGATAATTAAAGAGGGAAGAGGGATTTAATAAGTGTTTTGGCTCTGCTGCAGTTGATACAGTGACCTGTCTGCAGACTGATCCCCAACTCTATGACGGCTCTGACAGCTTGTGATTATGGCTGGATATGTGAAGTAAGAAGATGGTATAATACTAATCTGGCTGAATAACAGCAGTGTGTCACTGAGCGTGCCAACTAAGCCTGGGTCGCTCAGAAGGCGCCCCGCAGCCACACCTCCTCGAGCTCTCAATGATGTATGACGCGCTGCTTATGTTTATCAACTGTTGCAGGTTGCAGAGAGTCAGGTTCACACACAGTCATTACCTTCTTACTGAAAATAACTTCATTCTTTGGATTACTTTTTCCTGATAAACTAAGCTTTGCCATAGTGCGTCCATTTAGGAAAAAGCTGTCATCCATTGGGGCTCTTCCACTGTCACACTGTGACACCGCTTCTTAACTGGAAACCATGCAAATGAGCGAGCGAGCGAACAGGTGATTGCTTCAGTTCTTCTCAATGAGGATATCCGAACCTGCTCCGTGCATGAGCGAGCAGGCGCAGTGAGGTGCCACTTGTGTGAAAAAAACACTCGCCTTGGCTCTAGTTTAGCATACTTACGCACACTTGATTCACTTCCAACCTGTTTTAACTGATCAAAATCGATGCTGACCTCCTTGAAGTTTCTGTTTCCCATCATCAAAGTGGTCAATAGAGAGGAGGAGAGACTAATTAACAAAGTTGAGAAGAAGCACCTTTAATATGAGCAGCAGCAGTTTTTTAATGGGAATCTCTCATCTGCAGAAGGAGAAATAACAAGTGCGCCACTGCAGCATCGCTTGCTTTATATCTGGCCCTCCATCAGCTTGAGTTCGCTTACTCGCTTAGAAAGTGATGTAAGACATTTCAAGTTGGTTTAACTTGAAGAAAGTGCCTTTTTTTCCCTGGGTGGGTTCCAGAAAAATGGGTGGGTTCTAGATCATATAAATGGCTCTCAGTAGAACCCCATGGATGGGTTCTAGATAAAATCTTTAGAATATAAATGGGTTCTTGGTAGAATCCCCCTTGTGGGCTCCAGATAAAACCCTTGGAATATAAGAGGTAGAACCCCAGAATGGGTGGAACCATTACACCATAGAAAGGTTTCAGCTTTAGAGCCTTGCATAGGGGGTTCTTGATGGAACAGATGGTTTTAGGTATAACCCTTTTTGTTGGATTCTAGGTAGAACTCTTTTGAAGGGGTTCCAAGTGGATCCTTTATAAAAGGTTCTACCAGGAACCAAAAAGGGTTCTCCTTTGGGAACAAGCAGAATAAGCTTTTATACTTCTAGTTAGCACCTTTTAGTGTTTTGTAATGGAGATGCAAGTCCTTGCCGTGCCAGGCTGACGTGCCGAGTCAAACCGAGTCAAACCAGTCCAGCACATGTGAATGCAAAAACAGAACGTGTGCTCTACAAAACTGTTCTCGACCCATTACCACCACCAGTTAATGAAAGGTCAAACCCGCTCTGTCTATTCAATATATCTTAAGTAGTCCTGGTTGCTTCATTACTCCTCAACAAGCCTCACGTGCACCTGAAGTAACCCCTCGGCTCCACTCTCCGTGTTTTCCGTCATCCGTGGCCCCCGTCAACCTGCTCACCCTGTTACAAATTACCAAACAAATGAACCCTCTCGCTGGAGACAAATGAGGAAAAATAGTCTTTGAAGAGGACCATTTATTCAAATCCCGCCTGACAGTGTGGAATCTCTGATCCCATTCCTCTCCTTGAGAGCACGTGGCAAAAAAGAAGTCAGGCAAAAAAAAGATGGGGAATCACATCAGGCATTTCACAGGCTTTTAAATGACAAGTTCCATTGCACCGGCGCTAATATCTCCGAGAGGCGAGCTCATGCGTCCATACTGAAGAGCCCAGGTAGAATTAAGAGAAAAGGCGCTGTCAAATAAACCCTAGATTGAAGCCAAACAAATCTCAGTGTTCATGTCATTGCGCTCTTCAGTGCCTCTCTGTATGGCAAATGCATTTCCAGACCAGGCTACTTCATTTTCTCCACTAACATTTATGGATCAGGGTCACATATAAGATCATCTGTGCTCCTCTGTTTACGGTTTTCCTCGTGCATCTCTTCCAAAGGCTTGGTGAAAGCAAATGATTTGTGACTAAATGACTGAAACATTAACTGTTGTCCTTGTGAATAAAACAGCAAGGACTTTATGATGGTCTGGATGTGATACTGTAATTTAAGTCTCGCTCTGGGATGAGACGGAGAGGAGAAAGTTATTCTGGCAGCTTTTACACAACTGCAATCCTTCAAAAGTTAACCCCCCAGAGTTTACCTCTATCGCTTCACAAGTGCACCCCCGCTATGCCGCCATGAAGCTAGGCGCCACTTTAAGGTCATTTTCCCCATGTCTAATTTTACCCTTGGGTACGCTCGAGTAGAGCGTATAAGAGCAGCCATCATTTTAAACACTTGTTTCAGGCGCTATTTCTTTCTCAGTTTATGTGCCTTCATTCTGAGGTGATGGAGTGCTAATGAACAGACAGGCAGATGCATTTTGACTGAGGTCTTATGGCGCTCTCTTGAAGGCCTCATCTCTGCCACATTACTTTGCCTGAACCCAACCTGAAGGAAAGCAGGGCAGGGTGCACCGCCTGACTCATGGGTAACAAATGAGCCGCATCATCAGGTGTATCGGTTCGTCTGAGGGACTCAGAAAGATCCCTGTGTGCCATCAGGTGGATGTTTGATAGACACTGCTGAGACTAGATGCAAGCTAATGAGCTGTAATGAATGCTAATCTTTCTGGACAAAACATGGCTGTGTCAGCACCGCCCTAAATGCAGTATTAATCCTTTAAGTAGTGGTCACTGCTCAGCTTTCTTTGTTAAGATATTAAAATTGGATTTTGCAGAAAAAGATTAGAATTTTGGACAAAAATCTCTCAGTCACACTTTGTTTTACAGTACATTAATAAGATGAAACAAGCTGTGCTTTGTATCAAATTAGACAGAACTATAAATCATATGTTCTTTATTAGACATTAAACAAACACAACTACCTCACTACATACTTTCTTTAATATGTTTTTACAAATCAACTGTATAATACAAACAAAACCAAAGGAACTGTATCAGTGCTGTATTCCCAAATAATGCAATTCAGCTGGAATTCAAACAACTTGGCAGAACCACTTTAGTTCGATCTCTCTCCAAATAGCCTGTAAACCATATGGAATAACATTAAACTAGCTTCAAAAAATCCTAAATCACCAAACTGCTCACCTAATATTTCTGCACAGAACCTATTTAACATCAATAATTGGTAAGCAGCATCTCCTTTCTGTCAGTTTTGTCCACAAGGCTGCAGAGGTACCTTTACACGTATGCTTTGGGAATGCTCTGAGGTACAGGCCTTTTGTTTGAGACGTCACTGAATCCCTGTCAGAAATGAGGAGGTTCCATGTTCACTCACTTTGGAGGGAAAAGACAGAGTATATGTGCAAGTCTAGGTTTGTATACATGCAATGTATATAAGTGGATTTAATTATCTGTGTACGCAGGTGCAGGTGTATGCCATTTTTTAAATCTATATATAGAGATGTAATGTGTCTGTAATTACCCTCTAATAAACTCTAATAAGGATCTAACAGTGGGAAACAATACACTTTATTATCTGACAGAAAAGTTGTGTTGTAATGTGCCCATAATTACACTTCTAACAAAGTCTAATAAGGGTCTAATAAAGGTTCTTGTACTGTCTAATGAAGAACATGCTATTTCTAGTTTTCGTCTTATTTGATACAAAGAACAGGTTGTTACGTCTTATCAGCGCGCTGTAAAATAAAGTGCGACCAGTCTTCTCTGCATAAATGTGAAGTTCGGTGACTCAGGATCACAGGGACTACTTATTTTACTATTCCAGTAATGAAAGAAAAATTGTGGTCAGTTAACTGAGGGTTTCCCAGTGAGAAAGTCTCCGTGTGAACGCAGCCTGTGGGGAGCCAATCAACAGATTCAGGCAAGGGGAAATAACAAAGCCCAGAGCTGGAGGTGTTAGATCACAGAAGGAAGAAGAACGCACCATGGTTCTGTTACCACATGATTCACTCCTGATATAGCAGGCTGAGCTCTTCTAACTCACCTTGCTGTAGGAGCCAGCTGAGGTCCCCATATACAACCCTGGAGTGCCACATCGAGAGCTCTCCACTCCATCAACCCGCTATGTTATCTACACTTTCAACTTTTTGACCCCGAACAAAGGATAGATAGCAAATATGAAAGTAACTCACCATTAATGCCTGCACAATGGCTTGCTGGGGAAGAGCCGTGTCAACCAGTGGCTTTTGCCCACAAGGCGAGAGCATTCTTCACACCTGTCTGCAAGGATAAGTGGGCTTGTCACAAGCAGAGCTAATCTGTTGCAACGCTCAGTCACACTCAATCCCCCAGTGGTGCTCTCCGCTTGTCCTTGAATGTCTGCTGGCATTGGAAGCATACTTGGGCCGCTGATCAGTCTAACCGTGGTGGAAAACATGTCAATGAACGGCAGGGCGTCTCCTCTTCTGGCAGACAGCCTAGAGAACTTTTGCCCTTTACAGTTTACACTTTTTCATGCCCTTTAGTTTGACATGAGCAAGATCTACCCTAAAATAGACACACCGTTTGATCGGTGTGGGTCATTAGCTAATATTACACCATTCAAAACAATGTTTGTGTGAACGTTAAGCTGTCACTCAAGAAGAGAAATGAATGCAATCAACAAAGTGCTTTGTCTCTAAAGCCATCAACACCGAGTGAGACGAGAGAGAGAAACAGTGAAGAGGCTATCAGAGACATAAGGAGCGCTGAATTATAACTTGGACAGCATTCAGAGTATGAACAGGGAATGCTGATGTGCAATCACTTCTGTGTTCACTGGTGTAAATGATCCCCAAAAGTGTTGCATTCTTTCATTGTTATTGAACATTTAAAGTTCACTGTTGTGCAAACACAAGACAATAACAATAGTAACAGCAGTTGTTGTGAAATGTGAGAAATGGCCCAAAGAGGGAGGATGTGTAATGTTTGCAAATTGTTTTAACTCCTTAACTACAAATCATGTACACTTACAGTTTTCGTTGGCCCTTTTTGAGTATCTGAGGCAGAATCCGCTCCCGAAAGATTGAAATCATCAGTCAGAGACACCCTAGTCAACTGAGAGAGCAATTGTTTTTTGTTTTCCTTTGTCAGTCAGTGTGTATTACAAAAGCAGGACAAAACAGATGAAGCTGCGTTATTGTACAAAGAGCAATGCAACAACATGACAGACTGTAAACTTTACAAAATGAGTTAACAAAATCACTACAAACCACAAAACTAACCGTGAGGGAAGCAGAGAAAAGTGATAGAAACGGAACGCAGGTGACGCGCTGTCAGCCACTTCACCCCAGTGCACTGCTGAGCGTGCAGGGCAGTAGATGCTTGTTTGTCTGCGTGGTTTTGCCACTAACAGGCTCAGATAGTTACGTTTTGTTTAACCAGAAACAGCTGTTTTATTGCTCTCACCAAAATAACCAGTAACTTTAACATCATCATCATCTGCATTCAAACTCAAATAAAACTCTCCAAAAACATCTTTTTTCATCTTTCCACTGTTCCAACAGTCACCGAGTCTGGTGTGGTCGAAATAAACCCCGAATTAACAGTGTGAAGGAGCGAGAGAAGCTGCGCAGTGCACTGATTTTATAACTGAACTAAAGGAGGATGCACATTTTTACTTTCTCTGACTGTGTGCAAATCTGACGTTTTAACATCACAGATGATAAAGACAGTAGAATGGTAAACATATTCATGTGAATATTCGTATTGAACGGCCAAATCTGATTCTACCTGAAAAAAATCTTAGTTGCGGACAGCCCTAGCTTGCGGTGCAGCTTGAGATTTTCAGATGTATTTCTGGTATTCTACTGATAATACATCCTACCATTCCAGACAGGCAATGGTTTCCATTATTTTTCTGTGTAATGAGAGTTAAAGGGCAGACTGTTTAAACCGGAGTTGCTCTATCCATCACAGTTAACATCAAGTCTCCATTAGTGTTTGTGAAAGAGGCTTCATCTTCGCAGCTTATAAAGTAGTGCAGACCTACAATACTGCTTTTCCAAGCAGTGATAGTGTAACTAAAACAACCTAAAGTAGTACTGCTGTCAACTGCGATAGATTCAGTCAGTTTCTTGTGTCTGCTAATATCGTAATATTGCAAAGGAATCAGTGGAAGCCAGTGGATGAAAAATCCATCCAAAAATCTAAAACAAAATTAGCACGGTTTGCAGAATGGTTAGCTCTGATGTAAAGTATATTTGATTCATAGTAAATAGGGAAAAAAACATGCAAAACCATTACAACGGTCCTTTCACTAGGAATTGCAGTAGCTGGTTATATTTGCTGTAATCTGAAGGACAAGCACACCTTCACCAAAAAATCCCAAAGAAATGTGAGTGAGTTTATTCTGTGCTTGTTTGACATTGAGAAATTGCCCAAAAAAACACAGGATGGGGATGTGCTGTATCATCTTATTAATTCTGCCTGTCCTTCATGGACCAGGAAGAAACAACCTTTTATACAAGGAGAACAAGAACTGCCCTCTTTGTTCACGCTCAGAGAAGTTAGTCATAAAATAAGGATTTGATAAGATGAGACAAGGTGGTTATGATGAACTTCAATAGCAGCAAAATTGTGTTTTCCATGTCTTTTCCTTTTGATGTAAGATAGAATAGAGAGTTGCTCTCCACTCTGGATACTGAGTCGTAGCTTAGGAAGAGAAGTTACTTGTGTGGAAATGTTACTCTGACTGGCCAAGATCAAAGGTTTGAAATAATGAAGAGACAATGTCATGGTTTTTGTTTTAGAGTGAATTTTTCTTTTTAAAGCTGGTTCGATATCAAAGCTGAAGAATGCAATTATTTTCTAAAACCAAAATGCTCTGAAAAAAAGCAGCGAGAAAGTGGGACAGCAAAAAGTGGGACAAGAGGGACGGCATGTGTCAGATTTAAATCAAATCAAATACTCATTGAAATATAAAAATGTTGACACCTGTCATTGTAGAATCAAATTACTTTGATGACCGATGACTCGCTTACGTGAATATTCATGAAAATCTCAAATGAATGTTGTATTAATGTATATGCCATTAGGCTCTGTTCATGAGTCCATATACCATCTCTCAACCCGAAGTTTCAATATGTAATGAGTGTTCATTAAATTGGTAGTCTGTATGCTGGGGAGTATATCGTCTCCAACTGACTGAACTCTTCACAAAAGCTTTAATTGTGTAGAAAATACACAGCACTATAGCCGCATGATCACAGTTTGAACAAATCATAAGTGAAAGAAGGAAAAAGTGAAAGAATAAACATCTTTTAATGTTCTGACAAAATTGTAGCCTTAAAAGCTTCAAATTATATATTATAATATATATATAATTATATTATTAATCTCAGTAATATGAATAAATGCTAAAGAAATTGTAAGCATTCTTAACTTTCAGTTACAAAAAACACGATGTGTATCAAAAGTAGTCTGTGCAAAATACACGAAATGCAGCTTTAAAGGGATAAGGATGATTTGAGGTGTGGTTGTATGTGGAACTTATTGATGAGGCATTGTGTTATCTACAGTATAAGACAGTCAGCAAGCCCCCAGTTTGGAGAAGCAAAGTAACCAAACAAAGTAACCAATCAAGGCAACAGTAGACCAGCAACTCCTGTTTTCAGTTACTGATTTTGCCTGTGTAGTTTGGTTGGTTAGCTAAGTGGCTAAAATGTCTTTTGTTGTGGACCCTGTCCACAGCAGGTCATTGCTGAGCTTCTGTAACTCATACAACCCTACATCAAACAATCCAAACTATCCCTTTAACCCACTTAATTTCACTATGCGTTATACACTTTAGGAGAACAGCAGCAGATATTATCAGTGAAAACATAACTGCTTATTAACAATGACAGAATTCCCATTTTAGAGCTAACATAGCCATCTTGCCAGCCTGTGCATACTTACTTTGAAATTCAGTAAAACTGTGGAAATACATTAAAAATGTTACACATATATAACTGAAAGGCTGACAAACCTTGTGCCTTTATGATCAAGGTACTAAACAGGTACTTTTTTATTTAGTTTGGAAGACACACTTTTACAGTGCTAACGCAACGCATATCCATTCTGAATAGATATCTAGGATATATAATATATTTAAATGGACATATAATATCATAGCCTGAAGTAAATAGCTGTGAGATGAAGCCACATGGAAAAAAACACTCAAAGTATACTCGACCATACTAAAGGTAATTTTCAGGACGTAAGAAAGTGGTCCTTGAGATTCTCATTGCCACAGTGCATTCAGAGCTTCACTCCATTAAAGTGTTTCAGCACTCTGTGGCCAAGGACGAGGAGCATCAGCGAAGAAGAATACTGCAAAGCTTGCTAGATACCTTTAACATAACTGTCCAGTAAACACAGTGGGAATGATTCAGACCTACATGTCAACACAGCTATTTATGTTGCTGTTGTTATTGTTCGTTTGCCCAGTGTAAATGCAAATCGATGCGTAACATCTTCACGTCAACACAGCTATGATCTGAACCCAGCTGTAAATCCCTCTTTTTTTTTTTTTTTTTTTTTTTTTTTTGCCCCAATCCAGTGGAACCAGAGTGCTTTCATTTCCAAATGTTATCGTTGAGTGTTTGGATTTCACAAATGCAACAAAGAGGGCTTAAGCAGAAATGATGACTGCTACAAAAACACACAGAGAGATGTGCCAGGAGGACTGAATAATATCAGGGGGCTGACGTGTTTTCAGAATATGCTCCGTTGAATGGCACCATCTCAGAACAGAAGTGGGGACAGCCTTTGGCAAAATCTGCTGAGTCAATTGAAGAATTGTTTCTCTCTGAAAGATTTATTTTCACAGACTATGAGATACAGTCATGCCGCTTGGATATATAGTAAATGTTGGAAATGCGGCCTGTTCATTCATGACTGTGCGGTAAGACACGTTAAGAGCTGCAAGCTTTAAGTGCGTTTCTTAATGAATCATTAACACTTCAGCTCCTTGTCGGCTTTGCTGCCGAATTGAGCAAATCCCTCAATCCTACAGCTCTCACCTCTCTCCAGTCTCCCATATATGAACAGGTACAGTTCAGTGAATGTCAGCGGAGTAATGTTCTGCAGGGAATTAAAATGCCGATAGGCAGTAGATTACACAGGTAAAATGGCATGTACTTAAGGCAAAGTCTACAAAAATGTCTAGCTCCTGCATTTATTGAAAGCTCTAATAGATACTTTAATTTCTTCGGGGTGCTGCAGAAATGACTGTGTGACATTTCAATATAATTTCAAGAGTCATTTTTTGGATTCTGTGACTGTCAAAGGATGTAAAATATAGTCTTTAAGAATTTTATAAGAAAATCCACATGGAGATATTTGTGTCTCACTTAACTGTGAGGGTAATATTTGACAGTTGTAGCTTGCATACCACTTGAATTGTTAAAGGCTTTAAAGAGTCAGATGCAACTTTTATATTAATCTACAAATCCAAGTCCAAAAAGTTGGTTTATTAAATGTAAATAAAAACAAACTGCAATGATTTGCAAACTCTTTTTCACCTATATTCAATTAAATACAGTCAGACACAAGATTTTTAAACTGCACTTTGTAATGCACCACACATTCATACTCAGAGGGAGACAGGTCCGGACTCTGCAGGCAGGTCAGTCTAGTACCTGAACTCTTTTACTACAAAGCCACGCTGTTGTAACACATGCAAAATGTGTTTTGGCATTGCCTTACTGAAATAAGCAGGGCCTCCTGGATGGCAGCACATGTCAGCTCTAAATCCTGTATGTACCTTTCAGCATTAATGAGGCCTACACAGACTTGACAGTTACCCATGATGCCACGGGCACATAACACCCCTAACACACCCCTCATACCATCACAGATGGTGGCTTTTGAACTTGTGGCGATCTCTGAGCAGCCCTCTCTCCGCAGGAGCCTGGTGGGCGGAGTGGGGTCATCAGGGAGATTCAGCTCACCTGACTGAAGGAGTTTAAAAGCTGGGGCAGACAGCCAGTCTTCCTCTCTCCTCTGGCTTCCACCCTGTTTGATTTTGTTGCATTTAGTTTGTCTTTATTTCTGAAATGTAGACTCTTCAGACCACAGCACACTTTTCCACTTGGCGTGAGTCCATCTCAGATGAACTCAAGTCAGTCTGGATGCTGGTGATACTTGGCTTCCACTTTGCATAGTAGAGCCTAAACTTTGCAGCTGTTATGTAACAACAAACTGTTTTCTGAAGTGTTCCCAAGCCCATGTAGTATTGATTATACATTTATGTTGTTTTTTAATGCAGTGCTGCCTGGGGGGTCAAAGGTCATGAGCATTCAGTGTTGGTTTTTAACCTTGCCCCTTTCATGCAGAGATTTCTCTGGATTCTCTGAACCTTTGAATGTTATTAAGGATTGTAGATGGTGAAATCTCTAACTCCCGTTGGACCATTTGCCCACGCAGTGTTTCACCAAGTGGTGAACCTCACCCCATCTATGCTTGTAAACGACTGAGCCTTTTGAGGACGCTCACTTAATTATAACACCATCACTTGTTAGCAGTTATGCTGTTTACCAGTTGAATGTTCAAAACAGATGTTTTTCGAGTATTTCATAAGTTTCCCAATGTTTTGTTGCCCCTGTCCCAACTTTTTTGGAACATGTTGCAGGCGCCAAATCCTCATCCTCACCACTGATCGCTGTGTTATTCAGCATCATTAATGATATGATATGTTGTTTGGTGTCTCTTCACCGTGTGACTGCATGTTCTTCTATAAGGCAGGACAGCCAGTCCTATCAACCAGCGTCTACTTTCAGCTTCAAAAGCTTGAGGCATGATGTCTGTACTATCATTCAACGTTAAACTGCGATATTGATCCACACATGCTGAGAAGAAATGCATTCATTCACCACCATAAATTACTTAGTAATAATGATAAAATGGAAAAGACGGCGAGCTTGGTCCATTGTGGTAATAAAATCTGTCTGTCTTGCAGCCAATCCCACCGGCGCTGGACCGAAGGGTTACCCAGACACGTCGGAGGTCTTCCGGGAGTCCAGCAGCACAACGGGGATGGTGGTTGGCATCGTGGCAGCAGCGGCGCTGTGTATTCTCATCCTGCTGTACGCTATGTACAAATACCGGAACAGAGACGAGGGTTCGTACCACGTGGACGAGAGTCGCAACTACATCAGCAACTCGGCGCAGTCCAACGGCACCGTCGTCAAAGAGAAACCAGTGAACACTGCAAAAACCTCAAGCAAGAACAAGAAGAACAAGGACAAGGAGTACTACGTGTGATTGTCAAAGCTTTGGTCTCTGCCAAGACCAACTTAAACATTTATCGAAAAGACAAATCAGGACATCAACATGTGTACAGTATAATAACAAAGATGAACATTATTTAGTCATTTTTTCCTATAAGACAATGCTCTGAAAAGTAAATATGAAAAATGAAAAAACAACTTTCTCTAGACTCAAGCACTCGACAGTGGAAACGTTTAATGTCCAGAAAGAGACTGTCGGAAAAATGTCTCTGGCAACCATGTGAAAATTAACTGAACACATATCTAACACGTCAACCAAACAACATTAACCCATCTGTGACTTGTTTTGTTGGCCAGGATGATGTGATCTACAAAAACTCCCCTGTTTCTGGTAAGCAGAGGAGCACAGATGCACTTTCCAAACGGAGATTCAGCATTACAGACTTTTCATTTACATTGCCTGTGTTTGTGTTGTTGGGACTTTTTCTACAGAAAATGACACAATGCATAAATAAATACATACATAAATACGCCAAACATTTACTGTGGAAGACGCGAAAAAAAAAAATCAGGTGGCGGCGAGTTCAGAGAAGGAAAAAAATCCGAGGAATCAGCCAAAGTACACACTGAAGAAGCAGCGACGGCCGGCAGAGACTAATACCTGGCTGACTGAGCTGCCGCAGTTCAAAGATGAGAACGGATGGTATTTCTCTTGAAAGACTGCGTTTTAAAGGAAGCATACGTCCATTGTGCCAGTAAGAAATCTGGAGGCCTTCGTTTTCACATCGTGTGAACTCAAAGGAGAGAGGTTCCTCAGAATCGTGGGGATGTCTCAAAAAGTGATCAATTGGGAGCCATGCACGCAAAATTATCTTATTACAGTACGTATGTTTATATACAGTACAACCACATCTATATGTGCTTTCTGGACTGTGACAAAGTGGTGTTTTATAGCCTGTTGTATAGATGATGCAAACTATAACTGCTCCTCAACCATTTTGGAATAAAACTTCAAAAAAAAAAGGACAAAAAGAAGACATAAGTGTTATTAAGTGTTGCTAGACATAGAAGATTTTATGAATACATCTGCATTTTTTTTCAGTTGGATAATAATTTGATTCTCCCCTGTTTTTACATGTGTTCCTATATAGTTTTTATACAAATGCCAACCTGAGATAGATCATCCCGGACCAGTAGTAGCCTAACCGTACCCAAAAAAACTGCACAAGGCGGCGTTGATAGCGTGGCATGACAACTTGTGTGGCTCTCTCTTAAAGGAATACCGGTAGAATCACTGCCTTCCTCCTCAATCCTGACTTACATGAGTGAGAATGAAGACCGAGAATATGAGTGATGATGATGATGATGATGATGATGATGATGATGGTGATGGATGACCACGATGATTAAGATAAATTAACTTGCTGTGTGTGTTTCCAAGTGGTATTATTAAGATTGTCCAATGTGTGCTTGGGCTGATGCAAAACCAGAGGAGAATAGCTCAAATAAGTCTCCGTTTCAACTGTTCTGTGTTTGTTCTGTCATTCTGTCAGTCAATTCTGCTTTCCAGAGACCTGTACTTGGAATGAGTATGAGGAAAATGACCATGAACTATAAATGATGATTATAAATTCTCTTTGTTCGCTCCTCTTTTATTTCTTCTTGGGTATTTTATGTTCAATTGTAACTCTTCTTGTACTCCACGTAAAAAGAAAAATTAATTATAAAAACTAGTTTTGAAAAATCAAATGAATAAAATATGACCTAAGTGAACTTAAACCAGTCTATTGACAAAATGTATCAAAGAAACATGCAGGTATGATTTTCATTTTGTCATCAGGGGAACGCCTTTTACATCATTGAAAGTTTTGTCCATCAATTCAGCATTGCACTCCGATAGCTCGTCTGACTCAATGAAAAGTTTAAAAAACAAGACATTCTTTCATTCCTTCAAAACCTGAGACCTGCATTACCCACAATGCAACTGAGCTGCTTACAGGAGAGGAAGAAAGGAGGAAGAAAGGAGGCATCTGACCTCAGAAAGATAAAAGCACATTTTGATTTCATAGATATTCTTCAAACCAACTCAAGAAGTGAGTGTTATTGATTTTTATTTCAGTGTCTTGGATAGAAAAACATGACTGATGAGATATGAGGTTGTTTTTTTTTTTTTTAAATAGTGTAAATTTTAAAAATCCTGATCCATACTCCGCACCAGCTGGTGGCGATAATGCACAATTCATGTTTGCCGACCGCCAATAAAACTTAAAAACAAAAAGAAGAAGACAAAGAACTGCTGACAGGTTAAAGATTTGGCTGCAGAGGTCTGGTAAGCTCACTTATTTCTGCCTCCACACCCACAGATGTTTTAGTTTTCAAACTTGTGGTTTGACCCAAAGAATCAGAATACTTTAAGCATTAGTGTTCCCCAAGACCTGTAAACTGACTTTGATGTGTAAAATGGTGGAGTTCCTCTTAAGATGTTGGTACTTGATTTCTGTTTTTTAGCTGGTTCATCACTGTTTTTGTATAGTTTTGGCTCTTGGTGTAATTTCAACCATTACATTTATTCATGCATTATATGATTTATAGCAGGGGGGGAGTCTCTCACACATGTGCAAGTCCAAGCAAGTGTCAAGTCTCAAACTTCAAGTCTCAGCTAGTCTGAAGTAAGAATGAATCAAGTCAAGTCGAATCTCTGCTACAAGTCCAGCAAGTTACAAATCAAGTCATACAAAATTCTGATGATCGAAAATTTGAGTTTTATTTACAACATTAATGAAAACTGTTGCAGTCTGCTTACACCTTATAAATCTTACTAATATTTGACATTTTGTGGCAATCAATAACAAGCCTCCTAAATGAACAGCAATGGAGAATGGGGCTCTGAAGTTATAATATACCTTTATGTATGAAACAAACAGAAAATTTTGTTCTTAAATTTCTGCACAGGCTATGAACATTTCTGGTATGAAAAGGTAGCACACAACAAATCTTTAGGACAAAGTTGACTAATCTCAATGTCACCAATTTGTTTTGACTGTGTCAACATTTCAGCCTAATAGTGTAAAAAATATAAAAAAGTATGTGCAGAAATAAGAGGTATAAAATCTGTAAACACATATTAGTTTACTAACAACAACAATGCTGAAGATGGGGGATAAGTGTGTTAGGATGCAAGTATTATAAATAAGAATAGGTTGGTTTAAATGCACAGTATAAATAAATAAATGCAGTAATGATACCAGGTATTGCACTATTGAATTTTTATTATTGCACCGATTATTGAACTGTTGAATTATTGCACAAATAAACTTATTCTTAGATCAGTATTGCACATATGACGATAGAAATGAAATATAAATAATAACTGGCTTCTGATGAGTCGAACATATAAATGACTAACATGATATAAGTAATTTAATGTCTCCGGATAAATATGTTGCAGCATTTGAAACTGAAATCATGAAATAAAAATAACATTGTTGAATAAATTAAAGACATGAAGGGTTAAGTATCATATTGGTTTTAAACATATTTTTAAACTCTGTTGTATAAAATTGAATTCCAAATTGCCACCTCCATGTTAGTTTTTGACTCTAGATAAATTGCGTGCACCTCATCAGATAAGGTGTCAGCGTGCTCATCTTGTTAAATTAACTTTAAGCACTGAGCTGTTGCTTGACTTTAAATTGAAATCACAAACTCTCAACCTCAGAGTAGAAATTCCAACTGAAAGTCTGGTGAGAGTCTGACCGACAATCAGATACAACACTTGACACTAATATACATACATGTATATAATAGTATTATTGTCCTAAATATAGCATCACACTTTACAGTGATCCATGAAATGTATGCACACAGTGGCACAACGCCAGTCATGCCCCACTGACTTTTCAGCCAATAATTTCTGCTTGTATGTGTGCAGCTCTGACAGCTGTCACGTGTTTTGTATAGAAATGCTGCCATAATAACATCATTTGCGTGAGGAAGGGCAACAAAATTAAGTTTTTTTGGCTAGACAACTGTTTGGTTTTACTGCAAAAAATCTTTCTTATTTCTTCTGTGGCATAAATTCTATGTTTCCATATTTTGAAGCTTGTTCAAAGGAAGCAATTTAAACTGAAATCATCTTTCAGGCAATTTCCTTGACAGGTTATCAACAGTTTTTTTTTTTTTTTTTTCATTTTGCTGCTGTCCAAAAGCTTTAAATATTACTTTTATTTGCTGTTATGACTTTACTTTGGCAAAATAAATAAATAAATAAATATAACGGTATGACATAAAATAAAGTTTTAGGTTTGAAGACATGTTCAGGGCATTTTAATCACTTTATTTCTTTTAAACATATTTCAAACTCTGTTGTATTAAACTCTTTTCCGTTGCCATGAAATAAGTCTTAATATTTCACTTGGAATAAATGAACTGTTTATTAGTAAAGGCCTTCATTATAGAATGAGGTTAATTCACACAAAATAATGAATGTTTTTCTTTTAGTTTACCCTTTACTCCCTATGGTGATGTCCCCAAACCAAATTTTCCATTTCAATGAGACACATTTGCAATATAATTATAAATAAATATAGATATGCCTTTATTATTGTGTAGATCAAATTAAATTCTCTCCAATTATAAATATATATCAATGCATTTATTATTTTTTTGCACCCCTGAAATTACGTTTTCACGTGTCATCTGTTAGTTCATGTTTTTTGCTTTTTGAACAAAAACTATGATTCCCATAAATCCCACCAAAAATGACCATTTTTGGTGCAAAAATGTGACCATTCTAAATAATGAACACATACTAAACTCAACAAATCTTGTTTCACTAATATTCAAAGAAAAACATTTATATGGAGGAATAAGGAACACATAAAGTTTATGAAAAACTAAGTATTGTTTAATATTTACATTATTAACACTTCATCTAAATGTTCCTAACAGGGTGAAACTCCCTCACCCTATATATTAATGTTATTTAATTGCTTGAGCTCTGCCAAGTCAAGCTCCTAAAGGTTAGACATGTAATTTACCTGATAAAATGTCAAAAACATGAACACCGATTTATTTTTTCCCAAAAGTTATCACATTAAAATGTCACTAATAGATCAGCTGCCACCATGTTAGTTTTTATCTCTAGATAAAATGTGTGCACCTCATCAGATAAGGCATGGCCGTGCTAAATTAACTTTTAGCACTGAGCTGTTACTTGACTTAAATTGAAGTTGCACGCTCTCAACCTGACAGTGGAAATTCTACTCAGGAGTCTAGTAATAGTGTCGAGTACTATATCTGAACAATCAGATACAGTACTTGACACTGATGCATCACTTCAAAAAGGTGCAAGTAGAGACAAAGGTATGTAAAAGTGGTACTCGTTCAACTGAAGCATTACTTCTACCTTCATGTCTTGGTTTGATTCTCAGAGAATAGATGAAGTCGAACAAAAGCTCAAAGGTGTGAGAGGATATGAGCGGGATTTACACTCCTGCAGCAAACAGATGGTTCCTCAAGAGGCTCCGCCCGGTTGTCTCAGCTCATCTTCAGCTGCTCAAGCACCTGTCTGATGTGATAATGTGTAATGTGTGATGTGTTACTGATCTCCGTTCATTTCAGTTGGCTGAGTCTTGCCCAAGGAAACTTCAGCAGAGTCGTCGCTCGCTAAAACAATGTCACACGTCATAAAAATAGCCCCGTGTTGAAGAAATGCAAGGATCCACATTGGTGTGGTGCCACAAGTACTGGTGAGAATGTTAAAACATAATGCAGGAAGTTCCGTTTTAAGGGACAGTTCGCCCCCAAATCAAAAATGCACATTTTTCTTCTGGCCTGTAGTATCATTTATCCATCTAGATTTTTTCTTGGTGAGAGTTGCAGAGTTATCAGCCGTGGAGATGTCTCCTTGCAGCTCTAGTCTTCTCTGAAGTTGTCAAAATGAAATTTGCATGTTAACTAAAATGACGTTTTTATACAGAAGGCTAATAAAAAAACTAAAAAGATACTGGAAGCAACTCTAATTTATGTTAATTTTTGGCAATAAAGCTTATTCTTCAGGTGTGTGAGGGCTAGGGGGGCTCAGCTTTTCTGAGATGCAAGTAGGGGGGCTCCAAGGAGAAAAGGCTGGGAACCACTGAACTAAATGGCACTCATGCTTGTGGTACTCAAAGCACCAAAATAAAATAAAATAAAGATCATAAAATCAACTGATCTGTTTCATAAAGACTGTCTCGATGTGGTTTGATCTCAGTAGTAACAGATTCAAATATTGCAAAATTTGGACTGGTGCACAGGCGTACACGACATCACCTTTTTCAAACCAGTAAAGGCCCTCAGACATGATCAGTGACAAACATACTTTGTGCTGCCTGTCCCACTGTTTTCCCTTGGCATGGCGCAGGGTTCAGATTTCCCCTGACTGCTGCACTCACAGTTCAAATTATCTGAACTTTGACCTTGTCTGCCACTGACCTGTCAAAGCGCAGCCAGTGAGATAACAGCTGTATGCGACGACACAGACAGAAGCAACCACAGATGTAGGGAAGCGACACAAGCAGGAGAGGGAGAGATTGATGGTCGAGTCTTGAGGGGAACCCCAGACCCGCAAATCTTTCAAGAGTTTCGCAAATCAAGGGTTCCCATCCACACAGATCAAAGGCAAGTGTTTCAGGGTTCCCTAAACTCTATAACACAAAATTAAAAACAGACTACGATCCTGCTAGTAAACATAATGCATGGTGATCAGTCAAGTTGGGCTATGAGATTTTTTGAATCATATAGTTTATAAATTTAGCTAAATCTAATCCTAAAGTTAGCTTAGCTGTTAGCTTAGCTGTATATACTATATACTGTGCCTTGCCTCGCTGCGCCCTACCTCGCAGGTCAGGGACAAATATCTCATCATGTGAAGGCCCCTTAAAAGCACAGGCAAAAACATAACAGATCAAGAGCAGATATTTCATGCCATGGTTGTAGAGGACAATAAACCTCTCCCAGTTGGAGCTACAGTACAATGCTGGGTGAGTGACGAGTGAACAGCTATATTCTTTACCACCCGACCTTGTTCTCCTTTTGTGTTGTTTGCCTGTTCTTCTGTTGCCTGTTGTTGCAGTTTTGAGTGTCCCAACAAGCAGAGTAAAAGCTGTCAGTCTCACATGATGTAAGGCAAGAGGGAGAGACGCTGTGCTGCTGCCAGACGAGTGCTGACTAAGATTACAGCATAGGAATGAATGACAGTGATAGATTTGTGCAATTCTTTTATTTTCCACCTGATGGTCTGAATAACTCATTAGATTTGTATCTGGTTGCTCAGATCATATATTAAATATTTTGGCAGTAAAAAGAGACCCATGGTGAGAGGAAGACAGTGGACCAAACCACCATGAGGCATAATGAGGAACATCGAAAAAACCATTTGGTTTTCTTACCAAAATAATTGTGAAGGACAATTTAGTAATCCCCAAAATTGGTAGGGGCATGTCCCTACTGTCCCTACCCAATTCTATGCCCTTGTAACAGATATCCTGTATGTGACATAACCAAGATTTTCTCAACCTTGACCATGACACTGAGAAAATACATTTACAGGGCCTTTAAGTAGTACATCCATGAGATTAAGGGCTTATCACATGCCTAAACACTGCACAGCACTTAGTGGGACAGGATTTTTCTGCTGTTTGTAGTTATCATGGCAACAGTCATTTCTTTTTCCTTCCTGTGTTGATGATTGCAGGGTAAACAATACAATTATAACAATATCTACCAGGAGTGTGTGCTTGTACAAAAATAATTGGCCACTGCAATGCGATGCCACTGCCAGATGACTTTGCAATGCAGCAAAAGTGAAGCCAGGTTAAACTTGTTAGTGCTTTTTGCTCTGCATTGAGATCCCTGCTGTGTAGTGGCCTCATTGACATTAATGAGGAATAATATTGGTGGCCTTACACATTACAGTGACCTGTGAAATGTATTGACACAATGGTGCAGCACTGATCTTGACCTGCTGACTTTGTAATATGAATTTCAGCAATGTCTGACATCTGTTGTCATGGAAATCCTACCACAAGAACATCATTTGCATGAGTAAGAATTGCACATTTATTTTTTTAGACTAAAAGATTGCTTTTGTTTTGCTGCAAAATCTGATTGTGTGCACATTTGACCTCATTTTTATCATGTTGAATGATTATTATTTCTCTCAGATGTCCTCATGGGAAAAGTTTAGGTACAGTAGGTTGTCTTTATTTATCCCCATGAGGAAGTTTCAGTCTCACAGCAGCAGATATATGTAAGGAACAGAAAAAAAGATCATAAATAAGAAGCAGCAAAGCAATACAATGAAAAAGAATAAAATATACTAACAATACTGATAAAAGTGTGTGAGAACCGGGTGCATAGACATAGGCATCAATAAAAGATAAAATAAAGTATAAAATATGTAAAACAGTGCAAACACTGCAAATAAAGAATATGAACCAATAAAATATAAGATGTGAAAGGACAGGATGGGATGGAATGGGAAAGGAAAGGAAAGAGAGTGCTGTACAGTATGGTATATCATGATACAATATATGACAGGACTGCTCAGAACAGGATGTATTTTAGGTTAAAAGAGGCTCTGTTTAAAGAAGGATATAATAAGCACAGTACATTCGAACAGAGTATGGCAGACAGAGGAAGACAGGTGGGTAGTTTGTGGGGTCACGGCATTGACGCACCATTAAATCATTAAAGTAAGGGCAGTCTAAGATACCAGTATTTTAGAGCTCATATACCATTCAGAATGAGTTGTCAACCTTCGGGGATTGCTTGAAAATGCAGATGGAGGTCACAAAACCAATATTAAGTCTAAAATTCATACATAAATAACTATGATGACTATGGTGGTCAAAAGCTTGTGATTCAGTTATTACATAATAGAAGTGCTTGTTTGGCACACAGAGGACAAGGGGGAGATCCTTTGAAGTGTTTATCCACATAAATGAGTGTTTTTATGACCATAAATAGCCAAAATAAGACATCAAAATATTTCAGTCTGATAATCCTCTAACACGGATTCAAAACAAATTGGATATTCCATCAAACAAAGTGTAACAGGCTGAGGAAAATATACCTAAAACCTGTCAGAAAATGCATTACATTTCAAAAGATACAATTGTTTTTCTATAATCCTTGTGGACCTGATTTCATAATGTTGAAAATGTAAAGCAAAGGTAGTCTGATCACAGGCCAGAAAAGTCCAGGATGCCATGGAAATGATGTGTGTTGTAGTCAAATATGTGCATCATACGCTGTGTTTAGGGCACCAAGTAGGGTTGGCCGATATGTTCAAATTTCCAACCGTCCACTGCCAGCCAAGCTACTGGCAATTGGCGATATTGCGCCTCAAGCCCATTTCTGCCAATGTAATGGTAAAAAAAAGTCCTCAGGTCCTGTGAGTCATTATAATGAGAAAAGAGATTGCAAACAGAAGCTTTGCACAATTCAATTCTTTGCTGCGTTACAGAAGAAGAGTGGAACCTAAATCTAAAACTACATGTTGCTGAAGGAAATCCAGATTTTGTTATCTGCTCAGTGAAGGCATCTACCCACAAGTTGTCAGTGTACATTAGGTAGCATCTCAGTTCTATATAGCTGTTTCCAGCAGTGGCACAGCAGTTAAGTTGTTTTAGCAAGTAACATTAGTAGCAGCAGCCTTGCAAGATGCCATCATTATATTTTTACACAAATATATATTTTGGATTTGAAAATTTGCCTGTAGGCTACCCAAACTGAAACAGCCCTAAATGATATCTTATTTTTACTTCTTATATTACTTTGTATATTTCTTTTTTTAAATAATTTGTACATAACTGAATGCCTGCTTATTTTTCCTAGACTAATACTTTCAAAGTTAGTTATTAATTATTAAGTTATTACTAAAATCTATAATAATCAAATGCAGAGGCAGTTATATCATATGATAACAAGTAGATACATATAGTCTTACAATTACAACCAGCCATTTGAGGGCAGCCATAATGCGCATGTGACACAGGATGAAGTTGAGTTTGACAAACCAGACTTAGAATCCTAAAATAATGATTTAGTATTTCTGAATATTGACTTAGTATATCAAAATAATGACTTGGTACCTTAAAATAATGAGAAACCTTCTAAAAATGCTTTCCATATTTGTCATGGTTTAAAGTTTTTCCTGTTATATTTTGGTAAAGTCTTCCCTTATGTGTCTTTGCTGTCTTAATGATGTCTTGTGTCTTTGTCCGTTTTCCCACGCTTTTGATTTACGATTGTTTTCACCTGTCCTACCCTCTTTTGTGGCTATTTTCGTCTCGTCTGTATGTCAAATCTCCTCGACTTTTCTTGTGGAGTTTTTGGATTGCTGCATTTTCTGACTTTTGCTTTCCCTGCCTCACCAGGAGGATTTGTTTGCCTTTGGTGGACTCTTCTTTAAGTTCTCGTTCATTGATTTTCGTTGTTAAACTAAATCAACCACCAGCTCAGTGTTCAAGTCTGCATTTTGGGTCCAGTTCTTTGGTTTTCCTGGTCCCTTGACAATTTGTCACAATACTAAGTCATTGTTTTGAGATAATAAGCCATGTCGGGGGCACCACAAAGCAATCACGCTGAGGACACTCGGCAGCAGCACTGAAAATGAAGTAAAAGTAAATCCTTTATACATTCAAGAGGTTTCATTGCTTCTACTGACTGTACAGGAGTCCCTTTAACCTCAATCACATCATGTTGTCACATGACAGTCGCTGAGGTTACACATGAGATGTAAAGGTCACATGGCATGTCATGAGAGAGCCATCAGATTTCAAGTGATTTACAGTGTGAAATGTTGTTGTAGCCTACAGCTTGAGACAAAATGTCAGGACAGCAGTTCAAGTAGCTGGTTAGAGGTATCGCAGATCCACCAACATCGCATCTCCTCCTCCCCCACTGCTCAAGGACACTCGTTCCAGTTTCACACATAAATGACATCCCTCACTCCTCTGTCAAGCTGCTGTTATTTTCTGCTTTCTTCTGACTGGATGTCTGTCTTAATATGTTGTTTCGGTTTTGAAAATCTCAAGAATGCTGCGTTTTCTTCGGATGCCGATGTGTTTACCCGGCCGCGTATAGAATAGATATGTTATTTATGTTGTTTTCCACTGAGTTCATCTTGGCCATGCACTTCCTGGATTTCTATCTTGACCTCCACATACAGCATCTTAACTAAAGGCTGCGATTCCCTGGAGATAGTTCAAAGCTCTCATTTCTCCTTCCTCCATGTGGCAGTGTTGTTGAGTATATACTGCGAGACTGAACCCGCAGTGCAGTCGTGTTTCTGTCTGTTGAGACCGGCCTTGTGCTTTAAGTAGGTGGTGTTCAGGCAAGGTCGAGCAGGGCAAATACCTGATCTGGGCTGAGATCCATTCTGGTGTGTTATACTGTAGCAACATTTTTTTTTTCATGGTCTACTTCCTCAGCAGTTAACATGTAATGCATTATCTGTGCTGTTGTCCAGTACATGTGATGTGACAGGATAGGACACTATGTCTTCATCTGTGTCCAGCTCATACTCGCAACCCTTGTTGATGAGATGGTACTGTAAGCTCCTATCAGTGTCCTGCTCCAGTTATTGTACAACCCCAATTCCAAAAGAGCTTGAGTGTGGTGTAAAACAGAAATTTCTAAAAAGAATGCAATGATTTGCAAATCCTTTTCAACCTATATTCAACTGAATGAAATACAAAGACAAGATATTCAGTGTTCAAACTGATAAACTTTATTGTTTTGTTTTGTTTTTGTTTTGTTTTTTGTAAATATGCACCCATTCTGAATTTGATGCCTGTACCATGTTTCAAAGAGTTGAGACAGGAGCATGTTTACCTCTGTGTTACATCACCTTTTCTTTTAATAACATGCAGTAAGTGTTTGGGAGCTGTAGACACTAATTTTGAAATTCTTTCTTTTTCTTGCTCGATGTTTGACTTCAGGTGCTCAACAGTCTGAGTCACTGCTGTCTTTTTTTTTTTTTTTTTTTGCTTCATAATGGAACATTTTAAATGGATGACAAGTCTGGACTGCAGGCAGGTCGGTCTGGTACCTGAAATCTTTTACTATGAAGCCAAGTTGTTGTAACACATGCAGAATGTGTCTTGGCATTGCTTTGCTGAAAAAGACGTTGTCTGGATGGCAGCATATGTTGCTCCAAATGATCCTTTCAGTGTCTTGTTCCACTGATTGTACAACTCAAATTCCAAAAGAGTTGGAACATTTTGTAAAATGTAAATAAAAACAGAATGCAACCATCTGCAAATCCTTTTCAATCTGTATGAAACTGAATAAAATTCAAAGACAATATATTCAATGTTCAAACTGATTAACTTTATTGTTTTTAGTAAATATACAATGACTCTGAATTTGATGTCTGCAACATGTTCCAAAAAAGTTGGGACAGGGGCATGTTTACCACTGTGTGTCAGTAAGCGTTTGGGAACTGAGGACCCTTATTTTGAAACTCTTTCTTATTCTTGTTGATATATGACTTCAGGAGCTCAGCACTCTGGGGTCTTGTGTCTTCGTGTTGTTTCATAATGCACCACATATTTTCAACAGGAGACAGGTCTGGACTGCAGGCAGGTCAGTCTAGTAGCTGAACTATTTTACTATGAAACCACACTGTTGTGCAGAATGTGTCTTAGTATTGTCTTGCTGAAATAAGAAGTGACGTCTCCGAAAAAGACACTGTCTGGATGGCAGCATACAGTATGTTGCTCCAAAACCTGTATGTACCTTTCAGCTTTAATTGTGCCTTCACAGATGTGACAGTTCACAATGCCATGGCCACGAACACACCTTGTAGTTTTGTGTTGACAGATGTTCTGAAACTGTTGGACTGTTTGCCCACATAGTTTTGTACAAATTAAACCCAAAATGAACCGCAACCCATCAATGCTTGTGAACGAGGATGCCCCTTTAATACCAAATCATGACCCTGCCACCTGTTACCAATAACCTGTTTACCTCTGGGATGTGGGATGAAAACAGGTGTTTTTTAAGCATTCAAACTTTATCAGTCTTTTGTTGCTCCTGTCCAACATTTTTTAAACATGTTGCTGGCATCAAGTTCAAAATGAGTGTCGATTTACAAAAGACAATAAAGTTTATCAGTTTGAACATTTAATACATTGTCTTTGTACTGTATTCAATTGAATACAATTCAAAAATATGTGTATTCTTTTGGATTTGAGGCTGTAAATAGTCTTTCTACTCTTTCTACTTGCTCCTGTAGTAAGAGTTACAGTATAGTCCGCTTTGTTAAGCGCAACAGTGCGTCTTTCTTCATCCACCAGCTGAGAGTGATATTCTGGTCCTTGCTAATCGATGTCAAAGCCTTCATCTGTTGAATGGTTGGGTTGCAAGGGGGTTGATTTTGCACTGGAAAAGGCTGCTGAGACCTGAGTTGTTCCTCCTCTGCCTCTGCTATGTTGTTGCTGTTGTTGTTGTTGTTGTTGTTACAGAGAGCTGATTCTGTAGCTGTGTTAAGATTCACATCCCGGCTAGCAATTCTCTCTGGGTAAGTTACCGATCTGAGCCGTTTGTTACCAACTTTGCTTTATGGTCCAGCAGCATCACAATGTTGTCCTTCCACCTCCAGGTTTACTTTCTACCCTTTCACTGCTATTCACCCGTGACTATAAAGTGTTGAACTCTGTTGTGTGCCTCTTCTGCACTCCGTTGGCCCACAGATAAGTGTGCCTGTTTGATGAATTCAGGAACTTTCTCTGATCTTAGTGGGGATCTTTAAAGACCTTTCTCACTGGAGCCACATTGATATAAAATTGTAGGGTACAGTGTTACCAATGATACTTCCGTTCAGAGAGCCTTTCCAGTGAGCCTGACACTGACTGACTCTGTTTGACCTAAAGAGAACAGGACCTTAAGTGGTATCACTGGTAACACCTGTGTTTTTATCCTACTATTTCATGTCAAAATGTCTCCTGTGAAAAAGGTCTATTGGCAACATCTGGAGTTTCTGGTCGCTCCTCTGCTTTAAAGCATCACAGGTGATGTGGTAGTTGTCTCACTCTGTCATTTAGCAGTGTTGCTGAGTTTTCTGTATGCTTTTATAGTGAAGACCAGGCATATACTGTTTGGTCTGAGTCCATGATATCAGTATTAGAGTATTTAGGTACCAAGATGACTTTTGTCCAGCCTGAAATATCTCAACAACTAACAAACAACTAACAAACAACAACAAAAGTTTAATATGTTTAAAGGCTTATTGTTTTGTTTTTTTTTTTTTTTTTTTTTTTTTTTTGTTCTTTTTGACACTGCATCATCTTCAGCTGAACTTGGCATTAAATCATTTGAGTCTTCCTAAGTCCCGCCTTTTTTGCTCTGTGCTCCAATAAGCTCCAGCTGAGACTGCTCGATACCAGCAACTTTCTCCTTCTCTGTTTCCTGTACTTTGATATGCCGCGCTAGGATCATCTATATTGAAAGAAATCTAAATTTATATAGGCTAGTTACATTGCCATGCTTTTGCCTTCTGTTATTTTCTGTTTTATTTTACAAGAGCTTCCCGTCTGTGTCTTTGTTGTCTTTTACGTCCTGTATTTGTCTGTTTCTCTGCCCTTTTGATTTCCTGGTCAGTTCCACCTGTTTCTCATTAGTTAATTAGTTCTCTTTTGTGTATTTAGTCAGTGTGTTTTCCTTCTCTCAGTGTCAACAGTCTCAACTGTTCTCCAGTTCTCCTCCAGTTCCTCGGGTTCCTTTTGAATTATTCTTTGTTTTTGTTTTTTTTTTTGGACTGACTCTCTCGTTTGATTTATTTTTGTTGGTCTTCCCAACCACCCTTTGTTATTTTGTGTTTCTTTGCCAGTAAGTGTATTAAAGTTACCTTTTTGTTCGCTCACTCCTCTGTGTTCTGCATTTGCGTCCACTTTAAAACAGGAAATAACTCAACCCAAGACGCACATCTAAAGTTAGCTAATGTTAGTAAAACATTAGTTAAATAGCTTGCTGAGGATTGACGTAGATAGATAGCTACTGATTGATGTAGATTAGCTAGTGAGCTAGTGTTTAGGTTTTTTTTCAACATAGACATGCCTAGTAAGCATTTCTAAATACAGGAAACAGGAATGGAGAGACCTGACCCAGCTTCTGTGATAGGGGCGGGGCTTAAATTGAAATTAGCATGCAGATGTTAGCCTTTAGCTCAAGTTCAGCCACTAGTGTAGCTGTAAACTCTTATTTTAGTCTATTTTTTTATTGTCTGAGTAGGAGTTTCTGGCACAATTTCACCTACTTTCAGGGAGCTGGAGAAGGGAAAAGGGCTCGAGAGTAAGTCCACAACACTTGTATGTTGAACAACTTGCCAGACTAATGTGTTTAGCCAGCAGCTTTGGCCTTCACGGGGGCCTCATCCCTGGGTTTCTTTTTTTTTTTTAGAATCTGCCATTTTTAGGAGGATCTTTTTGAATGCCTGCAATATTTCATATCATGAATGTTTTTAAGCCTTGGTGGTAAGCTAGATATATAAAGAACATAACACAGTTAGCAGTTGTTCTTCTGAAGTGAATATACTATCTGACAGCAGGAGATAAATAATATTACGTTCTCTCTGTGTCTCGCTGTGTTCTTACCACCTTTAAATGTAGCAGATTCAGTTTAGCCTCTTGTTTCACGACAAACTGTCAAATCTATCCAGTAACGATAAACACTGTCATGTCCTGCTTGTATAACTCGCAGTATATCTTCAAGACAACACAACTAGAATCTGTAGTCGGAGCGTTTCAAGGCCGAGCAGATCATACTTAATGTATGTTTTGCCTCTGGGATGTTGGGAGAAGGTATCAGCAAGGAGGAATCTCAAATAAAATGCTGAGGGCCTATGCATTAGAAGGACACTTTCGGACTGGGGAATTTTCCCTAAAAGTATTGGAAAACTTAAAAATGAAGGTTACCCTATGGTTTGTTTACATTCAAAACTCCTCACCAAGATGAAACATATGTTTCATACATATGTATAAGGTTGGAGAGGTTGCATGCAGTTCCTAACTATAAGGTGCGTAGATTTCTCAAATGAAAACTGGGGATATTTCCAGTTCAGCTGTCTATATATTATTAATATCCAATGTGTTTACATAAAATAAAAAGTTGGAAAATTGCAGTTTCGTGTATTTTGACCACTGCAACTGTAATACTGCAATAAACCATAATCTGATAAAAGTGGGTACTCACCAACTAACTTTGTACACTATCATACCACCGTAACTCCATAACACCGCAATATGCAATAGGCAGGCCCTGTGATCATACTTTACCTTTCCTCCTCTATTTCCTTCATTCTTCTGCAGTCTTGCTTGTCTCCATCAACCAGGCCTGAAAAGACATTTGTGGTGATGTTGTGGATTCCGTTGGCCAAAACAAGCACAACAGGATTTGGACGTCAATTGCTCGGCTCTGCTGCCCGGACTGTCTTGCCCCATGGAATATTATTTCACTTTGTGGTCTGTTATTAAAGAACGGTCAAAAACTGGGACATTCCCGGGGACAGCTCCAGCCGGGGCCACCGAAGAAGGGAAACGTCCCGGAAAACCGGGACATCTGGTCACCCTACCTAAATTGTAAAACGTTCACAAAGCCTTTTTTGTTACATTGTTAAATGTTCCTTGTTTGCACCATAGACTGTTTATAAAGATGGACAATGTGTCTCTACTTCCTCTCGCTGTACAAAACCGAAGCCCAAATACCTCAGATACGAGCACTGGCAGATTCTTCACAGTACTGATCAGAGTTATCAAAGTCCCGCTCATACACCTCTCAGCTCAGCTGTTAATCATCACATCAAGCCTCTTTTTTTATAGACACAAATAACTAATTAAAACCAAACTGATCAGAAAAATGTTCTTAGATTTGTACTTGAACTTCAATAATTTCTGACCGTGTGCTTATGTTTGATTCATAAAAGATGCTGAGCATTAAAAAACTTTGCTTACACAGGTTCTGAGAAAAAAAAATGCAATTTACGCAATCTATAAATCCATAAATCTCAAATTAACTTAAAATTGATGGCACCTTCCTTACAATCAGCAAATTTCCCCATACTGTATATAATGAAGCACAAATGAGGTTTGGTGAATAAAAGCCATGGAACAAAATTAAAAAAAAACTGTTTGGAAGACTGAATGGTGGGCTGAGAAACAAAGCTAAACACGTAGTTTTGGAGTGTGTTGCAATTAATTCCTCACACCTTTAATTGATAATTCCTTTTGCTGAACATTGTTCATGAAGCTGGTGCAAAGTTTACCACAGGCTTGGACAAATGTGTGTCCTTCAGTACCTTTGCAGAATCAGCAGGGAAATCATTTGAGTCAACACACTTTCTCTATCATTTCCACATCAAATTAAAGTTTATAAATAATTACTTACACATGGCTTTCTGCTAATGTCTTACTTGTGATAAGAACTAACTAAAATGACAGAATCAATCTTTGGGAACCATCTGCTAACATGGAAGGGGCAGGGTTTATGGTCTTTACTGCAGCCAACCACCAGGGGGCGATCAAGATGTTTTGGTTTCACTTTTTGGGAGCTGTCATGTTGTCCAGATTTATAAATAATCAGTGGTTGGTATCGACTTGAGGTCTGCTTCTCCTTTAGGGAACATTACTGCTGCCTGTTGATATGTTACAGAGCCCTTTGCAAGCAAAAATGGATCTCTGTCTATGAGAACAACACAAAGACCAAGCAGTTTGCAACATTGCACCTCTAGTGGTCAAATATCCACCAAGCTGACAAGTTTAGAATTTCAGATAATGGCCCCAAACAGTTTTTATGTTTTGATTCCATTAGAGATCCTTAATGATATAATCTAAACGTTGTTTGCTTTAATTTGCTCTCAGTGGGTCGATTGTGCACTTTTGTTCTTTTCCAGTAGCCAGCAACTCACTCAAGCCTTTTCCCTCTCCGGGGGTACACTGTATACGCTGTACACAAAACACAGAGAATAATGAAATAACAATAACAAGCTCACAGCTTTCTTTCAGCACACATCGTCTATGCCAATAGACGGAAACTCATAGGGTGGGGAGGTATTTTTAGCATCGTGCTTATCCTTTCCTCTCATCCTTCCTCCCCTGCATCTCTCACTCTCACACACAATGTCTTTGTCCCTGTCTTTTGCATTCATCTTATGCCATTTCCCCTCTCTCACTCAGGCTCTTTGCTTCTATCTCAGCTGGATATACCAGACGTCTCTTTAATTCGACACACTAATGTAATTCGCCTTCTCTATAATCATCCATTTTCCTGTTTTCATGCCCTCTCCCCGAACTTGAGACACGTCTTGTGGATTCTATTTCACAGCAGTACACCAGACTACATCAGTTTCCATTTCATTTATTCAGTATTTGTTTAGAAACCCCATGCTGGTCTGCTATGAATCAACATTGCTTAATAGAAGCAACTCTTGCTGACCAGGTTAAAGTAGATATAATTACGCATGGATCTGATGGTCCAATTTAATATTAATGTTCTGAATCAAGTGGAAATGAATCAGAGTTCATGCAGCAAAAGTGTTTCGTCTTACAAGATTACCAAGGAACATTCATCTTGCAGGCACACAATCTAAAAACAGTGCACTCACCCAGAACGTTCAGTGCATCTGTGAGCACCCAGGCTGCACAACCACAAAACAGCTTCCTGCTATTTCTAATGTTGGTTTGAAACTGTGCTTTTTTGTCAAAATGCAAAAAAAAACAAACAAACAAAAAAAAATTATTATGCTGGCTCATTCTGTTTTTAAATGTTCAAATTCCAGCTGTTCTTTTATCCTGAATTCCTCAATAATTTCATGGCGATTGGGGTCGTTGGAAAAAAAAATGAATAAAATGGAAAAAAATGAAAATAAATCCAATGTGATGGGTGCGGGATCATAAAAATACCTGAATAGAGAGCGAGAGAGATCATCACACCAAAGAGCTCCTCTTTAAAGTATTTATTTGCGTGACATTTTGAGCTCCAGTTTCTTCCTCAGACTGAAAACTGTTTTTTTGTCTTTAAATCATTCAGTTGTGCAGAACAAAGAAGGGAACAGCTGGACAAACCAACAAGCCTAACAATGAACATAAAACTCTTAGATCTGAAACAATTAATCTTTTATTTATCGACTATTGAATTAATCTGCATCTATGTTGATACTCTATTAACTGTTGTGAGTAAAAAGTCAAAAATCTGTGATTTCAGCTTCTTAAGCGTGAATATTTTCTAGTTTCTTTGCTCCTCTCTGATATTAAACTGAATATTTTTGAGATGTGGCCAAAACAAGACATTTGAAGTCATCTTGGACTTTGGGAAACACTGACAAACTTTTTTTTCACCATTTTCTGACATTTTATGGACCAAATAACAAATTGATAAATTGAGAAAATACTCAACAGATTGATAATGAAAATAATCATTACAGGAAAGACTTGAGAAATATTATTTAATAATGTATTTTTCAAGTGACACGGTTGTGACAGCATTTATTAACTATGGGATGAACATATAAATGATTGGATAATAAAGTTATAGGGGTTGTTGCTCATTCTCTGCTTCGCCTAATCACTGTCCAGTTTTTATTACATCATGTAACAGATGTCTTATGTTTTTTTGTCATCTTTGTTTCCTTAGATAATTCCAGCTTTCTTTAAATAATTACAGTTTGAATATTATGACCCATCTCTGGTAAAGAAGATGGGAGCAATTTGAAATTATTATCTTGCATAATCTGGCCTTAATATCTACTTTATCTAACAGACTACAGCTCCTCTGTTTTGTATGCAAGTTGGCTTTACTGATAAAAGTCACGTCCCAATGTGACCTCAGAGAAACTTGGTTGGTTGTCGGATATTTCTAGACGGAGTATAAATCAGAGAGGCAGAGCATTGCCATAAGACACAAAAGTTTGTTCCCAAAGGGACACATGAATATGAAACTGAAAACAGTTTCTTTAAAAATTTAAAAAGTTTACAGCCAGATATTTCTGCTCTGGTGCAATTTTGCTAAATAAATGAGACAGAGTGAATTCTCCAAGCTACTCTAAAAAAAAAAAGCAAAACCTCAACAATACAATACAGAGATGAAAAAAAAAAGGTTTAAAACCTTTCATTAAGTTTCTTCAAAGATGAAAAGAAGTTGCAGTGCACTTTATTTCACAGTAATAAAAGATATCAGGCTGTGCTTTGTACACTGTTTTTTGTTAAATTCAACAAAAAACAGAAATAACAGAAATCACATGTTCTTTATTAGCCCTATAACCCCATTTGTATCATATCAGATACATGACTTTCTGAAACTTCTACAACATCAATATAATCAATATTTCCTGAAAAACTCGTTTGCAACTTGAGACATGTCTTCTGCCCTCTGGGGGATTATCAGGGCACTGCAGGCAGCAGCCGGCCTGTGAGGGCAAAATCCAACATGGTTGCTTTCATGTAGCGATTCACTCAGTGTTTTGCAGGGAATTTTTTTGCTAAAATTGAAAAAGTTACAGTAAGAATAACATTTATATTGTTCCAATATCTCAATGTGAATACTTAATATATTTTTATCTTATTTTATAGTAACATCATGTTGAAATTATGTGAATCAGTGGGTATATTAGATATAACATACAACAATTCATCAGTTCTGTTGATTTTCATGATGCAGTCTGCATTATTCCTACCACAAGCACAAATACACTATTAAATAAGCTAATCAAATATTTGACAAATTGATTAATTTAAAGTACAAATTGATATATTATATGATTTTTTAAATATATGCTGCTCTCATTAAAATCACTTGAATGTTGCAAAATAATAATAATAATAATAATATAATATATAATAATAATAATTGTGTTTTTGATTGATTTTCACTTGAAAAAAGTCCTTGGCTTTCATAATGTGTTTGTTATATTGACCAGCTCAGATTATACTGAACAAGTTGGTTTTCCGACCACAAGGTAAATAATATAGAAAGGGGGATTTTGTCAAAAACTCCAGTAAACACTATAATTTACAAAAAATCAATTGTTGGCAATTGTTTGATGTGTCAGGCTTTAGACTCTTAATTAGAACCCTATTAGACTTCATTAGAGGGTAATAAGGGACACAATACAACAGAACTGTACTGTAAACTAAAGTGAAATCACATATCTGCTACTTGAGACAGTTTTACAGTCAGTCTCTGCAGTCACCCATAGAAAAAATATCCTCTATAAATTTGACCTTTACTTGGTAAATCTGGTTCACATGGGGAAGTTCAGTACAGTTCTATTGTAATGTGTCTCTAATTATCCCCTAATGAAGCCTAATACCGCTCTAATATAAAACATATTATTCCAAGTTTTCGTCTAATTTGATGGTAAATATGGTTTGTTTCCTCGTATTAGTTTACTGTAAAATAAAGTGCTTAAAAAGTTGCTTTCCTCAGTGGTATTAGTTAAATTTCAAATTGATTTTTTTTATTTTTTATTTTCCAACATTTATCGTTCAGTTTGTTTGTTTAGCATTTTACATCATTTTGTCACAGCAGTGGTCCAGTGTAAAGCCTTTTTTTTCCCCCATCATTTTGCATTACTTCCTGAGAAGTCCAATATAATTAGATGTCACTCCTCAGATCATCGTTACACAGAATCTGTACCTTCATTTCAACCTGATATAATACAGGAATCTAAATTAAGCCTGGCTGTGCATTTTACATCCAACTGCTCTGTATACTTGGATATTCACTTAAGATGAAAAAGAGAGTTAGTGTTAAAAATACATCCAGTTTTAACTGAAAAGCAAACCTTTTCTTTTATTTAGTTATTTAGCTAATTTAATTGGAAAATATGGTTGTTGAATAGAATAGAAAATACTTTATTGTCTTCTGTTTACATGCAAAAGGCAAACTTTGTCCTTGCGTACACGTGCAGAAATCTATTTTGATTTCCTCTCTGAGGAACGATTATTTTCTTTGAGAACGACACTTTTAACACATTTTAACCCCAGTGCGAATGGAAAGTGAAGCATTTTGAGTCAGAATTCCTGGCAATCTCTGTGCCGCCTCCGTCCTGTCAGCTTTGAGCCCCGGGTGGAGGGGTTAAGGTTGGAGCTCCAGGCCAAACCCAGCAGTCGAGAGCCCGCCCTCAGGAGAGGGAGTCAACATGGCAAGGGCACCAAACACATTCAGGATGCATTGGTGCCATTTATCATGGTTGACAACTGCACCTCTCAGTGCCATTTGGGTTTATTACCGGTACATTTCTCCCCACATAATGATGTTTTCCTTAGCACTTGTCCTCTGAGACCAGCTTCAATGAAAAACTGCAGTGGAAACATCAAGGTGACAGTTTTTCCCCCTCTTTTTCTCTTTTAGATGAAGTTTGCTTCACGTGACTTCTAAGGACATGGAAATAAAACAAAGAGGACGTACGGCTTCTTAGTTTGGCTACAAGTTTGAGGACATACAGCACCTGAGGACATAGGCGGCATATCAGCATCCATGCAGCAGGGACTTAATACCTGCACACATTGGTATTCAGATCTCACTCGTATTTGGTGAATCAAATCCTTTCAGGTATAGCTGCACAACAAGGTTTGGGTTTCCCCAAAATAGAAAATGCTCAGGAAATTTGATCCATAATAACTAACTGCTTTGGATAAATGATTAAAAAAAAAAAGGAATACTCTATAATTCCAGTACTTAAATCAGCAAACATCATCAGAAAACACTGCAGTGAAGTGTTGTAATTGAACCTCGAGCTGAAGCTGCATTATTTGCTCCCTCTGCTTCGTCCTCAGGTAGTTGTGTCCTTCCAAGAAAATATCTTTTCCATTTCACCGCTGGCTGTGTGTGACTGGAGGAAAGTGATATTAATATTTGCTCTTGAATACTGGGTATTCTGCTAGATGCGGAAATAGTGAAAAAAAATGTGTAAGCAGGGCTAGTTCTAATAATATTCACCAGGGTTCTGTGTCTGTTTCCTTTATGATGATGTGTTTATGATGAAACAACATCAATAAAACATCTAATATCCGATATGAAGTAAACTGCATGTGGGTTTTTGCAGGTAGGTGGATGAAGCAGCAGGTTAAATAGTGAGAGCCACAGCGATGAGACTAGATGTCACCTCTGCATTGCCAACAAAGGACTGAGGCTGCTGTCAGTGGAAAAAGGTTCATCTGTAATCGGACCAGCGTCTCAACTTTTTAATATTTGTGCACAAGATTGAGTCTATAAGAGGTTCTTTCAGTTTGTTATGGGTGATATTTACCCTTGGAAACATAAGTTTTAGATCCCTTTCAGAGTTTTCACTCTTTTTTCTACGTTTGAAATATTTAGATATGACGTCACTTATGTCAGCTGATAGTTAGCCACAGGAATAAAAAGACAAGCATCATGGATAGCCATGTTAAAGGAGAAATTGATAATATATTTACTGTAATAAATCAGTAAAAGACCATGATATGTCACCAGAGATTAAGGAAACATATTAAGTTGAAATACTTGCTACTCTGACATCAACACTGCAGCTGTGGTTTCCCCCTTTGAAAGCTCGACTCCAGGCCAGAATAACTGTCTTTGTTTGCCTGTTTTCTTGTTTATTATAATTAAAATTAATGCTGAATGTTTGCTGAATGAGTAAGTGCCTGTGTAAGGGTTGTAAGAAATCATTAATAATCTATGAGCAGACGTTCATAACGGTTTTATATTTTAATGGAGTCTGGCAGGAAGTGAGACAGGCAGCCACTTAACCCAAAGCCCAGACTGTGTATTTTCAGAGCAGCGGGCTTTTAATATTCAGGATAACTAATAACAGTGTAAGACTCGTCATCGCTTGTCATTGTCGTTTTACGATGTCGCATGCGTCCTGCATTCCTGCGGTGTCCCTGCGGCCTGCAGAGCTCTGGGGAGGATGGAGCAGTGGGGAAACAACTTGCTTCAACCAAAGATTGTATATTAAATAGGATTTCACCCTATTTGATATACAGTCAAGGGTTCCAAGTCGCCATTGGGACTGCTGTACTCATTTTTGCTCATGTAATTGCATTGCTCCTTTAAGGAATTCTGCATTCACGAGTAGCCACTATCTGAAATCAGTAAGACAGATGTAGACAGGGAAAAAAAATACCAGTCTACAGGCTTTCAGGTGGAAACAGAAATCTGAACACAAAGACACTTGATCAACAGATTGTACAAATTCTTTCTGATGTTCAACATTGTTATTTTGAGTTCTCTTTATTTAATTTAATGTCAAGTCAGAGTGGCACCAGCATTATGAGTAGAAGAGATCTTTGTTCAATAAAATTCTTTTAATAAGTCAAGAAGTGACACACTCATTCTAACTTTAGACTTCATAGAAATCCTCCACAAATTATTGATTATTCAATGACAAAACAAAATACACACCCTCCACTTTTTAAAGTAGACATGAAAAAACAAAAAACTATTGCAATTAATCATTAATAGCAGCCTCAAGCTATTCTAATGGTTGGCTGCCAAAAGCAGAGGAGAGCAGATGCTGAAGAAATGTGTGGTGCAGACATATTGAGCAGACTCAATTACTAGTGGTGAGAATGTGGTCATTGTATTGTAATGGTGCTATTTTGTACAGTGCAGGGCGGAGGGATACTTATGTGACATCAGCACAGTAAGTGATGGGGTTCCTGTCCAGGCAGAAGGAGACTTGCTCATTTCTAACATGGAAGATGAAACCAGTTCATTTCATTCATCCCTGACTCATGACCAAGATTTCTGGTTCTGTTTTGTCCCCTGCCCCCCTCTGCAGCTATGTAGAGCAGAGGTTCTCAATTTTTTCTCAACGACCCCTTACTAGACAGAAAATATACCCGGGACCCCCTCATGTATGTCCTTTGGAATTATTTGATGTAGCCTATTTTTTTTTACAGTTCTGTGACATTATCAAATTGACATGATCAGTTTGTTTCTTTTGATCAGCCAACAGTCCAAAACCCAAAAACTCTACTTTTATTATCATATGTAACAAAGAAATGTGGCAAATTACATTTTAGAAGCTGGAACCAGCCAATGTTTTACAATTTAGCTTGAAAAAAGACTGAAATGATGATTAATTAATTATCAAAACAATTTAACTAATCGATTTATCAACTAATCCGTGCAGCTTTAATTCATTTGTTAAGAGCTATACATTTATTAGTTCTTTAACCATGAGGCCTTTTGTGAACATAAATGAATAATTACATTTTTTACATTAATACAGACCCCTGTTTGACAGCCACTGGTTGAGAGAGCTATAGATCCAAGATGAAACTGACAGAAGTTAGAGGTCTGCTACTTCAACACCACATACAGCTCCATGGATTCATCAACAGCACTGTTGACCTCCTGATATTCTAGCATCATGGTCAGGGCCATAGATTCTATCTTGTACAAACCTCAGTCTGATAAAGGATCAATAAGTCAGACAGACTAGACTAACATATTCAGCTAGAGAAGGCCTCTGCCCTGCACTCTCTATAGGGAATGCACTCTAGTCATTTTGCTTAAAAGAGAATGGCATCGCTCTGCCGACAGGATCCATGGCGAATGGGTGCATTCACTTCACTTTAATGTCGTCCATGTAAAGTCCAGTCCAGTCAGTCTCCAGTGTTATGTTATCAGTCAGTTAATTAAGTTGATAAAAGACAATCACTGTCTCCTGATAACATTTCCATACACAGTAACAAAACACTCAATAATACTAATAATGCATACTTTTTTGCATGTTTTTACTCTCTTATTTTTTTCCACACACAGGCCCAAAATACACACACACACACACACACACACACACACACAGAAAAACAAAACAAAACAAAACAGAACAAAAAAACCTCCAGACATGCATTAATGGAGAGATGTCTGAGGGAGAGGGCTGCACACGTACATATACATGTATAAAGTCAGGCTGAGCAGTTAGGGGTTCAGTTCCTCACTCAAGAGACTCTCAGCAGTGCCCGGGTCCAGGCTCCGTATTGACTGGTCCATGCTGGACTTGAACCGGTGACCCTCCCGTTCCTGTAAGCCAAGTCCTCACAGACTGAGCTACTGCCAACCCATAATAAAGATTTAATGTTAGTATTTCTGCTAGAAAAAAAAAAAAAACAACTAAATTGCACATTTTAACCTAATATAATCATGCTGGAATAACAACTTTTTGAATTGAATAATGCTTTATTTAAAGGATCAATCTGTAGGATTTAGTGGAATTTACAGTAGCGTTGCATATGGGAGAACCTGCAGTGGCCACAAAGCTTGTCCAAAAGGAGAAAGGCCGTATCTAGAGCCAGGGTTTGGTTTGTCCATTCTGGGCTGCTGTAGAAAATGGCGGTGTAACATGGCGGCCTCCATGAGAGAGGACCAGTGCCCTCTTTAGATATAAACAGCTCATTCTAAGATAACAAAAACACAATTCTTATTTTCAGATGGTTATACACTAATGAAAACATATATTCCATGTCTGCCATTTTCTGCCAATAGATCTCTGTAAATCTTACACACTGGACCCTTTAAGTCCTTTTATTTTCCCTCTCAAACATGCCAAACATTCATCAGTTCCAGTTTTTCAATTCTGAAGATTTAAAGTTTTTCTTTGTCTTACATGACAACAGAACTTTGACAGAATACCTACCTGATTTCTCTGGAGATTTGCTACCCAACCTGGTCTCTTGCATTTGGCAGCATGACAACTTGCCAACGGTGAGTTGCACGTCTTTTTAGACATGATGCCAAATGATAGTGTGACTGTTTTTCTTCTTCATCCTTTGTTATGTTTCCGGTAGATCAGGCACTTTGCGTGGTACAGTGTAGTTCCAAGTGACAGTAGTTCTGAATTTCAAAATTAAGGATTCAAAAGTAAAAAGTAAAACTGCAGAGTATTTATTTAACATTGCAAATAAAATTAAATGATAAGAAAAGATAACAAACGCCATTATGCAAAGCTCCAACACTTTTTGCGAGCCAGTGTGGAGGGGATTGGACACACAAACACAAGAACACACAAACCGCTCTCCAATTATATTATATTTTTATTGGTGTAAATATGCCATTCACAATTTCAAATGACTTTTTTTGTCTGGCTGATACTTAAAAACCCAAAGATTTACTGTAATGGTCGATTCACTTGTTGCAGCAGCTCAAGAAAAAAAGAATGACTGATAAAAAGAAAAAGTAAGAATAAAATAGAATAATAATATATGTATATATACACAAAGGAAAGTAGAAAATCTGCTCCCTCTGTAGATACTCTATGGTGACAAAAAAAAACAATTCTTATTTTAAAATGATTTTACACTATTTCAAACATACATATTATATTCCATTTCTGCTATATTCTGCCAATAGATCTTCATAAATCTACCACACTGGACCTTTAAATCATGCCTATTTTTCAGACTTTTCCTTGTGTGAGAAAATAATAAGCTGAGGATTCGTAGGCTTCACTTGTCCAAGTTAAACAAGAGTTTTCTTGAAGGCGTAATGTGATGCACAAAGCTCCTTTACCAAAAATTTTCTAGGACGCCAGCAGAGTCTTCCTTCACTTGGAACTGACGGGAGATTTTTAAAATATTTCTGATGTTCTGTGAAATTTCAGAACTGCGGCAGGAAGAAGAGCAGCACAGGTCATAATGCAAATAGACTCATCCTGCATATCTATTGTCTTATCTGAAGAGCATATGCACTTTATCTTTGTCAGCCCTCCTAATCATAGCCTTAGAGGAAGGATCTCATTAGCACAAGTCACATTCTCTTTGCCTGTGAGATGGAGCCGATCATTATCTTTGTTGTGCTGGTGATCTGCTGGTGGTGATGATGATGAAGATGATGAACAACTGATTGATTTGTGCCAGCGGGTACGATCTTTGTTCGCAGAATTAAATATGCTCTTTCAAATGAAATTTATTTTCTGCTTCTGGGATCCATCATAATGCTGAAATCAATATTTAATATCCTTGGATCAATGTTACGTGAAGCTTTATTTTGCATTGGTTCTGTCAGTATTCCAGAGAAATAATGTGCAATAGTGAAAAGATTAAGAACAAGGCCAATATTGTGAATGTAGTGTGTCAAATGAGTGTTTTTCCTCTTTTATTTTCTTGATGTCACATGTCCAAGCGTGTCTTTGAGGATTCCCTTTGATTATGCTCCATTACTAACTGAAAAACAGATGTGGTGGAACAAAAGAACACAACGTTCTGTTCAATTTTTAAAGTACAGACTTGATGGGTTGATTATTACTTCAAATGACCATTCGCTAAATCCCATAGCTTAGCAACTGTAACTAAACACAGCAGGCCTGCCAAGCCAACTCCACATGCTCAATAAGTGGTTCTTAATAAGACTTTTAATGTTCAAGAGCTAAACTTATCTCAGACCGTGGGGGGGAGGGTGTCTTATTTTTCTGTTGCTTTTACAAAACCAAAAACACAAGAGCAAAGTGTTTCAATTAGGTGTCTGTTTTATGCTACGACTCAACTATAATTTTAAAAGTAACTATAAAAAAACAATAATGATTATAATAGCACATTTGTACACCTCTGTTATCGGTAGATATTCTTTCGTTTCAGATTTTGAAGGCTTTAAACACATTTTAAATTTTTTGAAATTGTCTGGGACAAGGCTGTTTTCTAGCACAGAGCAAGTTTAGAAATTAAAAGAAATAAAATAAACCAAAACATTTTCATAAATTACTTGACGTGATTTGTATTAATTCTCAAGAATGAGTGATGTACAACAACAGTGAGGATTGTGAAAATCCTATTTATAACAGATTAGACAGTCTGAATAGAGGATTTAAATTATTAATCTAATGTCGTGACCATCCAAAGTAAAAGTAATTCAAATAATTAAATATCCAGTACCCAGATATAATTAGAAAGTGAAATATACACGATATTTAGAGTTTTAAAAAGTCTCACTCTTCACCAGAACAAATCTTTCCCATTTCATTATTTTGTTCTATTTTGTAATGGTTTGTAGCTTCCCAAAGAAACTGGCTTCACAATATTTTTAAAACAACTTATGTTTAGATTAGTTCTTAATTGAGTTTTAAATATTAATAAGTATCATCTGGTTCCAGAACCCCCATATAATGTTTATTGCATCTGGTCTTCCTCTTTGTCATTACAGGATCTCCATAGTCATCGAGTCCAGAATCTTTCAATTGAAGATCTTTTTTTTTACAGTTTTATCTCAGTTTATCTCAGAGTTGGTTGGCTTGGTTCTTGAAAGGCTTAAAACTATTTTTATAAAGATTTTCTGCAACGTAAATGACCTGAATGAATAAGAAACTCACTTCCAGAACCGGAGCAGTTGAAAAAGTCGTTCACAGTTGAGCTCTATATATGTGCTGAGTGAGACGTGTCTCTCTTGCTGCCGTCTTGCTCCGGGGTTCTGACCCGTTCAAATTTGTAAATAATACCAGACTGCTGCTCTCTGCCAGCTGCTTTGAATGCTCGAACAAAATAAATGCCAAAACCAAGCAACAGGGAATAAAATTTCACAGATGAGAAGTTGTTTTTAGAATATTTTACTGTTATGAATGTGTTGAATTTGATATATATCACAGTAATCAATCCCACTTTTAAACTAACATAAGTGCCTGTCGTGATGCTAAATTAAGCTAGCTTATGTCAGATAAAGGATGAACGTTTTTTATAAAAGTTGAATATCAGTAAGATGCTGAAAATTCTATCAATCATCATCAATCTTCTTACACGTTTATGAGATTAAAGCTAAATTTGTTCATCTCTCTTGTATAAACATGCAGCCTGAAGTCATTTATTTTCACTTGTACAAAAAGATTTTGTTTATCAGAATGTGTGACTATGAGGCTGCGGTCACACTTGACCAAGTTAAGGGGATTGGCCATCACCTGCTGAGACAAACAACACACTTTGCTTTCATTCATTTAAACTTAATTTCCATTCATTCATTAAAATTCATTTAAAATCTTCTTGCGTGTCATGTTTCATGTTTTATGTCCTGATGTCCTTGTTTTAAGCTCTTTATGTGTTCTTGTGGAGTGTGTTCTGCACTTCTGGGAGCACTTTATGTGTTCTCATGTGCTCTGCTGCTGTGTGTAGAGTATTGTTGCTCCAGTTTTAATGTATTTGATGTGCCTTTGTTGCCATCATTACAGCTGCTCAGGGACAACAGTGGAAAATGAGGCAAAATGTGAAAAAGATAATAATAGATGAAATAAATAAATAAAGGCTGTGACTTCACCTCTCAAAGTTTTAACTCTATGCAAAGATGTGAATTTGCTCATGTGTGACTGCAGCCTTACACTGCAGCTCTGCAGAACCTTGCTGATACACTGTGGGCTATATATCTTTTGTGCATAATGTGTGACTGAGCATTTATTTCCACCCTCCCACCCCCCAGTTTTACACATACTAACTAATGGATATTGTTTAAAAAAAAATTACAATACCAGTACCAATACCAGTAGCCTACAGCATCTTACAACTGATGCATATTATGCATAAAACACCTAAAAATACCCAAAATAAAGAAGGTTTCTATTTCCTCCTTATTTATTTTTATTTTTATTTATAATAAATATGCCTGCAGATGACTAAAACTGTGATTTATTAGCTGGAAAAGACAATGGGACCACAGCATTTATACTTGCATAGTCCCAAGTTCAAACGTAATAACAATACCACAGAGAATGAATTTTCTAAGAGTATGTCCAGGCTTGTTCTAAAAAAAAAGGGTATTTGCAGATCCCCCAAACCCTCCTGCTTCAGAGTTAACCGGAGCATAAATACAGTATAGTGCTCTTTTTCCTTTGTTAAAAATAAACTGAAACTATTTCTGAGGTGGAAAAACTTTTCATATATGAAACAACTCGAGTAAACACCTAAGAACCAAATTTCCAGATTCTGGTTCTATAAAAACTGCGGGTGTCATTTGGGGGATTTTATTTGCTATGCAACGTGCCAGTCATCCCGCAGTCTGCTCTGATTGGCTCATTCTTTAAACGGTGACAGGTGCAGTACTGGCGTCTGTAAAGCGTCTAGGCCCAGAGAGAAGATTGAAGTTGAGAATCACGACTTTTGGCGGATGTTTTTTTTTTTTTTTTTTTTTTTTTTTTTTTTTTTTTTTTTTTTGCAGTTTGTGTGGATTTATCGATGGAGATCGTGTGTTTTGGACTAAACATGTTACTGGATCGGATCAGCTGTACGTTTGGGAATAAAACAAGACGCTCTTCGTTGGACACTTTGCAAGTTTGGCTGACTGGAAGAGGCTGGAAGACGACAAAAGGTGAGTGGCCTCAGGTGTTGAAATCGTTGTGTGATGTTTGCTGTTTGTCACTCTGAACTGTTGTGTTTGTATGTGGACATGTTTGGCCTCACTGGAATCTCAGCTTTGTGTGTTGCATGAGTGTGCATGTTCACATAATAGTTGTTTACTTTGACAAAATAAGCGGAAGTGTAAACACCTCATGGCTGATTTTGTGCATTTTGAAGGTATTTATGAATCTGATTGGTTTTGTTTTGGCTGATTACGTGACTGGACTGGATTTACTGGACCTTGTCAGTGAAACCGCAGTGTTTGTCTTGAATATTATTGATCTGTGGGGTTACAGTTGAGCTTTAAAATGCAGGTCATCCAGATTTTTAAACATTTTGAACTTGTCTGTTTGTGGTGCTGATTGTACCTGTTGCTGAGACTGTATTTAGAAATGGTTGACAAATATGGAAACACAAGAACCTAAGCTCTCTAACGGTATGTTGCATGAGTTTATGTTTATACTGTAGTCTTCCAGTTTTATAAAGCTCTGACGGCCTGCTGGCAAGTTGGAGCATTTTATCTTAAAGTGATACTACATTTTTCCCTCTACTTCATTAGATACCCATCACATAAAAAGAAGCAATCTTTCTGCATTTTTTGCATTCATTTACTTTTCTTTCAAATGTTTTGGTGGCATCTCAGTGCCGCTGAACTGCTGAACTCCATCAAATACACCAGGCTGGACTTAAAACTACAACACATGCTGTATTGGTTGCAGCTGCTGCAGTACTGGGCCAATCACAAGTCAGATTTAATTGAAGAACTTGCAGTGATTGGCTGCGAGCAAAATCATATACCCCCCAAAACAAAAATATATATTTTTTCTTTTACTCCTAGTGCTGTTTATCCATCTAATTATTATGCCCCTCGAATACAGTGACTAATGACAAAAATAGATACATGAAGAATTAATATAGAACAACTCAACAGTTTTTTCTAGAAATCATGTCTTGGTTGCTCAAAATAATCCACAGTTCATGTAGGAACTACTTTGTTTCTGCAGTAGAATCTAGCAAACTACTTTAGAATCTACTAGAACTACTCTCTTTCTACTAGAAACGAAGTACACATGAAACTGCTCACAACAAAATGAGTGGATTATCTTTGGTAACCAGGTCATGATCTTTGGGCAGAGACACTGGTTTTGAAATTTTCAAATGTATTTTTTTGGTGCTTTGAGCACGACTAGCCCAGCGGCATTTAGTCTCATTATACTGGAAAGAAGGCAGACCTCTCTACAGCCAATATTTCCAAAACTCTGCAGCCCATACCAAAAGAAAATCTAGATGGATAAACATCACTACAGGCTAGGGGGGAAATATGCATTTTGATTTTTGTGGAAACTGTCCCTTAAAGGATTGACTGTTGGTATTATTTTACTGGTGAAGTTTTGTTAGTGTTGAACACTGATACCTGTGGCAGAACCAGCTTGTTCCAGAGGAAGAATCTTGTGGCCTCATTTGTTTTGCTCTGTCAACATTTCAACACCCCATGTGTGTCAAGTGTGCTGCTGCGAGCTCCGTTACTTGCAAAGAAACTGAAAATGTTAGCAAGAAGCACACAGCTATAATAGATATGGTGCTATAAGTTCAAGTCACATTGCTGTACATAGTTTGAGTTTGTTGTTTTCACATGTGCTTGTGTTTTTTGGATATTAGACATTTTATATGCTACAGTGGATTTCATGTGTTTTTACTGGATTAGATTCAAAGTGACAGCTGCTGGATGAAAACCATCTCTGGTAAGTTGTTTCTGATTCATTATTTGTAATGACACGGGCTTGTCATAGATGCTGGCTGTCTGAACTTTTTCAAAGTAGCATTGTTTGTTGCTGCTTGTGTTGCAGACCGCTGTGTCTGTTTTGTTACTAATGGCGCCACACACTGCTTACACACTTGTCGTTTGTTGTTGTTGTGTGGGTTGATTATATGTGGCTAATGTTACATAGCTATGTGGCTTTGAAGGCATCCAGCATCACTTTGTATTCATCTGCCTCTCTCATTGGTTGCCTGGCCTGCTTGCTTAGTCTGCTTTACTTTTTTTTATCCTTCATCTGACTGAGGTTTCAGTGAAATGGTAAATTGGTAAAATGCTAAAATGCAAGAATGGTTTTGTGCTGCTTAACTGTCAGCAGGGCTGTTTAAAAGATAAATCCATGGAGCTGTCCATGGTGCTGAAATAGCACACCTCATTGTAATCCACTTTTAAATCATGGATATTTTGCTTCTTCATACAGTCTATAGATTTTAATTTAACCAGGTATCCTTTATCGGAAATGCATGCACTTGTATCAAACCAAACCACTTGAACATCGCTTGAAGATTCAGCGAGTTATGAACCCAGCCAGTGAATCGTTCCACTGATATTACTGCCTCTGTATTGGCCTATCACAGCCATATTAGTCTCTGTCAGTAGTGGCATATAGGTTGTCTGATACAAACCTTTAAGAAACCTTTTTTTCCCCCCACAGAACATAATGCAGACCAATATGACGACCATGTTGACCAATGCGGTATCTACGTGTATATCTGTGGTAGTGGTGTAGCAATATTTCACAGGGGCATGTCATTGGCAAACTATATTATACACTGATTATAAGTGTTACATTAGAAAAATGCCTGTTCAGGGCCAAAGTCATGTTTGTGGTCATCATGTATATTAAGATCTTGGTAGTTGTTGTAAAATGAGTCAGAAATTAGGGCTGTACAATATGCTAAAAAGTCATATTGTGATTATTTTGACTGAAATTGTGATTGTGATATGTGATACAATTAGTAGGAATGATCATTTTTGCTTTAGAATTTTAATTTAGCTGATTTACAATTTATTCTTTCATCAGGAGAACAAGATTTGTTGGCCAGGGTATAATAATTCTGTTTTCTCACACATTTTTCCTCTTTTAGTAAGTTGCAATTTGAATCTGGTTCTGTGATTTTTGATATCACATTTGGCCATATTGCAATTTGCCATTGCCCTTGTGGAGACATTAAAAAATCAGCTAGAGATAAAGCTGTAGCTGACAGTCATCACTTTGTCTGACAAAATCCAGGGTCAGAAGATACAGATGAGAAGCCTGCCTTGACTTCTTTGTGAAACCAAAGACCCGATGTTTAATATTGTGAATTTCGAGTGGGAAATCTGCCACAGCTATCAATGTAAACTGCATTATGCTATATGCTGTGCCAGCTTGACAGGCGTAGCAGCAGTCACAGAGGGCTACAGGGCTGAGAAAACCATCACTTACAATATGTTGCTTCAGATAAATACCGAGATAAATACAGGGCCTAAATTGTCTCTCGTGTACATCAAGAGGTCACTGTATTTGATGCTGATTAGCACGGGAGCTGCTAGTGAAGAAAGGGTGGGGGTGGGCGGCTGATCAGTAATGGGCCCACAAGTTCAAATGAAATCTAAGCCGTCTCTTCCTGTGGTTTTTATTGTCCAGGACAAGGTCACAATTTATTATTTATCTTGGGAAGGAAGTGTGTTCTTGCGGTTGTTGCCTTCATAATTGAGTCATCACTGCCTGAAAGCATAAAGGCAAGGCCCCTTTTCTATCCATGCTTTAATAGGGTGCTCAGCTATAGTCTCCTGTCTTTAAAATAAGCAGCGCGGAGCAGAGACATACTGTCAACATTACACTGAGTCACCATAATTATAGCAAGGTCTCCCCCTGTTCACGAGTGCATCCTCATGTGACTGCAGTCATCTCTGCCTCAGTCAGCTGCGCAATATGTACAGAAGCACAACATGGCATTTAAATCAGCAAACGGCACACAGACTGTCACTTGTATGATGTGCACTAGGCTGTTGTTTTACGAAAACAAGGTTCCCAGGTTATTGATTTTCAGCCCAGATATAGCATCTGCCTTTTCCACAGTTATTTAATTTGAACAGTGGGGAAAATATGACTAAATACAAAATTTTATTTGCTTCAGCGGTTCCCGACAAAATGATAATATCAACCAAAACATTTCAGATTGAGAGCGTAATTATTTTCATTTAAACGGCAGCAAATCACACCTATTTGATGCGCGCAGGAGCAAATCCTTGCAATAAAATTACTTTAACATGAGTGTAAACGAGTTGATGAAGTGTGAACTGTTTGTGTCTCAGCATTATTTCATTTGAATTACTCGACTGCCAGCTAGTGTCAGCTCTCTGTGTAGGAGAGCAGCTCTGTGATCTTCTAACCTTGATGTTAGTCATTAAATTTTAAATTCAGTCTTTGTTTTCATGGACGCATAGTGACCTGATGTACGCAGGAATCTGTGTTTGGATGTCCCTCATGGATGTGTTATAGGTATCTTTTACGGGTTTTATTGGCCTTAGGGACTATAGAGACCAAAAGCTCCATATGGCGCTGCATAACTGAATTTGCTGACTCAGGCACGTGTGCATCTGCAAGAACAAGAAGACATCCTGATCTTGGGAGCTTCATCAGTTCCCGGTACAGATAAATAAATCTCTGCACAACCTCACTCCAGACAAGCTGTGATTAGAGTCAGGTACCAAAACATAGTGCTAATATGGCACTGGTTCCTATATGACTGGTACCTACTGGACCAGATCACATTGCAAAATTATGGTGCCTCATTTCTTTGCTACATGCCTGAGCTGTTGATTGAAATAGTTACCCTATTGTGCAGACGCTACAGACACATTGCAACATGCCAGTTAACATTACTGCAGCACTAACTCAACATGGCTCTGACAGCAGGTAGCTCTCCATTAGCTAGTAGCTACTGTAAACTGAGGTTAAAATGCATTGACTATTATACTATATACTGTAACAGGACTTCTGATCACTGTAGTCATGGATAAAATCGGGTAATGAAATGTGCAGGACTGACTTCAGGAGGAGCCTCAGCAGGAAGGAAACTGCTGACTCTTTTTGTGGTATTGCGTTAACAAATAGAGAGACATTTGAGACAGCGTGCAACAAGATACTGCTGATGAACTCTGTATAGTCCAGGAATAATTATACTCAGGTCCTGGGATAATTAGGATGACACCAACATTCGCCGAATATATTGTCAATAAGGAGAGATCAGTCACAGGCTACTGCCATGCTCAGGTTAGTTGGTTAACGGTCCTGCTATTAGTTTGGCTCACTATTTTTGTTTTTTTAATAATGCATAATCCAAATATCCATGTCTCTTGTATTCTTGTATTTTATTCATGGAGGTTTTGAGATCTGGAGACATTCAAGCACAAATTGGTAGGAAAAGGGCAGAGGCACAATTCGATACATAATGTCACCAGTGCTGTCTCTCCTCTGCTCTGACCAAAGGAGCTTTACTCGAGCACCATGTTACAGTCTGTTGACTGTCTAGGTCCATGGCATAACATTACCCCACTAAGCCTGGTATTTTTGGCTTTTGGCCATCCCATTATATTCAGACAGACTTCTATGTAGTAGTGCATTATGAGCGTGAGAACTTCATTTCATTTTCGATCAGGAGACACTTTCTTGTCTTTATTTGACAGGATCCCACATGCAGTCACTAATTCAGCTGTTGGGTCCATGATCCCCTGTGTGGCTTCCTGTGAAACATATCAGCTTCAGTTAATTGTTGCATGAGCTAGAGTTTGGAGGTACATACATATCTACTTCTATTTAATATTTAATGCCATGTTTTTGGACACTTGCATTAATTATAAGGTGCACAAGAGTAAACAAGTTTTCACCAGATGTCTAACAGGTCATTGAGATGGAGGCCTGGCTACGTGAACAGAAGTTTAGCAGTCTAGCAGTAGTAAAATACTCAATAACAAAGATTTTCAAGAGGCTGCAGTGTTTTACTAGACTGACTGACAGACCTGATAAAGTGTGCACACAGTTTCTAAAGAAGACAGTTGACTCACAAATCATCAAAAATACATATTTACTCCGGCCTGTATAGCTTTTTATCCCTCGAAAATACTGCAGAATTTTGGAGCTATTGGCTGTGGTGCTCACAGCATCAAAAAAATACATACAAAAAACTCAAAAGTAGTGTCTCATACCAGAAATCATGATACAGTTGATCAAGATATTCAGAGACCTTGTTGTGAGGAGTTTCGTGTAGGAACTACTCTGTTCCTGCAATAGAATCTACCAGAACTACTTTATTTCTACTAGCAAGAAATTTGTTCCTACATGAAACTGTGGATTGTCTCGAGTAACCAGGTCATGATTTCTGGAAAGAGACACTGGTGTTGAATTTTTCAGAAGAATTTTTTTGGCGCTTGGAGCACCACAAGCCGAGTGCCATTAAATTGGAGAGAAGGTAGACATCTCTACGGCTGATGTCAGAACTCTGCAAGTCACACCAAACCTAACTATGCGGATAAATAGCACTACAGGCCGGAGGAAAAATATGTTGTTGGGGTTCTTTTTTTTTTTGCATTTTTGGACTGAACAATCCCTTATGAATATGAAACAGGAGCAGTTAATATGTGTGGGATCAAAATGAGGAATATTTACATTATTATTTAATTCATTAGAATTTGATTTAATGTACTAGCATTATAAGAACGACAAGAATGTGTAAGGATGACAAAAATAAGATTGACTTATAAAAATGCATCAGAATCAGCTTTGTTGGCCGAATAAGTGTGCACAGAAAAGGAATCTGACTCAAGTTTTAAGTTGCTGTGCACAGTTCCAGAATCACTTTCCAGGAAAGCTAGAAATAGACAAACAGCAAAAACAAACAAATCTGAGCAAAATAAGCATCAAACTATTATGTACTAGGACTGGGTGATACGGCTTAAAAATAATATCTGTGCCGCAATATATGATGTATACCTCTCTAAAAATACATACTGTAAAATTATGGCTGGGTGATACAAACAAAATCAAATATCACAAAATTTGTGACCAGATACATCGATATTGATATTGCAACAGTACTGAAGGGATGACTATGCTCTCACCAAGATTTTATAATGGATATAAGTGGGTAAAATAATAGAACAGTCTTACTTTACTGTAATGCAGCCCTTAAAACCAGGAAAAGACAACATCTACAGTATGCCATATCACAATATAACGATATCCAAAGTCTTATATCATGATATAGATATTTCTCAGCCCTATTGCGTACAAGTAGGTGAAAAGTAGGGTAATATATAAATATATATAAAGAAGCAACAATGATAAACAATGTCTGAAATGTGTTGGTTAATAAATAAACTATAACAGAAAAAGTCTGCACAAATAAGAGTTCATGGCCTTATGTTTGCAAAAATTATTTTGTCAGTGACATTAGCATCTTTTTTAAGGTGTGTATACCTCAGCAGGGAGTTGAATTGCAAGATCAAGTGCAGGAAAGTCATATCAACAACACAAACACAAAGGGAAGAAGAAGAAAAAGCAGCAAAGCCAAACATATGGCAGGTAGACGGTTCAAAAAAAAGTGCACAGCCAGAAATGCTGTATTTTTTGTTGTAGATTTTTCTGCACCCAGTGTCTGCTTCTTCTACACCTGCGGTGGCTTTATGGATGTCGGTTACATTAGCCTCAGGCTAGAGGCTGTTTCATTGTAGACAGCTCATCAAGATGAGTGACAAGTGTGGGGGCGGGAACTTGACCAGCTGAGGAGGAGGAGGGCAGGACTAACAATACATTTTCTACCTCAAAGTGAAAACTTGCATATTGTAGCTGTAACTTGAAAATCACTGACACAGAAAAGAAAAATCTCCTCCTGCCTGGTGGAGATCCAAAATAGGTGACAGACCACAGCCAGCAGTTGTTCTTACAGCTTCTCAACCATCTTCTTCTTGCTTCTCTTTATTCACAAACATCTTTAATTTAAATTTTGTTTTGTAAATGCATTGCTGGCACTTCCTCTACATTTGAATCAGTCAATAACTTTTCATGAATGGCTCAGGTTAATGTACCATTTCAGCCTCAGTCTGCGGAGAGATCCCTTGAATTGGCTGACTGACTGAACAGATGGAAAAGAAAGCTACAAATCAGAGGAAGTCTGTGGCTGACTCTGCAGTCGGCGCTCTCACCTGCAGTACGTTTTGACGCTCACATCACAAGAGACAAGTTATTTGAGGAAAAGGCCAGTTTGTTGTTTTCTATCTTTTATTTTTCTGAGATCAATATCTTTGCACCAAATTCTGTTGGACCAGACCATTGATCCACTACTACATCCTCCTCTTGTACCCCTGAGCTGGTCGCTCTCGCTGAAAGCACACTGTACCTTTGTTTTCAGCTCAAGGACATTTTGTGCATCTCCCTCATCTGCTGCATGAAAGTCACAGCTACAGTACAAAGACATCAGTGCATATGCAGAAAGGGCCTTGCATTCCTATGATATGTACATACACTTTTCAGTTGTCAGTTATTTGTGTTAGTTCGGTACGGCAGGGAGCGCGAATCATCTGTTCTGAATGGCTGCCAGGGAACGAACGAAGCCAGATGAGAGCTGCTCCAGCATTCTCTTCATGTTCTTCAGTGAAACATTTGTGTGCGTATGGTGCCACCATGAAGGGAAACCTCGGCCCAATTCCGATCCGGCCCCCACACGCTCTCACTCTGTTTGCAAACTTGTCAACTCTCCTGATTTTCCCAGGAGACTCACGTTTTTTCATGGCCCTCACACGAGAATCCATCTTGCCAGGCTTCAAGTTATCCACTTGGGTCCGTACCAAAAGTTGTGCTGTCAGTCAGCGTCTGAGGAGGGACTGCTGCCAGCTAACTACTGGTTTAACGACAGTGAGAAGCGTCCAGCGACGGAAGCGACGTGTCTTGAACAAACAATGGTAGCTCCTGAAGACATAGGCTTAGACAATGAGATAGCATCCGTTTTATCAGAACTGGAGAGTTTTTCTTCACTGAAAAAAGTTCAAAGAATGGCTCTGAAGATTCTTCCATTGTGTGGCTCCCTGATGGTGAAATGAGCTACTTAACTCTGCTCAATCAGTCTTTGAGAAAGGTCTGAAGACACAGGTCTTTGTAAACACCTTTGCACTTGATTGACTGCAAAAACAAACAAACAAACAAAAAAAACAAAACAATGCATCTTATGCACTCGATGCATCGCCGTTTGCCCTGCCTGTAGGCACCTACGTCCTATCAGACTTGAACTTTGCTTCATGACACTTACTCATATTGTTCTCTCCTGACTAGATCCTTGCTTGTGTTATATCAGCTGTTAGATGTACTGTTCATCATTTTGGATAAAAGCGTCTGCTAATTGTAAATTGTAAATTGAAGGCTTTTCTCGATGGAGAAAAGATGATCTGATTGGTTGAAGTTATCCTGTTTTAGACGTGACAGCCGGATGGTTCATCCAATCACCTGCCAAGTGTTTTTTGAAAGTGCCTGCCCTTTTCCAAACTGTTTCTAAGGACGACTTCTCAGATCGTTCTTTGTAACAAACCATCTGGCATTTCAGGTTGCCTATTTTCTCCCAGGATCACAATCCTCCTGTATTTTTTATGTATTTTATCATTCCTTCCAGTTTTGTCCAAATTTTCACCCTTTTTTTCCTTTTCATTATCACAACCTGTTTCTGACGCTGTACAGCATGTGTAACCTTGATGCAACTCTAAAAGTCTACTGTTTCCACCTAGACAATAGCAGATACCAAAGTAGACTTCCTTAGAAAAAAATCCTGTTTCTTAAGGAAAGGTTTAACAGAACAGGACAGACAATATGTAAAATCTGCTCCATTAATTTTCTTCTACAGGCAGAGCAAAAAAAGAATCAGTGACAGAAAACCGCCAAAAATTAGTTTATGCCAGAGATTCACACAAGATCATGCTGGAGGGACTGATTATTCTGTGTTCTTTTCTGAGAAATGAAGGTAAAATTAAAAGTATTCAACATTAAAATGCTGTTGCATTGTACATATTATCTAACCTGATACACCAGATCAGGGAAGTCGTCCTTAGAAACTGTTTGGAAAAGGGCAGGCACGTTCAAAAAACACTTGGCAGGTGATTGGATGAACCATCTGTCTATCACGGGCCAATTTCAACCAATCAGATCAAACCCTCGCCGAAGCCTTTCAGGAGAAGAGCAAAATCATCTTTTCCCATCAAGAAAAGCCTTCAGTGTCGTTCTTTGCTCTTCTTTCAATGAAGAACTTCTCCCCAGTTCTGATGTAAACTGATGCTTTTGTATCTACGCTAAACTCCTCAGGAGCCACCATTGTTTTTTCAAGATGAGTCACTTCCATGGATGCTTGATCGTCCATCGCAATGTTTCACTATGGACATTGCGACGTTGCCCAACCCTATCTGCCACATTGAGTGTCGTTCTAACCCACAAGCCAGTCAGTTTGTCGAGGGTGAATGGGTTATAAACAGGGCTGCAACTAATAATTATTTTCATTGTTGATTAATCTCAATCTTAACTCATCTATTTCCTTGATCAATTGATTAATGAGTCCTGTCATCTTATCAGTTTCTGTAACGATTATTATGACTAGTATTAGATTATTATTAGATGAGTGTATATGCATGCACACACGCAATTTTTCACACATACAGTTTCTTATATTCCTGTGTGTAACATTTTTATGTCAATGATAAATAGTCCTACCAATCACAGAGTGGCATCATACAAATATAATATAAATCTTCTATATTTTATTCTTTAAGTCCTTAAGCAGAAATTGTACCTCCATTCTACCTCTATCCTCAGGCTATGAGACCCCTGGAAAAGAAGTTTCTTTTTTTATTTATTTATCTTATATTTACCTGTGTGGTTTTTGGTTTTGTGAGTGGCATAAAAATGAATTACAAGTAACCTCTAATTATACAGCCTTGTGTTGTGAAGTGATCCTTACAGGAAATTAACCTTATAAAAAATTTAAAGTAGCCTACTTAAAGAAGAAAACAATGCACATTTAAAAATACTCAAGCAGCTGGTTGGAAATAAGGTCCCGCCTCTCACTGTACAGATAAATAATACCATATATACTTGAGGTTAATGGGGTGGTACTTGGGGTGGCCAATCAGATTTCAGGGGTGGCCAGTGCCTTCCTGGCAACCACTCCTGCAAAAACTCCCCTGTAATGGGGATCTAAATAAAGAATAAAGAGTAAAATAAACACAGAGTCACATTCCTCACAGAGTGTGTAGGGTTCGGATCGGAATTGGGTTCTCATCTCATCCTTCCGCTTTGCCTCTTTGTAACATCACTTGATCTGAATGAAACCTCATCGGCATCACCTTTGGACCCGCTTAGATCAACGGGGTCCCTCTGATCTTGACCTCCAGAGGTGGATAACTGCAGAAGAGCAACAATAAATTGCCTCCCGTGTGAAGCACTAACTTGTTTATATCTGTTGGGCCTTCAGTGCTGTTTGGGGACAAGACAGCAGTGTGCGTGTGTGTGTGCATGTGTGTGTTGCAGGGGTGGGGTATTGGGGTCACTGTGCAATTTAGCGAGACGCCAACAGCAGCCACCAAAAAAAAAAAAAAAAAAAAAAAGAGAGAAAACAAAATGAAGGCGGCATGTGCCGTGTCAGCACTTTCACATCGCTATGTTTTACATTTTTGCCCAAACAGGAGAGCAGAGGATGTCAACAACGCTGACAACTGTTTGGTTGACAGATTCACTAGAGAAAACTGTAAAAGAAAGGGGAGGGAGCTCTACATCTTATCATGCAGCATAACAGCCCTGTCACATCTACAAAATAGTGGAGTCCAGAATGTAATGGAGTGCTGTGTCTGCAAAGAGGACACAGCGGCACTCGCTTATTGCTTCTCATCATAGTGGTGCATTGCTGAGCAATTAAAAAGCCATCAGCCGACTCCCAACTGATTACCTACAGTGTCATCTAACCTTGTTGTTGATATTAAATAAAGTACTTGTCTGTAAAATGAGGTGAACAGAGCAAAAGCTTATTCTCAATATGCTTTATGCCAGAGACTGGACCAGGACCATATGCTGCTCTTTATTACAACACGGCCATTATGTGATACAAATTAATGTTCCAACAAAGGCAGAGAAAAGGAGCATGTTTACCCACAGTACATATTAAAGTGAATTTTATCAGCGTGCATCACACGGCTATAATGGAGGGTAATGTTGGAGGGAAATGCAGCGGGTCAGTGATGCAGAACGTAGGTCAGACTGTGCATGAATGAGAAATGATGGAAGCAGACTTGTGCAGTTCATACATATTACACATATTAATGTTATTCCCCCATCATGCAAGCGTTAATATGGCCAATTCGTCTTTCATCAGTAGCAATAAAACCGTGCAATTAGATCAGTAAGTTGTTTTTGAATCATGCTTTTTATTTTTTTTCTCAGCAAAAATGTCTACAGCAACGTACTGTAAACCACAGCAAACATAGTGATATGTGCATATTAGAACAGATTGAAGTTATATTGCATCCTTATCCCCAGAGACATTTTAGTTATAATTAGTCATTTTCCTCTGAGTTGATTGAAATAGCTTAAATGAGAAAAGTCAGAAAATTCTGTCAAGGTGAAAGTGTTTGTAATAATTTGATTTGTTTGATTGAGGATGAGAAAAACAAACTTATCAACTGAATTTACCTTCAACTTATTCACACAAGTGGGTGTTATTTTGATGTATTTTGTTTTAATGGAGTTATGGTTGAGGGGAAACATGAATTTTATATGAATAATGTTAAAAAAAAAAACCTGCTTAATTTCAAAAGGATTAATTTATATTGACATTGTGAGCCAACCTTTAATCCATTTATTCTTCTTATTTATTGATATTGACTAGATGACATTTTGTGATGTCGTAACTGGCCAGGGCGTGAATTTTGACAAGCCGGTCAACGTCATATATCTGGTTCTGTACTGGTCATACTCAGAATTCACACACATGTGCTGGACGTCATGTCATGCATGCAACAGTGCAGACAGTAACGTCACAGCCACAACAGCGCTGGTTACAGCCGCACACAGTCAAAAAATGTTTGTGTATTCTGTCTATCATAGTTCTTAGAAAGATTGAAAATCAGAATCGGACAAAGTTGGAATACGCAGGTCAGACCCTTGAAAAATCGTAAATCAGAATGGCAATCATTGTATCTGTAATTACTAGGACATATTTCACATAAATTATAACTTACTTATTACTGGACAACTTCTTTTGGTTACGTAAAGGGAGGGCTCTACCGGCTAGCACGGTAACGATTATTTTCATTTTTATTAATCTGTCAATTATTTTCACGATTAAAAGTTGAGTTGTTTGGTCCAGAAAATGTCAAAAAATGTTGATCAGTGTTTCGCAAGCCTAAGATTATGTCCTCAAATGTGTTGTTTTGTCCAAAACCCAAAGATATTTAGTTTACTGTCATAAAGAAGGACAGAAACTAGAAAATATTTGCATTTGAGAAGCTGAAATCAAAGAATTTCCCAGAAATTGCTCAAAAATGATTCATCTATTATCAGAATAGTTGCTGATTGATGTAGTAGTCGACTGATAATTAATTAATCATTGCAGCTCTACACGTTACAGTCAAAATTCATACCGTGAGGCAAATTTATACTTGCATATTTTCTATAGGACAGGGCATGACAGCCTTGTCCTTAATCCGTTCATCCATTCAGCCTCGTATCAACAATTAGTCTTTAGTCAAACTAGTCATTTTGTCTTTTCTTACCCAGGAACAAATAGAGACTCTGTACATTTATTCGCATGAGCGATCTGTTTAATATTCATATGAGATTCACAGCGCAGATTGTAAAACAGGCCAGACTGTGCGTTTGGATTTCCAGCAAATGTCAGACCTTTTTTGAGAGTTTTTAGAGAAGCACAGAGCCACTGGCCGCTCACAGTGTCCTCAAAATGAATTTACTATGAGTGGGACTTCAAAGATCACTGGCTGCACACCGCACTGTTGCTTTACATGGCACCACATCACAGGTTCCTCTGTCATCGGTAAACTCAATTTCTATGCAAAATTACTCCCCCGTTACCAGCTGTGAGACAACTTTTTTTGCTTATTTTCTGGGGGGCTTTGATAAAATTCTGATGCTGGGTATATCGAGTCTCTGCATACAGGAGGTGATTAATCACTGCTTAGCCTGAAACAGAAAAATTAATTTTAAACAGAAGCTAAATAACTCTCTGACCAAAAAGAAGGAGGAGGAGGACACAAGTTTATGTTCTGGGGATGTGCAGTCATTTCAAAACACATTATATGGGTCCTTAAAGTTTGTTATCATTTGGGACAATAAGAGGAAAGACCACATACACACCTAGACATACAGAAACTGCAGTATTGTGGTTCTTTACGCAGCTTTATGGCGTTCTTTCAGGATTCTTCCCTCCCACCGATGAGACCGTATTATTCCTCTTTATGTCACCACCTTTCAAAGCCCCAGTGCTCTTATCAGAGGCAGAGTGCTGATGGAGCAGCCGGGCTCCACGCTGCTGTTGGGCAGCAGAATTAGTTTGGTTCCACTGAATAATGAAGTAGAATGTGTACCCAGTGTTCTAATTAAAACCCATGGTCATTCATCTATCTAATTGATACAATGCCTTGCAGTATAATTTTGTCCCAAATGTACTATTCCAGTCTGAGTTCTCTGCTCTACGAGCCTCTGCTGAGCAGAACGGCTCTGTGCCAAACATACATGGGACGAGACAACAGCCGCGCTAACAAACATATGTGCGCTTACACGCATGAAAACAGTGACACACAAACAAATCACAAAATCCGCCACCACCATCATAGTTATTAGACACATCAAGATGTCAAGATTTAAAATTGGCTGTTCACCAAAAACCCTTCCCAAAATAGCAATTGTCCAATCATAGCTTGGGCACAGCAGGCTGTCCGGCTTTGGATTTCAGGACACGCCGAGGTTTTATGCACAGGCACGAGGAACAACAGTATCTGATATCTGAAGGGTTTTTTTGTCAAAACCATATCATTAGCCACCCTACATTTCTTTGTGAAGGGTTACAGTAAAGCTGTAAAGAGGCGTACTGTGCAGCCCCTGAACGTGACATGCAATAAATCCATTATAGTTTAATCGTGTAATTAATTTCAATACTTTGACTTTCAGTAGCCTATATTTGATACAATACTTGGCTACTGCGTCAAACTGTGACCTCTAATGTATGTCTGTCAGGTCAGAAATGACATCCTGATAAGGCTACTGGTTGCATGGCAACTGGTGGCTAAAGTAGGCGATTTCAGTGGACAACTGAAGTTTAATGTGGAAGTGAGACAGAAAAGCCACCATGAAAGAAACTCTCTTTGGTTGAAGAGAAAAAGATGCTTCAGAAAAACGGATCAACTCTTAAGGCCTAAACGCACTGAAAGCAATAATTAACGTACCTCATCTGACTTGTGTCAGCTGATTTTGCAGGCATCAGATTTGAAAAGCTAACAGAACAGAACCTGCAGTATTTTTGGAAAAGATCACCACTTGTATGTATCTGTTTATTATTATTAATAGTATTATTTTTATAATAAAATACTGTCCTCTGGGGGAAATTTCTTCATCTTTTTTCAGGCCAGTCTATATAATGACTAAATAGTGTGCAGTATTCATGTTACAACAATGTGAAAGCATTTTAAAGTGGATAGCAAACTGAACACCAACATACACCAAGGACATGAAGAGGGAGAGACGGCGCCTGGACAGCTCATCAAGGTTAATAATAATACAGCTCTCTCCGAACAGGTACTGTGCCTGCAGAAAAGATGCTTTGGTCCTCAATTGACACTCCAAAATCGAAATGAGGTCAGAGTGGAGGTGCCAAGGCAGTTTGACGCGCCTCATTACATTTTTGGTGCGTGTTCGGCCATTTAAAACAATAGGTGTACTTCAAAACTGGCGTGTCAGACTTGTTTTCAGTGGGTTTGGGCCTTTAAGCTTCTTCCATCACTGGACCTCGGATGACACATGAAGTGATCTGCCTTATCTTCAGGTGAATGTGGTGCTCGAGAAATTTTTAATGTTTTAGTCATTATTAGACAATCATAAATCCTACGACAAATTCAAAGGGTTTCCTGAGCAGCCCTCAGTCATATGTTGGCTCCCTAATTTGGCCCTGAGTCATCATCAAAACTTTGAGAACCCCAGCAGAGAAAAATACATTACAGGACTGGAACCCCAACTGTATGGGAGTCAAGATGCTCCTAGGCCTTAATCAACATTTATGAATGCTCTGTCATTCTCCTTGGGGAAGTTTAAGCTCCAGCAACCTCAGCCAAAGTCATTACCCAAGAGCGTTAGGTTTGCCAGACTCAAAGGTTAGCCTTTTTCCTTGTCAGAGTGAAAATGAAAATGAAATGAAAACCATCCAATTATGTTAGAAATCGTTTTAATTACATTTCTCTTATGCTATATAATGTACAAATACAAGAACATTGCTGTTTTATTCATAGTATTTTCTAAAAAACATCATCAACTGGTGGGAATCCTCTTCTTGCCTGAGACATGGAGCTTCAGCATCAGTCTCATTTTAGCCAGTCAGAGTCAGCCAGAAAAGCAAGTCAGCCTGAGTTTTCAGCCAGTTGTCAGAGCTAATGTTAATTAGTTAGTTACAGCTGATAAAATCTGCCAGTCAGTTGTCATTTTGGTGGATAAAACTGATAGTCGCCAGCTTTCATTTACATTTTTTGTGAAATTAAAGCCCTGTTGTGTCAAAAATTACTTTGCTTTAACAAATTTGGTGTGCTAAATCTGACACAGTTTTTACTGTGTGCTTCATATGTGTTCTGCTAGAATAGAAACTTGAAGGGCATAGCAACAGTAACTGGGGGGGATCATTATTCACGGCATATTGAAAATGCTTGAAACTAGGGATGAGCGAGTACACCACTATCTGTATCTGTATCTGTATCTGTATCTGTATCTGTTCAACCATCTAAATTATCTGTATCCGTATCTGTACTCGGAGTGGGCGGAGTCTTTATTAGATAGGACAGCCAGAGATTAGACAGGAAACGGGGCAGAGAGAGGGGGGAATGACATGCAGCAAAGTGCCGAAGGCGGGAATCGAACCAGCAGCCACTGCAGAGGACTAACAGCCTCCATACATGGGTCGGACGACTAAACGTCCGTACGTTTATTTTTTAATGATCTCTATGAACTTGGTGATTCATGCAAACATCCAGTGATGGCAAACAGGGAAATAATATGTCAGCCTTGTTCTTCTCAAAAGCAAAGTTTTCCAATTGACTTTATATCACCAGCCAAACTAAGAGCAAGCAGACGGTATAATATAAAAAAAAAAAAAACGACCGGAGTGGAGGCAGTGACCGACGCGACACGAGCCGTTTTCAGCTCTGTCTTGTCAAATGCACCGCGTACGTTACAAAACAAGTTCACCAAGAAGTAACTTTAAATATCATACAAACCGAAATAGAGGCGAGCTGAAGAAAAACCTAAGGAGTACTGAAGAGAGCAACGTGAGCTAGAGTCAAGCCAAGCACAGAGAGGTCAGTCACTGTCTGTGTGTGTGCGACAGTGGGGCACAGCTCTGGCTGCAGAGACGTGTCTGTGTAGAGAGGGGCGGGCGGGCGACAGTCAGTTACCCAATTAGGATTTTCCTTCAGCACGAGCACGGATATTGACAAGTTTTACTCGTATCATGCTCGTACTCGTCAAAAATGGTTTATCCGTACCGGATGCTCGTCTGAAACGAGTATCCAGCTCAACCCTACTTGAAACCAATGACACTGCAACTAATATGTTCATTAAATATGTGTTGTGATAGTAAATACCACTATGTAGAAGTGAAACTCAGCACTAATTGAAGTGATGTGCAGGGCAAACATAAGTGCATGTCGAATGAGCGTAGAAATCGAGAAGTGGAATTGAAAATTTAGTTTCTTGTTGACTTCTTAAGAATCAAAAATTTTGCCCAACCCTAATTTTGACTATATCTTTTATTTTGTTGCTGACTGCTGTTCACTTGTCATGCTAATGATGAAGGTAAAGCTCATCCTCTTGTGTAGTATTGCTTAAATAACACATAAAATATGCTTCACACACAATGCTGTACACATACAAGTCATCTATACCAGCACAAGGTTAGAAAAAAGTGTATTTTAGGTGCATGAGAAGACTAGGTTGTGCTTTGCATTAATTAATAGATGGGCAAATTATTATTTTCTTCTTCATGTAGACAAATAAGCCTTTTATATATGAAATGTTATTATGACAAAATACAGAAACTAACATCACCTACTGCTGTTCCGTCCTGCTCTCACAGCCCCAGAAAAATGAGAATAGTGACACATTTTCAGCACCGTGGTGACAAGCCTGATGCTTCCCCGGAGGAAGCAAAGCTAAAAATATCCAAAAATATATAAAGAATATCAGGGAGGTTTTACGTAGAAATATTCTCTGAATACACAACGTGTATGATGTGCGGTATACTCGACATATGCATCGATACAGCGTGTGTTCATGTACTTATTATGAACTGTGATCTTGGCTATCCTGTGGATATCTGTCCTTTCTGATGAAATAAAACTCTTTGGATCCACGCTGAGTCCATTTTTATGAATTATATATATTACATGTCGATGATGTATTTTTTATAACATATAATTTAGAGATAAGTAGCTGGTGGAGCGTGTAGAAGGCAGCAGAGTGGTTGGAGGGGGCTGACACCTTAAGTGATGTTTTGTGTCAAGCTGTAATCAAGGATTCAGAAACGTTCCGGCGCCTTTCAAAGTATATTTTTCTCATTCTTTTGTCTTTTTTATTCAAGATTGCATTTCCGTCCTTACAGTAAATGGGCAGGAAATGTATCAGCGACATGTTAAACCATCCTCTCTTGCGCCAGTGAGCACAGCAGCCGGGAGTGTTCAAATAATAAACCCCATGCAGCACATATCTTAGGTCTAATAAGAGTGCACACTGAGGGTGAGCATGATGCTTAAATTAGATCTAATGTATTTTTCTTGGGAAACTGGGATATGTGATAATGTGGTAATGATGGATAATCATGTCTCAGTAAGCTGTATTTTCTTAAATACTAGTTTGTCTGAGAAAATTACAATGTCATTCCTGCAACGCAGTTTCCTGTAGGTTGAGGCAAATGAAAGTGGAGCCAGAAATGAGAGAAAGACTTCAAGCATCACTGGCTCTGACTGTCATTGTGAGGCCAACATTGTGGATAATTGGGTTTATTTACACTACATAAAACTCTGGTTTTGTGCTCTTTGTGCTGCACTAAAATAAAGCTGGATTAAGGCCCCCTTCTTGTTCATTTGAGGCAACAATAATTAATGAATGTTATGTATGCCACATTTTATGCAAAATAATAAAGCAAAACAAAAGTACATGTGGTGCCAGCTGTTAGCCATTAAGTACCTATTTATGGCAAACCTTAGAGCTCCAGAAGGGCTTACTTGCATCTATTTTTTCACCAGACTGGAATCTGTCTCACCGTTATAATGAAGGGGCTGCTGTAGATGAGCTCTAACAGATAAATTAGCCCACAACTTGCTTAATCGGGTTGCATTATGTCTCAGTACACAGCATCCACAGCACTTGTTCCACATTTAAAATAATATAATGAGATGCAAGAAGTGTAATAATGCCATTACCTGTCTGAGACAGTGCTGCTTTTTATGGCTTGGAAATTGCACAGGAAACCATTGCAGCAGGCTGAAATGCCATAACAGGGACTTAACTATTGTCCCTGAGGAGCTCAGTGTGTCTGTTTCCTAAGCAATGGAGCAATAAGAGCTGCAGCTCCTTCACTATTACATTAGTAGGAGTAAAAACTTTTGCAATTCCCACTTTAACTACTATACCTGCATCAAGACGGCAGTGAAGTTTGACCTTGTGATCAACTATTTCAGATCCTATCCTTTTAATACAGAGTTCTTAGTATCTTAGTAAGATTTTTTTTTAAATGCTGTCATTCAAATTAATCTTTAACTTTGTGTGCATTTTGTTTTTGTTTTTTGTTTTGTTTTTTTGGCAAATGAATTACACTCAAAATTCAAGTGTAGGGAGATGGAGAGAGAGCACAGACACCGACATGAACCTGCAAGCAGAGTGGGATGTTCCTGCTAGCACTGCTAACATTATCCACACTGTGTGTCAGGCTGCCAGCTAACGTCAGCTCCTGGTAATTTTCTCACAAACGCTTCGATCCTGTTCAGTCTGAAAAGTTCATGTATTTATGAGCTGTTGTCAAGTTTTGAAGGATAATGTGTGATGTTTGTACTGCACAGTGCAAAGTGACACACATTTCAGCTGCATTTGTTTTGGCCACTATTGAATGAGATTAACGGCTTCAAATGGCTCCTAATAGACACAGTATTTTTTGGACAATGTTTAACAGTAGTAATTAACAAATTGTGCTAAATGCCTGCTTTCTGAGTGTTTTCTTACTGTTAGTAGTCAACTATATTAACAATTGCATTTAATCAACAAGGAAAATAGTCACCAGGAACATCCCTATTATCAGTATTTACTTGTTTAAATATAATGTTATCTTCAGTAGAACAGAACAAAATAGAAAACCTTCAGAATACAACAAAATTAGGAGTGCTACTCCTAATTTTGTTTTGCAATAAGGACAAAAATAAAAAAAATACTCATTGTTATATATGATAGAAAAATAAATAATATATACAAGGCAATATGCATTACAAAACAAGTATTGTTGCAGTGATAGTGGCAGTGGTGGACTTGGGCTGTCTGAGGGGCAGGTGTGAAAAAATAAAAAGGGCACCAAAAATAAAAAGGGCACCAAAGTCGTGATGATTTTATCTACCATCGGGGCAACTAGGGGGCCACTTTTGCAGTGTTCACAGTGGCACAAGAGTGGGTGTCCTCTCTGCACCCCTTCTGACTCCACCAGTGGGTAGTGGTATGGATGTAATATTGCACAGTATGGATGTAATTATTGCACCAGAATAACTAATTATTACACAGGAGTAAAGGAAACACTAAATGGATATATATTGCACAAGAAATTGCTTATTTATATAGTGGTTCCCTTTGTCTGAGTAAAAACTACAACTATGTGTCTTGTGATGGCATCCCTAATATGTGGCATAATTTAAAACTTAACTCAAAATTCAACACACTTCAGTAAAATCAAGAACTCACACTGGTATCAAGTATAGAGTCTGAATCCCATGCAGCACTTCATTAACCGTGGCAGTATGACTTTAAATTATTAGTAACAATTCATTTGTTCACAGCCTATATAACCATTCTGTAATCCTATTTAAATGAAAGATGTTATACATCATGTCGTAAATCGAAATAAAAGTGCTGACTGACTGTGTTGTATCTAATGTACTGTGTCTTACATTTACAAAGAGCAGGACCTCTTGTCCTGAACTGTCTTTTCAATCAAGAAACTGTGTCTGTGGGAGTAGTGATGACATGAAAATAATAAACATAATGAATACTACTAATAATAATTGAGATGAAAGTAGTGCATGAATGCCTAATGGAACCTGGCATATGGTTTGATCCTCTGGTTGTTCATTTACCATGTGGTTACAGCCATAAAGAGCTTGTTTGAATGTTATGGGAGTTTTTTGGATGAAGTGCCACTGCTGCTCTTGCCTGTCTGATTCACCACCAGCAGCTTGTCTTTTAGTGGTCAATAAGGCAAATTTTGAGGGCATGAGCCAGACCAATTTATTTCTAATTATTTGCTCAGCCATGCTTGTATCAAATAGGGCAGCTGCCAGTTGGATAGATTAAAAACATCAGCTGAAAATTCAGGGATCCTCTTTATCTAAATATTGACACGCGGGCACGAGTGAATAGAATATTCGGCATATTCAGTGTAACATCTGTCAGTCATTCCGGGCTTTCAGGCACTGCCGGCGTGTCGCCTACAGATATCTCCTGGTAAGCAGTCTATGTGTAATTCCCCTGTACAAATACTCAAATGTGTTCAATTACCCATGATGCACATCTCATCTCTTTCATCTTTTAAATGTCACTGTATTATAAGCAATGCTCATGTTGATGTGTACTCATAAATCACTTGTAGCCAGAGGTGGCCTAAAAGCTAACATGCTGCTTTGGGGTTAGGTAGAAACTCATCCATAATTTCCCAGGATGCAGGGTGAGGGGTGTGGGCAAGGGAGGTTGCTCCTGCTAAAATGCCCCACGCTACAGGGGGCACATGTTTACTGACAGCCCCACAGAGGCTGCGAACAATCACCTGCTACCATTCGTTCCTTCAGGGGCCGTGCTGTTACATTAATGCATGGGGCTTCATCTCATTATTCATAGCTGCTTGACTCCAGGGGAAAACTGTTGGGATGGAGCCACCACAGTAGCAAATGGATACTGGGTCATCTTTAGCTTTCCAGGTGCTATCAAGCCAAAGGGAACATGGCCCACAGAGAGAACAGTGTAGCTTTGTGTCATGCAAAATGGAAAGCATGTTTAAATTTAGCCTAAAATGTACCGATTACAATATAATGAATATGCTCAGATTTAATAATGTTCTTACCTTGTCTGTTTGCCTTTCGTTTGACTGAGAGAGAACGGCTGGAAGTTAAAATAGTCATCCATGACAGCAATTAAAATGCCAAAATCTATTATGAATAAAAACCCCATAAATCAATAAATTAATGCAGTGCAGCACCTTAGAGACACTCAAGGACACTCATTTGAAAAGCATAGCAGGTCAATAATTAGGTTTGAAATGCAAATACAAATATTGATATATGGCTTAAGCATGCCAATACATACTAATAAAGTAGCAGTTTTATATTATGAAGTTGTACTCCATCAGATTCTCTGCCCTTCTGTCCATGTGAGGTGGCTAATAGACAGTGTATGGCAGTAATGCATTACTAGTAGTGAAAATTGCAGAAAGCCATATTGCGATTTCAATAAAACTCGTGCAGCTCTACTCATTAATGTGGGAAAAGGAAGCACAGGGATTACATTAGTGCAGCAGACCTAGAGATGGTCACCCAGCCAGACCAGCCGGACCGCCATCAGCTCAGGAAGAGAGCCAGGATAAGAGCCAAGCTAAACTGGTTTAGACCTAAAAGAGTGAGATGCATCGGTCCGCTTTGATTCTGCACCAGCCCACGTTCTCCTCCTCAAACCCTCCATATAACACATTCTAATGTAAACTTTGTGAATAAGTCATGAGTTGGACAAATGGTGTGGTATCTAGCGCAAGTTTGACCGGATGTAACATTACTGCAGCTAGTAAGCTAGTGTTACTCAGCCAGACATGCTAACGTTTGCAGCTTACAATTGAGCAGATACAGATAGAGATTAATCCATTCCTCACAAGACAACAAAAGACAACAAAAAAGACCCCAAACTCATGAGACACCAAGTATCACCCCTCTTAGAGCTCCATACACACCGCTTCAACATGTAGACAAATTCAAAGCTTGACAGGCCTGCAGCGCTCTAGTTATGGTTGTTAATCTATGATTGAACAGTTAGTGTTCATGGGAGGAGCTTGGTCACTTGCATTGGCAAAGTTAACTGCTAACCCTTCACTCAGCAACCAAACTTGAAGTGTTTATGAATCCTCAGTGCTCAGTAAATACCACCAGGCAAAAGAAAAGCTGAGACCAAATATGACCTCATGCATAACTATAATGAATGAAAGCTGCAGAGCTGGTCCTCTCCCTGGGGCCATAAGCAAAATTCTGCTAAGGGGCCCTTCTACCTGACCTGTGAGCCATGTAAACCATTTGCCATTGCCACACAGTCACACCTGACAAACCAGTGCTCCCACTGTAATCCTCCCTCCCTTAAAACAGCGTGCTCCATCTGTTGGCGTAGGAATAACTACACCTAGCCCAGTGGTTCCCAAACTGGGGGGGGGCGGGCTCCCAGGGGTGGCATACAACCACTGCAAGCAGAGGTGTGGATGACAAGAGGAGAAATACAGAGTGAAGCAAAGTCAAATGAATATTATTTATGCAGGGTAAATAAATAAGAGTTTGCTGATGCTATCATGATGACCTGTATTTCACTAAAATCCAGCTTGAATCATTTTCTATCAGTTGCTTCCCCAAGAATTATTAAAGATTGATAAAAATGGCTGTTTTTTTTAATAAATTGGAGAAAATAACACTGAGCTTTGGTTCTGTCACCTGGTAGTTAGTCTAGTCCTCACAAAATTATAGTGAGGACTATACAGCAGACTCTCCATTTATCAGATAAATGACTATACAATGTAAGCATTACCCTATAGGCTATGGCAATGTCTACCAAACTAACATGATGATGTCTGCAGTTAAACATCACGATGGAGAAGATATTGTAATTTTTCCGGGGGAAGGGAGGCTATGCAAAGTTAGCTAGCTTCCTGTAGTGAGGAAGCTGAGCTATGAAAACAATAGCGCAAATAACAACGGCACAATTGAAAGAAACACCCTGTCAGCGGCCTGCAGAAAAGAAACACCACTGCAACCAATGTAACTGAGCATCTTTGGTTCACCTAACGTAGAACAATGATCAGCAGCTACGGCTCCCTTTTATATTCTCTCCCACAAGTCAACAATGGAACTTGCCAACAACTCCTGCCTTACAGCAACTTCAAATACAGAAGTCTATAAATAACAATGTTAGAGGGCTCAGTGGTCAATGACTGTCAGCCAACGAGATAAACGATAGTATCATCCATTGGCCCAACCCTAGCTGCAGCTTTATTTCTCAAATTAGTAAGTAAAACCTATACAGCTGTGTCGCTCCCCCGGATTTCCTTTTATACATTTTCAGATATAACATACCGTTTATACTGTGGCTTGACTGTTAATTTAGTGAGGCGTGATCCATTTTCCCCAGTACGCCGAGCTGATCAACATTTTAAATTACATTTTTCAGTCCGTACCAAACCATTGCTTTCCACCTTGCATTACACCTTGCATCCAGAGTTGCAACTAACCCATGAGCGGCAGACTAGATAATAACTGTCTTGTTTTAAAATGATGTACCACGATGAGAAGAGTGGAGTGGTCCCCACAGAAATTGCTGCTCGGAAGTGTGTGTTTCATTTTGTGCATGCACATATAAACGCATGTACATCTTTTATTAGCTGCAGTTTACCAACACCTTGACCCTTGGTCTTTATCAAACGCAATAAATAGCTGTATTTTACTCTCAGGCAGAAAGTCACAGAACACAGACTGTAAGACACAAAAAAACAAGGACATGCACTGCCCAGCTAACGTTAGGTTAGCAAGACAAAGTAAAAAGTTTTTTCTCTTCTTATGACTAAAAGAATAATTCATCTTCATCCTTTCATTGTAGTTGTAAACACGCCACATCGACGCAAGCAGGAGGCGGGGGTCTTAATGTAACTTGCATTAAGACCCTGTAGGGCATGGGGGCCTGGTTCTTACAAGCTGATATGAAGTCAACTTAGGCCAAGGCTCAACATGCATTGAACAGGAGGAGCTCATTGTTGTCTTATGCTCTATGGGAGACAAAAGAAGTTAAGTAAAAACCTTCAAATGTTAGCTGGCTGCTTGTTAAACTGTGATGTCTCGTTTTCTGTTCCTAGCAGTCTTACAGGAAGTATCGAATATGTGATGTGTGGGTGTGAAGACTTTGGAGTTGTTTGAAGGCACCTTTGACTGAGGTGCTGAGTAACAAAGGTATGGGACTAATTATTTTTTTTTCTACTGAGCAAAGTATTCACTTTTTCAATGAGTAATAGCCTGTGTACTGAGTAATTGATTAAATTTTTTCAAGTAACTTGCCCAACAGTGCTAATAAATGTCAAAGCCTTTCCTGAAACCACACACATTTGCACAGTGCTCTGTTAGAGTGATTGAACGCTGCAGCCCCGCATGTGTCCTGAAAGAGTTCTTTCTTTGCAACATCAAAGTGAAACTATGCAAAATAAGCTTATAGAACGAAAAAAGAAACACAGGCGGAGAGAATCGGGGTGAATATAACGTCCATACCCTCTAACTTCAGCTTCATTGATATTATATGAGTGGAGTGTGGACTTCAAAGGGAGGCTGGGTCCGATCGATGGTGCAGATTCTAGGGTATTATGTTGACTCTTGCAGCCGGCATCAACAACTTAAAGGAAGAAAGGAATGATCCTTCCTTCCCTGCCCCTCTTACCTACAGAGTATCGGACTTTTCACTCTTCACTTCCTGCGTTAACCTCTCTTGTCATCCCAAAATTCCTTTATCTTTCATCTGAGGCGGTCACAGAGTGTCATTTGAGCCAAATAAATCACTAGATACATACATATACCAGCGTGGTGCAGCCTTTGTTTGTTGGCTTCTGTATATGATAAATGGAGATTCTGCTGTCATTCCATTCTTGTGAACGCAATATCTCAAGGATGCCTTGAGAGAGTTTCTTCAAATTTGGGACCAGCGTCCACTGTTATTTGCTTTGTCACCGGTGCCTCTTTCAGTACCTGTCACTGTAACCTGTAGTCAACTGGGCATCACTCCATGCTCGGTGACTGATCAACTGGTATTTCTTTCATTTATAAAAGTATCATTGACAAAACCCACCCATATCTCCACCCACTACTCAACATCTCCAACAGTAACCGCAATTTATGCTCTAGCAATTTCACTAACATGGTCATCCCAAAGGTTTGCACCTCCTTCGGCCGTTCCTCATTCCAGTTTGCTGCTCCGAGTGACTGGAACAAGTTATGATTCACTGCGCCTGCTTCTAAATTTGCTTCCTCGGGATCACTGCTGTTTTATAGACTGTATTTATTGTGACGTTCAAATCCTGTACAAGGTTGTTTCTTTGTTCTAGATGTATCCATGATTTATTGTCTTATTTCAAGTGGAGTCCTGTTGCTGCCTCTTGGTTAGGTCGTCATTGTAAATGAGAATTGGTTCGCAATATTATCTGCTTAAATAAAGGTAAAATTTAAAGAATTGATTAGATTTTGGTGGTCAGAGGTCAAAGGTGAAGGTCACAGTGGCCTCACTTAACACATTTTTGGCCATAACTCAAAAATTCATACACTAATCATAACAAAATTACACACGAATGTTTAATAGGATAAAATGATGAGGTGATGACATTTTAAATCCAGAAGGTCAAAGGTCAACTTCACTGTGGCATCATACTGTTCAACTCTTTATCAGTCCTCTGTACTCCTGCCACAAGTGATCAGCAACTGCTTCAGTCTGAAATCTTATTTCAACTCAGGACAACGTATGAGGGGATCATATTAATGTTGGCGGAGCTTTGTAAATCTCTGCTGGTTGCATCTGGCAGTTGTGGCGGCATTGCAGTAGGTGCTTCACCTTTTGTTGCCTGGCAGGGATCTGCACTCTACCTCTTCTTGTATTTGTTTTGTTTTTTGATTTCAACGTAGGTGCTGCGATCTATTTAGATTGTGTGACATGTGAAGGAGGAGGTATGACCTCCAGAACAAAAAAGGAGGGAAAACAAAAAAATAAAACAAAACTGCAGTCAAAAATCACTGAATATGACATTTAAAGTCAGTGTTTCTTGAGTGTATTTATCTTTGTTTTTTGTTTTTTTGTTTTTTTTTTCCTTTTGAAAGAATGTAACAGTAAACCTACCAAAAGGTTTGAGGAGATCCTGTAAATTGGATAAATTCACAATTTACACACAGTCGTTTTGGCTCTGCAAGGGGAGAGCTTGGAAACTGCATAACGGTCTCTAGCTTTCTGAAAAGACTGTGAAATAGAAAAGCGACTCCACATCCTGAAACGTTATTTATAAATCACAGGAGCATGTTGGCAGAAAATTCCAAGAATGGATTGAATCAATCCACGAGCTCCGCAAACTAAACAATCCTCTGTACACAGTACATGCAGGCTTATGTTTGAGGCAGCCATCAGCAGGGTGGTAAAATGTGATTATATTCTGAAGTTTTTTTTGTTTTGTTTTGTTTGTTTTTTTTTTGCTTTTATTTTTATTTTCTCTGTTTACTTGTTTGCAGTTTGATCTCACATAAATTTCTTGAGTTTTGGAATTCAACATGCATTAGTACAAGAAAGTAATTCCCTTGGTATTTATCGACAAACAACTCTTTTATGTCTTTTTTTAACAGGTACTCCCTTAAAATTTCCGCTCTTAAGACACTGTTTAGTGTTTCTGGAAGTGTAAACTCAAGCAAACAAATGTGCCTGCTCTTACATGATGTTACAAATACTGTGTTTTCCTACTTCACAAAGAAACACTCAAGGACACACAGCACTTACAAGCCAGTGAGGAAATCCCAATGCAGCTTCAAGGGAAAAGTTTCTGACAGGTTTATTGGGGGACCTGGATGTGAGCCCAAGGGTTCCTAAGAACTGCTTAATACAAGATTGTTAGAGAATGCGGATGAACTCTTTGACGCCGAGCGTGGAGCCAAGAAAAGCCAGGCCCTCGGAGATAAGACCGGAGCCTTGTTACAGTGGTGAATATTTTAGCACATCATATCAAGATAATTCTTTTTATCTGTCTCACTCTTTTACCCGTGGACAGAATCCATTTAGGAGGTGTACCCCCTCAAAGTCTTCTTGATGGCATCAAAGTCATAGTCTGGCTAATGGCTAAGCTTGGCACAAAGTGCATCTCCCTGCTGAGGTATTCTGCACATTTATCTGTCTTTTGTGTGGTTGCTCTGTCTTTAATAGTCTGAGTACTCAGCCTTTAGTCCTCCAGATTTATGAGTGCCTTTAAGGGCCCTTTTAGTCCCAAAATATGAATACTATAGGCCAGGTGTGCTGTTTAATGCACTTAAGCAATTAAAGACATGGGAGCCAAGCACATATTTACCTTAAAAATAGACTGTATTTAGCATGTATAATTGGCCCCGTGCAAGGCTGGTTGCTTAAATATGCAGCGGTTTTACTAATGAGTGTCACCACAAGAGAATCACAGTGCGAGGTGTAACAAAAGCCCTCAGGCACTCTGTTCACCTACTTATTAATATCTGTGATCAGGGTATTGGACTAAATATGGTTCTACTTTGTTCTCTGCAAAAAAAAAAAAAAAAGTACCTTAAAAATGATATTGAACATGTCTCTTTGCTCATAGGAATTGTGGGTAGTTTAAAACAGGTTTATTCTGAAGTTGTTGCTGAGATGAGTTTTGAACATTTTATAGGAAGGATGCATAAATTATCATGAATTCATATAAGACTTCATGCACAATAAAGCATGAATTCATTCATGAACTGTCAGGAATGTAGTTGCTCATGCATGACTTAATGCAGTAACAATACATAATTAAATGCAACAACTAAAGTATTTCAATCATTATGATTTCTGAGTTATTGATGACACTCATGTCTTCTTCATGGATAAGTCTGCAGTTAAAGGGACAGGGCTTAAAAACTGACCAGTCACAGCAGTGCCCATGTGTTCTGTTGAATTCTAAGTTGTAATCATGGTTAAATAAATATTACTTTTTCCTAACTTCACCATGTTTGTGGCCCTTCAAATAAAGTTGGCCCTTTTGTATATGTAGTTATGTGTTTGGAAAAAATACAAATGAAATAAGGTCAGAATCTTGGACTTTTATTTATCAATATTTTAGTTAGTTAGTTTGTATATATTAGGTATGCGTCTGCAACAAATCTTTAATACATGTGATTCAAAATACCATCATATGTTCTTCATCAGTGTTAAAGGCAGACAGGTCACCACTGTCAAATGTGATGAGGTAATGAAAGACTTGGAATTCAACAGAATTCTGGTGCACTGGTGTACTGACCAGGTTTTTTTTAATTCTCTCTCTTTAGCCGCAGACTTACAGAGAACACATCAATATTCATGAATCATTAATAACTCAAAAATCATGATGATTGCAATACTTTAGTTGTTGCATAAATGAACATATTGTTCTTGCATTACATGCGAGTTATGCATGAGATACTTTTAACCCTTATTCTTTCCTATTAGTCACTAGAGTACTACATGAATGAATTCATGCTTTTTCATGCGTAAAGTCGTGTATGAATTCATGATCGTTTATGTTCTCTTACCATAAAGTGATACAGAGATAGTTTACTTATTTATGACCTAGTTTGTATTAAAACAGGCATGTTATATAAAGGGAATAAAGGAATAAAGGGCCAGCCTGAGTGATATTTCAGCAAGAGAATGAAAAAGCGTCACTGAACAGTGACAAACACAGGATGAGTAATACAGATTTGGCTATTTTTATAGTAAACAACGTGGAGTTATTTGTTGTTGAACTGATCCTCTCCTTACTCAACCATTTTTTGCTGTGTGGTTGATGCACCAGTCTTTTTTTTTTTTTTTTTTTTTTTTTACCTTTAAATAGTTTCCATTGCTGGATACTCAGAGTCCTGATACTGTGTGAGCGCTGACAGGTAATTGTGGATGAGAAGATGAGTTTCAGATAGAAGCAATATTTATACTCCCTCTAGGCTGCAATGGCTGCAGTTTTTTTTTACTGCTGTTTTACTAAATGGCGACTAAACCAGAGGTGGAATGTAACTAAGTACATTTACTCAAGTACAATGCTAATTTTGAAGTACTTGTACTATACTTTACTCCTTTACATTTCAAAGGAGAACACTGAGCTTTTTAAATTGCTGCATTTATCTCACAGCTGTAGTTTGTGGTTACTTTGGTAACACTTATGATGAGTTCAAATTGTACCACTTCACTTCAAGTGCAGTAAATGATTCATGACACTGTTACAAAAGCATTTGAGAGTCTAATAAAACTTGATGACATCATCATGACAATTACATAATGTACCACTTTGCTTGAGGTCAATACTCATGAAACAATTATAACGGTTTCATGACAGCCAATGTCAGAACGAACCACATATAAATGTTTAATGTAAAGTTAAAACAGTTTCTTTAAGTTTGATAATGTCAAGTCATCATAACGAAGACAATGATAGGTTATGTTGTCTTGGTTAATGTCAAGTTGTCATAACAAAAAACCTCAAACGATGTTAATTATGTGCACCACTTAAAATAAAGTGTTACCATTAGTTTTCAGATTTTCTTTGTTTTCTTTTTAAAACAACAGCAACAGGTTTTGAGGTTTAATTTGAATTACTGTTTGAGAACCAATATTTCACAAAAGGCAAAGATTTAAGTCCAAAACAAAAACCTTAAAATAAACTTGTGCATCGAAACTTTGTTTTATCTTCTTTTCTGCTCATTAATGATCTCACACCCCCTCTGATGTGACTCTTTGGTGGGGTTGGCAACCACTCGGGTTGGGCGATATATTAAAATTTTTCCAGCCGGCCATTGTCAGCCCATCAATCAGTGATGGGTGATTTATTTCTGCTCGAAAGAAAGTGGTTCCTACATGAAACTGCTCACAGCAAGGTCTGTGGATTATCTAGAGTAACCATGATTTGTGGAAAGAGATGCTGGTACTGAATTTTTCAAATGTACTTCTTTTTTTTTTTTTTGGTGCTTGAGCACTACAAGCCGAGTGCTCTTAAACTCAGCATTTCACACCAGAACTGTGGATAAATATCAGTACAGGCCAGCGGATGATTATGTATTTTTGATGAACTGTCCCTTTAATACTTATTCCACCACTGTATTAAACTCTGGGGCCTTCTGTTGGCCCTCAGCTAATTTTGATTGCACCCATGACGAGCCCACTCTATCTCAAGATGTAGTGATGTGAATTGTTGCTTTGAAGCGTGTAAAGTAGAAATCAAAGTAAAATCCCTGGAAGAACAAAATGAAGTTCTATTCAGTTTCCAGATTTGTGTTTGGTTGCTTTGGGGTCCCTTGGTGGCTGCTGGGTGTTGAGCAGCTGTTTAGTTTTCTTATGCCTGGAGGCAGTTCTCATGATAAAATGAGTCGGGGCCATACCTATGCTTGATTTAAGAAGATATGAAAGGGACAACATTCTCGGGAGAGGTTGCGTGGAAACCTGCCAGTCATTTAAATCAGTTTGTTTTACAATACTCCACCATACAGCTGGATGTATTAAGGATTGAAGGTAGGCGCTGCATGCAAGGCCATCAGTCAGTAAGCCATCATTTCAGTCTAAGCTGCAGAAAGTGAGACAGCTTGGCAGATCAATACTACATTCCCTCTGTGCAGTGAATCAACAAATATACCCAGAGGATCACAGAGGGCCAATTGTACGTGTGCCTGATACAGTGCAGGTGCTTTGTCTGTCAGTGAAGGTGGACACATATATCCTCAGTTCAGCCTTATAACTTCTGATGACATGTCTGCAAGAGTCAGTTTGTTCACAATGAAGTGGAGTGGAGTCATGAATGCTAATGGAGGAACACTTTAATGCCTTTCAAAGATGAATGCTGCTGCGCGCTGCATGAGCAGGTTGTGCGTTGTGCTTTAATCCACTTCTGCAGACCAGTGTGGAAAGACTCGTGAACAGGCACACACTTAGGAATAAAGGTGCTAACTAGAACCATAAAGGGTTCTTCAGCTTGTCTCCATAGGAGGAGGAGATAGATAAAGGTTTCACTTTGAACCCTTTCAGAGAGTTCTACCAAGAACCCAACATAAAGGGTTATACCTAGGACCATCTGTTAAAGATCTTCACACAAAACCCCCCATGAGAGGTTCTACAGAAACCCTATGGTGTAATGGTTCCACCCAGAATCTTCTCTGGGAGTCTGTCCAGACTTTCTCCTTCTATGGGTGCTAACAAGAACCCACCCAGGCGGTTCCACAGGGAACATTTTTATATTCCAAGGGTTTTATATAGAACCCGCCCAGGGGGTTCTACCAAGAAACCGTCTATATTCCAGTGGTTATATCTAGAACCTACTCCAGGCATTTACTCGGTCAAATATAGCGGTTTTATCTAGAACCCATCTGGGGGTTACAAGCAAAAACACTTTTATATTCCAATGTTTCTATCTCGAAAGCACTCAGGGGGGTTCTACTGAGAACCCTTTTATGTTCCAAGGGTTCATCTAGAACTCACCCAGGAGGTTCTACTGAGAATGCTGTTAATTTCTCACAGGTTTTATCTAGAATCTATCCGGGGGGCTCTATTGACAAGTGTTTTATCTGGTACTCACCCAGGAGGTTCTACTGAGAACCCTTTTGTCTCCCAAAGGTTTTATCTATCTTTATTTCCCTAGGGTTTTATCTAGAACCCAGCCGGGAGTTCCCACTGAGAACCCTTTTACCTTCTAGGGTTTTAGCTAAAACCCACCAGGAGGGTTCTACTGAGAATCCTGTTAAGAGTTTTATCCACAAATTCTTTGAGAACTCTTTCTCTCAAAAAGGCCTCTTAGGATGAAAAGGGCTCTTAACCCCTTCGTCTTACAAAGACCCCTTGCCAACCTTTAGTTCAAAAAAGTTTCTTTAAAAACAAATGGTTCTCAGGCCCTCAGGAAGAACCATTTTGGAACCCTTACTCCTAAGAGTGCCGGTAGCAGCTTTGGATTACTCTGCAGCTCTACAGTAAGCTATTTAAAAGTGTAAACTATCCCTTTAAAGAGGAAACCACACATCAGCATTAACCAATGAGCTGAGTCCAAGTCTATTTTTATATTATTATCATAAAAGTAGGAGGGTGAAGATTAATGTCTGTTCAAGGTGGAAGAAACATGTGCTTTAAAAATGGATATATATATCGGATACAAAGAGGAGAGGCTATTAAATATTCAGGTGTGATAATCTTCCAGGAAGCTGTTGAAATTACATCTTCCAATTTATCTGTCTCTTTCTTCACGTGTTTTGTGAGTTATAAGTATCATGCTTGTTAATCAGGTCACGTTTTCCCTCCTCTCTGCTCAGCCACTTACGAAAGAAATGTGATCCAATATCTGAAAATGCGATTTAATGAACCTTTTCTGTGCCCAGTCCAGAAGACTGGATTGTAGATTACTGTAATGAATACCAGACCAGAGCTTGCTTTGAGAGAACGTCACCAAAATGCAGATGACGGCTTGAAAGCTGTTAAAGTGACTTTAATTTATCACGGTCTATTACAGCATGTACAAGCTTTCATGATCAAGGCAATGACCCGTTTTTCCAAACAACTACACAGCATGTGGTTTGAGCACACTGGGAGTGAAAATGTATTAAGCTTGATTTATCAAGCAGTGTAGAGACTTCTGCAGCGAGCACTTCAGTAACAACATGTAATCTACAACCCTGCAAATGCACCATTTATACTCGGGATGCACCCACACTACTTTTTTTCAGACCAAGTACAAGTACTCAGATTTAGATACTCGCTAGTACTCGAAGTATTTTCATACCAAGATTATTATGACCATACAGTTATTGATATTATTGATAAAGTGTAAATAACAGCAATTGGCCAAAACTTTATGTAAACATGTGAAGATATTAAATGTGCCGTGCATTGACATTAAAGATGGCACTTTGTGGGGGTAGCAGCACTTTGTTCATATTGTAGATATGAAAGCAGCCACCATATGGATGTGGTGAGGTCTTGCGTTTCTTTATGTGGGTGCTTAAGCAGCTTTTCAAACGCTTGCTGGAAGAATATTACAGGGATCAACAATAAAATCAGTACATAAATAAGATAAAATAGAATAAAATAACATTACTAGCAGAAGAGGAAAATATAATTTCTTAAAAACTATATATACATACAAACCAGTCTTGCCAATTATCAGAATCTACAATTTACATTTTCTCTATTAATCCATTAACAGTTCTTTGTTTTAAAATGTCAGAAAATGGTGAAAAATGTCAATCAGTGTTTCCCCAAAGTCCAAGATGACGTCAAATGTTTTGTCCACAACCCAAAGATATTCAGTTTACTGTCATAAAGGAGTAAAGAAATCAGAAAATATTCACATTTAAGAAGCTGAAATCAAAGGATTTTGACTTTTTTTTCTTATTCAAACTGATTAATCCATTATTAAAACAATTGGCGATTAATTTAATAATCGACTAATCATCACAGCTCTAATATTATTACTTTCTCACCCCCTCACACACACACACACACATATACAGTCTAATTTCTGTGTTGCATTCCAGTAATCCTATATGCAGTGACCCCAGACATGATTTACATAAACACCAAAGAAGAAGACAGTGATAGTAGCATCAGTGAGCCCTACGATAACTGACAAGAGTCTGTAGTGTTTCCCCTGTTGGGTGCTATAACAACCAATTCAACATCTGCCAGGTTTTAAATAAACAAAATATGTTGGCTGTGTGACCAAACCATGTAATGCATTACTGTGTGCAGTGATTATAGTCTGCAGCAGACACACAGCCCGTAATGTTACAATGTGTAGTTTTTACACAGAAAGCATCAGGTCTGTAAACAGGGTGGCCATCTTCAATGAAGCTTCCCTCATCACATTTGTTAAAAAAAAAAACAAAATACAACCACACTTGACTTTGTCCTGTCAGACAAAGGCCGGAGATATACTTGGATTTAAATATGAGTTTGCATACGCATCATGGCTGTCTCGTGTGTTGTGCATCGGTTGCATATGTCCTCATAAATGAATGCTACACATACTTACATCTCCCGCTTTAGATGGCAACAAAAAAAAAAAACCATCTCCCAAGCAGCGCTGTCACTGCTTTTCACTGTTGCTTTGCCAAAACAAATGCACCTTGCTTACCGCATATGTGTGCACATTAGTGCACATTTTCCCACTGATTGTGTAACTGTAGTTCCTGTGCACGTGACATTTTGGGGTTGTTTGTATTAAGTTACTGTGCTTTGTGTTCCTTATTGAGCTGCACAATTTACTGTGTGTCGGAATAATTCTACAACAGTATAATGGACAGCCAGAATATAGTTTATTTAACATGATGTTACATACAGCAATTATTTCATTATCTTTTACAGCACTGTAACTATCGATTTCATTATCCATTTACATGTGTAGTGTTCAAGTTGCTTCTTCGTGTCCCCTCTTGCCTGTGAGCTAATTAGTTCCTACCTGTCATAGTTTAGGAGGGACAGGTATGAGGGTAACACTAGTGTGTTTACCCTGCTGTGAACTCCACTGAAGTTGGGTTTACTCTACTGTCAGGCCATTTTGGTGAAGATTAACAGAAGAATAAAAAGAGAAGTTGTAGGCTGCTTATTCCCCACAGCCAGCAGGACTGAAAAACACTAACAACCAAGAAAAGAGGGTTACAGACTTGTGGCAGCTGTGGTTTTTTTTTTTTTTTTTTTTTTTTTTGTCTTCATCTGAATCTAATTAGCCGAGGCATTCAACTAGCTTATGCCCGGCGGGACTTATTGGACAGCGGCTGCGGTCTGCAGGGGCACTCTGTGAGTATGTTTCAGTTTTTACATGGACTGTTAAACAATTTTACGGACAGTTTCCAAAGAGAGATGCAGGCCGGAGCTTTTTTTTCTTCGACAGTTTAGGTTGGATTGTACTTTACAGCGTGTCGTCGCAGTCATCAGTGGATGATGTTGTGGACAATGAGTCTCTGGCTGATAATGACAGCGCAGCCAAGAAAAGAGGGTAAGCTATAGCAATCTCCTTTAACTCTGTGTCATGTTGGTTTTCTAGATGTTTCATCAAATTGCTGTTGAAGCGGCTGTTTTTAGTGACGTGGTATCGGGTGTGGTGGTATCGGAGTAGTTTAATGAGTACGAGTGTGAGTACATGAGTACAGCAATGGCCCAATACCTGATGCTGGAATCGATATCTGTGCATCCTTAATGTATATACACAATACGCAGTAGACACTTAGAAATAAGGGTTCCAAAAGGGTTCTTCCTGAAGGGCTGAGGTTCTATTCAGAACCATTTGCTGCAGAGGAACCCATTTTGGAGGAAAGGATTGTCAAAATCCTGGTAGAACTTTTTGTCAGGGGTTCATAAAAGGTTCTTTGTACCATAATGTAAAATTGTTTCATGAAAGAAAAAGCCCTTGGAATATAAAAAGGCTCCTGCCAGCCCCTAAGGGTGGATTATTGTTAGCACCCTTAGAAGGTGGAAGGGTTCTGGTTGGAACCCTTCAGAGAGGGCTGTGGGTGGAACCAGTACACCATAGAGGGGTTCTCCTTTAAAACCTCTCATAGGGGGTTTTGTGTGAAAACTATCACAGATGGTTCTAGGTTTAGCCCTTTATGCTGGGTTCTAGGGAGAACTCTCTGAAACGGTTTCAAGTGGAACGTTTATTAAAAACAAAGTTCTACCAAGAATCACAAACAGTTCTCCTGTGGGGACAAGCCAAACAAACTTCATGGTTCTAGTTTTTCTGAGAGTGTATATCGTTGTCAGATCCCTCGCTGCTGCACCTCTCGTCTCACTTCTTTTGTTTTTAATGGGGGCTGTGAGAGGTGGAGGTTTCCTTTCTGCAGGAGGTGTCAGAGTCACTGCTGTCTGGAGCGTCTGCCTCCGTAGAAACTCTGTGGCTCCTGTTAAGAGTAGAATTTCATCTTTTTGCCCTAAACAGTGCCATTTTAGTAGTCTTTAGTGTCTCTGTCAAATTTCTTCAGCTTGTGTGCCTTCAAGTCTTTATCGGGTTCCTCAGATAGTCAGAGTTATTTCATGTGTAATAGCAGTCATTGTCTCCCAGTTCATTTTTTCTTCCATTTTCTTCCCCACTGTATTTCTTGTAAAAATTTCTCTCCAGCAGACTTAGTTTTCTGTAGTCAGACGCTCTAACAAGCAGCCAAACTCTTTTTCTCACTTGTGAAGAAAGTCCAAATCCTCCATACAAATGCTGGGACCTGATGAACTGGTGTTACGATTTATTTATAGAGCTGCATTTACCTCAACAACGACCTTCATATGGGTCTCACGACTCTGTGGACTGGTAAAAAAGTCCATGTGAAGTGTGAATGTTGTCTGAAAATTTGTCTAAACTAAATATTGATTTCTTTTCAATTTATACAAACACAAAACACAAGTCAAATGACCAACAATAAATAGAAAAGCCTAAGAAAACATGTTTAAATCAGCTTACATAAAAAAAAAGGTTTACACCTGACGTCAAACCCTTTGTCTAAACCAAATATTAATTGATTTTCTATAGATGGAGACTGCACCCTATGCATACAACCGAATACTACATATAAATATATGCAATTGCCTTTTATGATAGAGCACAAAACTAAACCCAAATGACCAGCGATAAATAGAGGGGGGTATGCCAGAACATGTTTGAGAACAACAAACTATTAATTTCTTTTCTATAGATGGCCGCTTTGCATTTGCAGCGAACTGAATACCAAAAGTAATAAACTCAACACAAATGACAACCAATAAGTAGAAAATCTCATGGAAACATGTATAAATAGGCCTACATAAATTAAAAGGTTAACATGTCTTGTGCAACAAACAGCAGAAGAGAGCACACCAGTAAACAAATAGATGTCTAAGCAATGTAAACACCAGGGGTCAAACACACACTCCAGAGCTTGTTCATTTTTCTGCACACTGCAGTGCACATGTTCAATGCTATGTTGCTAAGCAACACAGTGACTGTTGATGTTCTCGTCCGGAGAGTCGGTTGCAGCCCATCAGTGACTAATGACTGTAGAACAAGTGCATTGTTGTACTCACCTATTTGAACCTCATGCTGCAGATTTTGTGCTCCGGTAGGATTTCCAGCCCTAGATGCAACTTCTTTGCTCAGTCATCCTTGATGCATAACATAACATAATTAAGCCCCTTTTACACTGGACAAAAAAACTCAGGTGTAAATGGGGCATTGTGTTCCTTTTTCATCAAAATCATTCAGATAAACATGCTGCTTGGCTCGACTCATTTTGTGTTCATCATCTGAGCACAGTTAGTTAGTTTCAGTTTTAGTTGAGTGTCTATAAAATGGTGTATTTTTCACAATAACAACAGCTTTTACTGTATTATGAAGCAGCAAAATAAGTTTTCACCAGCTGTAACTTAAAATGACACTTATACAGGTGAAAGTGAACATTTGAACAGTAAATGTAAAGTAAAAATAAAAGTAAAACAGTAAAGTCTGATACCTGAAAGTACAAACAGCGACACAGGAGAGAAACTAAACTTCAAACCACAGAGATTAAGTTAGACACTACAAAAGGACTGAGGGCTGATCACACAGAGACTTTTAAAAAGTCTTTTCTCTGTGCACACACACGAGCTGAGTCTCAGCCCACATCAGAAAAAAACAACAGAAAGGCAAATTTGTTCCTTGGCAATGGAAAAAAGTGTCAGTTAGTGGGTTTAGCGTGTAAAAAAACCTGCATACGTGTGCTAATTTTGGTGTAGAAACTGTATATGATTCACTCAGCCTCTCTTGTCCCATGCGTTCTTCAAATAGTTTAATATTTCTGAGCTTGAAGAACCAGCACTCAACCGTCACAACCACACAGAGAAGGTCAAAGACAGCAGAAAAGCTGTGCACTTCTAGTTGCCAGTATATTACCATGAGAGTTTCTGCCAGAACAAGAATGTACCTGTTGGCTGTGCAGTTAAAGTGTGAGGGTGTTGAATTTAGTGTGCTCATTTGATGCAAACTTTTTCAAACTACGAGTTGTAAGAAAAAAATTGACCTACATTATAGCTCATAATGTAGTCATTCTTATTTTTATCACATTGTTGTACATCTTTTATTGTTCACCAATTGCTAAAGGTGACCGACTTTTGAGCTTTCTCATAAAATTATGAAACATTTCAATAGTGGCCTGTTCATTTTGAAGATATCCTTAAGTGTACAGTCTGAGGAGTTTTTCACAGCTGCTGTCCAGGGTGCTGAATCTGGAGCTGTCCCGCGCCGGCAGGAAACCACTGACGGAGACTGATGGCCAACAGTTTGCTTCGCCTGAGCAGCCAAAACATTTACCTCCTCTGCCAAGCTCACTATATACACCTTGTTGAAAATTGCCAACCACACACCAAGCTCCCTCGACACCAGTTACTTCCACTTCATTAAGAGATTTATTTTGTTATTCAGTTAGATCAGCGGCCAGTAAGAATTCTGGCAGTTGATTTTCTTGTTTTGTATTGACTTGATTAATTTTTTCAAGTTGGTGAAGTCAGAATTTCCACACTTGGGACCAATTAAGCAACATTACAGTTTTACCGTCCCGGCTTCATTGACTCTCATTCAGATCCACACGGCAGAATTAAGTAACTTCACATAATAGTTCACATCTCTGAAAACAATAAGCCTATAAAATTTACTTGCACAGTTGCATCCAGCTATACATTGTGATAAATAGTTGCACGTTTGATGCCTAAAAATGTTGGAGCCTGTATTCGACTTCCAGCCATTGCAGCAAACATTTCCTGAGAATAATGAGAGAAAATTTACTCCACTTTGAGAAAATCAATACTTTGCAACAAAGTTATGCATCAGGGAGAAAAAAAAGATTTTCCTTAGTGCAAATATTTAATGTTTTATCATCATATACATATGCCAAACCTAGATGCTTATGCCAAGAAATAGTGCATAGAAATTAAATAACAATTTAAGACTGATTTCACTCTATAGCAGGAATTAATTTCCTATTCTTTTGAGATTCTTGTAATATTTAAGTAGGCTTTTTGTCAGATTACATGCTTCATGTACTGAAAAACAGGGGGATGAATAGCAAACAGATCATAATGTGGTCAAATCGCTTGGAAAACAATCAACAGTAATTCTGAATAGCAATGAAGGGGATGTGCATGAACTTGAATCACATTGGAAGTGTCCTTTAAAGTCGTTCACTGAAGTCTGCATATGATGATGTGTTTGACACGCGGTTTAGATCGTTGTTCTTTCATGTCATAGCTGCCTTGATGGTTTTGATATTGATGGTGTGATCCTAAATACTTTGGGCAGAGATCTTCCCCACTTTCCGTCTTGTTCTTTGTATTATTATCATCTGCTTATATCTCTTACATACCTTAAAAACCCACAATAATATTCATGTTTTATAAAACGCTGCCATGTGTGAGACTCTGCTCTTCTGTGCTGTAATAGAGTGTGAAAGGCAGAATTTCCTCTTTAGAAGCTGTTTTAAAGCCCACATGGTTTAACATTTTATGAGCACCTCAGAGTTTATCAAGGAATTTTTACTCAAACGCCCTTACTTGTGAGGTGCTCAAGATTTTTTATACCTCTATACTGAAGGCCTATGGCGGAGATGACTCATCACAAAATGGTTGCCAAAAATTTCAGAGTCTGGCCTTGCTTGCCCGACAAAAAACTGTTATGTTTATAGCGTAGTGCACATCCAGGCACCTGTCCAGGTCTGGAATAAGGTTGATCCAGAGGAGAATCTGTGTGTCCCATAAGCTTTCTGATGGCTCTGCAAAAAGGTTATTACCACTCACGCTGCCATGGCAAACTGGATTTGCCTTTTTCACCTGTGGTCTCCTTAGAATCGCTGGCATATTAGCTGAATGTCTACACTAGCTGCAAGCAAAGGGCAGGCTATTATAGCTGACGATAGCCTCGCAACCTCTTCAAGTAAACAAAGTCACAACCCTCACATTGTAAAGGTGCAGGTAATTTCCATGAGACAAACCTGCACCTTGCGTGTGTGTTTATGTCGTAGGAAACATTATGATTGGTTTAAGCTAATTTGCATAATGCAAGGCAGCAAAGTCTGCAGTTTTTTTGTGTTGGCTAAGATGGAAACCAAATGAAGGTAATATGAGAGGAAGATGAAATGGCTCGCAAGAGTTGTAGGTTTATATTAAAGCACTGTCATTGGCAGAAGAAAAACAGAAACATTACTGATCGAATAAATATCATATTATCTATATTTGCATCTCGAGTGAGAAAGCTTTATTGGGTTCATATCTGCTTCACAAAGAGCTGCTTTATTTTTAGACACACACCGGCACTGTTGTTTAGGATGCTGAGGTTGTTTTTGTAAATCCATCAGATTGTCTGAGTCTCTTCTCTCAACAATTATGTGAAGGATTGCTTTGAAAGTTGATATAGACATTCGTGCTCTCCAGAGGATGAATCCTAATGACTATTACATCTAATACATCCTGAGAGCTAGCTTACTGGCACAGCACAAACTTATCTTGTGGACTGTGCACCTCCCATCTCATCCTGGCATTAGGAGAATTCCCTCCACTGTTTGCAGACAGACAGCATTTAAAGATTTTAGCAAAGATTTTATATAATTTTATTTAAGTAACCTTTAGTGGCAGCCTCTGGCAGAACTTTACAGGATTAACTGCAGCAGTAGCCTGAATCACCAGATGCAGACTCTGGGTATGAGCCTACCCCGTACACATCCCTGTCTCTACGTGAAACAACAACAACCTCCGAGCTGACAACTTACACACTAAAAATTACTCTAGTGTACGCATGTAAACAAGCTAGCAGCTATTGCCTTTTTCTTTTGGGGGGATTTAGCCATTTGAATGCCAGGGCTGCTGCCCTACATGCAGTGTTAATTTTGACAAAGTATTTATTGACATACTTTTATTTCATCACTAAATTGTGACAACGATGTAAACAAAACAATATATATGTATATATATAATATATATATATATATATATATATATACACATATATATATATACAACAAAAATAACAATGAAATCTCTGTTCTTCATGCCCTGATGAGTGAAGTTGAGAAAAAGTACTTGTCTCTGTTTGGGTGGACTGCCTAATCAGATCACAGTAATCAGCCTTCTCAAAGCACTAATAAATCTAGCCAGCTTAAAAAATGAGTGCCTCATCTTCCCCAGTGGCCTTTCAAATGGAAAGAAAAGAAAGAGGAGAGACGACCTGTCTGTGGACATTTTTCTCTTATATTCAAACCCAAAGTAAGACAGCTGTATCGTTCCCAATTAAGACAGAGCACCTTGTGAATTAAAAATCTGAGGAAAAAACACAGAAGACAAATGAAAACACACCATCCTACAGTGTCTGCCAAAGTAGATATCAGTTATGTGTGTTGATTATTAGTGTTATGGCTAAATTCCACCGGGCATAGCTGCATCGTGTTACAGTCGTGCCGCAGCAGCCAGAGCTGGTTGCTACTATTCTACACAATGTTTGTGATTCTACCAGAAGCGGCTCTCCGCTCTGCTCCATGTCAAATACGTGCCGAACCTATTTTTGACAGATGCCGCGTCAATCTGGACAGAGCAGATCGAGCGGGCAGGATGTCAGACTCAGAAAATGTAGTGAGAATCCGGTCAATTTTCAAAATAAAAGACTCTGTGGAGACTTGCAATCATAAAGACAGACAGAAAAGAAACTATTTAACTACATAGTCTACTTATCCATGGCAGAAGCACAAAGGACAAGGTAAGAGGGCCAAATCAACAAAATCTGAACAAGTAAACATGATCAGGCAGGCAAAACGTTCTGCTTCTGAAATGCTGCTGGTGGGGGCTGCAGACGTGGAGGACAGATCAAAACCGTGTGTAGACGTGCTGTGCATTGTGGAATCAACCTGTTATGCATTCATTCTTATATGATACAAAAAAAAACAGTAACAGTAACACATTCTCAGCCATGATGTTGATGAGTAAACACATAGCTCAGGGTTTTCTTACTTCATTTAGAAATAGGCTATCCTGCAGCAAAATCCATTTCAGTATGAAGCTTACTGGGAAAATTAGGACTGAAACATTAAACAAAACAACAACAAAAAACAACAAAGGACTCAAATGTGACTTTAACAAAGAACAATTTTGAGTAAACGATTGAGACTAAAATTAAAATTAAAATTCTTGTCAAAATGAACACTGCCTACATGCAGATGTTCCACCAAAACAAGTCCCCCCCCCAGACGCTATTTTGCAGGGGCACCATCGCTGCATCCTGAGCGAAGCGCCACCTAAGATGATTGTGATTGGTTTAGAGAAACACCAACATGGCGGAGCGTTTTTCCCCTTCTAGCAGAATGATCATGTGTGGAGGTAGAGCTTCCTCCAGCACTGAGCGCTGTGGAGAGAAAGTTGTCTGTCCTCCGTCCGTCCAAACATGTTTTTTGCTGGTGAGCATTTGGCTGCTACCTGCACTATCAACCTTAACTGTTCAATGATTTATTTTTTACAACGTGCTTACTTATTTAACTTTTCTGTCAATTATTTATGAATGGTAAATGTTTGTGCTCAACTACACTCATATATTATCAATGCTCTCTTCTAACAGATTTGTTTCCTTTTAGATAAACAGTTGTAGAGTTATTTAACTTAAGCTGCTCTCCATGTGCAAAAGATGAACATTAAAGGGACAGATCACCCCAAAATCAAAAATACATATTTTTCCTCTTATGTGTAGTGCTATTTGTGCATCTAGATTGTTTTGGTGTGAGCTGCTTTGGTGCTAAAAGTACCAAAAACCCAACATGAATGTCTCGTTCCAGAAATTATCATCAAGATAATCCACAAAAGTCATCTAGTTCAGTTATATTAAAGAGAAGGCAGACATCTGTACGGCCGATATCTCCAAAACTCTGCAACTCACACCAAAACCATCTACAGTAGACGGATAGATAGCACTGCAGCTAAAAGGAAAAATGTCTATTTTTGATTTTGGGGTGAACTGTCCCTTTAAGATAACCAGTAAGTCAAGTTTTGCTCTGACTGAACTCTTAATATAACACCCCCAAAGAACTGCTTTTCACTTCCACAGCGCAACTTCACACTGTTTCTCTCGTTTGTTCTCATTTTATTTACACAGATTTCCTTTTATAAAAAATAATAACCGACTGCCTCTCTCTGTAATGAAAATAATTCTTTACTGCAGGAGACAGATGGTTTCAAATCACTGCCTCGCTTGAATGGCCTTGTGAGATCAAGATTAAAATTTCACTGCTCATAAAGGAGCCCTCACATGCCTCCTATAGTAATTGGTTTGTTAAACTTCCTTGAATCAAAGCATCGTTATATGAATTTATTTTAGGTATGATTTCGTTCCTGCGTAAAGCACGGTGTGTGTAAAAGGATAATAGCATGATACAGGATTCGCCTTCCTGCGGCTCGCTGCTTGGCTGCCTATTTATCCATGCATTAAACCAACCATTTCCTATGAATTTGCCGTCGGGTTTATGCTCCCCTGTTAACCGTTGACCCGGGAAGCATACTCTGCACTCGTGTGATCCCAAGGTGGGCGATTTCAGCAAGGTCAGTCCTTTTCTAGCTATTGATCACTCTGTAGATCAGTGCCAGCGACCAATAAAATGTAGAGTCAAGGACTGCTAAATCCAATCAGTGGAAGCCAAAGGGACTATATCATTCCCGGCATCGAAGGACTTTATGATTTGGAACCAATTGACTTGGTTGTGATGCTGTAAAACAAAGTGGATTGTTCAGATATATTCAACATCAGGCCTTGATGATTAAGCTGTGAGATTCAGCAACACAGCAGCACTAGTTTATGATTGCTGGATTAGGAACAGAATCCATATTTCATAAATGGGAGCGTCGGTGCGAGTAGAATTTCATGTGAGGTGTTCATTATTTCCTCCTGAACGATTGTCTAGATGAGAGAAACAATTGTAGGCCACTGCTTGAAATGTAAAACAGCAAATAAAATTGAACTTTTGCAATAGAAATTATTGCACCTGGGTATTAAGAAAAGTGTTGATGCTAGGATAAGGTAATTACCCTTTTTTAATTTTTAATGTGTACTTGATGAGCACCTGGATGGTTTCCTGAAAGGTTTAAGAGCAGAGCTGAGGACAAAGAGGAGAGACAACAAAGATAAACTTGTGTCAAAAACTGAAATTATTGAGTTCAGGAACTTGTTCCCCAGCCGACGGGGAGTTTGAGTTGCCTGGTTACTGGTTGCAGTGAGGAAAGTTGGAAGAGAGCAACAGTCTTTGTAAATTGTTCCAGTCTTTGGTGACTTGACAGCTGATCTCCTCTGGTTTGACAGCCTCCCCATAGTGCTGGACATCACTTGATTTTTTGGCTTTAGGTCTGACACTGTTTTGACTGCATGAAGTGTTTATACCTGTTCTTTTAGAGAGGGAATATTTTGTTACTTTATAGTTTTGTTAGCTCATTTTATGTCCTTGTAGATTTTATGCATATAATACCAGTGGATTTACTGCAAATTAAATTGTAATCAGCAGCTGTACAGTTTTAGCTGCGCTTGGTGGTTAGGATTGAAACTTTTCCTATTAAAAGATTCGATTTTTTTAGATTAGATTCAACTTTAGGTACTGAGACAATGAAATGTAATTTGGCACCTAATTAGAAGTTCAATGTACGTTGAATAAACAATACATATATAAATATGCTAAGATAAGCAGTATGAAAATGGGTGGAGCCCAGTTAAGTTAAGTTGTTTTTGAATACTGTGGATCCACAAAAAGTTTTTTTTTGACGCACACATTGAACTAAATTTCATTCATTCATTCACTCTTTATCTTGCTGCAACCTGATCTTCAATCAAGTCAATGGACCAAACACAGGCAGTGTTTTGTGGATGTGGATATTATTTGGAAGCACAGTGAAGCAAGTCCACCCATAGAATAAGTATGACAGTTAGAATAAAAGTCTTTATTAAAGCTACTACTAGGAGCTTTAATATCTTGTTGATTTTGGAGCCCCCTTTAGACAACAATGGTAGTGTTTCCATGGTAATAAGCACAAAATATAATGTCAAAAATAAAGTTATCTAAATAAAAATCTCCTCTTGCTTCTTTTTAACTGGCTAATGTGCTACCAACTGTAACTTTGCGTGGGAAAATGTAAACATTGGAATAACTATACAGAAATAGCTGGTTGTCAGACATCACTCGCGGATTGTCTCTTTAACTTGTGTAGGTCATATAGAGGCATCAGTAATAAACTGAGACTGCTAATAAACCTGAGCATTTTTGTTGATATTAAATTAGTATGTTTTTAACTTAAAATGCATCTGCTTTCCTTCTTAAGTAAAATGAAAATTTAAAAGATGCCATGTGTGACCCTGAGCTGTAGCTCAGGTGTTAGAGTGCATTGCAGGGTCAGCGGTTCGATCCCCGCTATCCCCACATGTCGAAGCGTCCTTGGGCAAGACGCTGTGTTTGTTTTCTAGCCACTGAAGAGGCACAAGCCTGTGCATTCCCAAATCTCCAGAAAAAAAAGGGGAGGGTTGCATCAGGAAGGACATCCGGTGTAAAAAGTGTAATCAAATATCCGGATCCACACCGGACCCGGTCTGCCAGATGATCCACTGTGACGACTGCTAATGGGAGCCGCCAAAACACAAAGAAGCCATGAAGGCATGAATTGCCTTTGGCAGTGAATGTTTAAATTATGTATATGCAATTGCAAAACAAAAACAAGTCAGAAGCTTTCGTTCTATAAAATAAAAAAAAAAAAATAATATATTAATTGTACATGTAACAACACATTTTCTAATCATGATATTGCAATATTTGATGTATTGCTATGTCACTAATATACAGAATAGACAGTGGTGTCATTGGAATGTTAAACAATATACCTTAAAGGTTTATGTACAGTAGTGTTCCAGTAGTAAGTAGGAGCCATCAGCCACTGAGGCAAACAGTCCAAGTGCAACTCTCTGGCCACTGGAGGAAGCTGTGGGAAGGTGTGGGAGGGTGGAGGTGTGGCCAATGTGCAGAGTTCAAGATGACAGCTGAAAGGATGAAGCTGTTCCAGAGCAGGTTTTGAGTACGCAGGGAGAACATAATTTGTTCACACCAGAAGCTGTGACAAAATGAAGTCTACTCAAACCACACAGTGCTGCTTTTCTCCCACAATGCAATGCACCAAGGAAACTCTCACAGCTGGAGGAAATTTAATTAGATTGTGGATGGTGGTTAAATAGGACAGACATCACCATCATTCAGGAAAAATGATTCAGATGTTTGTTTGGGAAGTTTAACTGACTGCGACATTCCAAAGTTGGAGCTTGATTGACATCAACCAAGAATTGTATCATTTCCTGTTAGAATAAAATGGTTATAGTAGGTTGTTTTTGTATGCTAATTGCAGAACTCAATGACAATTAATATGTATTTAATACAGTATCTGGATTTGGGTCACAATGCAAGTCTTTCTACTCAGCTCTTGAGATATAGACACTTCCACTGACAACATAAATCTCTGGGCATCTTAAAGGAGCATTATTTAACAATTGTGCATCAAAAGTCCAATACTGATGCAGTCCAAATAGTGAGTTGGAGCCATAAACAGTATCTTAAATAGGTTGAAATCCTATTTAATATGGTTGAAGCGAGTTGTTTCCCATTGCCCCCTCCTCCCCGGACTCGATGAAGCTCAGGCAGGACCTGAGGAACACTGCAGGAGCGCAAGACGAGCGCAACGTTGTAATTTGAGCAGGTGACAATGAGTCCTACACTGTCAGTTCAACAGTCTGAAAAGAAAAGCCCACTGCTCTGAAAAGATGAGTTAAGTGACTACCTGCCAGACTCCATTTAAGACCCCCTAAAGTGAAAATCATGTTTTTAGCACCAGTTATGTGCCAGAATAGAAATGTCAAAGGAGAACATGCTGGCTGTAGCGCTGTTGTCAGAGAAGTGCATATTTCAGCTGAGCATGTTTCCTTAATCTCTGATGACATATCATGGTCATTTTGTGATTTGTTACAGTAATAAATATGTCTTGTTCACTAATGTTTCCTTTTGGTGACGTGTTTGTGGCTGAGAAGCCATTGTTGTGGTGTTTTTGCACAGCACCTGTCAGCGACCACTTGTCGGTCAGACGGTGTGGGCGTACGCTGAGTTGTAGGAAGAATTTTTGTTGATGAAGGTTTGTGTAGGTGTTTCTGTCTGTTCAGCCACGTTGGCTATCTCTGCTCATGTTTGTTTATTTATTATAAAACAAGCTGTTGTTGCTGCTCCTGTCATATGAAATATTATCATGCTTTTCTTAGTAATTCAGACAATAACTTTAGATTTCATGTACCAGCTAAACACTCTATCTGTATTCTTCATCAACTGCTGATAGCAAGTGCCAAAGGAGATATTTATTAATATAAACATGTAGCATATTATAATTTTTTAACTGTTATTTATTAATCATACTTATGATGTTGTGAGGTTTTGATGATTTATTAGCCATTTATTTACTTACCTTTTGACTTATTTGTTTTATCCTATTATGATTCTTTTATAAATTATGTATAAAATACATATACACATTACAGTGGGCTTATTTAATAGCATCACAGTGCTTGCTGTACTTTAAATGGCTTGCAGTACTCCTTAAAAGTAAAAATTAAATGATCATATTTGTGTCAAAAATGCTTCATTTCATCTGTCTTATACTTGTCCCCTTAGATTTAGAGTAATCCTGTATAAGCGACGGGGAACGTTTTATCTTGTTGACTTGTAATGCTGATCTGGATGTTTTATACTTTCCCTCTCCAGTACAGAATGAAAGTCCAACAATATTCAATCTGGAGAAGCGTCCTGATGTGCTTTCATCATTTGACAAGAGCACAGAAATGAATTCTTTTTCAGCAAGTTTTCATATAAAAAAAAAAAAAAAAAAACGAAACAAAAGAGACAGTTGCTGGCTATAGATGTAAAAGGTAAAGGCTCTGTTGATTGTGATTTTAAAGAACAATCAGTGAGCATGCCTTTGAAAGACTTTCGTGACTGACAGTTTGAAAACTGACTCACTGAGACGCTCAGATTCAAAGTATTCATTTAACTTCTGTTAAGGGAATCACAGACTTAGAACAACGGGGTCTTTTACATTCACATATGACCCATTTTACTTCAGCAGTAATCTTGTTAGTAAATGTAGGAGACATTCTTATGTCTGAAAAGGGTTTGAATAATGTCTTTGAGTTTTTTTTTTTAGGTTTTTATAATGAACAGTCCATCATCATATTTGTTGGTAAAATACATGAGCTATAATATTCCACAAAACAGTGGTCTTAAAACAGTAGATAACATGATGTATGATTATGCATGAATATGTAATTCCGTTCATTTGCTTAATTTGCACATTCAGTAAATGTGTTAGTGAGACTTAATGATACCCTGCAGAGTTTTCTTGTAAACAGACAAAGGTTATATTTACATTTATTGTTTATCAAAATACATTGTGTGTATCCTCGAGGACTATCGAACATGTCGGAAGCATTTGGTTTCCTCATAAAACATTTGCAAAGCAGGTGTGTTGGTGTGTTTTCATAGAGCAGTATACATGAGCCTGTCACCTGTAGATCAGTGGAATAGCGTGCAGGAATATGTATCGTGTGCATCTTCCTGCACGAGAACAAACAAAACATGTAACCATCCCCACAAAAGTGCTTCCAAGTGCTACTAGTGTTCAAACCCTCCACATAGGCTTTTTTTTTTTTTTTTTTTGTCTTTTTTAGTTTTTTAAAATAATGTCAAGAAAGATGAGTTGTTTGTGTCTGATTCTGGCTTATGGGCAAAGATAAAATTTGTATTGTTTTCATCAAAATCCCATTGTGCGACCACATTGTTGGGAAAAATATAAATTCCAGTCATTGAAACCATCACTAAATCAAACTGACTGTCTCTTCTCATTGGTTCTGACAATGCATTATATCTTGCAGCAGCATCCTGTCTCAAAAAAACAGAAGAACATTGAATTAGGACAGGAAATGTCATTTTGTGTATTATAAGTTAACAAAATGCACTTTTAAACTCACCGTTTTTCTTCACAACTGGATGAATAAAGAATCAATCATGTCTCATTTTTCAGACTAGTTTTTTTTTTTTTTTTTTTTTCTCCACTATTTCTGGTATGAGATTGGTAAATTAAAAGTGTTCAGGGCTGAGCAGCTGCTAAAGATCTTTTACCAAAGAAGTAAATCACCCGAGAGAGGTGAGGATGTAGTGCTGAAGATGGACCGGTCCTCCCAGAGTGTAGCGTCTTCTCACACAGGCATTGTTTGCATGGACAAGATCAATTGCAAACTACTTTGCCCTTTGCCTTCTTGCTCCACTCAAGGGAAGACAACTGGCAGAGAGTATAAGCCTCTCAGTGCTGCAGATGAAATGTTGCCTTAGAGTGGGAGGAAGCACAGACCTAGCAGACAGTGAGCAAGCGCTGCAGAGGTCCATGGAAATAAAGCTGTCCCTCTCAGACAACAAGATGGTATTTTGAAAGTTAGAGGTGTTAAAGATGATGGCATCCAGGAAACAGCACAAACATAAATAGCAGCACTAACACCCACTGACATCTGGCTTTTGTCTTCAGTGTGAAAGGGTGCAATCTGCGTTCATTTCCGGGTCAAATGACTCTGCAGTAGTCACAGGCATTTAATGACTCCAACTCCGATTGACAGTGATTTAAACTAACACCTGGGTGGCATGCTAATTTCAACCCCTTTTTCCAGCAGAGGCAATAATGGCTTGATGCTTCTGTCGGTAACTTCTACTTCCACTTGAAGGTGTGTATTTAACTGATGAAATGCCTGTCTTGGCTTGACCAACTGTAAAACACAAAATAAACATTTTATTTATTAAAATCTTCATGAAAAGTACTAATGATTTTTAAAAAGTCATGACTAACAGTTAACAAGTACATAATAAAGAATTAATTAACTTTAATAACCACTGCTCACACTTTAAATCAGGTAGCACCAAAATGCATAATTAACTGTTAAGTGCATAATAAAGGATTAATTAACCCTAATTAGCATTGTTCACACATCGTTCAAAATACAAAGTAAAATGTCAATTAGTGCATAGTTAACTGCTAGTAAATGCATAATAAAGTCTGTAGAAATCTTAATAAAGCAACAACAAAATCTTAGTAAAGGTTTAACAATAACATAATATATGTATTTGTGATGCTGTTATAAACAAACTGTACATATGTGCTAATTTTGGTATAAAAATGGTTTTCAAGCCACATTATACTCATAGAGGAGTCACTGTCATTGCAGTCATGTATTAAGTGTAACTTTCTTTGTAAAATGTAGCACAAAGGATTTGAATTGCAAAATTACCTTCATTTTTTTTTTTTTTTCTGTTAAAATGTAGTACACTGGTTTTTTCGGTGACCTTGAGGATTAACAAGCAATTTTTCACAGTTCTCCTTCGCCTTTGGTTTCTTTCTGCTACCGCGGCATCCGTGATCAAGATGTCCAGGGTTTAAAAAGGGAAACTAGGGGAGTTATAGATGGGTATTTAGGACAATGAAAAAGTGTCCTTGACATTTATCCCTGCAGGAATATGCTCATTTAATTTGCAAAGAAAACTTTTGAAGACTCTTAATTTTACTCTTAATTGAACTAATTACATTTGTTGGTGATTGGGCCTTTCAGAAGTACAGTCTTTTCTTGATGAGCTGCAATTTTAAACATTATTGTAGTTCAGTGCAAAATATCACTAAAACACCTGCACATTGCATCACAGTTTTTACCAGAAATCAAACCAAATTCAGCCAATAATCACATAGAAACTCTTGAAAGGAGAAGAACTACACTCACACGAACACCTGCGTAATATTATGCAATCGTTATAATAGCCCTGCAATAAACACAGCCTTTGTGAGGCTTATAATGTTCAGTTTGTGTTGACAGTGTCAGTGACGTGCTGACAAATTAATCCTTAGGCTTCAGCAGGGTGGTATTTATTGCAGGGTTCCTGTGTGGGGCTGCAGCATGTTACACAGGTGTTCATGTCACCGTCTCGTGTCTGCATGTGAACACGTAAACATCCTCATTATATCTGGATGAAGAACTGAAGGCTGCGGAACATCAGTACAGGCACGAAATGAACTCTGCACTCACAGAAAAACAAGTGCTAACTGGAACTACAAAGGGTTCTTCAGCTTGTCTTCAAGAACCATTGGCTCCTAGTAGAACCCTTTAATTAATGATCCACATGGAACTTCTTCAGAGAGTTTTTACCAACAACACAACATAAAGGGTTATACCAAGAACCATCTGTGAAAAGTTCCACCCAGAACCCCAGATGAGAGGTTCTACTGAGAATTCTTCTATGGTGTCATGGTTCCCCCCAGAACTCTCGGTGCAGGTTTTATCCAGAACCGTTCCACCTTCTAAAGGTGCCAATTAGAACCTGCACAGGAGGTTCTACCAAGAACCTTTTTATACTTTAAGGGTTTATCTGGAACACGTTCAGCAGTTTGAAAGGTTTCACCCAGAACCCACTGTAAGAGGTTCTAAAAGAGAACTCTTCTACAGTTCAGTAGTTCTAGCCAGAACCCTCTGTGGGGGTTCTATCTAGTCTTTCCACTTTCTAAGGGTGCTGACCAGAACCCACCCAGTGAGTTCTATTGAGAACCTTTTTATATTCCAAGGATTTTATCTAGAATCCACCAAGAAGGTTCTACCAAGACCCTTTCTGTAATCCAAGGGTTTTCCCTCTAACCCATCAGTGAGGTTCTGTTGAGAACCCTTTTATATTCCAATAGTTTTATTTAGATCACACTCAGGGGTTTCTACCAAGAACCCTTTCTATATTTCAAGGGTTTTATCTAGAACCCACCAAGAAGATTCTATCAAGAACCTTTCTATATATTACCAACAGGGTTTTTAACCTATATAACCCATCAATGAGGTTCTATTGAGAACCTCATTGATGGGTTATAGGTTGGGTTCTAAGAGTTTTATCTAGAACACACTCAAGGGTTCTATTGAGAACCTTTTTATATTATGGTACAAAGAACCCTTGAAGAAAGAGTTCAATGATTTCAACAATCCTTGAAAAACTCTTTTCCCCCAGAAAGGGGTTCTTTGGATTAGCAGGGTTCTTAATGCAACCCTTAGTCTTATAGAGAACTTCGATGAACCCTCTCTTTAAAAAGGGGGTTCTTCAGAAGCGCATGTTTCTTGGTAGAACCTGAGCCCTTGAGGCAGAACCCTCTTGGAACTGGTATTTGTAAGCATGTATATTAGAGTAAACTTTTTCCAGGACACAGGTTTTTATATTATTAGAGTCAAACAGAACAGCTCAGGATGGTTTTTCATTAACACTGTGATAACACTGTTTTGTTTCCTCGCTCAGAAACACTGGCTGCTCCACGGATGTGACTGCCTCATTGTCTCTTGGTGTTGTTTATACTGAGGTGGCATTCATGAGTCAAATTAATATTGCCACTTAGTGTTCATCACTTATAATGAGCAATATAATCAACCAATTACATTCATAATGGTCTGTGCTGATTTCCAATTTACCCTGATGTAAATCCTTCTCCAGGTTTTATAACTTCTGAGTGGGAAGCTATCAGTTGATCAGATAACAGGAAAATTAACCCCAAAATTGGATTCACTTTTGAAAATCTGTTAATCTCAAATGAGGAAAAAAACCTGTAAATCTTTTGTAAAACACTCTCACATCAAACACTGTTCGGCCTGCTGAGTTCTTTCCCTCTGAGGAGTCTGGTGGAATATGTATAAGCAAAGATTTTGTAAACACGGTGCTTTATCTTGCAGTCATCATATTAGGTGTGTCTCTACAGCGTCTTATCAAAAAGAGATTCAAGCATCCATCCTGCTCCAATGAAGAAAACAAGAGTGCAGCTGATCTTATCTCCATAGGAAGAAGCTGTGTTTCTGCCACAGGCAACACTCCCCCAGATAACATGATTACTTAACGTTTCATGTTCTTATTTTCCTGTTTACATAATATCTATATATGATAAACTGTAACAAAGGACTGTCTGAAAATCACTCCAATTATTTCAATATTGATGAATCACTTAGAATTACATTACAGTGCACTTAAAGTAAAATATTATTTCTAACATATGAATTTTGGCTTATGTACAAAAATGTTAGTGTTAATAAAGGAGGTCATTTTAAAGTGATTCAGCCCATTTCTGTTTCAGCTTTCACATTGGTAAAATTCCTCTGGCGTTAAAAAATAAGTCACTTTAACTGAGAAATGTTGCAGAAAAGCACCTGCTTTTTCCCTATCCAGCTGCACAGAAGTTACAGGGAAGAGATCAGTGAGGATTGTTGGACATACACGTCACATGACTTTGACCAGACGTCCTGAGAAATTTAGGACAGTCCGGAAGTACAAGCAGTTTGTCCTAAATCCCAAATCCTGTCCTTTTGTCCTGAAAATTAACTATTGTAGATTCATGCAAATATTGTGATCAAATCAGTAATGTTGGCAATAATTCCAACTTTCAGTTATTAAAAATATCCCGTTCATTTTTGTAGAATATGAGTATTAGTGATGTGTTTTCACTTGTCTATTGAACTTGTCTGTTATGCTATCATAAACCTGTTGACATTGTTGATGTCATTCAACCTGTTTTAAACCATATGATGGAGAGTGCAAGAATTGGAATTGGTGATGAAAAGTATCTTGAAAAATGTGTTTGCAAGCTTCTGCAGCTTAATGACCATCTCAGCTGCTGAAAAAGATGTTTAAAATGACTAACACACCTGCACCATGCCATCCTCAGAACCTGTAACTGATCTTCATAAAAATCACAAAAGATGTTACTCTAAATTCTTAAATCTTAATCCTTATGACATGACATGCCCACCCCCAACATCTCATCTGGTGACCTTAACTATGGAAGGGCCGCGTGAAAAATTTATTTGAGTTCTGACTTTTTTCTCAGAAAGGGAGACTTTAAACTCAGTTCTCACAAGTGAAAAATTTATTTGAGTTGTGTTTAAAGTCAAAATTCTGAGTTGAAAGTTTGCGGAGGCCCTAAGGGGACATGGACAAAAGAAAAATCTTTAAGTTTCCCTGGGCAAAGGATAGTTTCTGGTGCACACAGTTGGGTGAAATGAGGTAAAGTTTCTCCCCAGAGAGAGAGATTCTGTGTGTGCATTTACACACAACAGCAGCACGACTTCTTTCCTCTGTCCTGTCAAATTTATAACTACAGTTTTTAGTATGGTTGTTCTGGTAGCAATACCCCATACCCTATAATCTATGGTTAAGGCAGTAATAACAATCATTAACAATTTGTGAGGACGCAACTGAAATAAAGCATGATAACATCAGCTAACTTTGTTTATGTCTCTTGTCACATAATGTTACAGACTTAACTGGAACATTTCTGAGGTCAGAAAGACAGTTAAAAATATATAAATATAAATTAATTTACACTCTTTCATATCATGTAACCCTATCAAACAGTACTCTTAGCTAGGAAGTAGTTGAATGCTAATGTTAGCTAATGTTAGTTTTAACAGTTGCTAATTGGTTATCAAATATGTTGCCTTGGTTTGGCTTGAAATAATGCGCAATGTCTTTCCAGATCTTCACTCTCCTTTGTATTTTCAGTCACTGATCAATCAGGAAGTAGTGAAATGATAATGATTTGTCAGATTATCTACGTTTATACGACTTGCAGCCCAGAACACAGCAGTACAACTTTGAACCCCCCGGAGAAAAAATGGCCGCTGCGTGAATATGGTGAATATGAGCAGTTTTAAGAAAGTTATGTGGGTCACTTTAGATGACACATTTTTGTCACAGGTGCAAGCACCTTATTCAAGCCGATATGTCTGCTTATTATTAGAGAGCACCACCTAGTGGACGTAGTAAGTATGATCAAAGAAATATAAGCAAAGAGAAAGTTTGCATTTGTAGGAGACGATGTGGATGAACAGACTTCAAGTCCTGTGTGAAACAAAATAGTTTTTTGAAGTGTTGAGTAACTTAAAATTTTGTTATGCACATGCATCCATCATGCGAGTTACATCACTTCCAGTCATGGGACACATTAACATAATTATTTTACCCAAAACCACAATCTTTTCCTAAACCTAACCAAGTAGTTTTTTGTGCCTAAACTTAACCAAACTGTGACAAACTGTAACAATGTAAACCACGTGTGTAATGTCACATGGAAACATGTACTGAAGTTAAGGTCCAGTACTCCCCACTGGCAGTAATTGACCTATTCTGTCGTGTAGGTTTAAAGTTTAGCTCTTCAGTTGTAACCATACAGTTTAAGTGTAAGCGAGTGTAGAATTGTGCTGAAATGCATTTATTCAACCACATTTGTTGGAGTCCAACACTTCAGCCATTCTTGTATGAATACTTCGCTGAGGAGGTTTTTCAAAAGAGTCAAGAATAAGCTTCTGCTGCAAGTCAAGCAGCGTCCCTGGGAGAGGAGGCGCTGGGACTGACGGAGCAGTGAGAGGTGGTGTCAAGCCCTCAGAGATTTTAAAAAAAAAAGTATATATGCTGCAACAATTATGACTCTGTGCAGGTTTTTCTTGAATTCCTGACTGACTGTGAAGAATGCACATCGCAGAGTGTGTTTGTGTGCTGCTTGATTTTTCCTCTCAGATCTCTCTGTACCGCAGATCTCTTTGTTTGTTGGACAGTTTGGTGATTCAGAGAGGTCTAAGAGGAGAATCAAGAAGCAGAGATGCTAAAGATGCTCTGTTCTGTTGTGTTCTGAAAACTTTGTGTTTCATTTCTGTCTGAAAAGCTGCCAACTGACTGACACATCTTGACCATGGGCTCAGAAGCTTGAGCTAATATACATACATCAATATCACCACCACCGATATAACCTAATGTCGAAGAATCTAAACTATCCCTTTTAAGTAATGAAATATTTTGCTGGGCAGACACGAGAAACAGAAGGAAAAATATCAATATTTCATTAAATTTTCCCTCGCAGTTTAAAAATATCTGGTGTGTGCTTGTTAGTGAGGGGATGCAATGTGCTTGAACCTTTTGGGAAAACAAAAGACACAATGGCGAAAATAAAATGGCGCCGTTTAGCACATTTTAGCCTCAAGAACCCAATTTAAGAAGCATCTCGAAAAACTCATGAAAGCGACCCATGATTATCCTCTGAAAGAATCGTTTTGCTGTATCGGCCCATTTGTAGAGAAACAATGTTATGACCAGCAGAGAAATGAATAGACTCAATAGATACACTCAAATTTCCTTTTAGTTGACAGAGACAATGTATTTGTTGGCCGTAAATGGTTCTGTGCACCATTAGGAGACAGTTTCATCTATACTGCCTGGGGGTTTGCACAAGACCCAGATACGCTTAATGATATGCCCACACTGCACTCATGCTGTGAGTTTTAGAGCCCTCTCCAACGAGAAAATTGGGGTTTTAGTTATTACTCATGTCCTCCTTCACTCACATCTTCCTGGCCGGAGCCGCAGACAGAGAATTCTCTCCCTCCGAACACCGCAGCCATGAAATGGAGCATGACTTTTGACAGGGCAAGAGGGGAGGAGTGGAGACCTCAAGGTGGTGGGGCGTGGGTGGAAGTGAGGCAGGATATAATCCACCGAAATTGGGTTAATGTACTATGACATCTCAGTGCGCAACTCATGTGCACTGAGATGCCACATTTGCACAGGATCTATTTAGAAATGTTGTTTTGAATGTGGGTAGTGGCAAAGAATTTAGACAGGAGAGAGAGAAAGGAGAAGGAACCCCCCTCTGTGAACCTCTGTGTGTCGAGTATAGAGACTGTCACTGCTGTGAGTCTGATTCTGGTTCAGGAAAAAAGACAGAAAAAAAAAAGATATGGCAGCAGTTTACGACTCTGACCTGAATGTAAATAGGTTTTCTAAGAGACTTCTGTTTTTCTCTGCATGTTTACATTCAATCTGTACATTTTTGCACTCTCACTGTGGAAGAGAAAGAAAAGGTGTGTTGAATAGCGAGATTAATGCTACACTCCCACATACTGACATGATTTTTTTTTTAAACCTGACATTTAGATGCAGCTTAAGTCTACCATACATGCACACCTATGTTGAACATACAGCTGCACACAGGTCTTTATTTGATACTCGAGGCCCAAAAACAGCATGCTCCTTAATCACATCAAATTTTGATGTCCGTGAATTGACTGGCCGCTAAGCTTCACCTCCCTCGGTTATTGTTGCTAAGCCCGTCAACCTTTCCATTCTAGCATGGCACATATGTTTACAGTCATAATGGGGGCGGATTTTCTGCTTGAAATTCTTAGTATTTTTTTTAAACAATGGGTCCATGATTTCAGACGGAGGTAGACATTAGCAAAAAGACTCCTGCACACTGTCTTGTGCCCATGCAAACCGTGGTTTTATGAACAGCTTTCAATACAGTGACCTTTATCATTTACAAGACAAGAGGAGATAGGAATAGGTTAATTGCTAAAACAGACCTCCACTGCAGTGCTCAATGCCGGAGCTCCCCAGGGCTGTGTGCTCAACCCCCTCCTGTTCACACCCTGTTCACTGTGCATGCATGACTGCAGCCCCCGACATGGAGGAAACTATATTGTGGAGTTTCGATGAGACTTAATATCGGGAGGAAATCCACACTCTTGCAGAGTGGTGCACTGAAAACAACCTACAGCTCAACATCAGCAAAACCAAGGGGCTGATTGTTTTTCAGAGAAAGGACGCACACCCCTGTCTACATCAGAGGAAGTGAGGTGGAGCATTTGAACAGTTTTAGTTTCCTGGGAACCTAAACTCAACATCACAGAGAACCTGTCATGGACATCACACATCTCTACCCTGGTAAAGAAGGCCCAGAAACGGTTGTATGCCGTAAGGAAACTTAAGAGGGCAAAATTTTTACAGAGAAGAAATTGAAAGCATCCTGACTGGAAATCATCACAAACATGCATTGTGGGATTTGCACGGCCAAGGACAGAAAAAGTCTAGCTGTCATTAATAATGCCCAGAACATTATTGATAGGACAGGAGATAGAGAAGTATCCGCTGCCGTACCACCAGACTCTCAGGCTGTAAGACTAATTAATTCATCCTCAGCACTCCTACATATAAATTATTGTCATTTATCTCTTCAGTTACTTTCAATAAATCAACCAAGAGGGAACTAAATCAAAATCTTGTTAAGCAATCTTTGTTATAAAATGATAAATAAGATCAACATTGTATCCTTTATTCTTGTTATCCACGTGGACTAATCAGGTCACGCTACAAGATGACATCATTCATTGAAAAATCTGAAAACCATCTGAATCAATCAGGTCACACTAAAGATTATGTCAATCGTAGGAATGAGCAGCTTAAATAAATACATTGTGGTACCATCGGCAGAAAATGTGTAGATTGAAAAAAAAAATAGAAATGGTTTTCGAATTTTTTCAGTGAATGATGTTAGCTTGTAGCGTGACCTGAGTGGTCCATGAGGATTACTCTACCAATTTAAATGGCCTCTCCTTATGTTTTGTAAAATAACCTGATGAAGGTTGCTGCACCCAAACCTTGTTAATAAAATCTTTGATTGCGAGGGCAGAAGACAGCATGCGAGAGTCTTTTTGCTTTGTATAATGGAAAATAACTATGCTCGTTACTGTTAGTAAGTTGTGCATAAATGGAATAAAATCCTCACAAATAAAAAGCCAGCACTGTTAGAAAACATGTAGAAAATATTTTAATGTTTTGACCGCAGTCTTTCATCCATCTGCTTTGTTTTACACACACAGCGTGCTGACTCAAATAGCGAACAAGCTAAAATGAAAGCTGTCTGTGTGATGTCTGAATGTTTAACTTAATTTGCCACGTATCGTAAAGGTCGTCTAATTGTTGTGAACTTCCTGCTGGCTGAGACAAACGGCCCGTCCTCCCTCTGCCAGGCAGAGACCTGCAGGCAGTCAATCGCATGAGGATCAGAGGCAGGATGACAGAGGACAGGATGAATTGATACTGATGTCTGTGTTCTTCATTTTTCTAAACTTCACTCTGTATTTGGATGTCAGGAGTGTGATTTATTTTATTGACATTTTAGATTTGTTTCCAGTGAGATATTATTGAGTTTATATAGTAACTTTGCTGTTGTAAACATCACTGTTGCTCCTCTACAAACAACATTTAGTTATAAGTCTGTTCTGAATGTTCTTTTCATATATTATTTAAACTATATATATAATCTAGTAATGAAAAATAAGTCCTGGATCAGTTAAAGTACCAGATTAATATGCAGTATCTGTGGTATGAGATGCAGAGGGATGGTAACAAAATGTCAGTATTGGATGAGTTGGGATGAGAACAGGTTGGAAAATATGTAACAGAGTTATGTAATTAAGATGACTCAACATCTAACTTAAATAAACATTTACATGTATGAACAAGTGGAGAACACGTGCTAATGCTACACAGAAATCCACTTAACTACTCAGCTAGCTGGACAAACAATTAAAAATCTACAACAAACATAAACCTTATATTAGACTAAACAGTTTCACCATATTTGGTGTTGAGGTTAAATAATGTGCTACTTGGATTAGGTCACTGACTGCACTTTTAAACAGGTAATTATTGCATCAGAATACATTTTTAAAAAGTAATGTTGTGTCCTAGGCATTCAGCATCCTCACCTGTTGATGATCTGTTTTAATAAAGCAACAGTTTATGTGTTCATTACTAATATAGCCTCAATATTAAGGAAAGTGTAAGATGTTATTATGTTATTTAGGCAAGGCAAGGCAAGGCAATTTTATTTGTATAGCACCATTCATACACAAGGCAATTCAAGGTGCTTTACAAGAACATAAGCATAAATACCTGTAGCGTATTCTTCCTGAAATCCAACAGAGCTGCTAATGTTACACTTAACTCATAAACAAGCCTTTTTTTAACACAATCTTTAACCCAACAAACTTGTAGTAATTAATAAGTTGCTACTTTTGGCTTTGGAAATTTAACTCTTGTTACTACTGTAGGAAAATGAAGCAGTTTAGTCCGACATAATGGTCACACAAATGGTTGCAGCTTATGTTAGAGTAGATGAACCCACTGTCTAATCCATTTCTAAACTTTTGCTCCGGTGTTTTTGCTTTTGGAAAGGCTGAAGGCTAAAGCTAAATGCAGAGAAATCCAAAGAAACCCAACGCTGACACTGAAAAATATTATATAACCAAAATATTTGTCAGTGTGTTGGAACATAATGTCTCATGTTGTTGGCACACCACTAAATGTTTGAGCTCCCAGTGTGCACTTGTTCAGCTGTCGTAGACGGTGAAGGTCAAGACAAAAGGCACGCTCACATCTTCTTGTGTTTCTGTACCGTTTCATCTGGTAACTGGTTTCTGCTGTAATGTTAACAAAAGGTCAGGGGTGAAACGCTGAATTACCCTTTTGATGAATTATCATGCAGCCAACACTTCACTGGGCTAAATTTAGCCATACGTTTTCTACAAGAAACTACATGTTGTTCTGCATTATTTTAAAGTTAAATTAGGATGCACAGGGCAGAATACAGAACACGGGGCTGCATATAATTAAAGTCTACCTTTACTCATCTTCTTTAAAATTGTGTGATTTGTGTTAACATTGTTGAGTTGTACAGGGGGGAGTTGCCTTAATTGTAATGAGTTACAGTTGGTTTCTCTTGCTTCGCAAATGTCATCATGATGTCATCACATCAGCCGTGGTGAGTGTAGTTCTAAACATCCCTGTGAAATGCCAACACGATTCATCCACTCTGCAGGGATTGATGGCTGGAAAACTGATTAGCACAAATTAAGTAAAAATTCAGATCCTGGGGTATTTATCACATATAAAGTTGTGTTTGTATTTTGTGGAGCTAAAATCCACACTGCTGTCTGCATGTTTCGGTCTGGTCTGTCAGGAACGCCAAAGCACCTGCACGAAAAGCGGCTCATTTGTAACACAGGGTCAGTGTGTAATTACACAGGGTCCCCCAAAAAGCATGACTGTGTTGGCCAGTAGGCTCCTCTGTGATCAGTCACGTGTCATTTCCTTATATTCTAAATCAAATTAGGGTTGTGTAGTGTTTTTACAACTTCCATTAATCAGTCTGCTAGCTATGTAGGTGTAATTAATGGGCCTCATGCATGAATTGTTCATGCAAAGAGATTTTATCTTAAATTGTGGTGTAAATAATTTAAGAACCTTTATTGTAATTGGAATTTAAGAACTTTCAACAATACTTTAGTACATCTACTGCAGCTCATCTGCAGGTATCAGCACTATCGGCCTTCTAAAAAAGAGATTGGTGACAGGTCTGACATATTCCAGTCCACTGTTCAACAAGTACTGACGCCGGATTATCCCAAACAGACGTGTACACGGACAGCTGCACAGACGTGCCGTGTGTCATCCAAAAGTTCTCCAATTAAGTATTACAAGCTTCTGCTCAGTAGAGCAGACTGATCCACTGTACTCGTGAACATCGAGGCACCATTTCCACATATGTTGTGCATCAAAAGGTAAAAATCCGTGAAATAAACATCCAAATAAAAAGTGATGCACAGATTGTGGACTGCTAGCCGGGGAGTGGGTCACGACCTGGCTGCACCTGCTGCAACTTCTCAAAATCACTCCACTGATGCTCCAATCTGCTCCACCCTGTCTATTTAAAAATTTTCTTTTCTTTTTTTTTTTTTTTTTTTTTTTGGTTTTTCAGTATCATTTCCTGTCCGCTTCAATTCTCTTTTCTTCTGTTTTGTGAGTTTAATGTCAACTACCAGGTGTCAGTGGCTTGATGCTTTGTGGTTTGCACACGGCACTTAAATCTGCTGCCCTTGTATGGATTTATTGGGGTGTTTCTTTATGCGAATTGCAAACTTTCTGTTGTGCACATCATCATGCAGTTCATCAGCATACTCAGGTGGGTAAGAACAAACTTACTGGTCAGCACATATTTCATGAATCTCACATGGGATTTTCTAAATTTCCTTCGAACTGCGTTGTTCAAGTTCAAATAAGAAAACATTCATGCATGATCTCAGTGTACTTGCCAACAAGGAAGGACACAAATGCACCAACTGGCATATCTGGAAAGCTTTCATAGTATCATTTTGTTTTATACATTATCTGGCACATCCTTGGTATGAAATCAATGCAAAGGAGCTGCTTGACTGAAATAATTGGTAAGTGGCTGTTTTTTTTCACTTGTTTACAACCGAGACTCACGTGTGCTTCAATTGCTGCGTCCAATTTTCGGTTTAATTCCTCATGACTCGTTTTCTCTGTTGAAAAACTTAGGTGGTTTATAAAAGCAGACATGTAGGTGGTTTGCCTGAAGATAATAAATGTGTCAGTAAAAAAATCAGAGTAAAGGAGTGAAAAGTGAGAAACAATTGTAGTGTCTCCATATAGCTAATGAAGTTGTGCTTTGCCTGCTTGTTTTCTTAGATTAGAAAAGTTCTGGTTTCTATTGAGTCGAAAATTCAAACTTTTAAAACACTTATTCGGGCTATGTTTCTATATTACTCTGTAATTTTCCGTGATTGATGGCTTAAAAGTGTATCATTGACTGGTGATTGGAGGGCTGACAATTGCAGGCTGAGCTGACCATAGTGGGACAGACGGCTGAGGGAAACAAAATCAAATATTCCCAGAAAGCCAAGTGGAAGTCTGATTAAAAAGACAGACAGGCAGATTTAGAACATACCGAATGGGCATTTTCTCTGTTTACATGCATGCATATATACTGTAAATGTATTGTGTATTTTAGGAGTCCCGGCAGATAAGGGTAAAATACTGCTTCTGCATGCATCGTCTGTGCTGTGTGGAGTATGTGAGTGTTTGATTGTTGACCAAGGACACAAAGAAAATGACTCATCTTTCCATGACTTCATTAACTGTCAGTATAATCAGGCATCTCCCAGATAAAGTGTTTCCCCTGATAAATCTATTTGCTAAATGTGAGATTCATTTATCAGGCAAATGCCTCAATGTGAATTAGTGCAGATAACACTAATTGTAAATAAGATTAATATAATTCAGTGTACATTTTAGCACATAGCAGGGATCTCTTTTTGAAGCAGTGTTATGTCCTTCAACACAGAAATATATTGTAGCTAAAATGCTACATTATACTTTGATTTTTATAACCATATGATAACTGTTTTGTATTTGGCATATGTTGCATTTTCTTGTCTTATTAATACTGTCTTTTATTTTGTTGTTGTTGTGTGGACCAAAGAAAGACTAGCAACCACTTTGAGGAACCTAACAAGAGTATAAGAATAAATAAATAATATATTTTTATTATTTTATCATTTCAAAATAATACATATTAAAGGTGGCTCTGAAACAGATGGTCTCTCTTTTGTGCTAAATATGACTTTTTTTTAATGCACGTTGTGAAATAAAAAATGAATTTTGTTTGATCGTACAGTTCTGAGGGATGTACGCCTCCACACACATTAAACGTATAATATACCGTATGCCTGTGTGCATTAAAGGCAACTTTAAACAAATGTGCCACTTGTGTTCTACTCGCTGAAGCAAAACAATTCTTCAGAAAGTCACAGTGAAGCACACTCCATAATACTCTGAATTATCTGCTCGCTGTTTAACCCCTCAAGAAAGATGAGTAGAATGTGATACATATATGTGCACATATATGTTTTTAAGTGAGACTATGGCCACTTTATCACAGAGTGAATAGTGTTTTAACCGTAGTTGTTGAATATTTATCATTAAGGAAAAAAGCAGTAGTAGTAGTTTTTGCATTTAAAGCATTCGTGCATCCACAAATAGCAGATATTCTGTTGATTTGTGAGTCAGATGACAGATTGAAATGTTTTTGTCGGTCCTGAAGTTGATTGTCGAAGGCAGGCCAGAGTATTTTTTGTATTGTATTTTTTTGTTTTCAATTCAGTTTAGTTTCAGTCAGGTTCCAGAGTGGGTAAATAGCTTCTATTAGTGTGTATTTGTATTTAGAGCTGCAACGATTAATCGAACAATCAATTATTAGTCTATATTGAATTAATCGCCAACTATTTGATAATCGAGTAAATTTTTAGGGAAAAAAGTCAAAATTATCTGTTTCAGCTTCTTAAAATGGAATATTTTCTGGTTTCTGAGGACGTTGTCTCGGCTTTTACATTTTTGACGTTTATATGTTTGTGGTCGACAGATTAATTGATAATTAAAATTACTGTCACAGGAAAGACTTGAAAAATAGTTCCAAACATGTGGAGCACATGGATGTTACTATTTTTCAAGATTGTGACAATCTTAATGAAGAGAATAATAATCAACAAATTAAAACAATGAAAAAAAATGTCTCTGCTGCTTGTCTGGTGTAATCAAAGTCTCCTAGAGCCCCGACATGTCAAGTTGGCTTGAAAGAAACAATTAACACCCTTTTTCAGCTTCAATCTTCAGTGTAGATTGAAGATCATGCATGCACAGAGTCTGAACTGGGTGTGTGCATGCAAGTGCACAGCATGTCGGGTCTTTTGGGGACTTGGATTACACCACACGAGCAGTATGGAGGCAGTTTATGCTTTTTTTTTGGTTATTTTTCCATTTGAAAACTGGTCATTATTCACTTAAATTGTTTGGGAGATCCTGCAACTGCATGAGGGTGAGTAGATAATGATTGAATTTTCATTTTTGAGTGAACTATCCCTTTAACTATAATAACCCTGTGTGACACTGACACATTTTTTTCCTTTTTAGAATTTCTTTTCATTTAGTAGTGAGATCACTGTCATCTAACATCCATTTTCAGAAGAAAAGAAAATATCTCAAGGTCAGAAAGACTTCCCACCTCCGTTACCTCAGTTGCCCATAATGCAAGCATGCAAAGATACTTCAATGCACAGCCCTTTCAGCTGTAGCCCTAAAAAATAATAAAAAAAAAAAAAACAACAGACCCATGGGTACAGTAATTGCAGGATGCAGCTGAGCTATAAAGACTGCATGAAGGAGACAGACAAAACACACCAGAGATCGCAGTCCTAATCCTGAGTCAGTTTATAGCCGAGGTGCTGCACACCGCATCACAAATAATTTCTTTGTTTGTGCTTTGAACGAATGGGCAGAGAACACCACAGCATTGATCCCTCCTAGTATTACCTATTTTTCTCAACTGGAAAAACCTATTGCCTTTGTGATTACTCCCTGAACCTGTATGGTACAGAGAAGCCCCTTCTCTGAGGCCATTGAAAGTCACTGTGGGAAACGCAAGAAATCACTGACTGAAGCAAAAGTGGACCAAACAGTTTGAGGGGAAAATAGGTTCACAAAAGAAACTACAGCACTTGTCATAATAACTCCCAGGAACACAGCGGACACCGGCGACTGATGATTGAACTGAGCAGCGTTAAGATACGAGGGTGGCGGTTTCTTCCAAAAGAGAAATTCAATTAAGTCGTTGACCTTAAGGGAAAAATAACTGCTTCTGTTCCCACAAATATCAACTCTCAAAACTGGAACACAGAAGATCAAATCAGCTGATTGGTAAAAGTGTAGGCTTAAAGCAATATGCGCAATCTGTAAATTCTTCCACTAGAAGTCTCTCTCACTTAAAACAATACTAAAGACAAAGTTTGATGAAGTTGTGAAGTGACGTGGGATCATGGGAGTTGTTGTCTTCACTTTTAAACAACCACGACAGCTGATTTATATGTATCTGACATGGCTCGGGCAGAAATCATTCTTCATGGATGCAGTAATGTTGAAGTTACGTGCCCTGACTTCCTTCCTCACTCTCTGATGTGTCCAACACATCCAGTGTTTCCTCTGAAGTTAAGGCAACTAGCTAGCAACAGCTAGCAGGAACCACAGTTACCTTGAACGAATTGTACATTGCATTTTTAGACATTTTTTAGACTGTAGAGCCTTTAAACATCTAACGCAGTGAATTCAGGATTTATTTCGATCAAACCAGAGTTGGTGATTGTTGGCACAGTGGAAAGACTTAACAAAGCCGGTTTCTGTGAATTTTACATGTTTGAATGAGGCGTGTTTTACGAGGGGTTAGTAAGCCAATTAAGCTTGTCTTGGTTCTGTAAAAGGGAGAAACTTGAATTTAGAAGCTGTACGGTTGTATCTTTCTGATTAATAAGGAAAATAGGTGTGAGAAGCTTTATTTCTTGACACTTTGAGAGTTTATTTTGTTGTAGCATATGTAACTTATGGGTCTTTTCCACTGCCGCTTTTGGCCATGCCCAGTCAAACTAAGAGACGCTGATTTTCATTTCCATTACCACTTTTATCGTGCTGAGATGCGCCAAGTCACGCCCAAGTTAGACCTACTCTGGAATGGGGTCAAAGCGAGCCGACCCGCCTCTAAGTTGGCCGCGATGACGTGTCACTGACCAGGGCCGGCCCGTGATGACCCCCTTTTCTTCCCCTCAAACAACCATGTTGTGATCCTCAACTCGTGTGCAGGAGAGCAGAGAGAAAGAAGTTTCTTAAAGCGTCTGTGACCGTGTTCAGCTCTCAGTTCCTCAGAAGCTCGTCTCTGTGGTTTGAAGTTTAGTTTCTCTCCCGTGTCACTGTGAACTCGCCGCTGACACACATCGTCCAGCTGAGACTCAGGAGGACAGGAGGAGGTGGAAGGCGGGAACGAATAGATCGCCAGTCCCCAGTTGATGGGCTGATGGTGGCCAGAAATTTTAACATATTGCCCAAGCCTGTTGAGATTGTCTAGTTTTTGCAAAAAAAAGGAAAAACTTAAGTAAAATAATCTGAATCACAGAGCACAGAGTGAACCGAAAGAGTAAAGTCTCAGCTTGAGGTCAGAAAACCAACACAATGAGCTGGAAAATGCCGCAAAACTATGAGAGACACTTTTCATATTAAGCATAATCATTTGATCCATTGTTATCATAAAAATTATTAATTAAAAACTGGTTCAAAATGTCTGGACATAAGGGCTTTAAGACAGCAGTACAAGCAGCATTACAAGTACTCCGTGTCTTTATAACCGTCAGTCGTGTTCTGCATGTAGCAAAGCTGTTGGTGTGATCACGATGCCTTGATGTGCAGAGAAACTCACAGCAGATTTTAACAGATTCTTAGCATTTCTATCTTTCTGTCTCTATCCCTTTCTCTCTTTCTCTCTGTCCGGCTTTGTCTGTCTGGCTCCCTGTCATTCTGCTCCCACAACAGCTTCCTCCTGCTGCGTTGATAACAACCTCCACAAAAATACCCTGTAGAAAACACATCGTCCTTGATCCGAGATTGCAGCATCCTCTCTGTTCAAAGGCATTACTTCCTTTCTAGGAGACTTGGTTACCAAACACGAGAGAGATTACAGGGTGCTTTATTGATTCATTGACATAGCTTAGTCAGTCCAACCTTGGATTTGTCTGAACTTAAAGGTGGAGCCTCACACTCCATGACGAAGCTCTGTGGGAAGACTCTGTCGGTTTTTAAGACGTCCGCACATGTTTATGCTTTTCCGTTTCCAGGACAATGCAATCTCGCCTCCTTTTGTTGAATAATGGCTTTGAAACGTGGATGCTGAAGTGTTTGTACCATGGTAACGTTCAAAGTCAGGGCAGTCAGTGGGAGAAGATGAAGCCATGTGGCAGTTCATCCTGTGTTTCTGCACTCATTTTGTTATGATGTCCAAAATTTTCTATTAACATAATGAGGAAATGTTGTTTGATTCATGTACCTGGCAAGTTGCAAAAATATTGATACTGACCATATAAGCAAAATGTTCAGTGACAACATATTTAATTTGTTTTTAACCAAAATAGGCATTCTTGCAATACCCTATCAGTGTCACTGACTACCGCATCATTCAAAAGTCAGCTGTGACTTGAACATGAGATTTATTTACTCATATTTAACTGAAATGACTGATCTTTCTCTACTCTTAAAGGAGAAATCTGTATTTACTGTAATAAATCATAAAAGGACCATGATAAGGCATCAGAGAGTAAGGAAACATGCCAAGATGAAATACTTGCTTCTCTGACAACAAAGCTGCAGCTGCAGCATCCTTCTTTGACATTTCTGTCCTGGCTTGTATGTTGTGTTTTTGTTTGCCTGTTTCACATGAAGTAGAGTTCAAATTGATGCCGAATGTTTGCCGATTTAGAAGGTGTCTGTTTATGAGTCAAAAGTAATTTATTACTAATGTTTTATAAGGAGTAGATGTTCAAAATAGTTAAACTGAGCAAAATATTAATGGGGTCTGGCAGGCAGTGAGACAGGCAGTCACTGAATTCCAACTGCTCATCTTGCGCTCGTCTTGCACTCGTGCAGAGATCCTGCCTGAGCTTTCTCAAGTTTGAGGAGTATATTAAATAGAATTTCAACCTATTTAAGATAATGTCTATGGCTCCAGTTCGCTATTTAACCTGAGTTAAAAGTGCTGTACTTTGTGCACTCGCCACCCACGCTAAACACATCCTTGTGAATCCAGGGTGTTACATAAATGTAATGTTTCAGGAACATTATCCAGGCAGGAATTACATTATCACCACATAGTAATTATATGAAAACAGTTTAGTAAGTGTGATTTCTAGGAGATGTGGTTGTGGAGGGGTGCTGTATATGACTGCTGTAATAGTAGTTTATATATTGATATTTATTGCTAAGTACTAAGATGATGCAATAAAATGTACTGTGCATATGGATGATGTTATTGCCAACATTTCCGTTGCAAATGTACTGTAAATTAGCAAGCCAGGAGGCTGAGATCACATTTAAATGAGCTGATAATGACTTACGTCTTTGTCATTCTCACTGTCATAAATGCACAGCTGGGCTCTACACAATCTTTACTGTGACTTGACAGTATTTCTCGATTTAATCTCTTTCACAGTGTTCCCATTCTCTCCATTTTTCCTGCATGCTGCGTTTTAGTCGTTTGATATCATTTTTGTTTTGTTTTCATGAGGTCTGGTGGAGTATAAGCGCACAGCAACAGTGCAATGTGCCGTACCTGCAGGCTGCACTTCTGAGTCAGGCCTGAGAGGTAGAAGCTCCCCGCCGCACTCCTCATTCTGTCAGCGAGGCAGCCGGTCTCTGAACTACGACATCTCTTTTTCCTCAACTGCCTCCCCCCTACATGCTCCTTTTAAGTATGCAGCACCACACTTTCTGTGCCTGTATGTATTAAAGGGAAGTTGACTGAGCATGTATTCTCTTTCAGCACCACCTGCACTCATATTCACTCAGTTACACCCCCGAGAGCCGCCTTGTAAAATCAGTCTTAAACTGTTGCAGCAGCTCTGCGAGAAGAATTGGGGATTATACGTTTCTCAAGGGCGTTTCAGGAGTGACATTACTCACTGTGCTCTCTGTTCTTTATGGTTTGAGACACTGTCCGTTCTCTACTGTTGATAAATGTACATCATGTTGCCATCTAACTTCTTCACCTGAGGAAATAATATATTTGTGTACCTGCTTGGTCAATGACATTTCACTACATTTCAACAACTTTCAACAAGAGTTTAACTTTTGGGAGGGTTGATGGCATGAAGGAGTTTGGGAGCTTTTTTTAAGGCTTATTTTTAAGGGTACAAGCAGCATTGCTTGCTGCGGACCCCTATTGTTTTATTCTTTCTTCTTATTGTTATTTTTCTCCTCTAAAAGTGTTTGCGCAGCAAAAAACTCAAAGACAAAACTCACCAAAACTGGCCAGTTGGTTGTGAATCCCACTCACTATTCAGGCAACAAAAATGACAGTCTTTGATCTTAAGGGTGGTGCTGTAACAATAAAGTTTACGCTTGTGCAGTTATCTTAAATACGGCTTGTCGACTCAAAATTCTTTGATTATTCTTGACCTTGACAAAGCAGCTCAATGACCTTTATGTAAGTTTTTTTTTTAACTAGAGAGGTATAATTAACAGAAAATATAACTGAATACAGAGATGCTCCATTATCTTTGCTGTAGTTTGAAAATCCAAAAATCAATTTAAACACCAGATTACAAATTTCAAAAGATCAAAAGGAGGAGTTCACAAGAACAGAACTCATTTAAATTATTAAATTATTACAAACTAAACAAATGTTTCAAGAGTATCTTTATTCCAATGAAATATTTACACACTTTCATATTCTTTCAACTAATGAAAGAAAATAACTAACAACAAACCAACTAAATCAAATCCCTGCTCCAGGAAGAAACAAGAAGAAAATTAATTAATATTCTGGATCACTTCAAGCAGGACCGGTTCAGTTGACTCATCAGAACACCACTTTTTTTCATGAAAATATACATTAATCACAGTAAATACACATAAAACCTGAACTGCAAGAAACACCACACTCAAAATAATTATTTAAAGCAAGCGAGACTAGTTCAGATTAAACACTGAAAGTATGCTGTGCAGTAAAGCTCGTAGGTTTTCACACAGTTGACCATTAACAGAAGCACTAAGGCAGACCAGCAGACTGCCAGATCATGTGGGAAACATTGAATAAATGAGAGCAGAATAATTACATTAAATCTAGTTATTACCTCAGAGGGAAATATCTCTCCGAACATTACCCATCATTTACCTTATTGTAGCTCAGGCTATATTTTGGCCTGGACCGTGAGGCCAAATGGCCTCCTGTCATAGCGCAGCCCCATGAAAGCTCGGCAGCAACACACCTGAAGATCACATACATGAATTTTAATACTGATGTGAAGGACAGATAGAAGAGGAGACCATACCAAACTCTAAAGTCCACCTTATGACCATTTGACCAGTGTTTTTGACAGCGTGCATTACAATAGCAGGGAAAAAACATACAGCAACGCAGAAAGAACATTTAAATGAGGAATTATAAATAAATAAACTATTAGCTGTCACACAAGATCCTTGTGACAACATGCGCTGGTGGTTAACAGAAGAGAGAAGGTGAAATGAGTTTCTGCTCTTGTTTTTGAGCTGTGTCATTGTACACAGAGCAATCCAACAGTATGTCTGGCTGTAAACTTCACAAACTGAGTCTCTAAATCAGCACAAACCACAAAACTAACTGTGATGGAAGTGGAGAAGAGTGATAGAAACGGAGCGCAGGTTAGGCGCTGTCAGCGACTTCACCAGAGCGCACCGCGGTGTTGGCAGGACAGGTGACGCTTGCCCGTTTGCTTGTGCTTGTTTTTGCTACTGACAGGCTCAGATTATTATTCTAACTATCTGACAACATTATTGGAAAGACTAAAAGACTAAAATACATTTTGGTTAACCAGAAACAGCTGTTTTATTCCTCTTGCCAAACTAGCCAACCTCTTTGTGCAAAACTTTATCCTCATCGTCCTCAACATACAGAAATGCAGATCTCGAACAGGCCAAAAGTTAACAGACTAAACAACTAATCCGTGTCTGTGACCGAGGCCTCGCCTGTGAAATATTCTACTGATGTTTTCTCAAAGATGTTTGTCAAATCTAAAGTATCTCACTCTGGTAAGGGACTCTTTATCCCAACCTGACAAGTGTTAAAGACTCGGCACACAGGAGAGATCGGCAAACGTTCTCATCCTTGACAGGTAGGAAATGTGTTGATTTGTTTTTCTCCTTGAAAAGCACCAAGATGAGAGGTGCACTCTCTGGGACTCCGAGGTTGTATAAATGAATAAAAATTGGAGTAGGGTAATAAGGACACGAACAGCGTTGCTGCCACTCGGGCTCATTAGGACTTTTAGTCTGAAGCCCCTGGATTGTTGTACCCTCAGTCAAATAACACACTCTAACACCTTCTTTATTAATACTTGTATGATATAGTAGATGTCTTACTGGAAGTGCTGAGCATCTCTCCAAAGACACCAAGAGTTATTGTTGTGCCCTTAAATGAAGGGGAATAGTAAGCACGACTCAATGATATGGGTTGCACGGGAGAGGTAAAATGACATGTCGGGCAAGTAAATCTGGAAACTCTCTTGTCTGACCGTGCAAGTGGTAAAAGAGTTTTAACTATTAAACTATTCTGATAATCAATTGGTAGACTAATTTTTCATGCAAAAATGTTTTCATCCTCTTAGATATGGAGATTTCTGGATTTTCTTTGTTTATTCTCATATTAAACTGAATATCTTTGTTTTTTGGACTGAAAAAAAAAAAAACCGAGACAATTTAAGGCATCACCTTGGTCTTTGATTAAACTGAGACATTTTTCACTATTTTCTGACATTTTATAGACATTGCAACCCCAGATTAAACAGGGCAATTAACTTCAGTCTTTGTTGTTATTTAATTATCACTAATAAATAAATCAGTTGGTACAGGGGCAAGTAAAAATTGGCTTTGGGGGATGTAGATTTCTGACCCCCTTGCCTGATTAGATAAGTGTTAAAAACCCAGAAGCATTGGACCCTGGTCAGGGAGAAGGACAAAGGAAGACAACCACACACCAGTCCTGCCTTCACTTGTCTGTATTGAGTCACATAACATTGTCAACAAAATATATAACACATTTTCCAAAGTATGAACACACACAATTTCAGGATCTTATAACTTTTTGTTATGATTTTTAACTTATTGCTACAGTTGTATGAACTACTATAGTTTCAAAATACAACACTTAAACCTTACAGCAAAACTGGTATGAATAACAACAGCATGTGGCTAGTTTACATCCCAGCCAGGCAACAGTAGTTCAAGAACAGTACAAAAAAACCACAGTAACAAAGCAAAAACTCTTACATTAAGTTCAAACTGCTTGGTGTATGTTAGTTACTTTAAATAAAGGAGAAAAGTCAGGGAGAAGGATGACAGAAGATAACCACACGCAGCTCTTGCCTTCACTCGTCTGTATTGAGTGAGGGAGAGGAGTGTGATCCTTCTACTGGAGCCCCGAGGCATTACCGACAAATAATCAACCCACATGGGAAAGGGTGTGTGTCTGATGTCTGTGCTCCTCTTTTGTATCACTCGTAGGATTGTGCATCATGAACTGGTTCTAAAGAAGAACCGGTTCCAAAATAACGATTCCTAAGGAATCATTAAGTCCGCTTATCAATTCCACTCATGCATATTTGCGCTCCACATGTCATTCCAATCACTGTTACATTTCACCTCTGTATCTGTTAAGTCAAGACTTGAAGCAATAGCTTTAGTTCTTGTGGGATGGGCACCATGCACTGGGGATAATGATCTCGCCTCTGTAAGCTCCAGCTGAAGTGGTGACGCTTCGCTCATGATGTCAACCAAAAAAGTTTCTAAACCAGCACAAAATTAAGCCAACATAAGCCACAATTTCCAGAACAAACACATTACAAACACTCACAAAACGTAACGTTTGTATCCAAATTCAAATATTGATTCAAATTATTTAAGCAATTTAAAGATAAAGCATAAAATCTTCAGGATAGTGAAGCTGGAACCATCAAATGTTTTTAAGCATGTGACCTGTTTTGACCCAGCCCCTCAAAGAAGGCAAGGCAAGGCAAGTTTATTTGTATAGCACAATTCAGCATGAGGTAATTCAAAGTGCTTTACATAAACATTAAAAGCAGCAAGCAGTAATTAAAAAAAGAAGAAAAGAAAGGAAGAAAGAAAGAAAGAAAAAAGCAATACATAAATAGTAAAAGCAATAGAGTATTACATATAGCAATACTACCTACTTGCTAACAGTAGAGTATAATAGCAAGTAGGCAGTATTTTAATCTACAAGTACGCTACAGTGAACAATAGTGTTTTCAGCTCTGATTTAAAGGCACTGACAGTTTGAGCAGACCTCAGATCTACAGGAAGTTTGTTCCACAGGTGAGGAGCATAATAACTGAATGCTGCCTCACCTTGCTTGGTTCTTGTTCTTGGGACACACAACAAACCAGTTCCAGATGATCTAAGGGGTCTGGATGCTTCGTAAGGAACTAGTAGATCAAGCATATATTTTGGTCCAAGACCATTCAGTGCTTTATAGACCAGCAGTAAGATTTTAAAATCTATCCTTTGACTCACAGGAAGCCAGTGTAGCGATTTAATGACTGGTGTAATATGGTCCAGTTTCCTTGTGTTTGTAAGGACTCTGGCGGCAGCATTCTGGATCAGCTGCAGCTGCCTGATTGATTTTTTACTAAGACCTGTAAAGATGCCATTACAATAATCTAACCTGCTGAAAATGAATGCATGAATAAGTTTTTCCATGTCTTGTTTAGACAGAAACCCCTTAATTCTAGCAATGTTTTTCAGGTGGTAATAGGCAGATTTAGTGATAAACTTTAGATGGTTATTGAAGCTCAGGTCTGAGTCAATAATTACACCAAGATTTCTGGCTTGATTTGTAGCTGTCAATGACAAAGAGCCAAGGTGGGCGCTGATCTTGCCCTTTCGTTTTTGGGGCCACAAATGATCACCTCTGTCTTTTCAGCGTTTAGCAGGAGAAAATTCTGGCACATCCACTCATTGATTTGACGAATACAGCTACTCAGTGAAAGTAAGGGACTGTAGTCATGTGATGACACTGAAATATAGAGTTGTGTGATGATAGGAGATGTTGTGACGTTCCATAATCTGAGCTAGGGGAAGCATATAAATGTTAAATAGAAGTGGTCCGAGAATGGACCCTTGAGGAACCCCACATGTGATCTTAGTTTGGTCAGACTCATGATTACCAATTGACACAAAGAAGTCCCTATCTTGTAAGTAAGATTTGAACCATTGTAGCACAGTGCCTGTGAGTCCCACCCACTTTTCCAATCTGCTGAGTAGTATGTCATGATCCACTGTGTCAAATGCAGCACTGAGATCTAGTAATACCAGAACAGAGGATCTGCCTGCATCATTATTCAGATGAATATCATTTAAGACTTTGATAAGTACAGTCTCAGTGCTGTGGTGTGGTCGAAATCCAGACTGAAATGTGTTAAAAAGATTGTTTTGCATCATAAAAGCATGAATTTGCTGGAAAACAACCCTTTCAGTGATCTTCCCCAAAGAATCTGAATCGGGAATCATTAAGAAGCGGAATCAAAATAATTAAAATCCAAAAGATACCCAACCCTAATCAAACAGTGACTAATACTAATACAATACTCTACCAATAAAATATAGAGCCAAATATAATATTACATGTTCTGATCTTACCTTCCTTTAAAAGTGAATAACTCTCCATCAAAAATTACTCTGCACATTCTTACATGTAACAAACAGGTGGGATGTGAGTCCAAACTCCCCTCCCTCCTGTCTGTGGAGGCATCTTATAGCTCTCTGGGGCAGGATGCATAAAAATTCACTGCAGAGCAAAGATTTAACTAAAAAGTGATGATGCATAAACAGTACATGTGCGTAAACTCCTGCATGCACCACCTGGGCTTTGTCATTTATTCAGAATCACAGCTATGCTCAAGAAAAACAAGATATCAGCAGCAAAGGATACAGTGGTAGCAACGCAATTACAATATGTCACTTCTGTTTGACAGCAAATAAATGACTGACTATCTACTCAGTCATTTCCTGCCTTTTTAGGTGGCCATCAATCCTTTTCCATCACTTAATAACTGCTAAGCTGTCCAAAACAAGTACAGCGATCATCAGCCAAGCTTCCAAACAAAACAGTATTGAATATTTTTACATATTTTTTTAATGTTATGTATTATAATTGGATGCACAAAAAACGATTTGTATAATTTTGCACTATTCGTCAAACTGGAAAAACATAAGACTGCACTGATGTGACTGTCAGGGGCTGTCAAGCAGGAAATATCCCGAGTACTTCCCTCAGGAGGCTGGTATAAGCTTCACTGAAACTTATCCTCGCTTGATTTAAAATAATGTCTGGCAAATTAACACAACTTTCAAGCTGAAACCTGATTAAGAGGCATTTCCCAGTTATGAAAGATTAAATGACTAAAATCATGTGAAAATATCAACAGATCAAAGGGAGAGCTTTAGTTTGATGAAAGCTAAAACTGTCAGTTGTGGATGAGCCAATGGAGAAGGAAGAAGTGAAACTCTTGCCAAAAAACTACAGCGGAAAGATATTTCTCAAAGGGTAAGTACCAGATATTTTTAGAAGTCAGACGTTTCTCAGCAGCACAGAAAAAGACTGATTATGAAATTAATTTTGGAAACTGAATGCATTCTGAGCCTTATTAAAAACATTAACTGAAAATCTTCTCAAGAAATGTGAGTAATTCCAGTCGATGTACCGACACGGTGACAAATTAGTTTACTTCTACCTTGGCCCGATGGTTATCTCCTGGGTTTCCTTCCGAAGAATTTTGTTTATTTCCTCTGGTGAACCTTAAAGGATGGTTTCTTTCATCTTCTGTCAAGTCTTTGTTGTGGCACACATTATGCCAGCTTGCTTTGTATTGTTGCATTGTTACCGTATATCACACTTCCTGTCAAAACAACAGAATTCTCTATTGTTGGTGTGTTTATTGAAGAGGCTCTATCTACGTTTGCTATGTTGGGATTGGAAATGCTGATGGAAATTGAATTCACAGTGCAGAATGTCATCACTTTGCACTTCATTAGGCCTACGTGTTATAACATTTTAGAGTGAATTGTAGTGTTTTCTAATCCAGGATATTTGGTTAAAGGTCTGATTTGTAAGATTTACAAGGATCTCTTGGCAGAATATGGCAGAAATGAAAGATAATATTCATGAGTGTATTTTTATCAGTGTATCATCATCTGAATATAAGAATCATTGTGTCTTCGTCGCCTTTGAATGAGTCATGTTTCTACATTAGCCCTGAACAAACGGACCAAACACTCGCTCTACATATGGATTTTAGCGTTTTGCACAAGTTTCATGGCCACGTAGATCCTCCGACATGCGTGGAAGGGGAGAGTGACACTGCATGTTTGCAATCTACAAATCCTACACACTGGTCCATTAAGAAAATATTTAATTTCAAATTCAAAGACATCCTAAAACATTGCCCATGTATGCCTTCAATCCTGGCACTGCGCTGCAGGTCCACAATGAAGCATACATCATGTAATCCAGTGCATTTTCACAATATTATTTTAGAGACAACACTCAGACAGCAGTTAAATTTCAGCACAATTTATGAATTGATAATGTTAAACTTACTGCATGTATTAGGAGCCATTTGAAGCTGTTAGTCACATTCTGCAACAGCCAAATTGTGTTTTAAATGCCGCTGAAATGTGAGGCACTTTGTATGTGCAATACAAACATGGTGGCTCAGTGTTTAGTACTGTTGGCTCACAGCATGAAGGTCCTGGGTCCGAATCTTGGCACGGACAGTGTGGAGTTTGCATCTCCCTGTGCTTGTATGGGTGTTGGTGTGGGTTTTCCCCACCATCAAAAACGTGTATGCAAGGTCAATTTTCTTGTCAGTGTCCCTGATCAAGGCACTGTTACCGCTCTGGAGTTCTGGCTGCCCACAGACCCTAATACTTAAGATGGGTTCCTTTTTTGTTTTTTTTTTTTTTTTGTTTTTTGTTTTTGATTGCTAACATGCATCGTCAAAACTAAAGTCACAATGTCAAACCGTTTCACAGTCAGAAACAGTATTTTTTACTTCCACAGACTACTTTCAAATGCATTCAGTGACCACATTCTCCAAAATCCATGACCTCTTTTTTCATTCATACTCCACCACCTGCAAAACTCTTTATACACTGTTTTCAAAACACATTCAGAGCAGAATGATGGTAAAAATTCTTGCATTTGTGCAGAAACCATACTGAAAAATATAGAAAGTTGTAGCAGAAACTGCACAATACAGTGAAATTATAATAATTCCAAACACAGCTGATTGCAACGTCATCTGAAAACCCAGATGTCCTGTTTGTAATAGTTTGTCTTGTTACCAAACAGACAAAAAGGGACAGCACACAGTGCAGTATATTATTAATGTAACCCTGGAATTTTTGTTTTGTTTGCTTGTTTCAGCTTTCTATTTCTCACAAGCCTGCAAAGATATTGAAAAAAACAAAGACAGTGAACAAAATTCATACATTTCAGATTCTTTTTTTATGCTTTTTATTTATTGACATATTTCATCCATGCCTTGCACTTTGTTCACTGTGCTGCAAACTCATATCATTGACATCCTATATAGGTCCAATATCAAGATTTTAAAGTGAGGAAAAAAAACAAAACAGAGAAACTCCCAAAACAAAAGCAAAAAATTATAACAACATTAAAAATATTCAATTATAATAATAATAACAATTACAATAATGCATTTCAGATTAAATCTTGGATATCGTGGATAAAGGTTATTCTCATTCTATAATGAAATACTGATTCATGTGAAAAATATCTAAACTTCACAGTTAAGTTGACAGTACTTTGGTAAAACAAGCTTATTTTGAGACAGGTATGAAGCGTTTTGGTTGTTTGAATGAGATTAGTTGTTTAGCCATGATGCATGTTGGTAACACTGACTGTATGAGGAGTTCTGAAAAAGTGGCATCAGTATTAACCAATGCTTGTTAGCAATTTAGAAAATACATTGTAATTAAATATGTGACAATAAACTTGACTTTACCCTTATATATATTATTTTTTTAATTATCAATTGATATCTTTACAATGATCTTGTGACCCTCAAAATTCATCTTAGGACCACATTTGGGGTCTGACCCTCTGGTTTGGAACCACTGGCCTATTGTAATAAACTGTCACTCACAGTTTTAGTAAAGAAGGCACAGTTTCCCAGTTTAAAAATAGATTTTTAACAGTAATTTTTAACTGTGAAAGAAGAGAAGCAGATGACAGAATTTAATGCAGATTTAAAATCTGTGTGTTTGTGTTCATCCAACTACTGTATCAGTTTTAAACAAGTGTACAGTTTCAGTGATGGATTTCTATCCCATAGACAGCTGAATCTATCCATCACAGAAACAAAGTTGTTGCAGGAGCCCGGAGGAGATATTAGGCTGTGAAAGCAGGAACATCTGTATCTCCTCTATATAGATCTGATGTGCTGATGCAAACATTTTACTAATCTGCTTACATTGTAGAAAAACAACTCTGATTGTGGAGGCTCACTGGATATTTACAGGGAAGCATCTCTATGCAGTAAAGTTTCTCAGAGGTTTTTGTCGCTTGAACCATGTCAGAGGATTATTAGATTATTAACTCTGCGTTCTCCCTTAAAGGGATAGTAGAAATTATCAGCACAGAAGCTAAGTGGACAGGGTCAGCAGCAAAGTGTTTTTTAGCCACTGGAAAAGTCTATAAGTGGAATATTTTCACCCCGGTTTAACTTGCTGTCAGGCAACCTTTTTGGACAGAAAACCGCTATTATAGGGGTCAAATTTCATTCTCTGAAAAGCAACCAAACTCCATTGGCAAAAACACTAACGTTACCTCACAGAAGACAGGAGTTGCTGGTCTACTGCTGCCTCTGTTGGTTAGTTTGTTTATGTTAGTGTGTGACTTTGATGAATCCAAACTAACCTTTTAGAAGACCAAAGTGGTACAATAACATAAACAAGCAAACTGATTTAGGTAGTAGTAGACAAGCAACTCCTGTGTTCTGTGAGGTAAAATTACTGATTTTGCCCATGGAGTTTGGTTGGTTGGAAAGAGCGATATTTAGGTTACACATCGGTGGCTTCCTGTTGAAAAGGGCCGTCCGACAGCAAGTTAAACCAGTGAAAATATTTTAAATAATAGCGTACAAATAAGATGGGCCTTTTTTTATGTGGCATTACATTTAGTTGCTGACTCTGTCCACAGCAGCACATTGCTTAGATTTCGTGCTGCTACTACTCTCTGCTTCTTAAAACTGAATAATACTCTATTTATAGGTAGCCCCACTTCAAATAATACCAATTATCCTTTAAAGGAGCCAGCGTTAATTAAGACACCAGTCCTCATGAGATATTAGTCATGAAAAAGTTCTCCTAACACAAGCCTTTGGCCAGAGGTGGGACCACATCTAAATTTGCCGCGTAGTGAAGGAACAGAGGTTTTAGGAATTAGAGCAGGGAGACTCAACTTGTTTTGCCTGGGGGGCACTTTTGCAAAATTACAGGAGGCTAGGGTCCAGTTAATAGACACACTTTAATAATATTATTTATTGGATATAATGAATAAACATTAAACAATCCATAACAATTCTTTTAATTAAGGGATTGACAGATTATTATCAACTACAATTTATAACTACAACTGTATTTTAATTGTAAATGCTTTGGTAACATTTGAAAGAGTTTAAACAGAGCTGGAACCTCTTCCATCATGCAGTCACTCAAATGTTGGAATGATTCAAACACATGAACTATAAAGATAAATTATTCCTACCAGGAGCAGAATGCAGAGCAGATTTAAGCTCCTTTAGGATACATACATGCACAGCTCACTGTGTGATCCTGCTGTACTTTGCACAGCTTGATGCACATCAGCCTTCTCACTAACAGCCTAAATTATTCCATCACACAAAACTGATATATCTGTCCCTCCCTCTTGGAAAACGTTAATTTATTTTCATTGAGAATTAGAAAATGGTTGACGGGCCACCCGACACCCTATTGGGGCGAGGGGCAGATTTGGCCCCAGAGCCACAGGTTGAGTATCACTGAATTAGAGGAGTATTGTGAGAGAGGAGATCAGGATAGTGGCTGGTTGAATAGCAGGTTTTAATCTCAGCAGCGTCTCTATCGGATTGAAATCCTGCCACATGCACGTATGAGACGAGGCAGCTGCTTCCTGTCTGAAACCTGCAGCTACATTTATGATCCCATTCAGAAGTCCTCTTCCGCTCAGTACAGTGTGAATTTTGTGTCTCGGTCCAGCATGACATCTCATCTTTTTTTTTTTTTTTTTTTTCCTCCTCAGCTGTAAAACGACTTCAGCCTGCCATTGTCCTGTCGACTGTGTTTTGCTGTCTATCTGTCAAGGAGACAACTTCCTCCCTGAGACACTGTCATTGGTAATTATGGCCCGAGATAAACTCTGCTGGAACAGCTGGAGCCAGCCTCCCAACATACAGCACCAAGGTCAGCCTGTGAAGGACAGCAGAAATGGGCCACATGAGGAAAACAGCCATAACAGTAAAGTTAAGCGCTCATGTGCCAGGATTTTTTTCCCCCAATTAGGCTTTTAATTTAGCTTCTTTAAAATACGTCTTTGTCTTTACAGCGTAACCTTTGACAAACATTACTTTTTATTGTCAAATCTCCTGCTCAGTTGTCCCTCAACCTCTCTGTTAGCTGTACTGTAGCAGTTTTATGAAGCTTCAGGTGAAAAACTGTAATCAGTTTTATGCCAGCGTCTGTGATGGAAGATATTTGGCTCAGGACTGAATCAAAGACTGTGCTTTACAATGCCGGGCTGGGCAGCACTTAGAGTTGTGAGCCGTAACTCTGCCTCCAGCTGACAGATAAAGTGGGCAGGTAGTAAATAATAAGAAGCAGTAGAAGACCTTGGAGGTGGCCCCTGAACTAATTTAATGTCCCTTCTTCTGAATTTAAATTAGACTGTAATCCACAGCTGCTTTCTCAAATCACAAAAATATGCTCTGTCAGTGCAGCTGTACTCCAGGGCTGAAACACAGCGTGTAGGCCGGTGGTCACCCCTGTGCTGCCCACTTTGCACAATGAGAAACAAAGCGAGAAATAAGATACTCCATCACGGATTTTGATTCATCGGAAGGACTCTCGGTAGTATTAAATATTTATGGGATGAGGCTTTCTTTCAATAACTACAAAAACGACTCTGTCATCAATCTTTGTCATTTATCAGACGAGTGCTCACTTTCACTTTGGAGAAATGAGGAACTTGGGCATATAGATTTCTATCTGAAATCAGTGGGAGAGAAGTAGAAATCAATAACAGGGTTTGTTTCCGGCAACATTTAGAGTAATGAGTGAGTGGCACCAGCCAGACGTCCAACTGAAAGAGAGACAGAGACAAACTACGGAAATAATCTGTCGCCTTCCGTTTATGCCTTTCTGTCCCCTTCACTTCAACATGCTTACCAAACAAAACATTTCATTCTGTTGCCCCTGGGAAGAAAGTACAGGAGATACTCATTTAATTTACTGGATATATGATACAGCCTGCATACCAGCAGAAACTGTGGCTTCCTTTACATCCAACAAGGGGACTATTAATCATATCCATGTGCAATATTTAATATATTTATGAGCATGAATCTAAATGTACATTAATCCACTCTGAATCGAGAAATAATTAAAGCTGTGAACATGAAAGTTGATTCTAGATTGTCAAAACAAAAACTGCCCAAAAACTGGAGAAGACGACTGAGGAAACTCCATCCACAGAGGAGGAAGACCACGGGCTGCGGTTAAAAGCTCCAGAAAAATTGAATGAGTAGCCCCGTCATTGGGAATATTTTGTCACTTCCAAGGTCAAAAACGAACTCGCATGCTCATCTTTTCGTGCCTGGAATTGCTCAGAATACACTGAAGAAGAAGTGGGAGATTCACTTGAGCAAAGAAAACAAGCTAGGAAGCTGACCTTGAGTTAAAGGGGCACTCCACAGATTCAGTGTAGTTCTCAAGAAGCGTACTCAGCCTATGAAGAAGGTCTGTTATGACTCATGAGGCAGCTTTGTTGAGTCAAATAATAACCCTGGTGATGTAATACAGTAGTGATGTTATCAGGGTTATGTCGCTTTAGGCCTCAAGACTGTACCAGAACTTAAAGGAGAAGTGAATATAATAAATCACAAAATGACTGTGATATGTCATCAGAGATTAAGGAAACATGTCAAGTTGAAATATTCCTTTAAAATTTCCATTCTGGTCCGTAACTTGTGTTATTGTTTGCCTGTTTCATGTTAATTAGAGTTCAAATTAATGTTGGATGTCATAAGAAATCATTAATAATCGTTTAGAAGGAGTAGATGTTTATAATGGTTAAATTAGGCATCATGTTAATGGACTCTGGCAGGCAGCTAACAGGCTTAGCTTCACATCGACAGACAATTGACATTTATAAACAGCTTATAAACTTACAGTGAAGGACTCAGCATCACTTGCTATTGTCAAATTACATGATTGCGCACATCTTGCAATCCTGCAGTGTTCCTGCAGCCTGCCTGAGCTTCCTCGAGTCTGGGGAGGAGAGGATAGGGGGGTAACAACTCGCTTAAACTGTAGACTGTATATTAAATAGGAGTTCAACTTGTTTAATATACAGTCTATTGATCCAACTCACTAATTCTACCACAGTACTCATTTTGCACTCATCTGACTTTATTATTGATGCCTCTGTATGGCCTACAAAAGTTAACAGGACCATCTGCGAGAAATTTTCTCTAAAGTTATTGTTAATGCCTGCCACTGGGTCGGATTCTCCTTGAAATCAGATGGAACAAGCCTGTGTTGACATTTTCAAAGGCAAAGTTACAGCAAGTCATTCTTAGGCCAGTATAATGCAAGCAGGAGGAGATTTTTAATTAGAGAATTTTATCTTTGATGGTGTATTTTGTGTTATTACAGTGGGAACACTACTGCCTTTGTCCCCAGGGGCCTCCAAAATCAACAAAATATGAAAATTCCATGTTGTAGCTTTAATTTCAGGGAGTTTTTGACAAGTAAATGCACAACTTTAATCTTTTGAGTTTTCAGGATTCAGGTTTAGAACATTACCTCTCACCATGGCTTTCTGTTTGTTTGTTTACCAGATGTTTAATACTAATCATTATTGATTAATGGCGTTAAGAATTTATCTGATTAAAAATTTGTGAATCAATAATTATCGATAGTATAGAAACTGCAGTAATGCCTCATTTGATATTGTTTTGTCGAGCCAAGCATTTGTTGGAAAAGTAAAAATAACCTCAATTAAAATAAGTAAAAGGAGAAAAAAGAAAAAATTAGAAAATAATTAAAATTAAAAAACTATTAATTATTAATCAAGTGGCTAAGGAAAATGCACAAAATTGCAACCTAGTTTGTTTTTTGTTTTGTTTGTTTGTTTGTCTGTTTTTATATAACTACAAAGGCCTCAATATACCATCTTAAACAAGACACTATTGAGTTGCATTATGGGAAATGTAGGATCCAGTGGGGTTTTTTTGTTTGTTTTATCTTGAACTATAGTGAGGTTGAAAGTTTATGATATTTCATCCTCCTCTCTTCAATTTTGACTACTCTTTTTCTATCCTGTCTCTTGAGTCCTCCAACATTATTAAGGTGCAAAACTATCTATTTTTCCTTGTCATTTTATTAAAAACAACTTGATACCACACACCATTTTTCACAATTAATATCTTATCATCTGTAATCTCTACACCCCCTCCTTTGTGCCTGGTATAGATTTAATAAAAGCTTTAATGGCTTTATGTGGATTAAGTTTGTACAAACTGTAATAGTACAACATGGTGTCTTTAATTTAATTTTTTTTTGTATTCAGTTATGTCTGAATTCAAATGAGCGTAAATGGCCAAGGATTGTTGAAATGAAAAGGAACTGAGGCAATGTGATGTCATGGTAACGCTCACCCCAACAGAAATAAAACCTGCAAGCACCAAATATTTATAGCATTTAAACTCAGTTTCAGTTCTTTTTAAAAGGTTGTATTCATGAGAAAAGTAGAAAATTGGCTCATGTTTTTTAGCCTTGAGATGTGTGAGGAGGAAACGAGAGCTGCTGTCAGGAGCAGTGCTGCCCTTTGATGCCTGATGATACAAAAGACAGTGGCGTCTAATGGGGTTGCATCGGTGTTACTATGCAAAACAGGTAGGTCAGAGAGAGGGTGAGAGCGGCAGAGAAAGCATTTCTGAGCATTCACATGGCCCACGGGGGAGACGGCGAGAGGACAGTTGATGTTAGTATCCCAAGCCACCTGCTGCCCGCTGTGCAGGCGAGGAGTCCGGCGAATCCCTCCACTAATGAAATTTGACATACTGGAGATGACAGGTGCCATGACAGCACTCTGCCAGGATCCAGTGGAAGGGGAGGGTAACGTGAATTCTTATAAGTTACCACACCTGTGCACCCCTGCGCCGCTGCTCCAAGGTGAGTGTGTGATGGAAGTGCTGGTGATTTCTAAGTCGACAGGTGATACATCATTCAGCAGCGGGTCCGCGGAGGTATACTCTCAGCAGAATAATGACAGGTGTGATGACAGTCGCGCATCTGAATAATTGTGTGGCATTAATGTATGAACGCTGAGTGGACCTTGACCTGATGTAGTTTTATACCTTGTAGATTGAGGTTAAAATTGTCCTCCAGACAGCAGAGCAGAAGAGAATCAACTTCTCTGAGTTTGTGCACCTGTGTGTGTGTGTGCGCGCGCGTGCTCACAGTGAAGTGAGGTGTATGAAATGTGTGACTAATTTGAATGATGTTTCTGTTTTTACATGTTTTCAGTTGTGTTGTCAAGTCTACCCTAATTAATTCGCAGTTGGAGTCTGTCTTAGTGAATCATTTATCTCCGCTCTCATTTCACTCCCAGATGCGTACCTCAGCCGCTGTCTTGGAATTGTCACTGCGTGCAACTCGTGGGCATGACAGATCTGACATTTCATTTGATTTTGTTGTCTGTCTTTCTAATCTTCTTGCAGTCGGCGTGTTAATTATCATCAGCTCTGAATAAATACTTTCTAAAGCAGAAGTTCTTAGTAGCAGCTACTTCAGGCTTACCCATTGTTCTTTAAAGATGTGTATGTCCAAGTTTAAATGTGCAAGTCACTTCCTAGAGATGTCTTGAACATTAATGGAGTTATTCCTTTTTTTTTTTAATTGCAAACAAGCATCAGTTAATCCTGAAGCCACTTTTTCAAATGTTTTCATCAGTCTGCATTCCCAGAGGAAAATTTTGTGGTATATAGTTTGCTTTGGCTCAGTGCTAAATGAGAATTACGTTTTTTCATTACATTAAGTTCAATCTGTTGTGAACAACAGACTGGATTTTTTAAATTAATTAATATATCTTGGCTCATATGTGCAAAAGAATTAGTGCAGTTGTTTATAATTTGCACAATAACCACTTGCAAATCAAAACTGATGAGCTGAATCTCAGTGAAGTTGTGAAACTGTTCACAACTTCAAAATATTCTGGCTGCATTTGCTGGAGCTGCAGCCCCGAATAGTGGCGGGCAGCTGCAAAACAGCATGGAGGGAACAGTTAACTGGCATTTTACATGAATAAAATATTGATGAATAGTTTAATTCCATTTAATAGTATTTCTGTGCATCTAGCGAGGGTGTGAGGGCGCGATGTTCAATTGTATAGTCGACTAATTGCGCAGTAGTTCAAGTTCAAGCAGTAAAATTGTCAGTCTGGCAGTAAATGTACAGAGTGTGTAAGTTAAAAAACTCTGCAACTCTCAATGCCAAGAAAAGTCTCATCTGTTATTTCCCAACTGCCAGAAAAATGAAGATGGTTAGCGCCAACGTAACCTGAGCATGAAAGGCTAATGTAAAGCTAATGAAATTGCTAACATTAGCATTGTACTTTTTCAACAGCTCTGGTGCGATTTTGTCCCTTTCAGGAGATTTGCAATCCAGCCCTGAACTGCAGATCTTTTTTTGGAGACGTGGTAAAATAAATCCATCACTGAATGTCTTCTGTGGTTATTTATCAATTTTTATCACTATGAAAGCAGCCGTCATTGTTGTTAGCATGTTGTTAGCTGTCCGATGGAAACCCCATGATGTCTAGGGTTGAGTGTCAACCAATCCGACGCTATTTTCCTGAGTGGTGGTGTGAGTAGTTTTGTTCTTAAATGCATTGCACAATAGAAAAACATGAGACTGACCCGTCAAAATAAAAGTTAGGTTGTGATGGTAATGAGCTCAGCCTCCCTGTCAGGCCGCGGTATTGTGGTAATGCGCTTATAATCACAGCTCTACTGCAAATTACATGAGACCCTCTGAAAAATGTTTTAAAATTATGAAGAAAATTAAAAAGTATCAGTACACGTTGAAAACTTCTCTCTCTGAATTATCATAATTGGAGCCATTGGGTCCAGCATAGTTTTAACCAGCTATAATATACTGATATTATATGATACCTGATTATAGCAGGGAAAGCCAGAGAGCACAGACTCTGGTGTGCATGTCCTGTGGGCCATGAATACAGAAGCATGAAAAACTTTTTCATCATTTGCAGTGAATGAGCAACCTTAATTGGAATGAATGGGAGACTGTCTCGTACACTGTATCCAGCTCTCATATTATATCCATGAGCTGCACAGCTGCTCCGCACACACTGTAGTGCCAGAATACGAGCTCTGGGATCTCAACAATGGAAATTAGAGTTTCCACATGCCATTATTAAAACTGTACTCAAATTATAAGTCATGCATTCACAGTATGGACCAAAATATGGAATACAGGAGACAGCCTGCAGTGGGTGTGCACACATGTGAGACAAGTAAGACCATGAATCTGGGACAATTCAGACATATTAATGAGACTGTTATACTGTCAGGTGCCATAACAGTCACTTTAATAATGTATGGACATTATCTGAAGGTGCAAAAGGGAAAATAATATTTCAGGTTGAGGTAATATTTCACATTCTACAAAAAAAAAAAAGTATTTTTTCAAGATACTATTGCTAGGAAGCCTATTTTGTTTCATTTTGTTTTAGAAAAAACAATATTTTAAGCATACTAAGTTTGTTTTTTTAAGTTATTTTATGTGTGGAAGAAGTCTGGGTCTTTTTCATTTAATTTTCTTCTTCTTCACCCATGCATGCTCAAGGATCAGGCTATTGTTTTAGCATTTTTTAGCCTGCTTACTCCACTTTATTTGAAATCTCTGCTGCAGGCTGCTGTGTGTTTGTAGATCTGACTGCTGCTCGACTGTGGTGTGTTCATGTGCCAGGGGAATGACTTGAGAGTCATATAATGGAAAGCAGCCATTATTGGAATAAGTTACCACATTTAATAGAAGATTTCACAATGTCTGTGTTTGGAAGACTGCAGTGAAGCTGACGCTCAGCTGTCTGGATGTAAGAGCATTGTAACAGCATAAAATATACAGCAAATAAACACAAAGAAAGTTTGGGGATTTACCAAACGTGTTACCTTCACTAACAAAGACCACACCATATGTTCAATATAAACGGCAGTTTATTCAGATCGGAAACAATATTCAGGAAGGACGGGATGAGGGTTGTTTACGGGGAGATGATGGGGGGTAGAGATGAGGGATAAAGGGGGTCGATTGCGTAGAGATGAATGAGGGTCGGTTCGTGGGTGGAGGCACGTCTTGATGACCCAATATAATTACTGATTACCCATTAAAAACTGTAGTCTGTAACCTAATCCAAGTATCACAATATTAAAGTGACTTACTGTTACTTTTGGATTAAATTAATACCCAAAATGGTGACACTGTTTAGCCTAATATAACGTTTTTGTTCCTCGTTGGTTTATTAATTTTTGTACAGGTATTTTTCCTTTTGTTATGCAAACTTTAAGTAAACTGTCATAAGTAGTAGTAGTAGTAGTATTGACAGGTAGCTATCTGTAACTGGATTTCTGTGTAGCTAACATTTGCAGTTGGTCTGTGTAGCTAACGTTAGCGGTTGGTCTTTCCTGTAAATGTTTTCTTTTAATTAATTGTTTTGAGTTATTGGATGATGACAGTATTTTCACAGCTGAAGGCAGAACTGTCACTGTACTGTTCCTCTTTTTTTTTCCCACTAGAGCTCATGATAATGAACTGACAGTAAGATTAGCTGCAGTGTTGTAATGTGTGCACACTGTATTTTTACCACCATTCACCATCACCATTTTTACTAAATGTAACTTTAATCTAATGTTTTTTTTTTTTTCATTAATTGTAATGGAATACAGTTATCATTGTTTGTATCCTAATTACATAATCCTGTTACATTTCACTCCCGAGCCCCAGTGCAGGTGATTGGGTTTGTGCTGTGGTCTTTAACACAGAAACATTTTTCCACATGTCTTTATCATACTATATTTACACTTACCATAGGTGGAAATCAACACCCTCGCTCTGCTACACATCAACTTTTTTTATTGATGCCAGCCTGTAGCTGGTTTGTCTCTATAGAAAATATGAATTATTATAGCACTGAATGCCACTTTTTATCTGGCTATGCCCTACCACTTCAATATGTCTCTCCTCTGCCCACAGCTTGTTAAGTAAGAGACCTTTGCAGCGATGATACACTCAAGATTTGATGTTAGCTCATACATACAGTGTATATACAATATATATTATATATATATATATATATATATATAATATATATATATATTATATATCATATAATACGGGAAGAGGGAAGAAGAGTGTGAAGAAAATAGTTCACATCCAGGCTCCTTTGGGCATCTTGGCTCCTTCCAGGAGGAGGTGTTGATGTGTAGGCCAGTGTGTTTGCTAACTGCCGCTACATGACATCAGAGTCACACTCAATCTTCATGATGTGCATATGAGATATATAGACATTAGTGAAGTGAAGTTAGAAAGTGAAACTGTGAATATAAAGCGGTAAAGTGAAACAACAGCTGCTCCTGCATAATACATACAATCATTATGTTTAATAATACATAAAATAGCTCAATAATCATCCATTTAAATTAACGTTCTAATGAATTTATCACAATTAACAAGCTCATACTAAGTAGTCAAGTTATTCTTCCGTGATGTGATTAGTGACATGCAGGATTGGGAAGTTCATTTGTGAGTCTGGCAGCCGCAGAAGATCAATGGCACCTCCCTCAATGTCTGTCCCTTGTTTCGTATTCCGCCGCAGAAACATTGAAAACCATTCTTTGCCGTTTTAAAACTGTTTTCACTCCAGCTGCAGAAATCGCTTCATACATAATACATCCACTTTTAGTTATTTATTCATTACAACTGTTAGCATTGTTACAGATACACACTTCTTATGCAGTCCTCAGTCTCCAGTTCCTTTTTCTATGCCATCGCTCTATGGCACGGCTTACATGAACTTCACTTTTCAGATGTTGATTTATCTATTTCAATTTAGACATCAAGCTTTCCTTCTGATGAATGATGCATAGTGTTTTTTTGTTGTTTTTTTTCTCTCCTTTCTGTGTTAAGAACATCTAAAATACAAGCACCAAATGGGGAATCAGTGGGAGGCCTACAGTCAAACAGTGCATACAGAAAACACTGGATTTTAGTGCTTGCGGCGTGCTTCGAGGTTTGACTATGTCTGTCAGTTGGTCGGTCCACCACTTTCTCAAAAACTCTTGAATGGATTGTCTTTAAATTTGATATAAACATTCGTGTCCCCCTTAGGATGAATTGCAAAAACTTTAACGATACCAAAAACTGAAATAACAAAAATAATGACATCCAATCAGCCTCTGCTGTACTTTGTGTTTAGGGCTAATTAGCAAATGTTAACATGGTAATAGGGTTGTCACAATGCCAGAATTTTAAACTTCAATACAATACCAGTATGAAAAAACCTGTACTTTTTATGTTTTCTTCATCAGCAGCATGCACACAGTGCTGGTACAGAAAATGGCACTGATCACTGTTCCAGACAAGACAATAACTGAGCTCCTGAATTAGCATGATAGAGATAAATGTAGAGATAAATTTTAAATACTGAAAAGTATACTTGGTACATACATACCAAACATCAGCATGTTAGCATTTAGCTCAAATACAGCCTCACAGAGCCACTAACGTGTTTGTAGACTCTTAGAGTGGGTTGCAACAAAAATGATTAATTTTTAAACCAGATTAAATCATTGTTTAATTTTAAATTATGCTGCACCAAATGTTTAAACCATCTTAAAATTAAGTAATTTAAACCTCTTAAAATCTCGGTTTAGTTTTTTTTTACTCCTAACCCTAGATTACACGTTACGCTTACACATAAGGGGGTTTACTTTTTAAAATAGCTGCCTTTTTGAGATGGATTGAGTGAAATAATCCAGAAGTTTTATGATGTATATCTTCCTTCTTTCAATCCAGTTGATAATTCAACATGTTTTTCTTAAAGGAAGCGAAATTAGAGCTTCTCTGCTGAGTAATCATGAGTAGGCTAATTAGACTAACCAAATTTTTAGCTGGCTGACAGATTCAAAATTTGTATTTTTACTTTTTTTTGCCAGCTAGCAAACAATGCAACATTTTGTTAACTTTATAGCTAGCTTTTCCTCTCTTTTATACTCACTCGGGCCCAACAGCACTTCATTTATGTTTTATTTATTTTAAGTTGGGTCAGAAAGCATCACCATACTGATTCAACTCTATTTAACTTTGGCTTAACTTGGATTTGTTAATCCATTGAGATTAGTTTTAAGTTTAAGTGTGAAAAATACCTCTGTTTTAATAGAAAGGTGGATTTGCTCATTTTAAACCAAGTTTTGGTAGCTGTAATTAGAACTAATCTTTGTTGGTACAACCCAGTCTTAATGTCATTGTTTTTCAGAGGACATCAACACAACTAGTTTTGTTCTGTGAAAATTCATATTGGGCCCTCACACTGGAAAATGTTCGCATTTGTTTTTGCTTTGAGTGCGTATTTTAACTAAACCCAATTAATTTGAGGTTTACAGGGTCTTTACTTTCAGCTTTGATGAATCAGAGGCATTATTAATGTTTGTGGAAGTGAGGAAACACCATCTTTTTCAGAACTTTTCTTCCCAGCTTTTTGCCCAGAATAAAGTTTTGAATCAGATTGATCAAATTCCTTGGCAGTCAATATATATCCATTAATACATGGTCCTTGTTACTACTTTGACCCCAGTTCTGTTGTTGTCAGTTATTTTAAATGCATGCCCACGACTGAAAAAGATTACAGTATAGTTGAAAATAAGAGGAATGACAGAAGGTCATTATATTTCCTTTGCAGTTCACATAACCGAGAAGCGGCATCACGGTGAGTCAGTAATTACTGCTATCACAACGAATAAATAAAATTAAATCATTTTTCTGTATGATGTTGGTCCTAAAGATAGATTTTGACACTAACACTGAATAATCCTTCTTCTACTCGTGCAGGCATTTTTCGCTGCATGTTTGGCATGTCGCTTGCTGAGAGTACTAATGCGTCACTTTTCACATACTTTCTGAAAATTTTTACAAATGTGACCTATCAAGCTGTGGCCCGAAAACTCCCACTTTTAATGAGTAAACAAATGGAAGTGATGAAACCAGAATAACCCAAACATCCTGAAGTTTTGCACTTTGTAAAATGTGTCCGGTTGGACTTTTCCTCTGCGGCGAGTCTGCCCACCTCCTTGTGCTTTAATCATCTCCTGTCTGGACTTGTGCTACTGGCTCCTAACCAGCCTCCTCCAGCAGCCCTTATGTCTTCACCCTTTCCAAACTGTTAAGTGTCTGCGCCTTCACAAATTCAAAACGCTAGTGTCACACAGAGCTGCTAAGGGTCTTCTTTCCAGATGTGGTCCAGCCTCTGTTTTCTTTTTCACCACCATGAGTGTCTCTGTTCAGACTGAACTCCTCGCTGGTGGTAAGAACAGTCTCACTCAAGGTTGTGCTGCAGAGTCACTCCACATCTTCAGTCACAGGCTCCACTAAATCATATCCCCTCTCACAAATCTCCTTTCTCTACTCCACTGCTCTAATATGCATCTATCAAAACAACAACAAAAGATATATTCCCCCCTTTTGGCTGTTTTTCTTTTTTTCTTTTTCTCTCACAGGAAAATTGTCGGGGTACCAGGCATGTTGTTTATCAAATTGAGGTTGAAATGATTAAAATAAAGAGATAATGTGATTGTCTTGCACACATTTCAAGAGCTATTTGGCAGTTTTCCAGCAAGTCAGAATTAGAAATCTTGATCCCACAGTTTTTACAGTGCACTTACAAGACGTAACAAGCTGTATTTTGTATCAAATTGGGCAAAAACTTAGACAGGATTAGACCCTTTATCAGACCCTTATTAGGTTTTATTACAGAGTAATTAAGGACACATTACAACACAACTGTACTGTAAACTAAAGTGAAATCACATATCTGCTACTTCCTCATTTAAAAAACAATATATGAACGAGATTTACCAAATAAATGCCACAATTATAGAGGTAGAGGAAGATTTTTCTCTGCCAGATTTGTCATAATATTGTAGATAATGTGATTTGATCAGAGAGGTAGACATCAGTCTTGACTACTCTGCCAGTTGTACAGGACCAGCCAAAGAAGGTGTCTCTCTTCACTTTGGTTTACAGGACAGTTCTGTTATAATGTGTCCCTAATTACTGTCAAGTCTAATAAGGGTCTAATGCTGTCATAATACTGTAATTAAGAATATATTATGTCTAGTGTCTGGTTAATCTGATAAAGAAGTACAGGTTGTTGCATCTTATTAGTGTACTGTAAAATAAAGTGTGCCCGTAATCTTGCTGATATTATTGATTATTAGTGGTGTAGCTGATATTTGAAGGTGACTCCTCACTCAGGTATGCCTCTTTCAAGACTGTCAGCGCTCCTCCAAAGAGGAAACACAGCTCCAAGTCCAAAGCAGCATGTTTGTATTTACCCCTTTGACTGCCAAGCAGAGTAAATATTTTATTTTGACAATTTTCTAATTCTCCTCTCCACAATAGCAAGCTGTTATTGCAGCGAAATTTTGCTGCTACAAGCAATTATGGCTAAAGGGCTCCACAAGCTGGGCTTAGTGAACTATTGTTAGCATCAATTCCTTCAAGAATGTGAGATTTAATGCATGAGAGGTGAGACTTTTCATTCCACTCCACAGCAATGAAGCTTTGTCCAATGTATTTGTTTGGGGCTAAGGTATTGTGCTTGCTGCCATGACAATTTATTCCTGGCCAACCTAATTTAAATTGTCCCAAAGATAACATGCTTTACCACACAATGCGGTATTGCATTTTGCCATACATTTGCAGTTGTGCGTTGTTCTTTTTTTCATGAATATGTGCGTTTCAGAGAAACAATGCTTGAATTGCAGCCTGTATTTATTTTATATTTAGCTATTGTCGTGTTGGTAAAAGTTTAGAATATCTGGAAACAAGGCAAGTGCCAAAAAAAAAAAAAACGTCCACATTAAAGGCTTGAAAGGTCCTCTGTGCATCCTCTGCAGGACAAAAACTGCTGCGTTTTCAAAAGCCCTGCAGATCCTACTTTGTTCATGTCAGCATCAGTGTGGAGGCTGTTTCACTACATAATATAGCATCTCAGTCCATTAAGAGATTCTTCAGGCAGCTATGACTGTACAGTATATAGTATCATATTTGAGATGATAGTGCTAAAGGCAGAGGGAATTCCTATCATCTCCTGGGATCCCACTGAAACACCGGGTCTTGTTGGGAACAGCCCCTGCCCTTTTTCTTTAAGTTGAAAAATGCCCTCTTCAAATGGCAATTTAACACTTTTTTTTTCTTTCACGTGTTGCCTGTATCTATCATCTGGTCAAGGTGGCCGTGAATGATAGTAATTTACCCCAAAAGAGGCAACAGAAGACACTTGTGACTAATACGGTGTTCGTGACCCCCCAGGCCCCGCGCTGGCCATAAGTATACAGTATATCTGTGGCCGTGGCCCTTGCTGTGTCTACCATCCGTCTGGCTCTGTATGCTCCAGGTGGGTTAGGGTTAAGGTTACAATTTTTGTTTTCAACCCCACTGCTAAAACTGTCTGCAGGTACGGTGTGAGTCAAGACTGCTTACTTTTGCTTAGGTCAGTGTCTTTACTGTAGAGGCGTCATATATCCCGGTGGTCCTAAATGTTAATTTTCCTGTAGGGCTTGAGTTGACAGGTGTTGCTTGAAAGGTTGGGTGTACATTTCATGGAGCTGATATTGCTCTGGGGCGACTATTCATAATGACAGTGTTACATTAATATTGTATAAACACCAGCATAGTGTTGATTTTAACACTCTCGAGTTAATTAACGCTGATGTTGTTACAATGGAAGCTATAAAAGGCAAGAAGGCAAGGTCAAGTTTTTGTTTTTTTTTCTCTTAACTGTGAAGTTTACCTGACTTTGAAAGATTTGGTGGAAACTGGTCCACTAAAATGCATTTATTAGTGGTTGACTAATGCACAGATTATCATAAATTAATGTATGACTCATGAAGAACTAAGATATGCATCAGCAACCAATAAAGAGTCTGTCTGATTAATAGACTGAGTCATATATGAAATACTATGAAATAAGTCTGCCATAATGGATTCATTCCCTTACAACATCTAGAATTCATTAATACTGTTAATTCATTTGTCAAGTACCACAGTGGATCAAACCCATGGATTTCAACCTTCAGCCATCTGCAGTCTGGATGCCACTGTATCAGATGAACTGGCTCATTTGTTGTTTAGGGGGGAAGAATATTCCTGGTTGAGGTTTGCAGTCCAGGAGTCAAAGGTGGAGTACTGTGGCCAGATGTTTGGGCTGTTTGGTGGTATCAAAACCAAGGATTATAACCGCATATGTACTTTATAATTAGTTTATAGTCCTGAAAAAAAAGACTTTCTGAAGTATTGTAATTCTGTTTTTCCTGCTTTGCTGAATCATTTTTTTACATATACATATTAGTAACTGGTGTTCATTAGCTTGATGCTAACACATAATGAGATTTCCCATTCACGCGCTCAACAGAAATTAGCACTGTGATCCTGGTAGTATTATCTTAACAAACAGATCAATTTTTAAAGAATCTTTAGCTAGTAACAGCAAAGATGTCATTATGTAATGACATCAGATGACTATTTAACTAATTATTAAGTGCATATCTTGGGGGAATTTCTTCACACTTGGCACAAGCGTCCACTTAGACTCAAGAATGAACTGATTAAATTTTGGTCATCAGACATCAAAGTTCAAGGTCTCTGTAAAGCTCACATACATCCCATTTTTGTAAACCTGATACCTCAGGAATGGTTGGAGAGAATTTCTTTAGTTTTGGCACAAACATTCACTTGGACTCGAGAATAAATTGGTTAGATTTTGGTGGTCAAAAGTCACTTTGACCTCTGTGGCCATAACTCAAGAATTCATGAGCTAATTATGACAACATTTCACAAGAAATGTCTAATAAGATAGTGATGGGATTTAAATGACAAAAATATTTAAATTACAAAAAATGCAGTTGTAATCTGTTACTGTTACTGCAAAAAAAGTATCAGATTACAGTTTCTAATCAAAAGTTTGATGATTACAAAGGGGTTACATCCAAATATTCTTTTCAGGCTGCCTGGTGGAGGTCTGCACTCTACTGAGTGCACTCTTCTGCTTTAGTCGTTCATTCACTTATTATTTCATTCATTGTTATACCTGCTTTTTTTTTTTTTCACGGCTTTTCATGGGAGTTTGGGAGCCTTCAGTATCCCTGCAAGGCCACAAAGCACCCTGAAGCTTTTCCTAGTCCAGCTTTTTTATTTTATTATAGAACTGTATTGGATTTTTACACAGGTATCTGTATATTTAAAAGCATGTATGTAAAAGATGTTTTGAATATATGATATCATTAAAAACACAGATCAAATGTTTAAAAAAATGCTTCATAAACATATAGATGCAAATATCGTCCACCATAGATCAATGCAGTGCTTTTTGCACTAACTACAGTTGCATTTTGATTAAAACAGTTATTATTTTCTGCTGCACATGCTGTCACTTGTGAAAACATCTTCCTTGATATGATACCTGATGAGTTCTGCTATTTATGGATTTTACTATTGAGTATTTCTCACTGGGAATTGTTGTGCGTCCTCACAAGATCCAGAGGTGCAATCTGTCAAGGACGGTGACATTTCAAAGGAATGAGCACAAACAACAGTCACTTAGTGATTTGTGTTTTGCAGATTATTTGTATTCATGTGAATGTGTTTGCTCCAGTGTGAGTAGGTGAATGGGTTTGTGAGCACATTCATGTCTGTGACTCTGTGAACATTATAAATGTGTGCATGTATGCATGCATGCAGATTTCCACAACACCCTGCAGCATCATTAAAGCATATGAAGTTCTATATAGTAATGATCATTTCTTACAGTCCTTTAGAGCAGACTGTTTATTGAGGCTCTTAATGCATACAAACTCAAACCAATTTAATAAAATGTTATATTCTCTCACGACATCCTCACATATATTCCAAGCAGAGCTCTGAGTTACAAATAGATACAACTTTCATGGACTCAAATTAAAAATCAACAAAGCTACAAAGACCATGAAAGGATGATTTCCATCCCTTAATCTGCAGCATTTGTGACTATTTAAGGTCATGCATATTTATAAAAGTGAAAGCCCCTGAAGTAATGAGAATGCCTTGCATTTATCTTGTTATTGTCGTTTTACAATGAATGCCAATCTGCTCACAAAGAGGGAATTGCACACGTATTCATGTTCCATTTACTTTCTTGCATTTCAATTGAATTTCAGCAGTAACAGAGAATTGATATAAAAGGAAAGTGTGATAGAATAAACAGCAGTTCAGTCGTGATTCAGTATAATCTCAACAGATTAGTAGAAATATCTATATCCATTTTTTATTTAGGGAAACCAGTAAAATAACATTTGAATATTCTGTTATCATAGCACTTAAAAGCATACTGACTCATACTTTTATAAAGGTTCCACTTGGAACCCTTTCCAAGAGTCCAAACTAGAACCCAACTTAAAGGGTTACACCTACAACCATCTGTGATAAGGTCCACCCAGAAACCCCTATGAGGGGTTCTAAAGGAGAATCCATGTATGATACAGTGGTTCCACCCAGAACCATCTCTCGAGGCTCTATCCAGAACCTTTCCACCTTCTAAGAGAGATAACAAGAATCCATCCAGGGGCTTTGTACCTTTTATATTCCAAGGGTCTTATCTTGGACTCACCTAGGGGGTTCTGAGGAGAACCCATTTATAAGAAGAAGAAGAAGAAGAAGAAGATATATTTTATTAATCCCGAGGGAAATTACATTGTTTTCACTCTGTTGTCATTTTTTCTACATACACACAGGCCCGAAATACACACGCACATGCACAAACAGGACCTATAGACATGCATCAGGGAGAGATGTCAGAGCGAGGGGGCTGCACACACATACATATAGTCAGGTGCGCCCCGAGCAGTTAGGGGTTCGGTGCCTTGCTCAAGTGCACCTCTCCAGCTACCAGTCCACGCTCTGTACTTTGGTCCGTGGGGGACTTGAACCGGCGACCCTTCGGTTCCCAAGCCAAGTCCTTACAGACTGAGCTACTACCGCCCCATAAAACTACCGACACCTGCAAGTGCAAGGCTCTGCAGCAGGAGCCACCCGAGCTCTCTTATATTATGATACAAAGAACCCTTCATGAAAGCTCCTCAAGGATTTTAGTGTTTCAAAGAATGCTTAACAAACTGTTTGTACAAAAAAGGGTTCTTCAGAAGCAAATGCTTCTGGATAAAACCTCAGCCCTTCAGGAAAAAAAACCCTTATGGTACCCAGCATAAAGGGTCATACCTAGAACCATCTGTGAAAGGGTCCACTCAGAACCCCCTATGAGACGTTCTAAAGGAGAACTCTTTCATGGTACAGTGGTTCCACCTAACCCACCCAGGGAGTTCTGCTAAAAAGGATTTTATGTAGAACCCAACCTTATAATCTAGTGGTTTTATCTAGAACTCACCCAGGGGTTCTGCCAAGCACCTTTTGTATATTTCAAGTTTTTTTTTTCCTAGAACCTACTCAGGGGATTCTGCTGAGAATCTTAATAATATCTAATAAATCTAATATTCCAAGGTTTTATCTAAAATCCACCCAGGGGGCTCTACCAAGAACCCTTTTATAATTTGGTACAAAAAAACCCTTGACAGAAGAGTTCTTCAAAGAATTTAAAAAGTCCTTGAAGAAATCTTTCTTCCAAAAAGGGTTCTTAATGGAACCCTTGGTCTTTCAAAGAAAACTTGATGAACACTTTCTTCAAAAAAGGGTTCTTCAGAGGCAGATGGTTCTGGTTAGAACCTCAGCCCTTCAGGAGGAACCCTTTTGAAACCCTCGTTTCTGAGAGTGTAGAGCACATAGATTTTAAAGAAGCTGCTGTTCTCATCTCGTTGTTTACCTTCTAGTTTGTCAAGCGGCCAGTTTTCCCCTCCTCTTCGAGTGATTGATCAAGAAACGTCTTTGACAGTTTGATGGGAGCGTGAGTGATGGGCATCCCTGACTGTATCCCACCTGTCAGGTCTGGATGAATTGTCCATCCCATCAAAGATCACCTTTGATCTCACTGGTGGAGATAGTGGAAAGGCACGAGGCAGAGGACTCGGGTGAAAAAGCATCACGTAATGTTACAATCGAGAAAAAAAAAGCTGTGACTCCTCCACCCTGCTTCCAGTCAATCTCACTCTGTGGAATTGCTCACTCTTCCGAGTCACTTCACATGTGGAGTTTCTGTGATATGGTTTAAAGGTCTTTTTACGAGATTCTCACATGATATGTTTATAATTGAACACCTTAACAAGACGCCCGTGACTGACTCGAGCTGTAATCAAACCACTTTGCTCTCACAGTAAACAACGTTTTGTGCAGATGTGTCAAATTCTAAATCAATCAAGAGTGAGCATGACCTTTTCAACCTTCAAGTGCTGATGCATAAATATAGAAGCAAACAGATTTAGTGTAATCTGTCATGGGATTTTGCAGTGTTTAAGTTGCCAGGCAGACTTAAACATGATTATCCCAAAGACAAATGTTTCTTCTCATCGTAGAGCCCCCTTTCACCCTCACCACTTGCTAACAACAAACATAGGGAGGAGGATGAGCCTGGGCGGCTGCATTACCACATACACAGATAGATAAGAGCTTCATGGCGCTGCTTGAAAGAGAGGCAGCGATGCATCCAGGTGGTATAGAGGTAAAACACTCCACCACCACTGCAGGGACCTCTGGGTTCAGTTCCAAGCTGTGCCTCCGTCTAAGACAATAGATCTGGTGAGAGGCCAGTGAGAGATCAGATCCCAGTTGCTGCGAGCATCTCACACTGGGCGGACTCTCACTCCCACTGGGTGGTTTCACTCTCCCAGTGTGAGTTTCTTCTGTGGCAGTGCAGGCCAGTGAACATTGTTAATGCAGGCATTGAGGAAATATTGAGCCAAAGTCTTGGAGGAAAAAGGAGAGCACCATGTCATCTGTGCTCCAGTAATCTGTTTACGTAACGCCACACAGGGTGAGAATCTGTGACTCATCGGCTTTTTACAGTTTTTATTGGCTAAATCAGCCAAATGGACCACTTTATGCTAGCCTTGCTAGCATATTCATGTGCTGCAATCTTGAGTGTCTTCGACTTTGTCATGCTATTATCGAACTGAGAGACAGACTACACCTGTTTGACCAGGCTGCTTGTCAGTCTTGGGCAGTATCTATTTTTTCATGCCTTCACAACTTACTGACATTTTACTGGGGTATATGACCTTTGTGTAAAATGTCTGTAAAAAGGCTCAACTTGGGGCGCCCCTGTGGCTCAGTTGGAGGAGTGTGTGCCCCATGTTCTGGGGCTGTTGGTCCTCTGCAGCGGCTGTCAGTTCAACTCCTGCCTGAGGCCCATTTGCTGGGTGTCGTCCCATCTCTCTCTGCCCCCTTTCTTGTCATATCTTCGGCTCTCTCTATCAAAATAAAGGCAAAAAGGCCAAAAATTAATCTTAAAAAAAAAAAGGCTCAACTCAACTGCACTCCACTGTGCTGTACTACACCCTTAACATGGATGGAGCTAATCATCATGGCAACCCTTTTCTCGTAGTTTGGAAACCACACACACACGCAACACACACAACACACACACACACACACACACACACACACACACACACAGGAGCTCTGCTTCAGGTCTTGAGAAGCTGCAGATTTTATTTGCTGACCAACTCAAACCAACAAAATTCCTGCAATCTGCTTATCGGTATGTTTGTGGGCATGTTAACATCAATTTAGCACCTTAGCATGCTAAAATCTGCGATTTTGTAGATCTGATGCATCTAAGCAAACCTTACTTGTGCCAAGTGTGATTAAACCAGTTGAATAACATTAATACAAGGAGTTTTTGACTGGTTATGAAAAGTCTCAATTTATTGCTGATGCCTCTATATGACCTACATAAGCACAGGAGACCATCCACGAGAAGACTGCCAGTTTCTATATATTTGTTTTTAATGACTGCAACTGGATCAGATTCCCCTTGAAATAAGATGAAGTGAATTTGTGTTTGAGGAACCTGTGGTAGAGTACTGAGGCTGTGAAGAGTCCTCTGCAGCGGCCGTGGGTTCAACTCCAGCCCGCAGCCCTTTGCTGCATGTCGTCCCTCCACTCTCTCTCTCACATTCATGTCCTCACTTCAGCTGTCCTATCTCACTAAAGGCATGAAAAGGTCCAAAAATAATTTTTAAAAAGAAGCAGGAGATATTTTATTTAGTTCTTGTTATTTAGTTATATTTTGTGGTTACTGGGGTGAAAACACACCAGATTTTGTCCACAGTGGCTTCTAAAATCAACAAAATATGAAAATTTCTTGTTGTAGCTTTAATCAAGAACTTGCTATTTTTCTGCTGCCTAAACTTTCTATTTTTTCCTCCAGTCATAAGAATCTATGAATAGGAAATTTGTTATTTCTGCACTTGTGTTTTGAGATGTATAACATTTCCGTAATGGTTTGGGCAGCGACTGAAAGAAATTAACAGCGTATACAAGTGGCCAAAATCAGTTCCCTTCAGAGAGTATCTGGACTGACACAGTGAAGAAGGGCTGCCCCTCACTATTTAAAGGAACCTGTTAAGTTGGTTTGGGCATCTGTTTAGGATACTTTATGCTGTCCAGTTGGAGGGACACTCCAGACAGGTCAGACTACAGCACTGTCCCATCTGGTCTGGGTCTAGTCCCAGAAGGACGTCTTGCTTGCCTTATCTTGTTTAGACGTCTGACACCACGATTGAGACATGAATAAGCAGCGGAAATGGATTGATGGGTGGATTGTGTGTAACACAGCTGCTAGCATGGCTGTAAATCTTAAGTCTTGTCCCTGAGAAGGAGCTGCATCCCCGAACTGTAAGGTTTAGTTGATTTTTGTTGATGTTTTACGAGCTTTTCCTTGTCCTCATAGAGAGCTCAGGCTGAGTGTACAGCCCTTTGAGACAGAGGGACTCGTGCAGCCACAGTCTCTGAAGGTGTGCTGAATGATGAATCCCACTTTATCGTAAATTAGAGGGGCGTGACATGAGCGTTTGTTATTAGCATAGGTAACGCCCCCTAAACACTATATAAGAACAGGTGCTGTGCTGTGTGCAAACTCCGAGATGCCACCAAAAAGGCTGTAAGAAGAACCTCAGCAGCAGTGAGAGGAACATATTGTGATGATGTAAATGAAGTGTCAGCAGAGAGACAGACAGGAACTAAAGGAGTGAGAGAAGGAGTTAAAAGTAAGACTTAGAGTTAAACCCCTTAATTAATTAATTTTAAGTGTGTTCTTGTGTTTTAGTCTCGTCTGTAGAACATAATATGGTTCTTTGTAGAATTCTCAGAAGGCAAGAGGTGGATTTTTAGATCCCGGTTGGTGGGTTCTGATGAAATCCTTGGAATATAAATGGCTTCTCAAAAGAACTACCTGGGTGGATCCTTGTTGGCACCCTTAAAAGGTGAAAAGGTCCTGGATAAAACCCCCAGAGAGTGTTCTGGGTGGAACCTTTCACAGATGTTTCTAGGAAAATAATAATAATAATAATAATTTGTTTGTTTCTAGGTAGCATCCTCTGAAAGGATTCCAGGTGGAATCTTTATACCAAGAACCAAAAGGAGTTCTCCTATGGGGACAAGCCAAAGAACAAAAGAAAATGAAAGGAGAAATAAAGTGTAAGAGAAAAGCAAAACTAAGAAAACATTGGTGAATCCCAGACATCAGTGGGCACAAAGAAAATGAGAACAGACTGTGGATATGTGGAACAAAAATAAGAAAAAAAATATTCATAAATGGCTTCTTCCTGCATGAGGCCCACTGAATGTGATTCATGGACAATACAAATAAACTTGACTCTGCTGTTATCAGAGAATAATCCCTGCTCCGTGGATTGCTTTCGGCCTACACAGCCGTCTAAATATCATATGAAAACACATTTATGTGCATTAAACGGTTATACAGAGACCAAATGTGACATTTGCCTTGAAAACCATTCGTCACTGTCATTGCACATCACAATCACAATGTGATACACATACATAAACATAGGACTGTTTTGTGCCAAATTCAAGCAATTTGATCATTTGTGACTGTTTTTTCATTATAGGTAATCTATAGTCATTATAGTTAACCACAGCTATCATTTGTCATAATCTTCTCATCGCCATTCCTGGATCCATTTCATGGTCAGAGATCAGGCTATGAGCTGCAGTAAGAGGCGTATACATAACATTAGATGTGACTTGATCTTAGATGGGGTCTCTGCGGCCTGTATTTAATCTGTTTGGTGGTTTAAATGCTCTTAACTCTTGTAACAAATAACCCTGATATCCTGCTGATATTAATATGCTTTGATGCGATTAAAGCATATTAATATCACTTTCATTCTCAAACATCTTTAGATTCAGCCTGTGGTGTTCAGCACGCTGAAATCTCCCTTCTTGTTGTGCATTAGTGATTTTCTTTTTTGTTTTCCCAGAATGCCTTTCAATGGCTTACAGTACACTCGATTCACCTGGACCTGCTGTATCCAGCTGGGTTTTATGTGTACGTAGGAGGAGAAAGCAATATTCATGATTGATGACTTTCCAGGTCTCCGGAAAAAAAAAAAAAACTAAAGCTGAAAAAGCACACATGTCTTGTGGGTACATTACATTAGAGGCTACTGAGACTGCTGCTGATGGAAAAAAAAATAGAACTGTATCTCTTTTTCCTCTTCAATGGATCGCTCTATAGGCTACATGATTGCTCGATTGCTGAGCGTCAGTGAAAATGGTGATTATAAATAAAAGCCCTGCTCTTTGATTTTCACAGGGCTGACACCAAACCTGAGAGAAATTTGAGCTCATTTAATTTTTCACAGTGTTAACCCTTTGTTGCACAACATGAATCTGAAAACACCCGAGTGAGATTTTAGATTTTTTATGTATTTTTGCGACAAATTAATTTCATCATTCAGTATTCCAGATATTTGGTCAGCACTAATCCTATTTTTCATTTTTCTGTCTGTTTTGATTAAAAATGATTTTTGTTCCAGGTATTCATTGAAGTCTGTGTAAAGGAAAAAAGGGGGTTATTCTTCTGAAAATACTTGACTCTTGGATGCATGCGATGTGGATGTGAAAAAATTCTGAATCTATTCATAAATGTCAAAAATCGATTTTCTCAATAATAATTAAGATGTTGACAGTGAGCTGCAAGAGAAATGCAGCCCCCATGTAGTGTTTAGCGTGCACATGCTCGAGTAATCAGCAGTCAACAGAGAGATGTGCTTCATCCTCTCAAAATGCAGCAGTTGCAATTATGTTGTGATTTAGAGTCTAAATAATTGTGTTGCGAGATGAGTGTGAAGTACATTGTGAATACTTTTTACCATCATCCAGAGATGCTCAGCGCTGTGGAGAAAGGTCTGTCTCCACACAGGCGGAGCAAAGCCCAGGATGCAGTGACGGTGCTTTTGCAAAATAGTGTCGAGGGGGAACTTGTTTTACTGGAACATTTGCACGTCAGGAGGTGAACTCTGGCATTAAAGTAACTACATCACTGCAAAGAAAGAAGATAATGTAGATAATGGACACTGAGATACTGCTTGAAACAAGCAACCATTGGTAGACTCACACCTGCAGTAGTGAGTCAGACTACCCAGAGACTAACATTTAGACATTAACTGAGCACAGCAGCGATCAGCTGTAACAAACAAGCACGGAGCGACACACACTGCGGCATTAAACAACTTCAACCAACTCTGTGATGAAGAAAATCTCTCTCTGCTCAGTCTGTTTCACCTCAAAAACTCCGTGGACAGAGTATGATGCTTTCAAATTGATTAATTCTTTAATTTATGAAGTTATCTTTTAAAATAAAGAGGCTGCGGACCATTTAAATGCCACTTAGGTTTGTACTTCAAGGGAACTGGAGCAAGAGACTAAAAATTGTGCCCTTTTTCTATTCAGTCAATCAAGAAAATATTCTAAATCAAATTGGACAAAAGAATCCCCACCTTTAAATCTAAAATGTGCATCATGGTTACTTCTAAACTAAGCTACCTCTTGAGTTTTGGTGACAATATCTGAGCGTGAGCAGCTGCAGATGGATACAATCCGACCGGCACACCCTGGCTTAAAAGCTTAAAATCTTGATGCATCCAGATGCTTAAGAAACTCTGACGGCTTTTAAAAGTCCTCCTCCCTCCCTCTAAAGTTTTTCACCTTAGGAGCTCTTTCAAGGGCTAATATGCTTTATGAATAATTTTTTACCAGGACCTACTCTTAACTTTTAAAACAATTCAAAGAATTTTCTTAGAATTTCATCACTACGAGCAACTCTTTGTATTTGGAACTTTTAATAATACAAAAACTATTTTTGTTCATAAAGTAAAAAAGGAAAAAGTGAAAGTAAAGATTTGTTGAAAATGAAGAAATAAATTCAGTTCAAAAGATATAACAAAGAAACACTTTTTTTGACCCATGTTGTGTATTAGAAGGAGTTGGAATAGCTTGTGCAGTAAAGGGTTAAACATATAGCTTCCTTTTTCATGTATCTGCTTGACGTAATGCCTTCTAAATTTGGACCTTAGAAGAAAAACATTATGAAACTTACTGGACCCACAAAAGTACAGTATATCACAAAAAGCTGCATTGAAGAGGAGCTCAGCAGGTTTTTTCCTATAAGGTCTGTTAAAGCTACACATTGCAATTATCCATGCAGCTGCTGGCTGCTCGTAGACCTATGTCCAGCACATCTGTCACCGTCAGCTAATGTGTTTACCAAGCGCGCAGCTCGGTCTCCACCGGCTCCCAGTGCAATGAGGCCACAGCGAGGGCTCGACCTCCATCATCCCTCCTCAGCTTCACCCTGTCCTTTCTTTAGTCGGGTGCTTCTGACCAGCAAGAAGGTGACTTGTGCTAATGAATTAACTGTCCAATTATAGATACCGCAGTCGCACAGACATCCCCTTTCACTTTCATTTACCTGGATTCTTCTGTTTACCTTATTCAGTGTCTCCAGATAACAGGAGCAGACTGCAGCAAGCTTGGGCAATCTGGCTGTTATTAAGGAAAACGATACAGAAATAAACACGCTCTCGGATGTAAATGACTCATTTTCTCAGGTGTTAGACACAATATGATTACAACGATCATCAACTTTGTTATCAAGGATGTCGGGGAACACGACGAATAGTAAATATTGAATCAAATAATAATATGATAGTAAATATAATAGTAACTATGTGCAACTATAAGCTGAAACATGAATATTAGGGCTGCAAGATATGGTATCATTATTTGAAAGATATTGTGATTGCGATATAATTGACGATTACTGAGAATTATCATTTTTTTAGTCAATTAAATTTGATTAACTGTGCAGCCCTAATGTATATTTAAATTTGTATTGTTTAATTCAGTGGTCTTCAACATTTATCAGACAGTGACCCCTTAGCTGTTAGTGGGAGGAAGCAGGTACCTCTTATTACATTGAATATTTTAGGGTCTTTGCTCGTTTATGCTCACCTGTGGCTGCTAAGTCAACAGCATGGCTAATGTTAGGTGCGTTAGGGCAGGTTGCGTCAGAATCTCTTGCTCGTGATGTGACAAAATACGACAAAACATCTGAATAGTTTGATTTGACATTGAATTTAATGGTTTAGAACTGAATTCCAATAAACCGACAGTGAATGTAATGGGCTATTTGTAATTTTATTTGCTCTGTAACTGCATTTGATCGTCACTGAAAATTCAACAACTCCCCATATACTTTTACATTCATTTTTTAAGTACAATCTTGCAATTCCATTTCAAGTCACAGAGACACACATCCGGTCTTTGAGGAGGAGAAATCAAACGCAGATTCGCAGAGCTCCTTTTCAGCCAATCAGCACCCACGTTTTTGACCATTTCCTTCCGTCTTCATTGATCCATGCACTAGCAGGGACTGATACACGCTGAAGAACACGACGATTCAAGAACAAAATCAAAGTAAAACTGTAATTTTACACAATGCTCCAATGTTATGCTGAAGTCTTATACAGACTCGGTACGCAATATGTAACACTTGAGTCCATATTTGAGTGTAACCATGTGATGAAGCAGAAAAAAATACATGGCTTTTCAGGTTGCACAGGTCACGTTAAATTTTCTAAACTATACATCATTTGAATTGCGGACCATTTGCAGCAGCATCACGCATGGAAGAAGAAGCCCCTACCAGAAATAACCCAGTATTCAATGGCAATATAATATATTTTTCTGGATTCATATTTGAGAATCAAAGTTTTGCAAAATTTATACTAGATATTCTAATTTTTTAAAGACATCTTGGTGATAATTGTGAGTGACAAGTGATTTTTTTTTTCCAGACACCCCTCAAAATTTTGCTGCTGAGGATTTCTGGGGGGCTCATGTGTCAGTCAAGAGGTCTCAGACCCCCTGAGACCCCCCTTAATTTCACACCACGGTTACGGTATGTAACAAGAAGGAGTTCTGTGAGTCTGCTCGTCCTCAACGGCCAGATGTGTGTCTCATTAAACTGATATTGAAATGCGGAAACTGAATTTGAATCGCAAGAACTGATATATATGAGATATATACAGTATGTCTCTGCATCTGTATTTGGACAGAAGACAAGACGTGGGCGTGGCTTATTTTGGAAGTCATGTTAAATTGGGCAAATGTCTTATTTCTAACTTATTGGCAATGAAACTGTCGTGTCTACAAAGCATCAAAATAATTTAATATTGACTAATGTTAAATACAAAATATATTTCCACATCCTCACACAGTAATTTTCATTTCTTTCTCATTTTATTTCTGACTAAACTAAGTTTAATGAACTGTCTGAAGCTCACCACCACCTACCCTTTAACTGAGGGAGATTGAAAAATCAGATGTACATAGAAATACCCATCACTTTAAAGGAAAAATCTTGGCGCATTGAATGAGTGACAGATCAAGGGAGATGCAACCTTTTTTAACTACGCCATGACTTTTTCCAGATAATAATGAGCACTATTCAGATAGAATAAATATCTGTTTCCATTGAATTATTTGTGCTTTCCTGGATAATGTAGTCCGATCCCTAGGAGAGAGTTGAATTTGCAGTGAGGATCAAATACAGTTTCAGAGCAAATGAATTCAATTTCATTGAGAGAAAACAGTCGTTACCGTACCTAAAAAGGAGCTCTGTGAATCTGTTGAAACAAATTGAAATTATGTGATTCACATTCACTTTCTTGTGACGCACATTTCCTTTCATAACACCTGATGTATAGTAAGTTTCTTTACGGTGAAACATTAAATGTTGATGTTTGTGCTTTATTTTTACCTACAGCTGTTGTGCCTGTATCTATTGAGGCTGCTGAATTTTCTTTTATTCTCCGCTCTGACAGTTAAGAAGGCGTCCTGGCTTTATTTCACACCGTAGCAGAGTGTGCCTCATATTTGTCTCAATAACTCCTTTTAAGTACCTGCTGCTATGTGTTGTTTTCCCCTCATTATAGGCAAATTACTGTTCTTTCTTTGTGTACTAAGAAATAGTGAACCTAATGTAGATCAGTAAACAGCCCGGGGCCCCTACCCACTTGAGCCTGAGTCTGTCGTCCTGTCAATCACATATAATTGGATCAGCAACAGGAAGACATGGACAATTCATGAATCATTCCAGGGGAAAAAAGCTAAATCAAATGGACACAGACACACACAGTCTCCTGCATACAGGCATGTCCATATGCACAACAAAAACACAAGAGGACGTTGTGCTTTTTGAATATACTGTAGCGTACAAACACTGAATATACTCTATGTGAGGAGGGAAATAGCTCTTCATGGTTCTCAAAGCGTAATAAAATCTTCAATAAAAGACCACTGTCCACACTGAGAGCACATAAAAGTCTCTAATTGTTCCTCACAAGCAGGAAAAAATATCGGTGCATTTTAGGAACCAATAAAAGCACAGGCTTTTTATGCACCAACACTTTCGTGTCTTTAAATTTGGTCCACTCATAATGCTCATTAAAAGGTGTATCAGTGTGCCAAACATCTGGACTAAATTCTGAGTGAAGACTTGTGCTAAATCTTGAGATATAAACAGGTCATTCTACTGAGTCAGTGCCATTTGCATGTTGTAAATTTTTTGTTGAAAAAGAAAAATGTTTAATCTGCTCTCTGCAACTTGACACGCCGTCCTTCAAAACTAGACTCGGCGCCTATTTGAAGCAGAGCAGAGCAGAGAGACACTTCTGGAACACGTCAGATGGCAGTGATCAGCTGCGGTTGATGTGGCGCCATGATGCAGCCTCGCCTGGTGGAACAGGACTTAACATTGATACTGACATACTTACAATATCAGATTTACCAAATTCACTTATGGTCTTCCCAAGACCTCCTGGAGTCCATTGGAGTCCAGTGATCGTACTTTACCTAAATTTGTGCGGGAAGTGTCAGGGTAACAGGACTGAGTGAAAACCAAACATGTATTTTAACCAAAATATTATGAATTTCCTATGAGAAAAAAATTGAAATAGAGTTACACAATAATAAAAAAAAATAGAGATTCCTGAAGAATTCTAATCATTATATTTCATGGTGAAATGTAGTGTTTGAGTGGGGACGCGCTAAAATTCTATTCTTTCAGTGTTCAAGGTAGTTTTTCTTAAGGTTTAATATGATGTATCTTCAAATTGCAATCAGAACAAAGTGCAGGACACTTTGCTTGATAATACAATGAATTATACCAATTCTTTTCATACATATTTATTAAGGCTGGAACGATACTTATCTCCTGATTTGATACTATCACGGTGTCGATGGGGCAGTTCGATATTATCATTTATTGTGATTTTATTTGCTTTATCAGCTCTAGACCATTGGAATAAATTGAATCATACAGTTTTAGAGACTGTATATATTATGATTGATATGCCTAAAAACATTGCACATCACCTGTCAGTCAATTTTATTTCAGAAGCATCATGCTTATACTGCATATACAGGTAGTAAATAAAATACTTATTGAAGTTAACTGCTACATTTAGCTGTTCCTGCTCAGCATGCTCGTGCTATAAGAATATAACAATAAATATGATAGATGACATTTTGGCCCAAATTGAATAGAACAGCAGACTGAGTGAAGTCAGCAGCTTTTGGTTTGTTTCCACAGATCAGAGGAAATATATGCATCAAAGTCTGAGCGCACGTGTTGTTTTATGTCGAGCATGTGAAGTGAAATGGATCAATTTGTTATGATAATATAACCACAAAATGCTAATTACCCTTAGCATGTCAATGGGAATTCCCATTAGGTGTTAGCATTGAGCTAATGAACTAAGTGCTTCGATCCAGCAATCCAAAAAAATATTACATTATATATGCATTATATTATCTAAATGCAGTTTTTTGTGCAGTTGGTGGCAAATCAGCACACTGACACACATTCAGGGTTCTAAATCCGAACGAATTTCTGACAACTGCAAAACGCATTTTGGGACTGCTTCTGCAAGACACACTCGCAGGGGAGATGAGTGACAAGTGTAGCGTGATACGTCATGTAAAGCTGCACTTTTTTATTTCATTTTTAAAGTGAATTAAAGGAGGGAAGTTATTTGACAGCACGGCACAAACAAGATTTAAAATCAACCGAGTAGTGGCACTTGAACAAGGGAGAATTACACCCCTCTGGTAGCTCGTCAGACATCTTCACAGCCCCGGCATATGTAAATCCCGGGAAGTGAAGCGGTGTCTGTCATAGGTGTCAAAACACTATTCTGTAGAGAGTTCATTCAGCGCAGGATTTGATAAACACACCTTGTCCCAGCACTTTGTTATTGTCATCTACTGTAAATACACTGAGACATGTCAAATGGAATAGGCTCGTATTCATCATTCAGCTGTAACAAGTCCATCAGCTGCATCTTACAAAATAAATTCAGCTTTGTAAGAGAACGTTGCATCAGCAGATACGGGGCTGTGTTGTTTTTCTAGCCTTCAAAACACAATTGTGGCGTCTCGAGGCATTATAATGCTTTAAGGATGCTGTAAAACAGAGCCAGATGCTAACCTGTTTTTAGGCACACCCAGAACCATATATCTTCCTGAACCACATCAAGGAGGCATATTCCACCCGTAGCTTTCATTCCTCTAGGTCTATTTTTAAGTGAAGAGTTTCCATGGTAACCCGAGGTGCAGGTATTGCTTGTTGAAAGTGGTTTTTGAGGTCTAGCCACGGAGTTGGAATTGAATAAAGTAAGAAAGAACCAAAAACAACAACCTTACCTCCAATCTTTTCTTTTGAGCCGCATAGACGATGGGGACATGAAAGAGGAGCGTTTGAACCGGTGATCTGTAGGAGACAGGTGGTGAAGGGGAGGTGAGGATACCAAATCTGTTGCGGCTGGATAGATGCGGTGAGATTTGGCAGCCTTTTGTAATTTGCAGAAAGCTTTGTCTCAATTCCACTGTTTACCTTCAGGGCATTTTTTTTCCAGAGCTGGCTCAAATGTTCATTATGGGGTACACAGACAACGCCATGCTCTTAATTTGAAGGGCATTGCAAATTGGCTCAGACATGTGGCAAAAATTCTCAAGTATGTTTTTTGTTAAAGGCAGAAGCAGGGAAAATAAAACATTGGTATTCAACCATTGAAGTTCAGGAGTGCAGTGCAGTCAGCCGTTCTTCTCCAAAGCCTTCAGGATGAAAGAAATTATGATGTAGCTGTCAGACAGCATTTCTTTACACTGTAAAAAAATCATAAAGGAATAAGTTAAAGCTACTACACAGTGTTTCTAACTGGTTATGTAACCATCTCAATTTATTACTGATGTCTCTTTATGATCCATCTGAGCGAACAAGACCATCAGTGAGAGGACTGACTATTCTTAATGTCTGCCACCGGGTTGGATTCTCCATGAAATTAGATTTAACGAGTCTGTGTTTCCATTTTCCCCGCAAAAGTCACGGTGAGTAGCATGTTAGCCAGTTAAAATTAAGAAAAAGGGATTTTTTTTTAAACATAATTTATTTGTGACGTTGCATTTTGTAGAGCTGCAACAATCAATTAATTATGTAATGACTTGCCAAATATCTTGATAATCAATTAATCGGTTTGAAAAAACCATGATACTAATTTCGTTAGCTTGTTGAATTCCCATTATGTTTTAGCATTGAGCTAACAAAGTAAGCACTAGTTACTTATGTTAAGAAAAGTACTTACATAAAGATGATAAAAGGACACAAAGAAGATTAATCAGATGATGGTATTTTTTTTATGAAAAATTAGATTTAAAAAAAATCAATATATCTTCTTGCTTGAAGTATCTAAGTATATTATAATATATTGAATAGCAACCCCTTTATCATGATAATATCACCAGATTCCTGCAATTACACAGTCCTAGACTCTAATATAATTTAAAATAAGTCATGGTTGCTTGTTTTCACAGTAATGAAAACACTGTGAACCATGATAAAGGTTACTGTTATCAACCAGTTAATGCTGGAACAAAGTCGCTCCATCAGAAGCAGCTGCAGCTGAACTGAAACCGAGAAAATGTAAAAGCAAATTTCAATTTGTTTGTAACCATCATTATTCAGTGTGACTGAAGAGTTGTTGATTCAACTTATTGAACATGTTTATTTGGGTGCAACTGAATTAATATCAAGAACTAGAAAAGTTTGTTTTGAATCATAACAAATCATCTTAACTTGTCTTTTAAAGTTCAGTCAACTTAAAATTTTAAGGCAGCCTATTAAAACAGATAGTTTTTTGTTTGTTTGTTTGTTTGTTTTACAGTGTACCTCTGTGATTGAGAAAAGACAACTGCATTGATTATATTGATTGCCCGCAGCAACAATGACAGACTGAAATTAATAGTTGTGGGAATTATTCAATAATCAAATGAAAAGCTGCTTCATCATCTCAACTCCATCATTTAGACAGACTGCAGGTATCCTTCACTGATAATATGTGGAAAAATCCTCCCAAAATCAAACAGCAAAATATACAATTTGCAGTATTTTCTTCAAATCAGCAACACTGTATCATAGCAGCTGGAATTTTTTGATTAAAAAAAGTTTGATAAAACAGCATTATAATGATACTGTGCTGCAGCAGATGTAAAGAATAATGTTTGTTTGGTGAAGACCCAGAGGAATGTCACATAATTATGATGATAAATTTGCAATATGCATATTATGCAGCCTTAATTCTTGACATATTCCTTTTTTTAATGCCAATTGCTGTCACCTTTAAGTGTGACATGAAAAATCTAACGTGAGCCAGCTGTAATGGTCTCCTTATCTTCCTGTGTGAACAAGGGACAAACAAAATAAAACAACAACAACACAACCACCTGCGCATCCACTGTCAATGTCACATCTCTTCTGGAGTCTATCCAGCCCTTTTTGCACCTTCAACAATAACTTGGTACCCATAGTTGTCCTTGTGTGTTACCAACAGCTTCTTCCTAAATATGAGATGCCAAACTTCTTAAATCAAATGACAGGAAAATGATGTGCACGGCTGACACCTCTCTAGTTGAAATCCCTTGAAATACTCGGTGTGTGATGTTTGCAGGCAAGTTGCTGGGGACACAGTGATAATTTCACAAGTAGATGTTGTCATTTTCTCTTCAGTAAAACACATTTGACAGGCACCAACAACTCCGGCAATCCACCACAGCAACCCACATGAGTTATGTAGCGAATGTCAAATGTTATATTCTGATTAACATATTCATGAGATCAAATCTAACGTGTTAATGTTTTACAATGCCACCGAAGGTTTAATTTCTAACAGAGCATTTCCTGTTTAAATTAATAAACACATTATTGCTCTTATGTTTGACACTTAAGCAATACTGTAACCTCTAATTCTACTATGAAACTGCACTGTGGCTGTGAAAATGTCAACCTGCTGTTATTTATATGAGTTACATAGGGTTAGGTATCTATGGGAAAAGAAAAAACACTTAGAACAACACTTTAGACAACAGTAGCTTCTGCTGAAACTGTGTTTCAGGGTGCATTTATCCTACTCAACCTCAATCGGAGGATAAATTCTAACCTTTACTTGTAGCTTTCAAACACTAAAATGGCTTTTACTCAAGTGCTGCCTCGTTGTGACACATTGTTGTGGGATTGGAAGTGACCTGTTAACATTGTTTGTGGAACATCAACACAACCTGGGGAAGAAAAAGCCTCCCTCAGCAAAACAACAACAAGCAGAAAGGCTGGCTTTGACACAGACGCTGGCATTTACAAATCATGAATAACTTTTTATAACCTACAGTCAGACTGTCAAAGAAATGTGGTCATGTGCTGAAACACAAAGGCTGTCTGGCTTCATCACGCCTGATTATTCAAAGAAGATGAACATGTCTTTAAAATATTATTATTAGTATTTGCAATTTCACAAACAAGGCCAGGTAATTGTATGAAATGGTGTAAAATAAGGAGGTAATGATAACAAAAACTCAAGGTACAATAATATCAAAATAAATAGAAATATTTATCTCTATTAAAAAACAAAGAAAAATGATGACTTGAAGAAATGTTCTTCATTAAACAATCATTCTGATGCATAAAGTATTTTCATTTAATGTTTTTCCTTTTAACTTAACATGATTCTGCTTTCCTTCTTTAATATAATAAAATAAAGTAAAAGTAGCCAGCTGTGATCTGAGCATGTGCAAAGAATTGAAACTGTCTTTAGCGATGAATATTTGAATTAAGTAATATTACACAAGAGGGTGTAATGCCTTTATAGGCACACATCACTGAAGTGCTCGTAATGATGTTAAAGCAAAATCTCTTGTGTGGTGTTTCAATTTATTCCATCAACATAAAAGATATAATCAATATGTATTTGTATTGTGGGGCAATTCATTCTCAAAATTAGACACTTTTTGCTAGTGCTATCTCCGTTTCCCTGGAAACACATGTGTCTGTCTAATTCAATTGAACACTGAATATAATCAGTTACGTCATTAAAATGAAACCTAGTTTACTACTCCAGCAAGTAGACGGGCCCTCAGGAACGACCAGCGACAGAGGTGATTTCCAGTCCCTGTTGAGTCAGACAGCCAGCTTGAGCGAACGTTAATGCCAAAATCAAAATGTATTGAAAAAAGATGGAAATATTCTCCGTATTTGTTCATTCAAAAACATTTTCACTGTGGTCACAAAACTGTTTGCTGTCCTGCTTGTTGCACAGAAGAGAGGTTGCACCTGTATTTAAGAGGCGGTCTGCAGGAATCTAACAGCACCATAAATCATACTCATTAAAGACAATTCATTTCCTTCTTCTAAAGACAGAAATATCCAAACAGGAGGTCATACTCTGTATAGGCTCGCTGTAGTTTTTGATTTATTTTCATTTTTAAAAATGTTGCAGAAGCATCCCTCCTCTGGGCGGAGAAATATTTTAGGTGATGAGCACAGTGACCTGTCATTCTGATTTGAGCACATTTAATATGTCTATAAAAGTCTGTTTTAGAAAATAAAATAAAATTATTACTAACCATGTCATATCATGGTATATATTGTCACAGTTCAGTACGGTGTCAAGACATTTTTTTATTGCGATATCACAATATTCAAAATATTGTTATTCCTAGTATAAAATATAATAAATGGCTAATTGTAAAACTACAACATGAAATGATAAAACCTGTTGTATAACTGCCAGGGGAAAAAACACTGAGAATATGCCCCTGTGATTCTTAAAATACACCCTGACTATACTGACCCATGAGAATTACCATCTTTGGCTACAGTTAGCAGAATGCTAAACTATAGCAACACACAGTAGCCGTTTGTCGCCTGCTTTCATGTTAAATTCACCCACACAACATAACCACCACACTTATATTACAGGAAAATTAATTAAGGAGAAGAACTGTGAGCTCTGAATCAAACTTTGCAAAGTTCTCTCCATTTCTGATGTGCTCAAACCAAAATTGAAACATTTTTTATTGCATTTTTTTTTTTGTCAGATTTTCTGGTAGATTATCTCTTTGCTAATCCTGTCCTCCTTTTCTCTGTTGCTTTGCGCTGGAATAGTCACTTTTCCTGCAGGATTTTCCGCCATTGGTTCAGGCTCTCCACCGAAGGGACGTTCACACGCGGCTGCACTAGTAGAACAGCCATAGGAACGCCCTGTCTCTGCAATGACCTGTGATTGATCAGAGTCTCCCATCACTAGCTAATTTCCTAAAGCCTGAAAACAAAGCCAAGAGGAGGTGCAGATGTCTATTTTTCTCTCAGACCACTTGAATTACATTATGCTGAAAGGTTATTATCGAATTATTGCTCAGTGATGCCAAAATGCCGCCTACCCCAGCTTTAATACACTTCTTTAAAAGGCCCTTTATCATAATGTTCAGTAATGAGGACTGGTTCAAAACAGACAACAGACAGCTACAGGTTTGGACGTGAGTAGGAGAAAATATGGAGGAAAATTAGGCAGGGTAACTTCCAAAAGCTCCACTGGTCTGTGTAGTCACTTGACTGTAATGCAGGCCGACACGGATGAGACATAAGCAGTTCAGCTCTTCAACAATACATTCATGTTGGAGGCTGTAATGGTCCAGAAATAGAAAAAATCACTGTAGTTGTAGCTATTACAGATCTAAAAGCCTGTCAGGATCTTTTTATGATAATGTGTAAGTGGCCCTCACGTATTTGTCCCGCAGACATTTTGGTTACTGATCTAGTGAGCTGTAATAGCAGCCTTTACACAGACTGAAATGAAACCCTACAGAGCGTTATTCAACATGAGGTTTATTTTAACTGTACACACTGCAGCTTCATATCATGGGTTTCTTTAGCATCCTATGTAGAGCAAAGAAATTTTCATTAAAGATTTTACAGAGAAACACTGTTATTTTACAGATTTTTTTCCTAAATTATTATGATTAAACACCTTTAATAAAGTTACAGCATTTTTTGCACTTTACTTAAATTAGGATACTTTTATTTTATGGTTCTTGTTTGCTTTGTTTGCTCCCAGTCATTTGACCATTTTTTTTCATTACAGTCAAACCTCTAAAATGAAGTGATAGTCTTAATAGGTTTACAGGGAAACACAATTATTTTAAAGATTTTCACAAATTATTACAATCAAACACCTTCAGTGAAATGATAGCACTCATAGTTTTACAGAAAAACACTGTTATTTTACAGAAATTTACTGTAAATGTATTGTTTTTGCTTGAGGATACTTTAATTTTACGTTTTTTGTTTTGCAGCCATTGCTGTCAGTCATTTGACTGTATTTGCATGATTTTTTTATTCAGTAAAACACCTTCAATAAGGTGATGGCTCTAATAGTCTGTAAAATATAAGCTTTACACAACTGTACACATTGCAGCTTTATTTGGTGTCTTTCTTTAGCGTCCTATTTAGAGCATCTTTGCAGGCTGCCAACGCTTTCTGAGAGGATACTGTATATACTGTAGATCAGCTTCTCCAGAAATCTAGTGTACCTTGGCTTTTCACTCTGTTATATTTAGTCAAAGAGCATTATGAGTCATGGCCATTGTTTAGCTTTGCTGTGCCTCTTGTGTTGCTAATCCGGCCAGTTGCTAAATCTCCGCAGCGATTGTCCTGCTGCAGTGAGTCAGTCAGTTTCCAGGTATAGATTTATAATGTTTTGTTCTGCTCATGGTAATCTTATCTTCTCCTCTTTTTCTTCTTCTGTTTTTTTTCTCTTTTCCATGCTTGTCTCCTCCACTCCCCACCAGCCCCACAAAGGAAGGGAGTATTAATCAAAAGAACTGTGTCTACCCATTCCCTCCTAATAAGTAGAGAGTGAATGCATGGCTGCCTCCATCACAAATAGCAATGAGACCTTAGACTCCATTACCACGGGTTTGTTAATTCATGAAGTGGGTTTCTTCTTGGCCCCTCCCCTGTGAGGTCTCTGCTTTCACATGCCCTCTTTTCTTATTCTCCTTGATTCCTGGTGTATTTTGCACCCTCACACTTTCACTCCTCTCATTTCATTGTCATATTTAAGGCCGAAGAACATCATTTCATTTGGAAGTGCTTCCAGCCCAAATCATGTCCCGCTCCATAATTCAGCAGAGTACAAGGTACAAGTTATTTCTGGATACGCGGGAATAACAGAGAAGCAATCATGACACTTTGAGAGCCTTCTACCTGCTAATGGACTTACCTAAATGGCATGAAGAGGAAGACTAACATCATTCAGCAACATTTAGTCTTTAAATGTTTTTGTCAGTGCTTTTATCTGAAGAAACAAGGCTTGCCTAAAAGTGCTTACTGTATTCTCTTTTGCAGTCGGTACACTGTTCCTGAACTTAAAGGTAGAATCAGTAGGATTTGTCTGAGCTGTTCGTAAATGCACCACAAAGATGTGAGGATGTTTTGCGTTGGTAAAGCAAAATATTGAGATGCAGATGCAGACAGCACCACACACTCCTAGTCAGTCATAAGTGATGATTGAAGAGGATGGAAAATGTTGCATATTATACCTTTAAAATAGCTGGTTTGTCTGTTTCCAGATGAGAAAATACTTCCTTGTATTAAGCTTGCATTTGTAATTCTGCAGGTATTGTTTAAGGGGAGCTACATGGAAGCAAATATTTACAAAACTGACATCTTAAAGGGCAGAGAGTTGAAATGTAAACTAAAGAGTAAACTGAAGCCAGTGTTCTGCCACTGTTGTTGTTTTATGCATGTTTATATCATTTATAATCAGTAGTAGTATCTCATTTTCTAATTCTAAACAATTAAAGGAATAGTTTGATATTTTGGGGAATATACTTGCTGAATTTCTTGGTGAGAGTTAGATGAGAAGGTATAAAGGCTGTGAAACGTGTGTGAGCGCAGTTTGATTGGTCAGAACCGCAACTTAGAAAAATCAACCTCGGTCTGAAAAAAATGACAGCTGGAAAGTCGCTCAGCGCAGTTCTCTCCTGGGTGTGAAAGCTTGCTTTAACTACATACAGGTTTGAAAACTATTATTAATGTGTGAATTACGTCTGTCATGAAAAAGTGGTATCGACCTTCTCATCTAACAAGAAAAGAAATAAGGGTTGCACTTTATTTTACAGTACACTCATAAATTGCTACAAGCTGTACTTTGTATCAACTAGAAATAAACTGTTCTTTATTAGAGAGGTATTAGAACCTTTATTAGACCCTTATTAGACTTTATTAGAGGGTAATTAAGGACACATTACAACAGAACTGTGCTGTAAACTAAAGTGAACTACATATCTGCTGCTTCCTCATTTATAATCAATATGTGAACTAGATCTACCACGTAAAGGCCAAATGTATAGAAGGAGAGGAATATTTTGTCAATGACTGCACAGACTAATTATAATAGAGAATGTGATTATTTTTATCATTATTATTATTATGTCCCTAATTGCATTATTTCTAGTTTTCCTCTAATTTATTTAAGTTACATCTCATTAGTGTACTGTAAAATAAGGTGCAGCTGAAATAAGTGTATTTCCCAAAACATCAAACTATTCTTTCAAAAACAGAATCTAAAGTTTTAACCCATCCTTTACCTTGGATAAAAAAGTACCTCATATAAATGCATCGAAGGGCAAAAACACCTCGGTTTCATAATGTTCTTTTTAAAATAATAAATCTTTAAAAATAATTTAGCTATGTCAGTGATTCAGTGCAGGTAGAGGTTATTAAATTTTGTCCAGGACTGTTGAACTGGCTGCTCTTAATACAATAATATCTGCTACCTGCAGCCTGTGGCCATTGCGCCTGAGCCTTCCTGCTGTCACTGACATAGATTGAGGGCCCCACTAATATTTGCAGAGCTCATTTGCACTCTGTGTGGCACATGAAATTGCCATTGACTGCAATCTTGCAAGCTCTCAATGGCCTCACATCGACAGTGCTTGTTAAAACCACACCATGAATAAGTCCTAGGGTAGGGACACATGCCTCAGGGGAGTCCGAGATGGCTAACAAGCACATTAGGTATGGCAACTAGGTTGTGCGTATTGTTTACACCCACACTCAAGGCCCACATGCACACTTACACACATACAGGGACCTAAAACTGAAATGTTGAAGGTACTGTAGAGAAGCAGTGTGGACCACACCACAGTGAGTAAAATTAGCTTATTAAAGCAAAACACTAAATGCAGCTTGCAAGCCTCCAGGTTAAGATCACATGCAGGACAAGTGCCAACAAAAGATCAGGTAGTCAGGATAATGATTGTAAAGTGGTTTTGAGGTAGCAATTAGCTGTCATCCATCGCAATAAGAGCTGTTTGTCTTGTCTGATGGTCTATAACAAAAGAAACTCTTGTTCATACCATTTCCTCTCTCCACCTCTATTCCTCTGCGCTCCTCCTCTGCACTCTGGTGCATTGCCAGAAAATCAGATTTCTCACATGGGCAACTTTTCTCCTACTGAGAGATTATTTCAATAAGAAATAAACAGTCTTCCCCCGCAAGGCATGATCCACTCAGAGAACGTGGCTTTAAGAATGAATAATGCATATGTTCACTGTTAAATTGTATCTAGCTTAAAAGAAAGGGAAAAAGAAAATCTGTCTTTCTGCCAATCTGAAATGTGTTAAACCATCAAGAAATTTAATAATACATGTTATTTCTACTGCGCTGGAAAAAAAATAAATATACAGAAGAGACACTGGAACATGAAAGAAACATGACATAACAGTAGAAACAGTATTTTGAGCTTTGTACTGCAGGTTCTGTGTTTGTGCCCCATTGCGCTTGCCTCTGTGCAAGCTGTTTAGTTTTAAAAAATCCTTAAATATAATAAATGTCAAACTGGAGTGAAAATGTGCTATGCAGTATCACCATCAAAACATGTTTAAACATGACTGATAAACAGAAATGGGAAGTATGAGTACAAATACTTTGTTACTGTACTTAAGTAGAGTTGTCAAATATCTGTACTTTACTTGAGTATTAAATTTTTTCTGACTTTTAACTTTCACTCCCTACACATTAGCACAAATATCACTAGTATCTACGTTTTATTGATAGGTTTTAATGCATTTACTATGTTTATTTTTCATCATTGCATGTCACCTTCCAAACATCAAGACTGATTTCAGTCAAAATGGATGAGACGATAACCCATAGAAAAGATGATTCCTTGGTGTTTTCATCAGCGCATATCATTGATGAACAAGTAACAGGATGAAAATGACGACAAGACATAAGAAGACGAAACAACATAGAAGACATAACAAGACAAAAATGACATAAAAGACATAAGGCAAAGAATTAAAAGACATAAGATGAAAATGATGTAAAAGACAAAACAGGATGAAAATCATGTAAATGACATAAAAGACATAACAAAACAAAAATTATACAGTATAAAGGACATAAGAAGACAAAGATGTAAAAGAGGTAACAAGACGAAAACAATGTAAGAGAAAAACAGGACAAAAATCACATAAAAGACATAACATGACAAAAATGCAAGACAAAGATGAAAAAGATGTAACAAGATGAAAACACCGTGAAAGTCATAACAAGACAAAAATGACATAAAAACATAACAAGAACAACCCAACATAAAAAATGCAACAAGGCAAAAACTATGCAAAAGAAATGACAAGACAAAAATGACGTAAAAGACATAACAAGACAAAGATGTAACAAGAAGGAAACGATGTGAAAGATCAAAACGACGTAAAAAAAAAAAAAGTCATAACAATACGAAAATGTCATAAAAGACATAATAAGACCAAACCAACATAAAAGATGCAACAAGGCAAAAACTATGTGAAAGACATAACAAGACGAAAATGACGTAAAAGATGTGACAAGATAAGGATGTAAAAGACCAAAATGATAGAAAAGATGTAACAAGACAAAGATGTAAAAGATGTAGAAAAGATGAAAACAATGTAAAAGACGTAACAAGACAGAAACAGAGACTCGACCACGGAGAAACAGTGATGTTCAGTTAGCTTTGCACAGAAACTACTTTGAGCAGTATTTCAGAGCCTGTCTTCTCACTTTTACTTTGAAGTTGAATCAGTACTTCTAATTGTACCAGTCTTGTTTTTACACACACATCTGTACTTCTACTTGAGTAAAGAATATGTGTACTTTTGCCATGTCTGTCGATAAAGGATAATAGGTGCATTAAATATGAAACCTAATCTAAACCAAAGTATACCCTCCGAGAAGCTTTTAATGGACGCACATGAAAGCAGCCAAAAATACATTAGAAGATTATTCTTTATCCCTGACTCCTGGATCCTGATGTTTTTAATTAGTGCCTGTGCTCTAAGATATTGTAACTGGAGTCCTCCCTGTAGGAATTTTATTCATCAACATCTGCCCTGACTCCAGCATTAATTAAACAAACTCTTAAATTATCAACAAGCCAATTATAGTATCTTACAATCAAACCCCAGGTGATGATATAGTTTTGTACTCAGATTCCTTCCAGTGAAAGGATTCTTTTAAGATGCAGCTTTTCCTCATAAGCTCGCAGAACCAGTGCAGGTTAAACTACATTAACTGCTAACAATATTTTTTATCAATGTTCTCATGCTCCTCTAACATCTGCAGGTTGCTTTTAAAAATATTGCCTCGGGTAATGGAACTCGAACATTTTGGGTACCGGCCCAGTGAGTCTATTTGGCTGGCACCCCGCACTATTTCCATTAATCCCCATTGAAATTTTGGCAGGTGAGGATAATTTGGCACAGTCACAGTCTGAATGGTAACAAGAAGGAGAAAGCATGAGAGGAAATTATTGTCACGAGCCATCACAGGGACTCACGACCAGCATCCTAACACTTGAGTGGCATGTATGATGAGTTGAATATTTTGCTGTGGATTCAGTCCAGTTATTATTATCATCCAGTTCGACTCTTTCATCTGTCCAGAAATGTTCTGCCGATAAACTCCCAGTTTAAATGGGCAGTAATATGATTTTTCAATAACAAGAAAGTGCAAGGGATTACGATTTAAAATTCGGTAATATATTACAATCTAGAGTTGAAATAAGTACTTAATTATACAATTATTACACAAGTGCTCATTTTCCGAATATTCTCTGGTTGTGTTAATGTGATGATTTACTGTTGTTTTGTATTGTTGCCAACTGAGTATCTTTGTGGTTTAGGACTGTTGTTCTAACAAAACTAGACATTTGACGTTGTTAGCTTGGGTCCAGGACTTTATGTTTGTCATTTCATTTTCTCTATTTTTAGATCCTTTCATGCAGAAATGAGTGCTGCAGTCCAAATGGTGAGTTAGAGCCACAGACAGAGTATAAAATAGGTTTAATCCCAATTTAATGTATGATCTATGATTGAAGTGAGTTGTTTACCCCTGCGCTACGAGAAAGGTGTGGCTACACACATGCACTTTCAGCTGTAGCCTTGTTTGCATTTCTTTAAACCAATCACAAACCTCGTGGGTGGAGCTAAGCCCAGGGTGCAGCGATGGTGCTGCTGTAAAATAGTGTTAAGAGAGAACTTGTTTTGGTGGAATATTTGCCCATCAGGAGGCAATCTCTGGCAAAAAAAAATGTCAAAGGAGCAATATTTCGCAATTGCATTTGCAAAAATGAGTCTTTTTTAATACACAGTCTATGGTTGAAGTGAGTTGTTTCCCTCCGCCCTGTATTAACCAGACTCTAGAAAAGCTCTACAGGCTGCAGGAGCTCTGCAGGAATGCAGGACGCACGCAACATTGGAAATTGATGATAAGTCCTACACTGTAAGTTGATCAGCTGTTTATATCTGTCAATTGTCTGTCGATGTAAAGTTGAAGCCTGTTTGAGTTCAGTGTCTTCTTGCCTTACTGCTCACCAAACTCCATTAACATTTTGTTCAATTTAACCGTTATAAACATCTACTCCTTCAACATAATCTTATGTTATGACTCATAAACAGACACTCATGCTGAATATTCAGCATTAATTTGAGCACCAATTAACGTGAAACAGGCAAACAAATACAGTCATTACAGACCAGAATAGAAATGTTAATAAAGAACATGTGGCTGTAACGTGGGAGGAACCAACATTTGAACTTCCTTAATCTCTGATGGGCATTTTATGATTAGTACACTAAATATATTACATATTTCGCCTTTAACTGATTAACCAAGAAAACAGTCAGCTGATTAATTGCTAAAAATACTAAATGCAGTAACTCTCATTAACTTCAGCATTTTAACGGTGAGATTGTTTGTTATCTAAGCAGGAGTTTGATGAATAATTTATATCATCCTTCAATTTAAACTTTATTATTATTATTATTATTATCATGGAAGAAATTTGGTTTTCATGCAGGCAGTAACACACATGTCACAGACACACACTGCTAGTAATGAGCAGCAACAATCAATAGTGAAGGACCACTGGTGAAGTTATTATTAGCACCCTCTCAAGATCCTCTGGTTTAGTGGAGAGACTGGTGTGGTTAGAGACATGCTTGTTTGGTTCAGGCACTCGAGGAGTTTGGATTATTTGAAGTGGGGCTGCATGAGGCACTTATCTATCGTCAGTGTTATTATTATTATTATCTGCAGTGGATGCCTGTCGACACACCACAAGTTTGGGGAAACAGAGAGGATTACCAGCACGGAAGCAATGTACTGCCCACCCACCCACCCCAATAAATTATTTAGAATTAAATTATATAATTGAAAATGTGTATTTAACCAAAGTCGACTTCAGTTTTGAAATAATTCACACAAAAACACAACACTGAAGGTTTTCTTTATGTCGCCCACTGTCTAACATGTTAAGTGGTGTGAACAACATACGTCACTTTTGTAAAGCAAGCACTGAGTCTTAGTGATGGTGTAAATAAAGTTTTTACTGTGATAAAAATGTCCTTGCTTTTAGGATGGAATATTTGGTTTAATAGTGTGTCCACTTGAAAGACGGCTGGGAGCAGGGGGTACTTTAACCTTGTAAACAGCATGAAGTGGAAGTGGGGCTAAAAACCTGGAATCGGGGCTGTACGTTAACTTTTTTATGCACATATCAGTGGTGCTACATAGGCTGAAGGTTTTGCAGGACAGGCCTCAAGCGTTGTAGCAGAAGTATTAAACGTTTCCATCCCGAAAAACCACCGTAGTATTCAGTATTTCAGTTCATCAGTTTAACAGACATGTGTCTGGCAAAAGACATAAACGTTGCAGGGCGCACAAATCCAACAAATATTTCTGTATTTGCCCATTATGGTACATTGCAGGGACATAACACTTAGTGCTGTACAAAACATCCATATATTATGCTGAAGATTTCTATCATATATACAGTATTATTTAAATTAAATTCATATGGTCATTAAGTATAAACCTTTAAAAGAAAGTCAACCGAGGTTCCAAAAGGGGCGGGGATTAGGAAAGGTCAATTGGCGTCATTTATTAAAACATGCAAATACATTAAATGCATAGCTGTTGCTCTGCAAAGGAAAGGGTTTAACGGTTTCATTTAAAAGAAGGACTAATACAGATACAGTTATGTTAATTAGTAACTATCAGTTTTTCTAGAGATGCATTTGAGAGTAAAATTTCTGCGGCCAGTATAAGAGGGCAGGGGGGATCGGCCAAACCGCCTGCCAAAACAGACCATTAGCAACTCATACACTGATCAAACCCACGTCCCCATTATCTCAACCAGCCTCTTCATTCCTCATGCACAGCCATGTGAATTGTCCCTCATATCTCCCATCTTTAAGCCACTCATCTTTATTCAGATGATCTGATTACAGTTTGCATTTTCAATTAATGCCATGGCCCAGAGAGGGAGAGGAAGGAGGAAAAAATGGCAGAGAAGCTGATTTTCAGATTGAGTTTGAAATGTGCACTGATTGTAAATGAAGTGAACAAGAGTTGGACGCATGGAAAATCGCCAGAGATGCTGCGGTCCGCAGCTCTGGAGGAGCACATCTGGAGCCCCTCCAAGTGCCCTGGGGGCGTCGCTAAGAGGAGCTCCACTCCCTGTCTCCGTCAGAAGCAGTGATGGGAGAGAGAGAGCATTTAAGACAACAAGAAGAAAAGAGAGAGGGAGAGTTGGCTGGCAGGGTCTGATTTGTAGTGTTGAGCAGCTGTTCCTTGCAGAGCTTCCTGTTTTATCAGCCCTCAAAGAGATACTTTGTCATGCATCCACAATGCTCCCAGACATTCTGTGTCTTTATAAAGTAAACAGTTTTTATACAGACTGTCACTGTGCTCCCAAATACTAAATCAAGGTAATAATAACATCATTAATACATGGTAAATAAATAGTTAACTAAACTTTAGCTAATAGTTATTTTACTACTTTATTTTACTAGAAACATCAGTTGCAACTTTACAGTAACCATCCAGATAATGTTTACAGACAACATGTTCTCATTCCTAACTTGTCAGATATGTCAGCTTGGTCAGTGGCCCCACGCTTCACACTATGATGCTGTAGTTAGCCCTCGAGCACATGCAGGGCTCCACGGTCAAGTTAGCAATAATAATATGTAACGTCCAGGTAGACTAACAAAAAAAGGAAACAAAACTACTTTAGGAAAAGATCATGCTTTGGGTTAAAATAAGTATGTAACTTGCATAAGTTCAAGTACATAATGTAATGTAATACAGCACCAGGTAATGCAAAACCATGTAACGCAAAACAATGTAACTGAACACAGTGTAACAGAATGCAACTTAATTTAACATAATGAGGGTAACATAATGCAACAGCAGTTAATGTAAGTAAAGGAAACAGGGTAGATTTAGGAAAAGATCACGGTTTGTGTTAGGATAAGTACATTACATACACAAGTTCATGTATGTAATGTAACACAACGTAATGTAATGCTACATAATGTAACGCACCATAACAAAAGCAGCGTAACACAACATTACAACATTACAGGCCTCTACACTCAACTTAACAAAAATAAAGGAAACAAAACATCACAACGTAACGTAATGCAGCTTTGCAAAGCTCCGCGGTCAAGTCGGTAATATGCAATTCCCAGGTAGATTTTCAAAATAACGGGAAAAAAAGTCCTTACTCAGTTTAGGAAAAGATCATACTTTGGGTTAATAATATAATTACAATACTTACTTAAGTTACCATACGTAACACAACATAAAGTGATGTAAGTTATGTACCTAAGTACATAAGTTATAATCCTCAGCTGCAACCTTAACAGCCATACAAACCATTTTCATAGATGGTTTACAAACTAATTATCAACAATTAACAAAATATTACAAATATCTGGTCCATCTCTCTATGTAATCATTTCTTAAGGGTTTACAAAATCATTTGGTAATCATAAACAAATACTTAATATATTATATAAAATGTTAATTAAATGTGCAGAAATTAACTGTTTTTAATTTAATCAGAGTTTAATCAGAATGTATTCATTAACATCTACTGTCAACTATGATACAATATATAATTTATAAAGTGATTATTTGAAGTCACAGAAACTAATGATAAAATAACATCAATTACAGCTGTACTAATAATTAGCTGACATATTAATTATCGTTCCATTATTTGTTAACATTGAAATCACTACTAACTAAAGTTTAATTAACTATCAGTAAACTATTCATTGATGATGGTTATTGTAAAGTGTTACCAGTCAGTTATGTAAAAATGATAATTCTGTGTCAGCATAAAGAGGCAGAAATAGGTTAAATCTCCATGAGGCCAAACTTGTTGTTTGGATCTCTTTGAAAACTGTTCAAAGGGAGGGTCTGAGCACCTTGTGAGGACGTCGAGCACGAGGTTAGAGGCAGCAGGCAGAAATAGCACCGAGCTCAGGGCGCGCAGCACATCCAGTGTGTGCGAGAGGTGATGTGGAAAAGGGGTCTTCTTGCAGGCACAGAAGAGGATGCCTTATTTGGATGCAGTTAATTAGAAAGGTTGATTGATTTGATGGCACTAGCGGGGCGGGACAGCAAAGTGCACTGGTCTGTGAAGGAGTCCACACTCAGGTCGATATTTACGCCTTCCAGGGAAGCTTTAATAACAACATTAAAGGCTCTATGAAGAAGCCTCGTCTCCTCTTTTTTTTTCCCCATGTTTGTCTTCCAGGACACAGTCTACACGTAATTACACAAATCCTTTTCAAATAAATTTCTCTTTGCTCGCACCACGACTCTGCTCCAGATATGTGGTAAACCACTGTGGTGACTTTTGTTTACAGTATGCACTTGTATCAAAGAGTTTTTTTTATTTGAGAGACAGAAATAAGCCATCTTAATGAAATTCTGTTTATGATGCTCAGTTGTTCAAGAGGATATTGAAGCTCCTGTGATGATAATACACTTCATGCCATGTCTATTTATCACTGTGGGACTTGCTTGTGTAGCCTCCTGTTGAGCTGCTCTGCGCTGAATCTATGCATTATTTTCTTTACTCTGTATCAATTTAAACGCACGGACTCCTTGTTTTTTCTTCTTTTTTTTTTACATACAGCACCAGGTCTGCTGCCATCTGTGAGTCGTCTTATCTGTGACATCTGGTTGTCACATGAATAGACAGAGAAATACAGTAAATATTCCCCACATCAGTGCTGCTGAGTGGAAAAACTTTAGATTTGTTTATTTCTTAAAGTTTAGCCGAAGTTGAACATTTGATTTGTGCTCGTAAACTAGTTGAGAAGGCTCTGCAGCCCTGGGCTTATCAACTTTTCCAAAACCAAACATAGCTGCAGGCAACAATATATAAGAGTTGTAAAACTCAATGCATGTACTTCGGAAGGACGTAAAATAATTGACACAAAGATACGAGGCCTCAGGAATATACAGTAACTGCATGAACTTATTTTCTGTTAGAGGGAAAAGTGGAGAGTCTTATTATAGGCTGTAACACAGGTTTATTCCACCTGTCTTATTTTTAGGAGACGAGGTTAACTCACAAGGAGCGACTGTCTTTTAAAACTGTTTTCTGCTTTTTACAAATTTAACACTGAATGTAATGAAGATGTAAATGAAAGAGGCAAAAAAAACAACAACAGTGAATTCACAAAACAATTAACCTCATGTTTAAGGTCCCCAGATCCTTTTTAACATCTTAGAACAGTTACTTAAAGCTACTACAACTAGTTTTAAGTGGTTATGAAATCTCGATGTAATACTGATGACTCTATATGACCTAAATAAGCAAACAAGCCCATCAGCTTGAAGATTTCTGTATTATTCTTAATTCCTGTCACAGGGTGGGATTTTCCTTGAAATCAGATTAAACAGTTTACAGCATGCAGACCAGAGGAGCCTGTGTTTACATTTTCCCAGGAAAAAGTTACAGTGATTAGTACATTAGCCAGTTAAAAAGGAAGCAGAAGGAGACTTTTATTTACTTAATTTTATTTTTGATGTTATATTTTGTTGTTATGGTGGTGAAAACCCATTTGTCCACAGGGGGCCTCCAAAATCAACAAAATCTGATGGTTCCTTGTAGTAGCTTCAACAGTGACAGGGGCAGGAGTAACTAATTACAGCTACACAAACTACTGCAATAAAGTCAATTTTCAGATACTGTGCATGACACTATATAATAGGGATGTTAATGATTAATCAATGATTGATTAATCGGTCATGAAGAATTTGATCAAGTAAAATTTAATCCACTATCAAATAAATATCTGAAATATAACAGATTATCTTCATGAGCATTCTCTACATGTTATCTGATGTACAAGCATGTTAAATATATTGACCTTTATGGCTTTAAATGTTTCATAATGCTGTCAGAGAATATGCAACATGTTGCTGTGGAAATAAAGCTTAGATTGAGGTTTTGCAAATAACGATCACTGATGAATTAATCATTAATTTACAAATGATTTATGAATGAAAGAGCTTACAGTTTGCAACCCTACTATCTAATCTACTTGTTACTTTTAAAAGTATATTTAATTATTGAATTGGACTATAATTTTAGCCCTTTTTGGCTAAAATTACATTTTAACATCCATTAATAATATTGGGGGAACAGGATGAATTGGTATTAAAAGATGGTTCCCAGAAGATGGACATGCGTGTTTCTCATTAGTTTCTCTTGTGTGAAAAGCTGTATTTCTATTTGAAAAACAAATTAAACATTTAAGTGATTAATATCCAAACATTTCATCTACATTTTTCTAACCAAAAAGTCTACAGGCAATTGCACAAACAGGCTGAAGAAAATCATGACATACAGATGGAAAAACAAACCCAAACAAACACTGCAGCAGGGGCAGGGTTGGAGAGGTGAGTGGGAGTATGTTGGAGTAAATTAGACTGAAGATTTGGAGAAACATGCCCTTTTGATTGAATGTCTGCTGTTGATAAAGCATTAAACATCAATCCTTTAAAGTAACTAATACTCTAGTAGTTTTTGGAAAGAATACATTGTACTTTTAAGTATTTTTAACACCAGCCATTTTATTTCTAGTTGAGTCATTTCAGTAATGTAATTTTCGGTACTTTGATAACTCCTGACTTTTCCTGATTTTAGGAGATATAAACACTGCAGAAAAGTAGTTTACAGAAACTAATGCATCCTCTATCTCTGTTAGAGACCCGGCTGTATTTTCTGGGTTTTTTTTTTTTTTTTTTTTTTGGTTTTTTTTTTACAAAGGATTTTCATAAGCTCTGTACCTGTGGTTGGTGATGGCAGCAGTTTTTTATGCAGCACTCCCCCTCACAATAAGTCTTTTGGGATTTCTAGCAGGTAGTTAGACCTCTCTGAGGTCTGTGAATGACTTTGTGGCAAATATACTTTTTTTTTTTTTTTGCACCAGTGCAGCACTCCCAAAAAAATATGACCATGCTTATCCACTGTGACAAATAAAACTTGAAACTATTTCATTATTTTGGTGTGATAACAATATTTGATGCTCTTCCCTGTATTTTTTTTTTCACCTTCATCAAATGGCAAGTCCAGTTTCTGGCAAAGGGAAGATTTACCACTTCAACAATAATAACACGTTTCTACATATTGTGCTGGAAAAGTAATTTGAAAGACCAAAAAATAATTGAAAGGGAAAAAAATGTTAATTTTGCAACTATTGTTATTATTTTTCCACACACAGGAGCTGGGTCTGTTGGACTCTGAAGAATGAAGAAGTAAAACTAATCTGAACAAAGCACAACAATGGTGATGCTCTAACTGTCTTTCATGCTCTCTTATTGCCTTTTAAGAAATAGGAGATAAAGAAAAGAAAGCAAAGAGGATTAAAACGAAGAACTTAGGTGCACATTACGTGCTTAAACACAAAATAAATTCTGTTTAATCCAAAAGTAAGACTGTTCTTGTAATTTTGAGTAGTTTGGACATTTTGCAGGTGACTTTTCACACCAGCAAATTGAATATTCATGTGCACCTGAATATACTGACAGATAGACAGACAGACAGAGACAGGCATAGATATATGCAAGCTCACACATACACACACACACAAACAAACAATAAAAGTCAATCATTTTCTTCTGACATCCAAATTAAAACTAAGCGTCCCCCAGAGGATTGTATTACCGGAGTGGTGTGTGCTTATGACAGCTTCATCACAGTGGTATGAAATGCAGACCACGCCAGAGGGACACTATTGTTTACCCCCAAACCATTACCAACTATTCCCTCGTATAAATCATTCTTTGCATTCTCTCAGCCTGCTTTTTCTCACTCTGTTTCTGGTGGTTTATTAATGCTTGCACCCTTCCACGCTCGGCTGGACGAGATGAGCCCCAGACTTCTGGCATCATCCGTGCACCTTGTCATGCGGAATTGATCTCGCTTTGTTGCTTTTGGGCATCTACTGTCTGACAACGTCCAAAACTATAATTGGCAGACGTATGTATTTATGTATGTATGTACAGTATACTGTGTTACGTATGCAACAGAGCCCCAAGTCTGACTGAAAATGCTGCGTTCATGCTCCACATAGTCAGTAAAACACATTTGTGAAACTGTCTCAGTTGTTGCATGTGCAAAAATTAGTACTGCAGTCCAAATAGTGAGTTTGAGCCATAGACTGTATTTGAATAGGTTGAAATCCTGGTTAATATACAATCTGTGGTTGGAGCGAGTTGTCTCCCTCCACCCCCTTCTAACCAGAGTCGAGGAAAGCTCTGCAGGAGCACAGGACACATGCGACATCAAAAATTGACAATAACACGTGACGATGAGTCCTCCACTCTAAGTTGATCAGCTGAATAACTGTCAAGTGTCTGTCACCATTAACATTTTGCCCAGTTTAACTGTTAACAGTTTCAACATCCACTCTTTCTACAGGATTATTAATGATTTTTTTATGACTCCTAAACAGGTACTAAATCAAACAGCAAACTTTCAGCATTGATTTGAACTCTAATTAATGTGAATGGGAATAGAAATTTCAGAGGGGGCATCATGACTCTAGCGTTGTTAGACTAAAATGTACCTACATTTAGGAAAAGTCAGGTCATGGCAGGTCTATTGGCAGGTCATGTTAATGTTGGTGAAACTTTACAAACCTCTGCTGCTTGTATCTGGCAGTTGTGGTGGCATTGCAGTAGGTGCTTCAACTCCATCTGTTGTCTGGTGGGGATCTGCACTCTACAAAGTGAACTCTTTAAGTTTTACATGCTTTTTATGAACCTGCTTCTTTATCCAAATTTCACTCATTAATATTTAACTTATTTCTTTCATTTTCCACTTGCACTATATTCGGGCTCAGGGCTGCTTATTATGCACTCAAGTTGCCTTCGCGTTCCTAATTTTCTTCATTTCAGTGGGGGGATCTAATTTTTAATGTTTGTTCTGTAATCTGGAAATAACTTTGTGCTTAAACTTGAAAAGTGCTGTATAAATAAGAGTATTATTATGCTATGCACAGGATGGGAACTGCAAACTTCATTTGGGTTCCTGCTCATGTTGGTGAGGAAAGAAAATGAACAGGTCAGTATTCTGACCAGACAAACACTCAGAATTAAGCATGTAGACCTACCAATTCCTTTAAGCAAAGTTGAAGCTAAGAGACTGCACAATCAGTATGGCAGGAGCATTGAAATAATTATGAAACTGGAAGATACCCATATAATATACAGACACACATTGGTGTTGGGAGGAAGGTGGGCTGGAAACGAACGGAAGAAAATGTCATCACTCGTCTGAGAATAGGTCCAACAGGTCTCAACCACACGTATTATAAAATAGGCACCCAACCAGAAAATCCACACACTGTAGGCAACCAGAAACAGGTGAACATGGATTACTTTTATTATAGGAAACACAATATCCAGAGAAATCACCTTTTTCAGTCACTAAGGAAGGAAAAAAATCATGATTTTTTATTCTCAGGTCTGTTTGGGAAAACATCGGGCAAGATTTATTGTGACAAGTTCAATTACTGTGTGAAGTTCATTTAATAAGCCTCTGTTATAATTTTTCCAACTTTTAAAAGTGCCAAATTGCATCGTACATAGATGTGTATTTTCCTATCAAAGTTCAGTTTTAATTTTCATGTTTATTTTTAGTTTCGTTAAGTTAATTTCTTCATATTTAGCAAAGCACGAGTCGTGCTTTTGCCTGATTTTACTCTAATGTCATTAAATTAATTAGCCAGCTTGTCACAAAAATATAAATTCCTGCTCATTTGGTAATTAGTATTTGATTTAAGACAAAAGCTTGAATCTTCTCCCTCTTGTTTGACTTTCGGTTGCTCCTGTTAAGGATCACCACAGTGGATTATCTGCTCACTGGCAGACCGGGCTGCACTGAACCAAGTATATATCCACATATTGTCACTGTCGGGCAGAAACATCATATGTTCAAAACTGTTACTTTTCAGGATATTAAAAAAAAACAACCTGTTTTTAAACTAATTCAGTGCACTTTGTCAGAGTTAGTAGCTCTTTTTAATACATTTTAATGGTTAAATATTTGTAAAAACCACAGACAGACATAAAAGAAGACCAATGGCATTGATTTATGAAAAAAAAAAGTCAAAATATAGAGATACAAGGTTTGTGCCTGACAGCAACAATATTTGATTTGATGTAGGCTTGTTTGGACCAGATGCCCTTCCTGACACAACCCTCCTCATTTGTCCAGGCTTGGGAACAGCAATTTGGGAATTCACTGGCTTGTGCAGCTCTATCGGCTGGGGAACCAGGGTACAGTGTCTTAGGTTTGCAATATTCTCATTTTTAAGCATATTTTTTGGACTCTTTAGACTTATTTGACTTTATGTTTATTCATTTTTAATAAAGCATGCAACTTTTGTTTACTTTTTGTTTTGTGGCACAGGCAACAGACATCTGAATATGCACATAATGTCAAATTTCCAGACAAGGCAGCGCTTTAGCTGCCATAAAGGATCATAAAAGGGTTCAGAATCTTAGTGAGTTCATTATAAGAGACTCTGTGATACTGAGCTGCTCTCTGATAAAGAGATGCAGCTTTAGTCTCTAAGCCACTGAATGTTTACATTAGCATCATCAATACAATCAATAACAGCAACCAATACTGACCTGAGTGTCATATTCTTGTTCCAATTCACTGATTCTGAATTTCATGAGAGCAAAAATCTTAAAGCAACAGTTGCGGGTATAAAAATTAGTACTGCTGTCCGAATAGCAAGTTGGAGCCATAGATTGTATATTAAATTGGTGGAAATTTTTAATATATGATCTCTAGTTGGAATTAGTTGTTTTCTCCTGCCCCCTCCTGCCCAGGCTCAAGGAAGCTCAGACAGGCTTCAGGAGAACTGCAGGAGCACAAGACGAGTGCAGCATTGTCTGTCAATGTAAAGCTAAGCCTGTTATCCTGAAAACAAAAGTTCAGTGACTCCCTGCCTCGCTGCCTGCCAGACTCCATTAATAAATTGCTCAATTTAACCGTTATATAAATATAATTCTAAAAGATTATTAATGATTTCTTATGACTCATAAACAGACACTCATTTCGTTCAGCGAACATTCGGCATTAATTTGTTCTCTAATTAACATGAAACGGGCAAACACTAACACAAGTTACAGACTGGCATAGAAATTTCAAAGGAGGACACCACAGCTGTTGTCAGAGAAGCTATTTCAACTGAGCATGTTTCCTTCATTTTAACATACAGTATTATGATAATTTTATAACAATGCATATATTACCAATTTCACCTTTAAAAGAATTCACATTTTATTATTATGTGAGAATATTCAGTGAAAATAGAGCATCTCATGTCTGCAGCAGGTACTACTGCTGCTGGAGGCATGCACCTCGTACCTCTCATCATTTATTAATTCATATATAATGCGTCCAAAAATGCATTCTCAAGCTCAGCGTTTGGACGTCCTCACAGTGTACATGCCCCTTGAGACAAAAATAGTGAGCTGGTGTGCTGCTGACTTTTACAACTAATAGTTTATTTATGTGGTAATTTTGCTCAATATGTACACTATAGGTGGCTCTGAAATCTCTTTTTTTTTTTAGGTGATGGATACTCGAGGTGTTCTGTCTTTGGTTTCATTTGTACAAAGCTTTGTTTTGTTCAGGTTATTCAAGCAAGTGAGAGCTAATTTCAGCATGATGACCGTTAAAAAGAGCTGATGAGATATTGGCATTTTGTAAAGGCATGCATGTTGATTGGCTGCTTATTCTTGATGCCGCCTGTGACCTTTCCAGTCAATCAGAGAGGAATATTGGGAGGCCCTACATGATGCTTTGGGATGTATTGACTGTTTTCAGCAGATGGTAAGAGCCATTTCAAATCCCGGCGGAGGCTGCAGAGGCCCTACACCACCCTTTGTTCCTCCACACACTCTCACAAACACACTTCAGGGCTGACGCGATAAAATCAATCTTGCCGTGACAGTGCTTCCCCCAGCAGCCAGGGGCCTAAATTTATTGGTCTAAATTAGGATCTGACCCAACACCTTTCTCTCAGAGGAGACAGGAAGTAGTACAATTTGGAAAAAGCAAACATCGGACACTAATGTCAGCAAAATGAAAGTTTCCCAACGGATGCTCACAGTATTTATTGCAGAATGAAGAGTCTCTTTAATTCACAAATACAACAACGCGTAGGTTTGAGCCAATAGTTTGTAAAATCTAAAAATATACTATATATTCTTGATAATCATAATCAGTAACAACTACAGCTAGTCATCCAACAAGGTATCACAATTCAGTAATTCCCAAAGTTGTACTTAAGGTAAAGGTACGTGGTAAAGCTTAATTCAACTAAACTCAACCAACTGAAATTGTAATTAATTGAAAATGTATGTTTGGTGTTAAAGAGGTAAATAGAGCCAAATAGAATCACAAATTAATGTGATGCTAACCCTTATTATAATTTAAAGCAAGCCTCCCATCAGTCAGTTGTAACACATTAACACTCTGTATTACAACTGCAATTGTGAAAACTAGTGAGAAAGTGTTTGAAAAGTTTAAATAATTAGCTGAAAGTAATGGAGAAATGGGTGAAATAACTCTGATTAGCTGTAGTTAAAAAATAGTGGGTGAATAAAACAGTTTTAAAATAGTTAGCAATGAATAAATAGCTGAAATAGTTAGCTCAAAGTAAGGTTGATATATAAATATATGTGGAAATATATTTAGTTATTTATAAAGTTAGTTGTTTACAACTGTATTTCAATTAAGGGATGAAGTTTAAAGGCAATGGTTAGCTAAAAGTAATGGATAAACAGTTAAAATAGATAGCTATATTAAGTTAAAAATAAATAAATAAAAATATTGAGTGCATTCTCAGTCCCAACTCCCTCAAATACAGATGTGTTGTCACCACCCCTCAGTGCCCGTTAGCAGCTGAAAGAGACACACCGGTCTGTTTTGGTATAAAGAGGGAGAAGTCTGCATCTGGAATCGTGTGCATCGTGTGGAGGATGAACGGGTCAAACAAACACAGGACTTTCACCCAGGAGAGTGCGTGTCCTGTGTGAAAACCAAAAAGTTTTATTAAAAGTTTCAAGGTACACAATGTTACATGCATCACGTGACTTGTGTCATGTGACTTTTGTCTTTCTAGAAGTGACTGACAAACAGTTGAAGTAGTTAGCTAAAAGCAATCAATATTCAGTTGAAATAGTTGGCTGATAGCTGAAAGTAATCAATAAACGTCTAGCTTCTGCCAGTCTAGTAGCACAAATACAAACAACCACAACAACCTGAGCATTGACAATCAAACTGAATGAAAGAAATATTTTAACAATTTCTGCTTTGATATGTCTTAAATTATATCAATTTAATAATCATCAATAATCATAAGAACATATTTGGAACATAATTGAACAGGTGCTTGAACTCAGCTGTAAATATCATTTTTACCTCATAACAAAGGATTAGTGTGTTTAGTGAAATTGATTCTCTTTATTTCAGTTTATCTGTCATTATTATACAGTATCAGTTTGATGCACAGGAGCCATACCAGAAAACTTTTATTGAAAGCGCTTAGCAGGGTGCGATTCTGTGCCCTCCTTAAATTCTACCATTTGTTTACTGTTATCAATATGTTTAATGAGCTGGAAAATAACCTGCATTCAAATGGCATCAGTTGGTGTCCAGCTAATCCATTGCGGTGGTGAAGAGTGATTCACAATTGCTCAATTCAAAGGGAGTTTTGCAATCAGAGCAAGACTAACCTCCTTATTAAAGACTCCGAGCTATCATCCCCATCAAAGAACCTTCACAAACTATTTGCCGTCTTTCAGAAAGCGTCTAGTTAGGGAGCTGCCCTGGATCAAAGATTCACAGAGGTCAAAATAAAGCATTTCGTTATTTCTACAAGGGCAACATCAGGTCAATAACACCGTCTCTGTATTATCCACATTGTTGTTATGGATCTCTCTGCTGCTCAGGTAGCAGAAAAGTAACAATAGGAAAACACATTATCTTACCCTTAGCCTACTATTATGTGAAATGAAAGCAGATATTTGTTGAACTGTATTTGAGAACTGTAGGAAATTACTCATCTTTGGAGCACTGGCCTCTTCCGTCTAATATTCAGCCTGCCAGCTGTAATGTTTTAGCTCTTTAAATAATCACACTTTTTTTTCCCCCTGAGTTTGTTTTATCACAGTCTGTATCTGCCCATATATACCTGTCCTGTATTTGTCCACTGGACTGCTGACTTTTCAGCTCAAATAAAGGAAAGAAAAAGAAAAGTAAAGGTGTATTTTCTAATAACTAATATAAAAACAAGTCAGTGAATACATGTTAATCCAGTGCAATTATGATTATAATAATGATACATGCATACATGATACATAGACTTACATACAGCCAGAACAGGCCCACCAATGGGTCCAATCAGGTCCACTGCAAATAGGGGTGGGGGAAATAGTCGATCCTAGATGTATTGCAATTTTCTCTCGAAAGATTATGCAGAAAAGTCGATAATCAGAAATTAAAAACCCAATTTTTGACGTTATGATCACCTGTAACAATTTTGTAAGACAGGCTGTACGTACGACTGAACCAACTGGATGGTGAAACATGACAGGCATAAACATTTCGTCCCAAAACTAGGCTACTTATTGAGCTCTGGTGAGGATGGCTGAGCACGAGCAACTCCAAATGAATACCATCCAACCAGCCCCCAATGCATTGTTAATCATTTAATAATTTCAGCATGAATTTGCAAAGTGTATGAAACTGCAGCGCAGTCATTAATACCAGACCAGACTACATTTCTCAGCCATAGTTAAATTGATCATATGTAAAATGAATATTGTGCATAATATTGTCAATCACCAGCTTCAGTATAAAACTAAAAGAGGTCACTCAGTAGAGTGCAGATCTCTGAAAAGAATATTTGGATGTAACCTCTTTGTAATCACCACATTTTCATTAGTAACTGTAATTTAATTACTTTTTTTGTCAGTCAACTGTAATGGATTACAATTACATTTAATTTTGTGATCTAATTACATGCAACTAGTTACGTGTAGTTATTCTCTAGCACTGCAAGTATCCTGCTAGACATTTGTGTGAAATATTGTCATAATTAGCACATGAATTCTTCAGTTATGGCCAAAAACATGTTTTGTGCATAGATGTAATATATAAACCTAGACGAGGCTTTGCTGCTCAGTGTTGCCTCTAGTTTTTCCCAGTGGTTACTTGCGGTATCACAAAAAATCCCCGCCAGCCCAAAAAGCATTTCCCCCCATAAGCTGTTGAGAAAGCGATTTAAAAATATGTGACATCTTCACAATGTAAAGTCTGAGGGCCAAGCCAGATATCACAGGTGGGGGGAAACTCTCTCTCACTCTTACATGCCAGGTGAGCAACTCTCATTGAAGAAATGCCCTCTAAGCGTTATTGAGATTTCATGGTGGGATGACCCAAAAACATGATGTCTCTGACTGCTGGTCATGGGGGCAAAAAAAAAAAGTTTTCAACTATTTTTTTCCAAAACTTGTGAATCACAGAGATCCGTCAGCATACAGTCATGAATGTGCACAAAAGAATAGGTTGATGGGTCTAGTAGTATGCAGGATTAACTGCCGACAAGCTCCAGTTCCACTGGTCATCCACACAAACACATACACAAGCGATCACATGATCCCCACCAGGCGTATAATCTGTATCAGACTTCAATCTTAAAACAATAATGGTGGAACTCTGTTGCTCAGGTACTGCCGACACTTCTGATTTGTAAATGGTTTGTAAGGCAGGGGGTAACTTAATCTTCATCCTCATTAGCTTCCATTTGAGTTGGTGTTGTGTGGTGATGCAGCAGTGGAAATGTCTGGAAAATTAAAAGAATTTCGAGATCAGAACAAGTTGTTTGAATCATAAAATATTATATTATTGTTCAGTTCCAAAATGCATGACTGTTTTGCACATTTATAGACTCACTGTTATCTCTATATTGTAATGCACATGTGATGACAGTAGACTGACTGAAGGTGGAAGAACTTTAAACTTTTACTTCTTTACACTAAAAAAGGAAAAAAAAATTGGAGGTTATAATGGTTTTACTGGTTTGGCCCACTCCAGATTAAATTGTGCAGCATGTGGCCATGAACTAGAATGAGTTTGACACCCCTGGTCTAAAAAGTCAAAGCTGCACACAGCCCCAAATCATTCGTTTGACTACGGCTGCTCCATCCATTTAATTTTGCTCTCCACCATGCTGACTTCCTTCACACAAGAGTTAATTTGCCCACTCCAGGTTGATGTACCTGGAGTGAAAACTGGCAACATTTAATTTCATTAATAATATGACACTTAATTGATCTCCGCGGGGAAATATGTCTATTTGCTTCCCGCCTCACCATGAGGTCAGATTTCAGGGTCGACTTTAGAGCAGCAGCCCTGAAGCTGAAAGAGCTTTAATGTCCTGCTCAAAGAAACGGCACAACAAAAGCACCTTAAATTTGGATTTTTCAGTGAAAAGGGAGTCACTAAATTCACCTTGCTGCTGGAGGTGTCCTCATCGGTAGCACCTCACCTTTTATCATTTCAATGCTGTTTGATCTAATTGGGATCTGGAGTCCATTTTTTTAGTCATATCAAATAAGTTGCACAGTATTAGTTAGAGCAGGGTAGACATCCAATCATTTCTCATTCCAACTTGTCAAATACTGACGTTTTTTCCACCACTCATCAGCGTCTCATACTGGTGGACAAGGTATCCTTTAGCAGCTGTATGAGATGCTGCCAGAAAGCCTTTTAAACACATGGTGAGTGTTGTGAGATGGTTGCAGTTTGGGTAGATTTAGGTACAAAAACTGTTGGGGTAGGTTTAGAACGAGACCATGTCACTGAAGCAGCTTGCAATTTTGTATATATAACCCATGTAATGTTATATACCAGGGGTCCTCAAATACAAATCTTGAAGGTCCACAATTGTTTTTTTCATACAAGCATGGGTCCATTTATTAATGTCGGTCAAGTACAAGGCAGGTCGAAGGTGGTAAAGGTGGTTTTCTTTTGTCCAAACAAAAATACAATGCACATTCTGATTAAATAAAAATAAATTAACAAAACATTTTCTTGACTTAAAATAAAAATACAAAAAAAACCAAAAAAAAAACGTGCAAGTACAATGTTTACACATGTACACTAAATAATTGACAAGATCTGTCATTAAGGTGCAAACAACAATTGACAGTAAAGTGCCGGGTACGACTCGTGTTTCACACTGCTGCGGTCCGTCCAGTCTAGCTGGCAGCATGCACGCTCTCTCAGCCAATCAGCGCATCGTTGTCATAGAGATGACAGCCCATAATACCCTGTCACCCAGGCAACAGCCAATCAGCGCTGTCTCCCGAAGCACACACTTTCTCACACACACACACCCCGTGCATGCACGCACACACACACACGCACACACACGCACACACACGCAGCACGCAGAGCGCAGAGCGCATGCAGTGATTGAATACAACAGAAGTGGGAACATGGGAGATATTTGACTAAAAATGAAACAGAATTTAGCGATAGATCGGCGATTAATACAAATAATATATGTTAAAAAAAGTTTGTGTTTTTTTTTCGTTTTTTTTTTTTTTTGAAAAGTGCCATTTGTCCTGGGTCCGCAGAGAGGTGTGCCGCGGTCCGGTCGTGGACCGCGGTCCGCTAATTGAGGACCCCGGTTATATACCTTACCACTCTTAATAATGTTTTGATTTCACATGGGACACAAACCTCAGCCTCCGGTGTTTGTCTGAGCTATCCTCCAGATGCAGACTTCTTTAGTCCATCTCGTACAGCCAAAGATACATTTAAATCCCCCATTTATCATCGCACATTTGACAGGCGTCACTTGTTGCTCATGTATCACAGACTCATGTGGAATAAGGTATTCCTCAAGGAAGCATTCTTGGCCCAATTTTGTTTTCATTTATGTATGCTCCCACTTGGAAAAATGATTAAAAACCATTGATGGTTTTGAACTTTTTAAAGCTAAATGAGAATAAAACTAAGATACTTTTAATAGGACCAAAGAGAAACCTCAGTGGACAGATTTTAGATTCTGATTTAAGTTTTAATTCTCATTTTAACAATGTCATTAAAACTTTGCTTTTTATCTTAGGTAAATTGACAAAGTCAGAACTCAGAAAGATGCAGAAATGCTCACTCGTGCTTTTATTACTAGCCATTTAGACGACAGCTATTCCATTTCTACTGGATTACCCAAGAGGTCGATAAGAAAACTACAGCTAGTTCAGAATGCAAAACAAAAACAAAAAAATGATCACATTATCTCACCACTGCTTAAAACACTACACTGGCTACCTGTATCTTTTAGAATTGATGAGTATAGAATATAAAATGGAGGTTCTTTTAATTGTTTATAGAGCCTTGAATGACCTTGCTTCTCCATACATCAGGGATCGTCTTTCATTTTATGTTCCAGACAGGTCACTGAGGTCCTCCAAAGCCTTTCTTTTAAATGTTCCTTATGTGTCTCATAAGTGTACCGGTGAGAACGCCTTCTGTTTTTATGCCCCCACAATGTGAGACTCACTGCCTTTGGAGCTCTCTCTGTATTTTTAAGAGTAAAGTAAAGACCTGTCTTTTTAATCTTGCTTTTAATTTTTAATTGGAAGTAATGTTATAACCTTGGTCTTTTAAGCTCAAATCATTGTCTTGTACGTTATCTTTTACCCTTGGTGTTTCTTTTACTTTATTCTACTGACTTTTAGTCATCGCTTTTTAAATTATTTCATTGTTTTATTGTTTTTGTGCTTGCTATTTTGTGTGTGTGTGTGTGTGTTTTTGTCAGGCTGAATGTGTGCGTGAAGGTGCTATATAAATAAAGCTGAGTTGACGTGAGTTATTTGAGGAAAGAATAGAAGAGAAAATAAGACTATACAGTAGGTCGCTTGTTCATAATGCTGTTAACTTCAGTCCAACATGGGTCAGCATTCAAATGCTCCATTTATTTTCCCATTGAGAAACTGATGCCCCATTAATTTTTACAAAAAGAATAACAATGTTCTCTTGTGCCCTCCTTACAAGCAAGACAGGAGCTCAGTGAACCTGAGCAGCACACGTCCATGGTTTTCAGGTGTATATATGCTTCGCTGGCCTCCTCACACCTGTGCTTTAGTATCATCTCTCTGGCAAACCATTCAATCTGGACTCCCTGTAGGTCTAATTAAGCCAATAATTCCAAACCCTCTCCTCCGTGTGCTCTGTAGTCTGCAGTCTGGCAGTGTTCTAGCTCCTCAGCAGCTCCAGTTTGTGAAGTGCAGTAAAGAGTGAGAAGAGAAGAAATGTGTCAGGGAGATGGCAAAGCAAGGTAAAACCCCGAGGGCCAGGTAATAGACGGTCTTCTCCCCTTGTTATGATACATGTCAGCGATATCAGACACCCAGCCCCACCTCTGCAGACTGATGCTTCCACGACGGCAGCAGCTTGGCAGGGTGCAGGAGGAGGTGAACCCTGCGTGTGTGGTTGATAGTTCTTCTTTGTTCCATTGATGACCAGTACAGCATAAGGAAAAGCCCACCAGGAGATCAGACAGTAAGAGTGGCGGTAGACTCTCCCCTCCACTTTACAGCATGACTGCTACTGCCTTTCACACTGCTGGAGTCAAGGGGGGGTGAGAGGAGGGACAACCACCCCCTCAGTGCCCCAGTGTTTGAAAAAACGTTGCAAAATTGCATTATTGGAAGACCCCATGTAAGATAAAATGTAAGTTGCCCTGTAAGATGCCCTACCAGTAGAGATAACATGATAACGTGCTCTCTATAGTGTCCTTCCGGTGGAAAAAAACATGGTGAAGTACCCTCTAGAGCAGTGTTTCTCAATCCTGGTCCTCAGGGACCACTGCCCTGCATGTTTTAGGTGTTTCCCTGCTCCAACACACCTGATTCCAATGATCAGCTCATCATCAAGCCTCCACAGAAGCCTGATAATGACCTGATCATTCGAATCAGGTGTGTTGAAGCAGGGAAACACCTAAAACATGCAGGGCAGTGGTCCCTGAGGACCAGGATTGAGAAACACCGCTCTAGAGTGACTTCCAGAAAAGAAAGTGGTACAGTCACCTCTTGTGTGCCTTCCAATGAAGAAAACGTGGCCTCTAAGGTGCATTCCAGGAAAGAAAAAGTGATGAAGTGCCTTCTATAGTGCCCTTCCAGTGGAGAAAACATGGTAAAGTGCCCTCTAAGGTGCCTTTCTAGGAAAGACAACATGATAAAGTGCCCTCTGGAGTGCCTTTCCAGTGGAGAAAATGTGGTAAAGTAACCACTAGGGTGCCTGCCAGTGGTGAAAACATGGTAAAGTGTTCTCTTTAGTGCCCCTTCAGGAAAGAAAATGTGATAAAATGCCCTGTATAATGCCTTTCTGGTGGAGAAAACGATACAGTGCTCTTTATAGTAACCTTACAGTGGAGAAAACACAGTAAAGTACCCTCTAGAGCGCTCTTCCAGTGGAGAAAATGTGGCTAAGTGCCCTTTATAGTGCTCTTTCAGTGGAGAAAATGTGTTGAAGTGCTCTCTAAGTGGCCTTCCAGTGAGAAAACACGTGAAGTGCCCTTGATATGCTTCTAATCAAACAAATGAAAAAAATTGGTACAGTGCCGTTAGAGTGTCCTTCTGGGGAGAAAATGTTTAAGTGCCCTCTAGAGGGCTTTTCCAGTGATGAAAACATGATGAAGTGCCCTTTGTCTTTTAATCAAACGAGACATTGGAACTGTTTCACCATAATTGCGTCACTGGTGCCCCGCCGCATACAGCTGGTGCCCTTTTTATTTTATTTTATTTGCCCCTGCCCCTCAGACAGACTGAGTCTGCTGCTGGCCCTTGACATGGATTAAAATATGTATCAGCACTTATTGGTAAGACAATCACTCTGCCTCTCCCTGTTTCGATTTCTTAGTTTTCCTTTTCAGGAAACATCGACGAAATCTCAGATCACTTGGCATTGACATTTCAAGGGGAGGAGACGTATCAAGGCATTGGTATGAGTGTGATAGTATGAATGGTATCCACTGCCAGCAGCATCTCAGGCTGGATCCCAGTCCATCAGGCCATGAAATATTCATCCATAATTCCAAAATGTCTGTCATGAATACTGTACAACACGGCCCCTCCTGAATCCTGGAACACAGTAACAGCAGCACAGTTAGCCACATCACTGTACGATGTGAGAAATGTTTTCCTGCTCAGACAGGATTTGTAGATCTGTTTAGGATGCAGTGTAGCAACAACATAGTGTGTGTAAGAATAGAGCCTGAAGAAAAGTCTCATTGCCTCAGTATCTCGTTTCCTGATAAGGCAGAGCTGTCACAGTCACATACTGTGTGCAGCAACATGTTTCTGTTGCTCCGAATTCAAGCTAAATCCCCCGACTACCTGCCATCGGACATGGTACAGTTACCACAGGCCGTAGATATCCGCTTCCTTAGCACCCATTAGCAAGCAGCCGAGGATTTATCACTAATGTCAGGGAGGCATTAGCAGACCTAATGAAATTTCACGTTGTTCTTCAAGCAATATTATCCCTGTGACCCCACTCTTTTCACTACAGCAAGGTTTAACAGCTGAATGTCAAACAGCTGGCTAAGCCCGTGGCATCAAGCTTAGCTACGTTTTTTTTTTTTTTATCTGTGCTCATTTGGATTTGTGTTCCTCTCAGAATAATAGAAAATAATGACAACCCCCCAGCCCCTTTCAGTCTGAGGTGGGCTGCAAGTTAATGACATCGGGCCATGTTGCGCTTGGCTGCGTCCCCACACATAATTATGGTCTGATTGTCACAAAAATCGCCTGCACTTGCCACCATAGCTGCTGTAAACCCCCACCACCCCCGCCACCCCTCAAGATTAACGAAAAGGCAAATTATCTTTAGTGCGCTGGGGCTCCAACCATAACTGCCCTGAAATGAGTAATTAAAATTTAGCTTCATAACGATAGGTGCAGGCTGGAAATTAATTGCCATGCCTGAAATACAAATTCTCATTTTGCATGAGATCCACGACCAGAGAGAAGATGTACAGTAGTTACATGTGGCGATGGAGCACTCACTGTATGTGTTTGTATAAGATCATTGTGTTTTCAAGTGTGTGGCTGCGTGAATGGATGAGGAGGAACCCTGTTAACATGGCCATTAACTTTATAAACTCATACCATATAAAATACAATAAATCTAAAATACAGATTGTAATGTCCCCTTTGTTACAGATACAGATTTTATTATTTGCTTGTTATCTTACAATGAAATGCAGTAATGCCCAAAATAGAAATTCTACCGTGCCTAACATATAAATTCTCAATATGCATGAGATCCACTGCCAAGTAGAAGATGTGCAGTAGTAGTACAGAGTTGAAAATGTTAAAAAGTCCTCTCAAGAGTGCCCGTCTGGTGGACAAAATGTGGCCTCTAGAATGCCCTTACAGTGGACAAAGTGTGGAAAAAGTGCCCCCTAGCGTGCCTTTCAAGTAGACAAAATGTGATAAAGTGCCCTCTGGGGTGCCTTTCCAATGGACAAAATGTGAAGCATCACCCTCTAGGGTGTTCAAAATAGGGGAAAATGTGACAAAATACCCTCTAGAGTGCCCTTACATTTGACAAAATATGAAAAAGTGCCCTCTAGGGTGTCCACCATTGGAGGCAATGTGATTATCTGTCCTCAGGAGTGCCTTTCCAGTGGACAAAATGTGGAAAAAAATCACCCTCTAGGGCAGTGCTTCTCAACCCTGGTCCTCAAGTACCCCGGCTTGATGACGAGCTGATCATTTGAATCAGGTATGTTGGAGCAGGGAAACATCTAAAACATGCAGGGCAGTGGTACTTGAGGACCAGGATTGAGAAACACTGCTCTATGGGTGCCCAGAATTGGAGAAAATGTGAGAAAATACCCTCTAGAGTGCTCTTACAGTGGACAAAATGTGAAAAAGTGTCCTCTGTGGTGCCTTTCAGTGGAGAAAATGCAGTGCGGCGCCCTATAAGCTGCCCTACACACTATAAAATTAGTTGACTTCTACATTCCTCTGATGGTTTTTAGTTCCTTGTATGCTTTTATCACAAAGGTGTAGTTGTTGTACTCTAATAACACACATTATAAAATAATTGTAATCTAAACCAGGGATTTGAACTATTTCACCATAAATGCATTAGTGCGTGCAACTGGTGCACTTTGTATTTTTATTGCCCCTACCCCTCAGAAAGCCTGAGCCCACCACTGATGATATCATTGTGTTTATGAGTGTGTGGCTGCATGAATGAGTGAGGACAGACACCCTGTTAACATAGCTGTTAACTTCATAAACTGTAAACCTAATATCACATAAAAGATATAAATCTAAAATACTGGCTATAATGCCCCCTCTGTTTCTGGTGCAGACTTTATTATTTGCTTGTTGTTTTCCAATAAAACGTAATAATTTATTATTTCCTGGTCTTCACTTGTTAATGTTGTTGTCTAGACACATTTCCCATGACTGAGTACACTGTTTTGCCTGTGCACATAAATGATAAAGTTTGCTTTGTCTGAGAATAGACTTCCTCTGTGGCCATCAACACAAACAGCAAACAACACCAAATGAAAAGTCTTTTCTGGCTCTGTAAACCCTGTGATAGCGGCTGCTCTCCCGGTGCAACGCTGCCTGTGTGAGCTTTCCATTTTTAAAAAATCAGTACAGTTGTAAACCAATTCCCTGGAAGTGAGAAAATTCTGCTGGATTTGCCACCACCCACGACATTAGACAGCCTTCAAATGCAGGCAGCCTGAGGTTCAGAGAGCGGATACCTGATCACATTCTGGGTTAGGGCAACTCGAGTTCAGCCATATCAAAGAGAATCCATTACATGTGCTGCGGCACACGGAGAGGTGGGGAGGCTAGTTGACGGGGGCGAGAAGGAGCATGAGAAGGCAGAAGCTTTTTTTTTTTATAAATATTTTTTGCGGACAGAAAGACAAGCAATTAAAACTGCGAGCATTTTTGATATTGAATTTTTCAGTCAGTGGCTCCCAGCTCCTCAGTTGTCTCTTAAATTGAGCTTCCCAGTGGCGCCGCAGTTGCACAACACCGGGACGACTTGTGTGTGCGTGTGTGTGTAGCGTGTGAGGAGATACATGGAGGACTTGGCAAACTGTAAAACCAGGACACACACACACACACATACCTCTCTTGTCCCCCCCCTCTCCTGCAGACCTCTCCTGGGACTTACCTCCAAGTTCAGGTGGTTGGTCGTCATGGTAACTGGCGGAGAGTGAGGGCTATTTGCATTGTTTCTGCTTTCATCTCTAAAACCATGTCATTACCCATACAGTACAGGTACTCGTGTTTATTTGTATGCTCCAGCCTGCCTGATTGTCAGTCTATTTGTCTATCCGCCCGCTTGTCTATCCTCCTCTGTCAGACTCTGCCTTCCCTCTCGACTGCTCTTTTCTTTGTCTGTCCAGTCGATCTGTGCACCACTCCTCGTTTATTTACCCCCATCTGCCTTATATCTCGTGCACAGCTGGAGAACTACATGTATCTGCACCCACTTTGTTCTGCACCCATTAACCACTAAATTACCACCACAGACACAAACACAGACTCAGTGAGAACCTTCTCATTTAGATTAGTTATTTACACACCTGACAGCACTCGCCGAAAAGAAGCCAATCCTTGTGTTGTGCCTGTATCATGTGACTGAACATTCATATCACATGTAAAAATGTGCAAGGAAACAAGCTTGATGACAATAACGTTGAGTTCAGTGCTGAGGAGGAGCACCCAGGTTTTGAGGAACACTTCTGACATCTGCTGGTCATCATGTGAACATCAGAAAATATTATGAAAAGGGTAAAATAAATGGAGCAGAGCTTGATGTTGGCAGGTAGAAGCAAAAAACAGCAAACTCACTAATTAATGCACTGCAGGGAAGAGATCAACCACAATTTATCATCATAAAACATGCAAATATTGAAATACAGGTAATATTTTCACATATTCTGTTATTTACAACAGCAGATTCAAATCCAGCAGTGCAATTATGCATTCAGTCACCTTACATCTGCATCAAATTGTACACTGTACATGCAAAAGCGAATGCATTAATAAAAGCCAAACTTTGTGCACAATCTGCCATCCATTGACAATTTCTGCATGTTGATTATGCTGCAGATCTGAATACTAAGACTGTTTCCTGTGAGATGTCCCTCCCTTTAATAAAAAGCCAAAACCTGCTCCTCCACAAGCTCCCTGCTGCACTAATTGGGCGGATTTATAAGCTATCAGAATGAAAATGAAAGCTATTTTTTGTCTGTTTCTTTTTCAGCATGTCACCTCAGCTGTAAATGAAAAGGAGACGGGTCGGTTTCAACATTAAAGTGCAGTTATTGGATGTGCAAACATCTGTCAGAGAAACTCCACCTGGAGCAAAACATCTCTCTCAGGACTTAATATGTTATCATATAAATATGACAGATTAAGGCCTGAGAGACTTGTGTTTTAATCTCCCCTTATACTGCATATATTTGAGCAAGATGAAAGTAAGAATACACAGAGGATTGTGAAAAAGGCCCTGGAGTCTACAGTATTTTATTGTGAGCCTGGATATATGCCAGTATTTCATGAGAGGGAGAGCAGCTGTTTGCTGAATTCACATATCCATATCCAACTGCTCAGTGTTTTGTCTACACCAATTCCCACCTCTCCGCAGCATGGTTCATTTCAGAATAGTGGTGCTTTATAAAGTCATCGCTGGTGGAAAAGCCAATTTAATCTGCAAATGCTTTGTTTCTCTCCAAACATTGGGCCTCAACAACAGTCAGCAAGATTGCTTCCAAAATAGAAATAATAAGCCATTTGGTTTAAGTAGAACGTTATGTGGAGACACTTAAGAATGGAGGAGCAAAAGTTATACATAGCAGCAACGGCAGATATTAATAAGCAGCAGTACTTGACTGTGCGATGCATTTTTAACGTTCAGACTCAGCACATTTACAAACTAGCATGACCCCACTGAATATATAAACTCTAAAATATAATATATTCACATGCAAAATACATTTTGGCCACACTTTTTGTTTTTTAAATGGGGAAGTAGCAGATATATGATTTCACTTTAGTTTACAGTACTGTTCTGTTGTAATGTGTCATTAATTACCCTCTAATAAAGTCTAATAAGGGTCTATCAGTGAAAAATAATACACTTTAGTTGAATGTGTCCCTAATCACCCTCTAGGAAAATCTAATGAAGGGTCTAATCAGGGTTCGAATTACAGAATGTCTTTCGGGGGAGCCCTGTTGTCTTCGTCAACCCCCCCCCCCCAGGTCGTTTTTATTTCTTTTTTTCGCCTTGTTTCAGGTGTAGCTACAGCTACATAAATTTTTTTATTCCATTTAACTCTCCTCAAACACGTAAAGCGGGTGCAGAAAAAATTCCTCTTGTCCTCATCTGACGCTCCCAAATGTGAACAAGTTCGGAGTGGAGGCGTTAAGGCAAATTGACGCGCATCACGATGCTCTCAGTGCGCGTTCTGCCGAGTCAGACGCCTTCAGTGCGTTTTGGCCTCAATATTAACGTCATAATCTGATCTTTGTGATGTAAACTAATGTGGAGAGATCTTAAATCAAAATTAACTCACATTTGTTTTTACATGGGACAACTTTATGAAATGTCATAGACACAGAGAAACAGCTGTTCTGCTGCGCGCATCTCTCTCTCACACACTCTCTCCTTACTGACTGTCCTTTCGGCTCACTGTCGTTTCCCTTCTGTCTGTGGATTGTTAGAATCGGGGAGAAAGGGGATTTAGACCAAAAGTTCAATTTGCAACAACGAAAAGCAAACAGGAATCGAAGTATACATGTTAAGTCTATCAGTCAGCTGCTCCGTGTCAGAACCACGGACAGCGCAGCGGTCACAGTGGCGCATCGTGTTAATTAGTGACAATACATAAAATGTGCGAATAAACACAAAACTTTGCCATATTTTCACTGTTATTATTTATTTCAGGACCATCATATATTAGAGCTCCCCCCAAATGTCCCAAATGAGGCTTTCAGGGGAGCTCATGTCCTTTTCAGGTGAGCCCAGCTCCCCCTAGCTCCCCCGTAATTCGAACCATGGGTCTAATTACTGTCTAATGAAAAACTAGTTTTTGTCTAATTTGATCTAAAGTGCAGCTTGTTACACCTTGTTAGTGTGCTGTAAAATAAAGTGTGATCATACAAGTTATACATAGCAGCAAAATCAGGTATTTATAAATTAAGGCTTATGGTTTAGACTCAGCACATTTACAAACTAACATGACTTCACTGGCTATATAAACTCTAAAATATAATATTCACATGCAAAATTAATTTCTTTGCCATTCGCCTGATTGTGGGGCAGCATAAACAATCTATAAACGCAGCATGAAACCTCCTCACAGTGGCTAATGTGTTTGCAAACACTTGCCAGTTTGCATGTCCAGCAGACACAAAGCAACATTAGCATTCACTTTGAGTCGTTTCCCTGTCCACCTGGGGGATTTAAGTCAAATATTCACTCTCCTTTCAGCTTTGATTTGACCTCTACCAGCCCCTGAGGGAAATATCTGACTCTTTAGCAGCTAAATGCTTCATTAAGTTAGCTAGCTGCTAATTTAGCCTGTCTGTGTTCGGTGCCGGGCAGGTAGCATGTGGGTTTATCAGAGCTTTTCTGCTGAAAACAGCTGCCTGCTGCAGCTAGAAAAACAAGACTGTAGAGAATTGTGTGTAGGATTGTGTTCATACCTAAGTCATGACATCTGTTATGAACATGGAGGATACTTTATGAATGTGTATTACTGTTGTCATTAATTTTAATGCGAAGTTGACATTGTTTGAGATGTCTTTGTTATGACAATTAATGTGACAATAATCAAGCCAAATAATGTCTTTGTTATGACAACTTGACATTATCAGACTTAAAGAAACTGTTTTATATTTTATGTTTTAACATGGCATTAAACTGTCATATGTGGTTGGTTTTGACACTGGGTCTCATAAGACTGTTATAAGTGCGTCAAGAATATTTTCCGTGACTTAAAGCAAAGCGGTACATTTTGGATAATAATTTAGTAATATTTCCTGGACGTCAGATGAAGTGGTTCCATTTGAACTTGACATAAAGACGTCATTGAATGTTATAAGGCCAGTTTGACAACAGAGCACAGTACCGAGATAGCGGTTAGCTAGTTCACTTGTTGCTGAAGTAGGCTAACTGCTGTCTGTTGTTATTTGTAGCTGGTGTTTCTTGCTTAATTTGGCTCCTGGCAACCAAGAGCTGAGTCAGTTCAATTGGCAGCTCGTGAAGGCTTATGACATCTTTATGACAAGTTCAAATTGTACCACTTTACTTGAAATCCAGGAAATTATTCAGGACACCATTACAAACACATTTGACAGTGCAATAAAACTTAATCACATCTTTATGACAAGTCCAAAACTGCCACTTTACTTGAGGTCAAGGAAAATATTCATGACACACTTATAATGGTCTCATGAGGGCCAGTGTCAAAACCAACCACATATGACAGTTTAATGCAGGGGTGTCAAACTCATTTCAGTTCATGGGACACATACAGCCCAATTTGATCTTAAGTGGTTCGGACAGTAAAACCGTTGCTTAATAACCAATAAACAATATGTCCAAATTGTTCCCTTTCTTTTTCAGTATAAAGACGTGTAACAGTATTTTGAAAATGTTCTCACAAAAGGGATGATGGACAGCCTGACAAGCCTTCAGAAAAAATAAGTGCAATGTCAACAAGGTCTCAGTTTTTCCACATGCAGTCAGTCATTTATGTATTGTGGAACTGAACAACAATATAGTATTTTACTCCTTTATGATTAAACAAAGTTGTTGAGATCTAGAAATTCTTTTAATTCTTATACGTTTTCACTCCCGTGCAGGACACTGGCATCACCACACAACACCAACTAAAGTGAAAGCTAATGAAGAAGAAGGTCAGTTGTTGAATCAGTAGGATTTGTCCGAGCTGTTCATAAACTCACCAGAAAGATAGTTGATTGCAGAGTTTCATTCCCAAAATGTCAATTACATATGTTTGGGGTAAAAAAAAAAAAAACAATGAGAAAATCTGCATATACAGACACCACAGACTTCTAGTGGGACTAGTGGTGATGATTGACAGGAATTATGTATAAATGAGACTATACCGTGTTTTTAGGGAAATTTTGCATATTATGCCTTTACGTTATCACCTGCCTTATAACCCATTAGCAAATAATGTTCTGACTTTAGCCACAGGGTGTCATCAGTATTGTTAGTCAGATACAGATTATTTTGTACCGAAGCTGCTGATTGATATTATTTTATTTTACATAATATTGTCCAATATATTGAAATACCACAATAAGTATTCATTGTTTTTGCAAAATCATCCAGTGGGCCGGTTTGGACCCTTCGCTGGGCCGGTCCTGACCCGCCGCATGTGTGACACCCCTGGTTTATGTTAAAACATAAAGCTAAACAGCTTCTCTAAGTTTGATCATGTCAAGTTGTCATAATAAAGACATTTTTGTCTTGATTAATGTCAAGCTGACATGTCAAACAATGTCAACTGTGCATTAAATATTTCATTATTGATGGAATGACACAACAGTCATAAACATACAACATAAAGACTCCTTCATGTTCATGACAGGTGTCACGACATGTCTATGACAGTGAAATGACACCCCTTCATATAAAGTGTTACCTAATTATATACACCAAGTACATCATATTTCATATCAATCGTGCAAGTTGCAGAATGTTTTGAAATGAGATACTTACATGTTCTTTATTAGTTTATAGGGTCCCTATATTTCAAAAGATTTAAGTGCACTTGCGCCTCTTTGGCCCCAAATAGTTTAGTGTCATAGGTCTTTTGGTTTTTGATTAATAACTTTTGAGTTCACATGTGCTCTTTTTTCAGTCAAAAGAACTGAAGAGCTTTTCTATGATAATTATAACTCAGTTTCGCCCAAAACTCGATTAATGCAGCTTTAAGAATTATTATATAATGTATTATAACATGTGAGAAAAGAACATCTTTTGGAAAATAAAATCAGAACTTAAGGACAATAAAGTTTCCACATTCATAGAATAAATGAACAAGCAACAACTAACTTTTTTTCTATATATATAAGTGTTAATACATTCCATCCTCCCACTGACACTGGCTCAGCTTCCTCCCATGTTCTTCCTTCAGTAAGCAGTTCACGCCACAGGAGCAGCGGACCCACAGAGAAAACTCGTGGGACAGTGAGTCATAGAGTGGACGCTGCAGACAGGATGTGAGGATATGATGGGCAGTGGAGAAACATGTGCTGGCACCGAGAGCTTAATCCGTCTTATCGATGACAGGTCAGTGTCTCCGTGGAAGCCTACGATCGATGGCACTTGACCCCCTTAAATAGCACAAGTGCCGACATCCCTCTCGTCTCCGCGTCTCGCCCAATCAGGATTGATTGCAGCACCGCCGCACTCCTCCGTGGACAAGCGACTGCCGCAAGTTCCTCATCTTTAATAATGATGATGCTGCACATTGATCTCATAACAGCTGTCTGTTGTGCTGAGGAGTGGCTTGAAAATCACTGTTTAGTTTGTACCTGATGGTCAGACAGTGATCTCTCATTCAGCACCACGTCTCTAACAAACAGGAATAGATGCAATGACACATCTGTGGCAAACTGTTTTTGTGAGACTAAAGTTTTGTCTTTATAATGTAGTCAAGTCCTATATTTCAAAAGCTCTTCAAAACATGTAATACATTATTTGTATGAAAGTTGAAAAACATTTCCTTCAATATTTACTTAGGATTAAGACGTGTTCGATGTGGTTTTGACGTCATGTTTGCCCAGAGGACACTGAACATCTCTGTATCTGCTTCATCATATGAATTCTTTTTGTCTTGGACTCGAGAACAAAAACACCTCTCATGTGCACTACAGAAACAAACAGGATCCTCACAAATCTGAACCAAAGTGAATATGGGAGTCTGCTGGCCATTTGGGATTTTAAAGCACACAAAATCCTTTTATCAGCCTTAAAGGCTCGTGTCTATGGTGCACAGGTCATAATTACCATCATTTATCATCCCAAATCTACTGTTTAGTGATTCAGGTTCTCCATAGTTGCAGGACCAACATTTTGATCATGCAAATCCTGCTGCAGTGTTTTATTTTTAGGTGAGTTGTTGGACAGTGAACTGGTGTGATTCTTTGGGTACCTGCAACCTGCTGGAAGGGGTGATTGCAGTGTTGGAGTGGATGATGTCGCATCTGTGCAAAACACCTCTTGATCTGTTAGCCTGACTTGTATCACTGTAACACTTTAGCTTCATCAGAACAGACCTGATAATCATCATCTCAAGCTTTCTGACATGTCATTAAAATAAAATATTCATTATTTATGCCCACAATTCTAACTATAACTATTTAAAGCTGCGAAGAGTTTTTGACTGGTTATGAAACAGTCATAGTTTATTACTGATGCCTCTGTATGAGCTACATAACTTCTGCATTGTTCTTAATCGCTGCCACTAGGTCAGAGTCTCCTTGAAATCAGATGAAATGAGTCTGTGTTTACTATTTCACATGTAAACTTTCAGTAAATAGTAGATAAGCCAGTTAAAAAGAGGCAGGAGGAGATTTTTATTTAAAGTATTTTATTTTTGACGTTATACTTTGTGGTTATTATTGTCCATGTTCTGAGAGTTGCCGAGTTATAATGGGACCAAATGGCACTCGGCTTGTGGTGCTCAAAGCGCCAAAAAATACATTTGGAGAACTCAACAGGCAGAGGAGTATCAGTCTGTCTCTTTCCAGAAATCATGACCTGATTACTCAAGATAATCCACAGACACTGTTGTGAGCTGTTTCATGTACAAGTATGAACTACTGTAGAAGGATTAGCCTTGCTTAACACAGGCTAATCTCCAGAACGTTTCTGCAAGTCAATGATCATGAATGTAATTTAGTTGATAGACGTGCCCTGAAGGTAACGATGTAGCTACGCTGGAAAAAAGACATAGTCAAACTGCAGGGATTCATTTGCTTGGCAACGCTGTGCGATTATGATTAGCATCCACTGAGGCTGTCAGGTAGGGTGCACTCTGTGCGCTGTGTCTTAATTTATCTAAGAATAACGTGCAGTTTTTTTTTTTCCATCAATTGAGTAGTTGCAAAGTTGGTAGAATTTCAGTTGACCAAGATTTTCTTTGGTTGACTGCAGCCCTAGAAAACAACATGCAATACTGTCGTCATCATTGGCTTCATTGATTTCAGTGTCTTAATACAGCATACTTTAAAAAGGCGATATTTTCACACGTCCATCCATTAAGAGATATACGAAGTCTCGCGAGATCGACGCCACATTTACATGCTACCTGCTACATGCTACAGTTGACATTTCGGCTAAAAACATGGTGTAAATGGCGTCTTTTGTGGTTAAATTTTAATGTCGCAGCTTGCGGACACTTGAATTACACCACACGAGCAGGATGGAGACATTTTGTGTTTGTTTTGTGTTCTTTTTTTTAACATTTTATCCGTGGTTTCCATTCACTGCCATTATACCGGATTTGGCTGCAACCCTGTTTTCTGCTGAAACTGAAGATCTTCACCCATCCTCACATCGGCATAGGGGTGAGTACATACTGAGTGGGTTATCATGTAAAGTGGAATATCCTTTTAAAATATTTTAAGGTAATGAGTTGCCTTAAACGTGTAAAGTAAAGTCAACTTGTTAACAGCATGAATGCTGACTATAAATAGTATGATAAGTATATTAAATATTAAATTTGAGCATTTATGACCTGGTGTGCGTGAATGTTCTGACCTGAAGGACTTGCTGATGGTTTTCCAAAGCGAGAGCAGAGGAGGACGGTGTCTTTATAGTTTATATTTGTCAAATAAAGAGCACCTGTTCAGTGTCCTCACAGGGCCTCCTAACAATGCCATTGACCTTTTCCTTGACACCGACTGTATTTCAGGTCGCAGAATGCTCAAACAGCCGAGGCTGGAGCCCCGGAGATGCGGCTCGTGCGCCGTGATTAACGTTCCCCTCTCCCAATCTCTGACAAGCACAAGGGCCACTCCACCCGTGTGATACACTTCTTCCCAAATTGAATCCTCTCCTCTTTTTTCTTGTTCGTGATGTAATCGCACTTGGTAGCACCACTCCTCGCTTTTCATTTCCAGCAATAAAGTATTATGTGTGAGCTGACTTCAGCAGCAGCTCCCAAAACACGTTTGGCGGTTTTGAGGTCAACACGGGGATTCATCAACACCGTTCCCTGCAGAGGATGTAATGATCAAAGTTTGTGTGCCACAGGCATAGCACAATTTACAGCACCCCCAAGTGCCCTTGCCCATCACTCTGCATGGCACTAAGCTTATCATTGTTCGGACCAATTATATGACCCGGTGAGAAGAATACAATTGCCGTTCTGTACCAGTGGTTTGCCAAATAAATAAGTGCTTAATGACCCTCTCACTCCCCCTTTTCAACTTAATTAGGGGGGGAACAGATTTGCTGGATGGATGACTCTACAGCAAGTGACTGTGAATCTGAAGCAGGGGACTGCCAGCCCCTCATCCGTTGTGTGTATTGGTTTGTTCTGCAGCTGCCTGATTGCTGCCGAGCCACTTAACTATAGCTGACCACCGGCAGGCCCAGCTGTGTGGCCGCGGCCATTTGAGCGTCCTGCTGCAGCACGTCGGAGAGAAACAGACCAGACAATCATGTAAACAATTTTGCAGGTTGCTCAACTGTGGCTCTGAGATGACGTATATGTTTGTGAGCGTGTTTCATGGATGGATTAAAGTTAAATGTATTTGATGACTTTTTTCACAGTTAGAACAAGAGACGGAAAACGAGGAGTTAGTGCAGACCGGAAAATCTGCATCTGCCATGTTTGAAAAAACAAAGTAAAAGTGCACTCTTGGATGCCGCTATGGTGGATTAAACATGATAAAGTGCCCTCTAGGGTGCCCGTCCAGTGGACAAAACACAATTTGGTGTCGTATATGTTGCCTTAGTCGCTGGGAAATTAAGTTTCGGGCCTCTGAAATCAGTGGTTCTCAAACTGTGGAGCAGGCAGGGCAGAAGAGCTGCTGCAGGTGTGCGTGGAGTGAAACTAAGTTTATGTAGAGAAAATGAACAAACAAGAGTTTGCTGTTCCTATAATGATGACCTTCATTTCACTAAAATTCAACCTGGATCCTTTTTAATTAGTTTAATTAGCTTCCCCTATCATTGTGAAGGAATCAAGGTAATTTATTATCATGACGCAACACAGGGTTGTAAAACAAAATTAGATTTGTACTTCCTTCATGCTACACTAAAAATTACTTGTAAAATACAAACAGATGATTAATTAAATTCAGATTGGAATAGGATAAAATATAGAAAATATATATAAAATAAAACAACATGTTCAGTTATTTAAGTATATAAATATACATGTATACACCCAGGAAATAATTTAGTGGTCGTTGAATGTAAGTAGCAGCAACAAGATGGTGATAATAACATAGTCGACATCTGGCAAACAATGTCCATCAACTTTGACTGTGTTTGAGCACAAAGTATCATCGATGTAAAGACAGAGTCCTCTTGCCCTTGTCTTGGTGGAGTCTTGCATGTTGTGTCCCATCAGCTCAGAACTCGTCCGTTAGTTAATATTGATTTTTTTTTTTTTTTTTTTTAATCTCTCAGGGTGTGAGCCGTGACCTTTTTTTCAGCTTCTGAAGTGGGGACTACTGCCCTGCATGGTTAAATAGTTTCCTGTGCCTTTTTTTATAACAGAAGTTGTGCTTCGGATCACATAATATCATTAATATTAATCAGTATTATCAGATCAATAAAGTATTTTGTATTCGTATTCGTATTCGTATTCGTATAATAAGACAATTTTCATCTAAACCACAGATTGAAACTGTTTCACCATTAATGTATCATAACTTTCGGCGTGCTGGTGACCCTCAGATAGCAGATAGATTCTGCCACTGGTGGTGTGACAAAAGATGACAGTAAGACAAGTGAATAAATGCAGTGTTTGTTGGTATTGGTCATTGGCTAAAATGACTCTCCTCTTTTAATAAAAACCCTCCAAGAATACAGCATGCACAATAACTATTAAAGCCATTCAGTTGGTTTCTTCACTTCCTTAAAAAATCAGCCAAATAACCCCTGTTCCTCATTCATCCATGTAGATTTCATGTTGAACGCAGCTGAGGACAAAATTAAACAGCATCTGAGAATAAATAGAACAAGATTAGGGTGCTTAAAACGAAGGTGGTTTCCTCTCGTTCTTTGTGCCAGGCAATTACAAGTTTATTCAGTGACAGCTGGGTTGGATGAACTCCTTTGTGTTCTGGATGACTGGGAGCGTTGTGTGGCTCACATCGAACCACATGCTGTTTAAATCGTGACATCTTAACCTTTCTTCATCACTGTCCTTTGATGCTTTGCAGTGGTTGTGTTTGCAAATACTTTAGCTGCATTGTCTGCTTTATTGCTTTACAATAAGGTACTAAGCAGATACAAAGGAACGAGTAATAACTCATGTGTAGTCTCTGAAAAAGGCCATATCTGTATACGAGGGAGACCAGACGTCCTGAAAAATTCAGGATAATCACAAATTACAAGCAGTTGTCTTGATTATAGTTATAGATAATATGAAGAATGTATGAATTTGTGAAATATTCTGATCAAATCAGTTATGTAAGCTATAATTCCTGCTTTTAGTTATTAAAAAATGTCCTGTAGTTTTTATAAAAAAAATGTTTCCATCTCTAGTCTACTGATTAGGCTAAAATCACGGATTCTTGAAGTCATGTGACCTGTTTTAAACCAGATGACAGAGGGTGCAGCCGCCAATGCAGGAGGGATTTGTGCAAAAAAAATAAATAAATAAATAATAGTGCCTCATATTGTCCTTAGAATCTGTAATTTATCTTCATAATATTAATAACAAACAATGTCACTCTTATTATTCTGTTATAATCATTCTGACATTTCTCTCATTCTCACCCGGTCAACCTACTATATCCAGAAATTGGCGGCATTAATTGTAATAATTAATTGTATTAATTAATTAATTGTACAAGCAATTAATTGTGTCTAAAATACATTTTTTAATTACTTTTGAGCATTTTTTTAATTTGCATTTTGCTGGGCAGTAAAAAATAAGATGTAATTTGTAACAAAATACTTTCTCATTCTTTATCCTGCTCCCGTCATAATTACTACGGCCACTAGAGGTCGCCACCTAACAATAAATAAAAACGATGATGTTTGCATGGATGACCTCTATGGCCATTTTTATGGTGAGAACAAGCTGTAACCTCCCAGCATGCACCCCAAAATTCACAGCCTCACACCTTGGAGTTATCGTGATTGGCTACTTCAAACCTATGATTTGGGAGAGCTCATCTTTTCAAGATGGGGGGTTACGGTCAGACCCATACTGAGGCAGCCTTAAATGTGATGATATGAGTTTGTATAGAATGTATTTTTGTATTTTCTAATTACAAATCACTTGTATTTTAATTACATGCATTTTCTTACCAGTATAGTATTTTATTAAAATATATTTGATGAGCAAGTATTTGTAACAAGATACTTTTTGATGTATTTGTGCCTATTTCTGTGTGTATATATTAAAGTATTTGCATGCTAGGTGTGTTTGAGGAATCTGAATACTTACCACTCACCCACAGCTTGAACATTTGGGGAAATATGCTTGCTTGGACTTAGCTGACAAGGTCAATATCATATTAATATTTAATCTTTGTGTGTTAGTCTGGCTTTAGCACACACACGCTGGAAGCAGGAGAGAACTGAGCTGTGAGAACATGGACCTTTTTCCCAGCAGACATTTTGACTCATCATAGTAAGAAAAGCACAGATGTTACTGATAAAATTAACTATGACACAGTGACGGCGAGCCAGCATGTTACAATACCAGGACCCTGAAACTGAAGTGGCTAAATGGAATTCAGCCATCGTTGATTTTATTACTTACACCTACTGTGACAAGTCAAAATGTTTTCACTGAAAAAGGACTACTGGATATGAGTCGGAGCTCGATATTAAAAACAGTTTAGGCGAGTGACATCATCAGCCAAATTGATGCAACTGAAAATCAGCTGGCCTGACACGCCTGGTGTTCATTAGCTGTTGATTCCTGGCCTCCTCTCCCTGCTTCTGATTTAAAGTAAAACCAGAAGCTGGAAATGACAAGGACTTTTTTGAATACCAGTAAATATTCAAGATATCAGGAGGGAATCGCAGCTCCAAAATTGTCCCGTGTTTGTCATCTTTTGATAGCTGCATTAAAATCAAAATATTCACAAGTCTCCTGGGTGTTGTATATTTATTTATTGGATCAAGTGGGCTTTCATGCAGCATATTCTCTTTTTCCCATTTCGGCAGGACGCCACAGAAACTTCACTCCGAGAGCAGACTTCTAAAGTGCTCAGTTAGGTCAGTATGATGTGTTACTTTATCTGAATGAGAACAAAAACAGAAACTATTATGTACATAACAAGAAAGTAATGCCAGATATGCTACACTAATTGGAACGGGACCTTAAACATAAAAAAGCAGCTGCTGTTTGTAAATGCATCAGAAAGATAGTTGATTGTTGTGTTTCATTCCCAGAACGTCAAATATCGATGTGTTGGGTTGGTAAAGTGTCCTGAGCACAGCAAAGTAATGAGAAAATAACAAGGTACGAGCAGAGGGCGGAGTCTCTGCGGATGCAAGCGCTGCTCCACACTTGTGGTGGGTTGTGGGTGATGACCGACAGGGATCTATGCATTGTTTTTTTGAAAAATACTGCAAAGTATCATTATAGTATCATAACTTAAAAGGTCCTAGAGGACCTAAAAAGGTCTATTCTTTAAAGGTTACGTGCAGTCTTGGGATAATATGTTACAATTCCACCACTTTTGGCACTAAGTAATCTAACTTATTCCTTTTATCATATTAATAAATAAATTACAATTACTGAAATTATATGGGACTCTATAAGGTCAAATTATTCATTTTAAAAGTTCATAATGCCTTGTTGACTATATATACATATATACATATATATAGAATTAATGATAAAAATATCTTTGTAATTTAAATCCTATAATATTCCACATCTGTGGAATTCAAGAAAAATGCAGTAACCAATTATTTTGCACAAACATGTCGGCACTAAAATGTGAGTAAGTGTACTCTCGAGTGTTCGTAGACTCTGTTCTTACCTAAGAACAAATCAATACTGAAGAACAACAATACAATAACAAACAGTTGGTGAATGAAGCCTGTTGTGCCTGATTCGACTCATCTCAGGACTGTGTGTTCAAGGATAAACCACGATTGATTCACATCTCGCTCTTTTCTCCAGTTAGTTGTAGCTGTCAGAACGGGACATCTTTACTAGTCATTTTCATAATTCTTTTGATGCATTTTGGGAGCATTTTGATGACTTAATTGCTAAGTTCACTGCAGAGACACGACAGGATCTGAGAGAGTAGAGAGAGATGGGGGATGACATTCCATAAAAATCCTTATTCAAATTGGGACTGTTGCAGGTTAACGCCTTAACCTCATCTCATTATTCATACAGGCCTGGTGACATGGAGTTTAATGTAGCTCCAACCAACCAATAAACATGCAGGTATAATCAGCCTGATTCTTTGGAAACACCTGTGTAGGTGGGCAGGCTCTTTAATTCTGTTTGTCAAAGCTCATCACAGTCGCCCCGATTCTCACAAATGAAAAAACATCATATATTCAGAGAAAGAACTTTCATTAAAATATATGAAATGCACATTTTCACAGAAATTTTTAAGCTCTCTACAGCAATATCCTACAAATCTAATTTTATCACAATGAATACACAAGTGAAAACTGTGAATATAACTGTGGAGACTGGTCAGTTTTTTTCAGAACGGAGGCCACGGCCTCTTTAGCAAACCCTTTAATCACAGCACCACAGTGTGGCTGATTAGGCTCATAAATCCTGAATAATGAGGCTACTGTTGTCTTATTACTGTGCCAAATGTCAGGTCTCTATCATGGACCGTCTCACAGGAACGTAGACGAGGACTAATTGGTAGACAAGTCCAAAATAAATAATAGAGAAGTTACAAATTTACTAGTTTAACCAAGTTACAGTTGTCAGTAAAATCTGACAAAGTGTGGAAAAAAAATAAATGAAAGAAACAGCTTAGAATTTGATATATTGATTATTTGTAACACTAACACACTAAATTCCCCTTATAATCAGATGATTACATCTTATCTTTTAATATGAGAAATTGCATGGTTAAAATGGGTGACAAGCCATTCCAGAAATACAAATGTGTTTTACTGAAGTGCCACAAAGAAATACTTTTGATCACAGCAAAGGTGCTTTAGCCAAAATAAACAGTAATTAACCTTTAGCCCAGACCAACTACAAACTGATCACTCTGCTGTGTGCTTTGTGCAAATTGTGATTTGGAGGCTTAATGTTTTCCCTGGGATTATTAAATGTCGAATAATGATTCACATCTCATTAAAAGTGTAGCCTTTCAAATTTTCAGTTTTTAATTAGCATATTTGGTTGCTACCAGGAGTCGCAGCTGCTTCTGTATCTTGATGGGCGACACCAGCTGTCCTCTAAAAACTGCACATGATGCTGTCTTATAGAAGACACAGAAAGTGAAGATGCTGTAGATTCAGGTTTTGATAGCACCCACATTATTTATGTAGCGGACAAAGACAGCACTGTATCCAAGGCTGTCTGAGAGGCGAAGAATGGAGCAGATGAAAGTGTAATTGAACCATAAGTCTCTCTCATCACCTTTTAGCTGATGTGATGTCAGAGATCCTTGCTTATTGTACATTCACAAAAGGTTGCACTTTATTTTACAGTAGACTTATAAGACATAACAAGCTGTATTTTATATTAAATTAGACAAAAACTAGAAAGAATATGCTTTATTAGACAGTATTAGACCCTTTAATAGACCCTTATTGACTTAAGCAGAGGGTAATTAAGGGCATATTACAACAGAACTGCTCTATAAACTAAAATGAAATGACATCCTCCACTTCTAAACCGATGTCTATGCTTCCCTGATCAAATCATTATCTGCCTATGGTATTACAATTCTGAGCAGTCACCCACAGACAAAATATTCCTCTACCTCTATAATTTTGGCTTTTATTTCTTCACATATTTTTTTAAATAGGCAAGAAGCAGATATGTGATTTCACTTTAGTTTACAGTACAGTTCAGTTGTATTGTGTCCTTAATTAACCCTCTAATAAAGTCTAATAAGAGTCTAACAGTGGGAGTAAAATACACTTAAGTTTACAGTACAGTTCTGTTACAATGCATGTCAAATTACCCTTTAATCAAGTCTGGGTCTGAAGTAGGGTCTAATATTTCCTAATAATAACCATATTATTTATACATATTGTTTTTAAATGAGAAAAATAGCAGATATGTGATTTCACTTTAGTTTATGGCTCAGTTCTGTTGTGTCGTATGCAAAATTACCCACTAATAAAGTCTACAAGTCTAGTTTACAGTAAATGTATGTTGTAGTGTGTCTCTAATTACCCTCAAATAAAGTTTAACGAGAGTCTAACAGTGGGGAATAATACAATTAAGTTTACAGTACAGTTTGGTTGTTAATAGTCCATAATTACCCTCTAAAGGGTCTAATATTATTTCTAGTTTTCGTCCAATTTGATACAAAGTTCGGCTTGTTACTTCTTATTACTTCTTACTTACTTAGGCCTTTGTATTCTCGGAGCGTAGGCCATTGATGAACAGTTTCCACCTTGATTATGTCTTATTAATGTACAATAAAATAAAGTGCAACCAATAAAAAATACAGAGCAGACTACGGAGCAGAGCATTCCTTTCCCGTTAATAAATCCAAGGTGCTAAACGTCCGGGGCCAGACTCGCCCACAGAGCTCAGATTGTGCCCAGCAGGTACAGAAAGTGGCGCCCGTAGATGTCCTATTGAAATTTGGGAGTGTTTTAGAGACTGGAGGTGGTTGGCCTATAGAGCCGCTCAGCAGCAGACATATCTGCCCTTTAGTGAGGAGTGTCCTCAGCGGACTACTACACCTTCTTCTTCTAAATAAACGTCACAGCATCCAGAGGAAAAGGTGTGTGTGAAGAAGTGTTTATCAACACAAATATGCCAAGGGCTGGGCCTTAGTCCAAGTCTCCCACTCTCCAACACACACACACACACACACACTCAGCCAACGCCACCGCTGCTGTTACAGTCCAGCTGGCACTGAAACTGCCGCTTTGATGTTGGTAGAGGCCAAAAATCTGCTGGAATTGCATGAAGGCTCAAAGTTGTGAGCGGTTCTGCCTGTTGTGAACATATTTTTGCTACTGAGCTGGAGATAGTGTTGAGACATTTAGGACAAAAACATTTAAATGGTTGCAAGTCTCCTAAGATCTTTCTTTATTTCTCTTTGAAGCAGCGTGCTGGTTGTTTGGACCACCACTCAGGACAGAGCGGTCTGAACACTTTGACTGATTAGCAGATAAAAATGAAATAATGAGGACATTTGTATTCAAGTCTTTGCGTATGAACATTTGGACAAACAAAACAGTTCAACAGTCATACTTTACATCTTTAAATGAGTCTTGAGACATCCTGCATGCCTTCGACAATGTTAAACAAGTACTGTGATGATCGCTGATTGCTAATTGTTGGTAATTATCTCATTTAAAAGTCTGAAGAAAACATGAAATGACGGCTGTTTTCGTTCCAGAAATGTGAGTTCACCAAGTGTGCAGGTAATTAACATAAAAGAAGACTGACTTTGTACTTCTATTTGTACAAAAACAAGTTTAGTAACTGTTTGTGTGGGCCACAAAAATCAGATCTTTATCACTAAAATGTGCTTTTCTCGAGTAATTCAGTGGGAAAGGATTTGTGTCTACACCAGGCTTTACTGTAAAATAATCAAAGAATTTTGTGCTCACTAGTTGTAACTCCAGAGTCCTCATACATACATATATAGCCCATATATCTATATATAATTTCAGCTTGCTTGAGAACGTCTGTATTCAAGTCTTTGCGTATGAACATTTACACATTTAGACACATTCAGTGTTAAACAAGTACTGTGTTGATCACTGATTGTGTTAAAAAGACTAGAAAACGTGAAATGGTGGTTGTTTCCATCCCTGAAATGTGTGTTCATCAAGTGGGCAGGTAATAGAGAGCCAAAGTCCCGCCCCTTTTACCGTGCCCCATGGGACCTCACTTCGGAAGAAATATGAACATGCCGAGAGACAAATCATTTTGCACTTTGCACCATGATTTTGTTACGACAAAATCTTCTCAGGGAACCCCTGATCTAGACTTAAACATAAAAAATTGTGGGGCTCATGCAAGAACCACTTGTACGAACTTCCTCGCTTATTCTGTCCTCTGATTCCATGAAACTTCCTCTTAGCCCCCTCCTCCTGTTTCAGTCATCTTTCGCCTCCTTTTTTTTTTCTTTGAAGTCATTTTCATATCGAGACATTTCTTCTTTATTTCGGTGACAGTCCGACCCTCAGGTAACACGGCACTAAGAGGTCTCTTAATTCCACTGGTCACGCTGTTAAAATGACAGAGTTTCCTTCGCGGATCTGTGAAAGCAGGTCGTCAATCTCCAAACTCGTAAAATTCTCCTTTTTACTATTTGATGCAATTTTTATGAATGACCACTTCCTGGCACATTGGGCAGGAAGTACAGCCTTATATGGTCTTATTGGGGCGTTATTTATACTAACTTACAAGTCTCATGCCCATGCACTCAGATACACACTGGTGGATCATTTACCAAGTTATCTGAAGTAGAGTTGGGCCATATGTTAAAATTTTCCAAATGACCGTTGTCAGGCCATCAATCAGTGATTGGCTATGTCTTCATTCCCCCTCCCGTCCTCTCGGGTGTCAGCTGGGAGATGTGCACAAGCGGCGAATTCACTGTCCAATGTCCAATAAACAACATAAACATACAAAGAGGTTAATTTGCTCGTTAAATCCTCGGAAAATTCATTCAAACTCGACAGAAAAACATGTTAAACTCACCAAAACCATCTTTATTAGTCTGCCCACTCTTCCAACAACCACCAACTCTGGTTTGGTCGAATTAAATCCTTAATTCACCGCGTGAAAAAGCTGCAAAGAGTCTAATTCTGCAGGCTGTTTATCTTTCACTCTTCACCCAGCACAATGCACTCATGGTTCGGCGAGTGAGTGGGTGTGTACTGTGTCGCGGGGTGAGAGCGCGGAGCAGCAGCTGTTACTCTGCAGACCATTACATTAGCAAAATAAAATGACAAATATTGACCCAAAAATCGGCCCATAAAAACAACCGGCGATGGATTCAGCCCATCAATATATTCGTCCAATCACCCAACGAGCCCATTGCACAGACAAAAGTGAGAGAAATTTAAAATAAGAATACAAAAATGTTCTTGCTTGAGGCCCATTGACTTTTTCCTTCCATTTGTGCAAAAAGATGTTTAGTAAATATCCGTGTGGGATGCAAAAAAACAGATCTTTACCGATAAAATGTGCTTTTCTCATGAAACTCAGAGGGAAAGGATCTGTCTTTACTCCAGACTTTACTGTGAAATAACCACAGCTTTCTTCAAATATTTTATGCCCACTAGCTGTGGCTCCAAAGTCCTCACACACATAGAGTGAACCAGATCTGAAAAACAAGCCGATTTCTCCTTTTTACATCTGTAGCTCTCTGGACGCTATAATTTGAGCTCACTAGCCTCCACAGAGGCTGCAACCAGGCCCGTGTCCCATTTTCACAACACTGATTATTCTTTAGCTCTGGATCAGAATGAATCAGTGATCAAAGACCAGCTGGCTTTACACAGTTGGAATCCCGAGCTCAATCCCAGATATGAAAGAGGAGTTACTCTCTGACACCTGTTGATCAAACTGAAGAACTACAGCCACTTCTAACAAGGGCTGTTGATACCGTAGCTGCATCAAACACAGTGGAAAAAGATGATAGCAGGTGTAGTGTGGGAGCTTTCCAGGAATCTTTGGTTGCACTGTATTTTACAGTACACTAATAGTTCTGATAGAAATAATGTTCTTTATTAGACAGTATTAGACCCTTTATTAGACCATTATTAGACTTTATCAGAGGGTATATTGTTTTAAATGGGGAAGTAGCAGATAAGTGATTTCACTTTAGTTTACAGTGCAGTTCTTTTGTAATGTCTCCCTAATTACCTCTAATAAAGTCTAATAAGGGTCTAATAAAGGGTCTTATTTGTGTACTGTAACGTGCCACCAAAACTTTTTTTAGGGTCATGCAGTGATGTAGTGATGTTATTGCTCAAATACTCCTCCTCTCTGGTTGGGAAAGGGTTAACTCTCTTAATGTGATAACTCCGTGGTGCATTTCAGATGTCCAAGGACCAGTGAATTCCTGCCCTGATAAGCTGTCAGGAGCATTGCCCCTGTCTACAAATCGTGCATGTGTACGTATATGTCTGTGTGTGAGTGTGTGAGTGTGTGTGTGTGTGTGTGTAACTGGGTATTGAGAGGGAGCGGACTGCTTCAAGGTTATTTGCCATTAAAAACAAGACTGCATAAATTCCGCCCAATAATTCATAATAATGACTCCCCTGTTTGTCGGTTGCTTGTTTATCCCACGTTCATTAACATGCCATCCTCATGGTGCTCATTTTGCAAAATGTCTTATGAGTGGGAGTGAGAGAGAGTGATTAGAGGGCATATGGAAATGATTATAACCTGCTGAAGAGGAAGTATCTCAGATCCACAACGCTCACATGCAAACCCCTCGTCAACAACAAGGATTAAGTAAGTAGATTAGTAAGTAGAAGTCCCCTGTGTAAGTGTACTACAGCGTGTGTGTGTGTGTCACTATCTCTGCTTCGTCATGTTGAACGCTCTTGACTCGCTCTCGGTCTCCTTGGCTGTCACTTCCTTCATTTGTGATATGAGACTCCTGTGATGGCCTTGGGTGTGGAGCCTTGATTTTTGAAGTTTTGAAGCCTGAAGATGATCATTCTGCTGTTATTCCTCGGGATTGTTCTGTTTGCGTACTTTTAAAAATGGAGGGAGTTGTGAATTAAAGCACAAATAAATGTTTGACAAGAACTGAGGTACAGAGGAGGATATAAAAAATGACCGCATCAGCAAGGAATGTAATAATGTAATATCCAGAAATACTCTCAGGAATGAAGGCGCTATAACTACAACTTTTTGGTCTCTGGTAGAACCTTTTCTCAAGGTTCCACTTGGAACCCATTCATGAGTCCTACCTAGAGCCCATGATAAAGGGTTATACCTAGAACCATCTGTGAAAGCTACCTATGAGGGGCTCTAAAGGAGAACACTTCTATGGTGCGCTCGCTCCACCCAGAATTTTTCCACTTTTTAAAGGTGCTAATAAGGACCTGCTCAGGGGGTTCTACTGCAAACCCTTCTATATTCCATTTGTTTTCTCTAGAGCTCATCCTCTGGGTTTGCAAGGGTTTTATCTAGAACCCACACAGGGAGTTCTACTGCAAGAGATTTATCTAAAGCACACAGCAGGCCAAACTTTACGTAAAAACTCTTATTTTTGTTACAACTAAAATATTTAGTAAAACGTGACGTTATATAACATCCATTAAACAATACCTCTAAAGTAGTGAATTGATAAGCAGTTAAGATATTTACTCGTTTCATTGATCAGATCCGTTCTCCCACAGCTCTTTTTAGCCCTTTTACTGCTCTGCCGACTATTGTAGGAGCCATGGACACAATTTTTTTTTGTTTAGTTAAGAGCTGAGATCTGAATTACATGCCTGCCATATTGAATGATTGCTTTTGCAACCGTTAATAAGCATGCTGCACTTTCTTAAACTCAAGATGTCTTTAAATTTACAGATATACTAATGGAGCTCTACAAAGCGTAGGCGAAGGGCTAGTTAGCTTTAGTTTTGGGTTTTGACTTAATCTAGATGCGCTGCTGCTGTTGAGTTTAAGTTTGCTGAATAGACATCCAGCAGCTGCAGCTTACCTTCACTAACCTGGCAGAGCAACACTTCTCACTTTGTTCATTCAAGGCACATCTTCTTCTTGTTGTTGATGTTTCATGGCAGTTGGCAAACAACATTATGGTGCATTACTGCCTCCAGTGGTCTGGAGTGTGAATTGCAGCTGGTTCCTCCTCACTCATACTTTGAAGGAAAGGCTATTAGAGCTGATGAGTTTTATAATTCTTCTCACAAGAGAGTTGCCTTATCTAAGTTTACTTTAGTAGCAATTAGTAAAATTAAGTGTTAACTGTAAGTACGTACATCAATCACATTTTACACTGTGGCAGGTAATTCCAACATGGAACGCAACAAGGTCTGTGGGTTATCTTGAGTAACCAGGTGATGATTTTTTTGAAAGAAACATTGCTGTTGAGTTTTTTCAAATGTTTTTTCACTTTTTGCACCACAAGCCAAGTGCCATTTTATTTGAGAAAAGGTAGACATATCTCCAGAACTCAGCAACTAAAATCAAAACAATCTAGATGGATAAATAGCACCACAGGTAAGAAGAAAAATATGTGTCCCTTTAATATAATTGGCAGAATTTACATGAATAATTTAAAGACTTTGCTTAAGACCTTGAAATGCATTGTTATGTAATATTGATTTAACTTGACTGAGAGTGTACTGGGGGTTGTTTGAAGAGAAAGAGGTAACCATTCGGTCTGACAGTGATGGAAAGAAGTCATTCTTCTCTGCTGAACTGCGGCTACAGTGAAGAATAAAACAAAGGGACACTCAGAACACACTCAGTGCCCCTGTTTCCAATTACCTCAAATGCCACACTGATGTGTGTTCGCTTTTGAACTCGCTCCCTGAAAATGTCACTTTATGTGGAAATAGCAAGTAAACACCATTTGACACCAATTGCTGCTTCTACCACTTTCAGTAATGACTGCAGGCCTGTTCTGACTCAGTGATGTTTGTGCTCCTTTTGTGTACTTCCATGTTATGATGTGTTGTTTCATGTTGGCTGTTTTTCTTGGTTTGTGTTCCTTCATATTGTTTCGTGCTAGATTGTGCTGAACTGGGTTACGCTGCGTGGTGTCATCCTGTGTCATGTCTTTTTGTGTTGTGTGTGTTGTGTTCCTCACACTCTCCTTGTGCACTCTGGTAACCGGCAGGATGCTGACAGGTCAACAGCCTCCCACCCAGAAGTAAGAAGCACCTTGTGCCTAAAAAAAAGACCCACTAACAACATACAGTGACAAAGTAGGTGAAGGTGACAGCGTGTGGTGTGATAACACCTTCAGTCTCTATGCCACGTCCATGCAGCCGTGAATGACACGTTTCTCATCTGCCCTCATCTGTGGTACTCTAAAAAAAGAAGATCCAGTCCATCTTACATCTTATTATACCTGATGTCAAAGGTTTACATACTCAGCAGCATTTTAGACGTTTTCTCTGTATGCTGTCCGCATGGAAAGCACAAATAGTAATTCCAAGACCAAGAGAGGAAAAAGTGTTTATCTGCAGAAGTGTGGACGTGCCTTAGACTAAAACTCTGCTTAGCATAAACATGACTTCAGTCCTTTCCAGTGAATTTTAGAGTAGCTTCTTAGAGCTCAGTTAACTGAGCCAATGAGAGAACCTGCACCAAAATGAGCAGTTTAATATGTCCATGTTGATATCTGAAATAAAACCTCAACAAGCACTTTTACTGTACAAGTGTATCATGAACTGAAAAAGTGATTTTAGTGTGGTTATCTCATTTTGAAGGGCATGATTCTCGCCTGCCTCGAGCTAAACTGAAAGAGAAAGTCCCACAAAGCAAGGGCAGGACAAGAGGGTGACATGTATTGATCACCAGTAATAGAAAAAATAACCATAAAGGCATACAAAAAAAAACTACAAAGAGAAAGACAATAACTACAAACATAAGCAAAATGACTACAAAGACTCTAAACAACCACAAAGACATACAAAACAAATACAAGAGTGACAGTGAGTGAAGTCATGCCAAGTTGGCTTGACAGACGTCATTTACACCATGTTTTTAGCCTAAATCTTCACTGTAGATCTTCAGCTTGGAGCCACGTTCACGTGCGAAGGGTGCACCATCTGAACTGGCTGCGTGTCGTGCGACAGTTTGCATGCACAAGTGAACAGCATGCTGGGGCTTTAGGAGACTTGGACTACAACAGGCGAGCAGTATGGAGGCATTTTATGGAGATTTTTGGGTTGCTTTTTCCGTTTGAAAACTGGCCACTCACTTCTGCAACGCTATTTTCCTGTGAAGCGTTTTGTGGACTAAAAAAGCTAAACTCGACCTTCAGTCAGGCATGAGGGTGAGTAGATAATGACTGAATTTTCATTTTTGGGTGAACTAACACTTTAACACATTAATGCTGACTTTTCCAGGGTGCCCTCCTCCTTTGAGACAGTGCCCCTGTCTGCCCCCCACCCCCACATAATTAGAATAAACTGCACTTTAACAGGGTATTATCCGAAGAGGAGTTTCAGCACTAGCTGTTCCAGCTGTGCCGATAAATTCAATAAAGCAGGCAAAGGGCTGGATACTAAAGTACAGCTAATGCGTGAAAAGCAGCATTAATCTAACGATCGACTCAGCGCGGCTATTAGAATAGGTGTAACCACTTACTTTTCACATTCTGTCAAGCAATTATGAAATTTTAATGTGATGTTACTCTAATTTTGAAAATCTGTCCGTATGCTTTTTCTCAGAAGTGTCTCCCTGCTGCGCGTGACCTTCCAGGTGTGATTTGATGCACAGCATGGCGGTTAGCATGAGGACGTGGGCTTATTCACAGAGGTCCACTCGCATACATTAGTCTCTACATCCCTGTCAGTGAGTTCTTTTTTTTTCTTTTTCTTTTACAGGGTTAAACATAGTGGAACTTGTGTGCTCGGCTGAGAAGCTGGCAGGGAATGTGAGAGTAAACAGTACTGGGCAGTAACCTCTCCAGGGAATTGAGCGTGTGTGTGTGTGTGGTTGTTGCACAGCAGCAGTGGGAAGGAGGTGCCGCTGCTCTGTTGACATGGGTCACAGTGGCAGGTTGTAGGAGCAGGATGAGAAAGCGGTAAATGGGGTCAGGGTCACTGACAGCAGAGGAGATTCAGCTAAGGATGGTGGTGACACGAAGCTTTTCGTTTGACAAACTGGTGTAAATGGGACCTCGGCTTGTTGTCGTGTTGTTTCTTGTGATGTAAAGTGTCGTAAAAGGAAATGTGGAGGCTGTGTATGAAATTTATTTATATGAAACTGTTTTTCCTCTGCTCCTTTATGCCCAGGCTGGCAGACCCCCATATGAAAAGGGTTTTTCAGTGGAACAGTAAGCAGGTTTCAGTGTTCTCCGGGATCTGCAACCCTCTACATTGCATATATTTTATAATTTAATGTATCAGAAACTATGTTAGCAATTTTTTTTTGTAGTTAAAGTGATTTTGTGGCCTGTCCTCTTGCAGGTCTCCACAGTAGAGAGGAGGTTGTATGGTTCAGGTCCACTGGGTTACACTTCAGCATCCTCCTGGACCCTCATTGTTCATATATATATTACAGTTCTGTTTATCAGAAACTCTGTCATCAATCTCTGTATTAATGTGATTCTTCAGTTCTGTACATGCAACATCTATTGCACATCTGTCCATCCTGGCAGGGGAATCCCTCTTCCATTTTTTCTTTGTTAAAGTTTTGTTTTTGGGGAGTTTTTCCTTACTCTTTCAAAGATGTGTGGACGGGGGTGTGGCGCACTGTACCAGTGTTGTGCTGAAAGAGCGGCGTTCATTGAACGTGCTCATGTTTTTGGTGAACGGTGTACTGAATGAATCAGTTTGCAAATTCATGAACATGAACGTGAGTGTCCTTCACTCCTGAGAGGGATAACGGCCCTCACGTTGTCAGCGGATTAAAAAAAAGTGTCGATGTGATATAAAAACTTTCTTTGACTGTGAAGCCTGATATTTGTCTATGATTCTGTGATTTATCAGTGAAGAGATGGAGCTACGCCGCAGACTGGAGTCTGTTAACAGGGAGAAAGAGACAGATTGGTGTTACACACTCATCTCGAAACATCTGTGTCTATGGAAGCCCATTCCTGCCGGTATGATGGAAAAGAGGTCCTGTGCGTCATTATAATGAGAAACTCTGTCAAAGTAATGACATGGAACCTCACAATAATGATTTAGCATTTCAAAAATACTGAGTTAAATAATGAGAAACTTTCTCAAAATGACATTCTAAGACAACTGGAAATACAGTAGTCATCTTTTGATATGAAAAAGTTATGTATGTGCGCTAATTGTTATATTTCACCAATAAGGAGAAGACTTTAGTGTTAAATTTCATGCAGGTGCACTTTTGGTTGGGGTAGTAGTTGAAGTTGAAGTTTTTTTGTATGTGGTTTGGATTCATTGAGGTGGCAGGCATTGTCTTCAAAGCAAATGTTTATCTCTATTTTTGCAGAAAGTTGGACTACTATCCTAAAATATGAATACTGTGCAACATTTAGTATAATGTCATTATGTAGACTCCAGTGTCCCTGATCAGAGGAAATTCTATTTCAAATTAAATTAAAAAAAAGAAAAAGAAGAAGAAGAAGAAGAAATGATCGTGAACTGGCTCATTTTAATCTCTGTGAACTGAACTTTGATCTAGCTCTTTTTTTTTTTTTTTTAGTGTAAACTTGCACATCACTGCAGTGTACAGATTGTGAGGTCCCATGAGGCAAATTATGATTTTGTGAATTGGGCTTTACAAATAAATTTCGACTTGACTTGAACAGCAAACAGAAACATCTGGCCTGAGCTTCGTCTGAAGGAGCAGTGGCAAACTGTCACTTGACTGCAGAAAGAGTCGGTTGTGCCAATAGTTTCCGCAGATTCACTGCAACACTGATGTCAATGGAGCAAACCCACAGTTAGCCGTTAGCAGTTTGGTCTGTTTAATGTCTCATGTGGCCACACTGGATAGCGGTGTGAAACCATTCTTATGCACTGCTTCATTTGCAGGTTGGGCTGCAGTTGAGTCTAACAAAGTGCGTCATTCCAACAAAGTACAATTTATCTTTGAAAGTCCTACTTTTCAGTGTTTTTCCCTTTGTGGATTAATGTTTAGATTTGCATGACTCAACATAAAAACACATTTTGCTGCAGAGTAGGACAGACCATTAGTAAAAACTAAAGCTGCAGCTTCAGCAGCAGCCTATTTTGATGACGAATGTCCTGTCCTTTCTCTAATATCAGGTTTGATTTCTGTCATTTATAAGGATCCTGAATATAAAACTGAAAATTTGAAAATAAAAATATACAAATATAGTATAAGGGTACACCATTTGATCTCTGAAACAGACTTTCTTTCTTTCTTTTGATCTTAAACATGCATTTGACAAAACCGATGATGTTTTATTTTATGGGGTTTGTACGGGTGCTGGAAATCCTTGAAAACACTTTAATGTTAAATGTAGTCTTTAGAAGATTTTAAAGTACCTGGATTTTGGCCAAAGTGCTTGAATAATTTGTAGATACATATAAGTCAGATATTGACTCAGCCAAGTTTTACAGGATGTCAAATCTACTTACAGACAAGTGACACATTTTGGGACATGAAACTTTAGTTTTTTCCCTTTAATTTGTCACCCTTCTGTAGAATGCTATCATAAAACATAATTTTGGTTGCTTATAGCACAACAACTTCTGATTTAATGTGATGAAGAAGTGAAATAATCATCTTGAGTATATTTAAATATTTATGTCATTTACCACAGCTGGAAGATGCTGTAAAAGCTTGAAAATCCACCTTGAAAATTCTTGAGAAGTGCTTGAATTTGACTTTGGAATTACTCTTGTTGATATTCCTTATCAGTTTGGTTCTTTATCAATACTCTTATCTGTTCTTTTCCATCACTAAATAATTGCTTTTGAAAATATATATATAGGAACTGAGCCCAAACAAAGAGCGCAGGGGAGAGGCCGATAAAAGAACCAATAATGTTGGAGCTTGGCGATATTATGGTCTTTAATCATTTTACCCTTGGGGGCCCATTTAATACTGGGTTGTTGCAGCCATCCCTATCTTGAAGTGTATGCTGCATTCAACTGCACGTGTGCATATGTGATCCTATTACGTGTGGTGTTTGTATCTTTTAATTGTAATTGTTGGTGCATTTGAGTGAGTTTGCTTGGATTAATAACAGAATAACCATAATTAATATTAGTCTTTTTTTAAGATATGCAGCAGAGACCTAACAAAGTGAAAAAGAGAAAATGCAAAAATATTCCATTACATGCAAATTCCTGCATTCAGAATTGTACCTAATTAAAGGTTAATATCTACAAAGGTCTACACAGAATATACTGAAAGGACCTTGCCAGTAGTTTTCTACAATTTAGCTTCCAACTGGATAAGCTGTACTTTACATTTCAGCTCATAATAATACAAACCACTTTGCTCTGTTGGACAAATTTGAATGCATTTAGTGCTCCAGGCATCCACTGGTTTCTATTAATTTCCCTCTAATATAAAAATCTATTTGCAGACTATTGTAACTGGTGTAATCTTTCACAGAGAACATCAGGTTTGTATTTATTTCTGTCAAATGTACCTCATTGTTTCTGCATTAAAATGTCTAAAAATGAGAGACATAAGTTGTGTCTTTACATTATCTGTTTCCAACAATGTTCAAAAATATAGCCAGTAACCTAATCCAAATATTACAATATTAAAGTAATGTAACTTGATTACTTTAAGTTCCTTAATGTTTTGTGTTTGTTTGTCCAGCCTTTCCTTCCTTCCTTCCCGCACAAATGCACGTTAAGATTAATAGTGGTAATTATGAACATGCACATTCTGTTCTGTAGTGGTCGACTGTCATAAGTAGTAGTAAGTGTAGCTAAAATAGCAGTTGGTCTTTTCTTTAAATGTTTCTTTAAATTAGATATTGAGTTCTTGGATGCTGACAGTATTTTCACACCTGCAGGGAGAACTTTCACTGTACTGTGATGCTGTTGCTCTTTTCTCATTTAAAAACAAAATAAGGTTGAAATTTCACTGAAGGTCATGATAATGAACAGGCAACTGTAAGATTAGCTGGTTTCACTGAGACCAGAGTGACGTGAGACTCATTATCAAGTGTTATGTGTGCACACTGCATGTGGTAGTGTATTGTTCGTTATGTTAAAATGTATTTTAAATTTGTATTCCTGCTAATAATCCCCATTTTTACTAAATGAAACTGTGATCTAATTACATCTTTTTTCTGTAACTATAATGGAATAGGTTTTTGTATCCTAATTACAAGTAATCCGTTACTCCCCAAGCCTGAATGTAAATGCTAAAAAGTTACTCCACTTTTGAAAACTGATTTACACAAATAAGAGTGACAGCATGACTTCACCACATCACTTTTAACACGGAGCTTTCATGGTCTCCACCCACTAAACGTCACATCTCTGCAGCTCAGCTGTCAAAGAAAATTTCCGCCTGCATGTGTTTCACTTTTGTTGGGTCTAACAGACGGGCAGCATTCTCGCAATTCCGACAGCACCTGAAGGCAGCAGTAGATCCTGACACTCATTGAAGACGCAGGTGGAAAAAAAAAAAGAAAAGAACCCCGAATACGCTTTGGCCTGGCTTGGTAGCTTTTTTTTTTTCTTCAACTTTGAGGAGATTCAGCAGAGTCTTGTCTTTGTTTAATTTTTTTAGAAGAATCCCGTGGTGAGTGGCCCGGTGTCACACATGACTCCCCGGGCGGTCTGGCTCCTGGTCGCGCTGTCCGGTGTGCTGAATGTGCGCTCCTGCTGGGCTTTTACCTGTCCGACCATCTGCCGCTGCAGCGCCGACACTTTTCAATGCAGCAGAGACACTCAGCTGGCCTCCCGGGCAGCAGCTCCAGCCGTGCCTCGACTGTAAGTAACCCAACTTTATGCTTCAAGTGTTGAGACTGCTCCAATTTAAAGTCTGTGGGACTTTACACTGAGCCTGTCAGTGCCCTTCTGGTACTTTATAGACTTTTTGAGACTTCTCACTGACTTACTTTTAGTCATTTTTATTTCCCTTACCGTCGCTCTAACATTCCTTTAAGGACTTTTATTTAAACTTATTATATGATTTATAAATGTAATTTTGAAGAACAACCTGGAGAGACGTTTTTGTGAGCTATTTTCTTTTATTTATAGACTGAGGATGATTTTAACAACTTTACTTATGAATCTTACAGAAGGCTCACCCAGCTGTCCTTGAAAGAAGTCCCCACTCATGCCTTCAAGGAGCTCATCAACATTACAATAATGTAAGTGCCTTGATTTTTGAATGAAGAAGTGAATTTATGTGGCGCTAATGATGGGTTTAACAACTATTGATAGACATTTTAGCCTTGATGCATGCAAAGGAGAATATTAAATATTCAAACTTCAGCAAAAAGTTTAAAATGGTCAGATAAATTATGCATTTCGCCCAATTAACACAGCCAAATGTATGTCATATGTTGCCAGTCTTGAACTATTTTGACAAACTTCACCTGAAATAGATTTGAATGACCCTAAATACACATTTACAGTCAAATCATCAGTAATGTATTGTGCTTTTTGGGCTGCAAACAAATGCTCTGTGAGGAAATTTAATGAAGGCAAAAGAAAAAAAAAACTTTTTAATATAAACTTCAGTGAGTCCTCAGGAAATTAACTGCCTAATACAGTTAAAATATACTTTCCCTGTAGCGCCGCCTATTGGTGTGTGTGTGCAGAGCATTCACAGTGTGGATCAGAGGAGCAAAACAGTATGTAAGCAGACAGTTTATCCAAATATGTGGAGGCACATTGTTGCACCAGTAAGAAAAAGAGTTAATGTATTAAATAAAACATTGATGTAGTAACAGCAGGGGTTTTCAAAGTGTGAGACTGTGGACCTCCCCTCAGACAAAGCTTGGAAAAAGGCGTCCCACTGTAGTTTACTTCCTTAGATATCCTAATATTGCTGTTTTACATAACTTCAGACTAAACCAAATACATAAAAAAAAGTTTTGTCCAAAGACATTTATTAGTTTCTCTCTTTTTTGTAATATATTTTCCACACGTTTTGCAGGTGATCAACAAATAAATTCACATAATATACAGGAATACCAAGGCACTGGTAAAGAGGCAAACAATAAAATGGAAAATAATTCTACAAATTAAACAAAAATACGTTTTTCCCTTCCACTTATTCATTTCTGACTCTGGGAAAGAGGGAAAAACAGTCCTAAACTCCCCCAATACTGTACATCTGAGCCTCCCCTGAAACCACCTCCCACTTTGAAAACCTCTGATGAACAGAATACTGTCTGTATATTCTGTAATAACACAGACTGCTCTTGAGAAGTGTTTTCGACACTGTTTTCAGAGTTTTTGTAATCTTGCATCCTTTAAAAGGACTCAAATACTGTAGCATCTTATGTAAGACTGTTATATAATTAATATCTAGCCAAGCTGTGATAATGAAATAATAAAATTTCAGAAATCAGGTTCAGAAATAAAAAATAAAGTATGTACAATATGTTATATTTAGTCACATATTTCTGTTATGACCCTCTGAACCGTGACTAATACAGACTCAGCTGTTAAATCTGGTTTTTACCAGCTGCTTGTGTCTTTACCAGGAGCTGAACATTTGTTTATGACTATTCATTATTTTCTAACATGATTGCATTTCACTTTGATGTTCAGAAGTTTCTGAAGTTTAAAATTTCAGTTTTTATTGAAAAGTTTCACCCACGTAAGTGCGTAAGTCATTATGTTTCAGGTACTTTGTGTGAAATGATGTGTCATCACGTATATTCTCCTTATATCTGTACACTTCAGAGTTGCAGCCAACTTGATCTGACTCAAATATTAAATTAAATAGTTTTGAGTCATTTTTAAATAACTAATGTCCAAATTCTCTGATTTCAGCTTCTCAAATGAGATTATTTTCTGTTTTTTTTAGTCCTGTATGACAGTAAACTGAATATCTTTGCGTTGTGGATGAGAGCTGCAATGATGAATCGATTAATTGATTATAAATTGATAATTGGTTTGAGTAATTTTTAAAGAAAAAAGTCTCTGATTCCAGCTTTTTAAATGTGAATATTGGCTGTGTTGGCAAAACAAGGGCTTGAGAAAACCATGATCAACATTTTTCACCATTTTCTGACATTATACAGACTGAACAACTAATCAATGATGAATCAATAATAAAAATAATTTTTAGTTGCAGCCGTAGTACACTTTATCCTGTAGCAGCCTTCAGGTATTTGCCTCATTCAGGGATCAGAAAAAAAAGAGTTTATCATATAAAGTTCCAGATGTGATAGCTATTCCATTAAGAATCAACAAAAAGGTGAAAGATAATATAAAAATATATACCATAGATCAGGAGGAAATCATGGCTGTTCCTTATTAAATATGATCAATTTAAAAGAAGAACGCTGTAAAAATGTAGATAGGCTTCAGAGTTTAATCTTTTCATATTTCAACGACTGAAATATCAGACCAGAAATATCATCACCTAAATGTAAGAGAGCAGTTCCTTGCTTCAGATGGCTATCTGGAGATTAAATTTCAGCAAAAACCAATTACACCTGAGTTATATATCGTACTAAAAACAGACAGAAGAGAGAAAACATCTTTTCATCTTAACTGCTGATTAATTATGTCTCATCTTTAGCGTGTTTACAGCCTCTAAATACTCAGTCCTGAAGCTACAACATTAGCCCGAATTGCTTCACCATTTAATTAATATATCGGTGTAGAACAGTTTGATGAGCAGATAACGTCTGTTAGCCTGTGGTGAACATCATTGTGAAATGGAGCCGGTTTGTGTCGAGTGCGTTTGACTTTGCTCTCTCTGCTCCTCAGGGACGAGTCTTATCAGTCTCAGATACTTACAGTACTTACATGTGATAGGTTCATTATGTTCCAATTTGGTCTCTATCGCAAAATAGTTGGAGGCGATAAAATACATCCAAGTTTAAATGAGGTTACCGTCCTGAAGCTGCGGCCCTTCATCCTCTCAACCTGTAGGAGCTGAGCATGTCAAGGTAGAATGACATGAGGAGCTGTGTTGATGACGCAAACTGTAAATCGCAGCTTTTTACGAGCTGTAAGTGGTAATTTTGCCACTATAAATATTGCAATCAAAAGTATGTAAGCAGTGCAGATGATTTAATTGTTTCTTCTCTTGAAATGAGAGCAGAGTGACGACAACCTTAGAAAAGTGTCAGCTGATTACAGCAGAGTGGGAGCCTTAAAGCGATGATTAGATGAAGAGCGGCTCTGAAAAGGAAGTCGGCCGCGCCTCCATCAGAAAACAAAAGTGCTCAAGGACAAATCAAGAAGTCTTGTTGACTTTGTTTGTCTCCGAAGGTCTTTGTTTAGTCCTCCTTTTTAAACATCTTCACTTAGTCTTCTTGGCCCAGATGCATCGGTGATGTATCTTTGGAGCTTTTCCAAACATGAGGTGAAGCATGTGTGCGTGTGCGGTGCAGTGCCCCAGAAGTATGAAATGTTGTTGGTGGTATTTTAATATTTCCCTCATGGATTGTATCCCAATATCAATCAACTCTGTCCTATTTCTAAAAGAAGTGCATTAAAATGTAAGGAAGGAAAGAGAACCACTGTCACTCTTCATACAAACCCCAATTCCTAAAAAGACGCTTTGTAAATGCAAATAAAAATCAACCTGCATTCAGTTGAAAACAGCATAAAGACAAGATATTTAATGTTCAAACTGATAAACTTTATTGTTTTTTTGTAAATAAACACTCATTTTGAATTGGATGCCTTCAACACACTCCAAAGAAGTTAAGACAGGAGCAACAAAAGACTGAGAAAGTTGGTGAATGCTCAAAAAAAACACACCTGTTTGGAACTTTCCACAGGTAATCGGGTTGATTGATAACAGGTGATCGTGTCATGAGTGGGTGTTACACAGGCGTCCTTGACAGGCTCAGTTGTTCACATGCAAGGAAGGGGCAAAGTTCAGCATGGCCTAAAATTTAAACCCTGGTATAAGCATGGACATCATGGTTTATTCATTTTTTCTTAGAATTTCAATAAAAGATCTTCTAAAGAGGGAAAACACTGGTATGTAAACTGCATTGCAGCTATTACTGTGCGCTTGTGTTGTCCAATTATAATTTGTGGATTATCGTTTTCTGCTTGTTATCTCATTGCCACTTTTTTGTGGTTAAGAAAAGTGAGGGCTCTACTGATCAGCATGGTGCAACAGTATAGATGAAATTCATACCATTGAGCCCCGAGTCACCACTTTGTGAAAAACTGCATGGACACATGGACACCCCTCAGGCGGCACTGCATTAAAAACTACATGGGCTTGGGAACACGTTGGAAAACGTCTGTCTGTAAACACAGTTTGTCGCTGCATAATGCAAGTTAAGACTCTACCATGCAAAGATAAAGATATATATCAACAATATCCAGAAACACCACGACTTCACATAATACATCAAAATTTCTCAGTTGAGGGTCAGAAAAATGATTTGGTGCAGGTAGGTCATAAATCCGGATCACCGGGGTGTAGGTCCTTGTCGCTCTTTATGCTACGTCACAGTGCATACACCTTTGGAATAGTTGAAGTTGTAACCAAATGCCAGTACTTGCACATGCGCATTAGGTTCCAGCAAGAAGCACTTTTTCTTTATTCTACATTAAGAACTTCTCCCATTATGATGTCCTGCCAGCTTCTTGTTGGCAGCACACAGCCTGTATAGTTCATATTTCTGACATTTTATACGAAATTTTAAATGTGTTGAAATTCCGTCTTAGTGTTCACAAGATTTCACATACCAGTGAATTATGATATTAATCAATTATCATCTCTCTTTCAACCTGCAGTGGAACAAATCATCAGTATTACTGAACAAACTTGTGTTTTGTGACACGTTGATGTTGTAACCACACTTTAGCCGGTTGAAAAGAAGGTGAGGTCTCAGACATTCAGACCGAATATCAACCAGTTATCAACTAGAATTAAACATTGAAATCCCGGCTGGCGCTCACTGGGATACAGGACTAATCCAAAAGTGCTTTTTTCCACAATCGACAGTCTTTTAAATCCTTCCTCTGCTCTTAGCCTTCAAAACAGTTCTTTAACTCCTAATTGTGAAGATTTTGCCTCATTTTTTAAAGAAAAAATAGTTTCAATTAGAGCTGCTATTAGGAATGCAGATAATCAAACTCTTTGGGATTTTCCTGTTCAGGGTCCTCCATCTACGATGTCATCCTTTGTGATGATGTCAGAGGATGCTGTCAGTGAGGCAATTAGTGGGATGAAGTCCTCCACATGTGTGTTGGACCCCATCCCAACCAAGCTATTTAAATCCTGCTCCCATAGTCTTTCCCAAGAAACAACATGTATAATAAATTCCTCTCTTAATTCAGGCATTTTCCCCACAGCTTTTAAGACCTCAATGGTTAAACCCCTCCTCAAGAAACCCAACCTAGATTGCACAGAGCTCAGCAATTACAGACCCATTTCTAATCTCCCTTTCCTTAGCAAACTTTTGGAGAAAATTGTTTTTAATCAACTACTTGTTCATTTGACCAACAACGGCATTTTAGAAAAGTTCCAATCTGGTTATCGAGCAAACCACAGCACAGAGACAGCACTACTAAAAGTTGTAAATGACTTAAGAATTATTGTTGATGCAAATAATGTGGCCGTCCTTTTACTTTTAGACCTCAGTGCAGCGTTCGATACCATTGATCACAAAATTTTAATGAACAGACTAGATAAATGGGCGGGTCTTTCTGACTGTGTACTAGCCTGGTTTTCGTCTTATTTAACAGGTAGACAGTTTTTTGTCAATTTGGGTGATCATGTATCACAAACTTATTGTATGGATTATGGTGTTCCTCAAGGAAGCATTCTTGGACCAATTTTATTTTCATTATATATGCTTCCACTCGGTAACATCATCAATCACCACTGTGTTAATTACCATTTTTATGCGGATGACACACAACTGTACATTTCTGTCTCACCAAATGATCCCAGTGCACTACACACACTCATCGCTTGTCTCACTGACATTAATGTTTGGATGAGCAAGAACTTTTTAAAGCTGAATGAGGACAAAACTGAGATTCTTTTAATTGGACCAAATGCTGAAAGAGAGAAACTGCACTCAATGCTTGGTGGTCTTAACGGACAGATTAAAAGCAGCATCCCAAATTTAGGAGTGATTTTAGATTCTGATTTAAATTTTAATTCTCATTTTAACAGCATAATTAAAACTTCATTTTTTCATCTTAGAAATATTGCTAAAATCAGACCATTTTTAACTTAACAGGATGCTGAAATTCTCATCCATGCTTTTATATCTTGCCGTCTTGACTACTGCAATTCGCTTTTTACTGGCCTACCCAAAAAGTCATTGAAGAAACTACAGCTAGTGCAAAATGCTGCAGCCAGAGTTTTAACCAAAACCAAGAAAATTGATCACATTACTCCACTTCTTAAAACACTTCACTGGCTACCCGTTGCTTTTAGAATTGATTTTAAAGTTCTTTTACTCGTTTATAAAGCTTTAAATGACCTTGCTCCTGCATATATTACGGATCTTCTTTCATTTTATATTCCTGCCAGATCACTGAGGTCCTCCACTGCTTTTCTTTTAAATGTCCCTCATGTGTTTCATAAACGTACTGGTGAGAGTGCCTTCTGTTTTTATGCCCCTAAACTGTGGAACTCTTTGCCTTTGGACATTAGGTTGGCAAGCTCTGTCGGTATTTTTAGGAGAAAAGTAAAAACCTATCTTTTTAATCTGGCTTTTAATTGTTAATCTGGGAGTTATGTTATAATCTTGGTCTTCTAACTTCAATCGTGAGTTCTTTATATTATTTTTTATCTCGGTGTTCCTTTTACTTAATCCTAACAATTTCAATTTTATTGTTGTTGTTTATTTGGATTTTGTCATTGTTTGTTTGTTTGTTTCTGTTGTTTTAATGTTGATATGTGAAGCACTTTGGGCTGCATGTTTGTATGAAAGGTGCTATATAAATAAAGCTGAGTTGAGTTGAGTTGAGTTGGAGCAACATGTGCTGCCATCCAGATGACACTCAGCACGTGTCACCACAGCGTTGACATGTACTAAAAGAGTTCAGGTACTAGACTGACCTGCCTGCAGTCCAGACCTGTCTCCCATTGAAAATATGTGGTGCATTATGAAGCACAAACTATGACAACAGAGACCCCAGACTGTTGAGAGCTTGAAGTCATATATCAAGCAAGAATGAGAAAGAATTTCACTTTCAAAACTTCAACAATTAGTTCCCAAAGACTTACTGAGCGTTGTTAAAAGAAAAGCTGATGTAACACAGTGGTAAAAATGCTCCTGCCTCAACTGATTTTTGGAACATATATTTACAAAAACAATAAAGTTTATCAGTTTGAACATTAAATATCTTGTCTTTCAATGCAAGTGAATATAGGTCAAAAAGGATTTGCACATCACTGCACTCTGTTTATATTTAGCGTCTTTTTTTTGGAACTTTTTTGGAATCGGGGGTTTGTGCCCGTTTCACTAAAATTCCACGTTCACCACCATGATGTGAGACGTTTCAAGAATAATTTGTTTACCAGCTCTCGTTAATCTGTTGACTGATGTGGAGCCATTTCTTTGTGCCACAGCGAGATCTCCCAGAGCGACTGCATCACACAGATACAGCGACATGCCTTCCTTTCCCTCCACAGCCTGGCTCAAATGTAAGTGACACTTTACCTTCCACTGCACGTCAAATTCAAGCTGCACGGTGAAGGCAATTATTCATTTGAACAGCTGGTATGTGTTTTGCATTTCATTTAAGTTTCACGGGATTAGCCTCTCCATTACAAAGCAGCGTGTTTAATCCTTGACTTTAAGAGCGGCTGACGTGTGAATGGGCTTCGCCGTGTTTGTTTGTTGACAGCCACACTGACAGCAGTATTGTAATTACTGATACTTTCCCTCATTTTCATTCCTGCAGTTCAGTGCAGAATATCAACAGTCTGAGGGTTATTGAAAAGGGGGCCTTCACTGACCTGCCAAAGCTGGAATATTTGTAAGTAATTCTGTTTTACTTCATTATTATTCACCTGTTTAAACCGCACTGACGAGCAGTTGGGCCGGTCATTAAAATCTTATTCGCTGCAGCCAAAATTTGTTAGTGGAGACCCTAAAGTTTCCATCAATGTCAAATAAATGAGGCTGAATTTATTCCAAATATGTTAGACATTCATGCAGAGCTGCAGCAATTATCTGATTCATTGATTAGTTGGTTAAGAATCCAGATATCAATGCTAAAAATAATTAAGAGCTCAGATTTAAATGCAAAATGCAATGCAATGCTGAAAACCACCAAGAACCCAGATATGAAAGCTAAACATGTCCAAATTCTCTGATTTCAGCTACTCAGATGTAATTATGTTCTGGTTTCTTTAGTCCTCAATGGCAGTAAATAAGTGAATATCTCTCGGTTGTGGATGGACAAAGACATTTGAGAACGTTTTCTTGGCCTGTGAGAAACAGTGGTTAACATTTTTTAACCATTTTTATGGACCAAACAACTCACCGATTAATGGAGAAAATGATCGACAGCAGCCCAACATTCATGGTCCCTAGATTAAGAATCCTAATGACTTTGGTTATCCGCTGACTGTTACTCCAGCATCAGGGTAATATGGTGGTTTTGCCATTAAATTTAGTTCTACACTCATGTTTCCTTTAAGATGAACTCTAAAAACTTTAGTGACCTTTTAACTATTGTGTTGTCTGGTGAAAATTAAAATTTTTACAATACCTTTCATGACTAAATACCTGAAAGAAAATACACCCACCAGCCTCAGCTGCACTTTGTATTTTGTGCTAATTAGTAAATGCTAGCATGCAAACGTGCTAAGATCGTGAGCACGGTACATATTATACCTGCTAAACATCTATAAACATTTTAACCCAGAGCAATACTGTGTCTGAGTACAGCCTCACAGTATAACGCAGTGTGACTGCAGACTCTAGTCTTGCTATTGTGTTTTTGGCCATGTGAGTTTTTCTATTGCGTTGTGTGTATTTTTATAAAGGTCCGTGTGGTCAAGGGCATCTCAGACTGGCTCAGGCTATAAATGCTGCGGTATGTGGCATTGGTCCACGCTATGTACTTGTCCCTGTGAGGATAAACATCACATAAACAGAAATAAGAATTGAAAAAACCAATACAGAGTAGTCAAGACCGTGTTGAATAGGATGCTGTACAAACGGGCAAATGAAAGGGGCAAAACTGAAGAAAGATAGTTTATTGTTGAGTCCCAAGTTTAGACTCAACAATCAAGTCTTCTCCTTTAGAATCGCTCACCCCGTCTTTAAAGGGGCGCCCCAGCCAATTATGTCTTCAGGGTTGTGTTGAGTTTACCTTCAGACTTTAAGTATTTGACAAAAAAGAACCTGAAAAATAACTGGGGTCATGGTGCTTAAAACATGAAAGAATTTATTAAGCAGGGAGCGTCTAGTACAGGGGTCGCAACCTTTACTATCAAAAGAGAAGAAAAGGAAGAAAAAAGGAGAAAAAAAAAATTGACTTGAGCCGCAACTATTAAACTCTGTATTTTCCTCTGAGATTTTTCCTCTTTTATAATTCGGCATTCACAGTTAGCCCAGTGTCAAGACTAACCACGGGCAAAATTTAAAGAAAAAGGCACCAAGCAATTGACGTAGGCTGTGACACACATTTTAGTTGATGAAATTCAAAACATTCCTTTTAAATTCTGTGTATAGGCTACACATTTTTACAGTTTTACAAAGACTCAGTTTATAATTTTTCATCAGAGCCACATTGTAGAGGGTTAAAAGAGACACATGTGGCCCAGAGCTGATCCCAGTCTAGTAAAAAAATGCTGTTTAATTGCATTATGGCAATCGTAGGACACAACATTTTGAAAGCTTGACCAATACAATATTCACAACTAAGAGTCACATGTTTTATTAATCTTTGTCTCTTTGTTATTATTCTTCTATTTCTCTGCATTGAAAAGCACAGCTGGGTTCGATATTAATGTTTTGGTTTATTTTTTACTTGCCTGGTTGGTCAAGTGGATCAGGAATCTACTTGTATGACATCAAGTTTTACTTATTAGTGGTTATTAAATAACAACATAGACTAAACCCAGTTGTTTAAGTGTTTAATCTAGGGCTACAACGTGTATAAAATGGCAGAAGTCATTTAAAAATGTCTCTTTCATTTTCAAGGCTTTGTCTTAAAATGTCTGATTTTGTCTAAAACCCCTAATTATTATGATGATAAACTTCAAAAAGCACAGGCAGCAGTGATTTTATTGTGGCTACTTCCTGCTGTCACCTACAAACCACTTGGACAGTTTGTTAATGAGAATTCAAGGCTGCAGATCTGAAGCTGTTTTAACTTATTTAACGTTCATCGCTTCAAGTTAAATGTGAAGAAACGCGTCAAAGGTCACAATCAGGCAGTGACATGATGTGATGAATCACATTTCACCTGAAATGATTCTCTCGCCAACTGACTAAGACGATCTGCAACATCTGCGACATTTCGTGGGCACTTTGAAGATTCGTTTCTTATCCGCTCACAATCATTTTTTTTACTCTGATGCTTGTCTTCGCAGGAGCATCTCTAACACAGGGGTGATGCACTTCCCAGACTTCACAACTGTCTCTTCCTTGGCGGCAAACATTATTCTGTAAGTAATCACATTTAAAAATAGTGTCTTCCTTAAGTGGATTAGCGTCTTCCTGCAGGTTGCACGACTGCATGTTCTTCATGGTAGAACTCTACGTGGAGCCCAAGTTGTTTATTCTGAGCCCAGTTTTACTTTTATCTATCAATGTCACGATGCCACCGACCCCGCTGCAAATCCTCCAGCTGGGTCACAGTTCATCACTCTGCTCTTTTTTTTTTATTTTTCTTCTATGAATATACATAATTTTGTCTAACTGATAATTTAACCAAACAGCTCAAGTGACTGTTATCTCCTCTGTCTCCAGAGAAATGGCAGATAACATGAGGATCGACATCATTCCTGCTAATTCTTTCCAGGGTATCTCAGAGGAGTATGTTGACATGTGAGTAACGTTAACTAAATTCTTTCTGTTGACGCATTATCAAAGCTAAGAGCAACAATTTGTCACATTTTGTGAAGAATGTGTTTTCATGTGTCTCAAAATGCTTATGTAATTGGATGTTCAGTTCTCTGACCTTGGTGATAGGTGCCTTTGACAGCGAATTAAAACTTAAAACATTGTGTCCTTGACAGGAACCTGGTGAGAAACGGCTTCAAAGAAATCAAATCTCATGCGTTCAATGGGACCAAGCTCAACACGCTGTAAGCATTTTAATAATCAAGATTATTAAGCTAACAACAACACAACATATACAGAGTGTTTCTCAGGTTTAAGGCTTTTTGTTTTCTAATCTTAAAAACTGAGTGTACCACTAAACAAACGTTATGTAAGACTAAACAAAGATTGGATGGCCCGTTGTTTTCTTGCTCTGCCCCGTACTGCTGAATGTTGATGGGGACGAGATATGTGCAGACACCCTGTAGTCTAAAAATAATGCTCATCTCCCTCAGTGTCAAGTCGAGAAAACAAAAAGTAGATGAAAAATGGTTCGGGGCTTTGTTGGCCATTAATGTGTCATCTTAAATCTTCTCTCATGTTGCATTTGACTGTAAAACTACAGTTTGGACTGAAGGTCACCTCTGTTACAGCTGTTTTCTGTTTTAATGTGTTTTGCAGAATTTTGAGAGACAACAGGTATCTCAGTGACATCCAAGAAGACGCTTTTGAAGGAGCCACAGGTCCGAGTTTTCTGTAAGTGACTGCAAATCAAGTTAATAAAAACAATACAATCAAATCCTTTATTCAAAGCTGCTCTAATCAGAGGTGGAAGTAACTAATTACAAATACTCAATTACTGTAATTAAATAGTTTTTTGGGTACTTGTACTTTTATGAGTAGATTTTCAAGTATGTACTTTTACTCGTGCTTAAGTATGCATTACAAGATGTAACTTACTTAGTTACTTTTGAACCCATAGTTGAGTAGTGAGTATAATTTGAATTAATATCCAAACCTTTCATCTGCAGTTTAGTAGCCAATCAGGCGACCCGATCGCAAACAGGCTGATGAAAACAATGAGATACAAACGAAAAACAAGACAACGCGTTTGGAGTAAGGATGTAAATGATCAATCGATCAACTGAGAATAGATACTGATAGATACTGAATCAATAGTCGTGGCAGTAATTCCACCTCATCCGACATTGTTTTTTCTGGCGAAGCCGTTTACTGAATACAGAAACTTAAAGTCTGACTTAAAATGAGAAAAAAAGAGCAACAAAACCCCAAATTCTGAAAATCAGAGAAAAAAATTTAAATTGCTTGTTAGTGTTTACAACTATTGATTAAGGAAAATACACAAAATCTCTAAACCCCTGTTGATAACGCATGAAACATCAGCACTTAAAAAGTTACTAATACTCTGAGTAGTTTTTGAGACAAATACTTTGTGCTTTTACTCGAGTATTTTTCTGGTACCAGTACTTTTACTTGTAATTGAGTAATATTTTAGGAATGTAATAGTACAGATTTACGGTACTCCTTCCACCACTGGCTCTAATCAGCCAATCAGTCAATATTCTTTATACAAAGTAAGTATTAATATACAGAATATAGAATATACACAGAAACAAACACTTTTTGCAACGATCCCTCTAAAGTGGATAATAGAGGCAGGATATTTTACAATTTAAAAATAAACTTTATTGTCCAAAATTATATCAGAGCACTGAAACAGAAAACTTCAACCGGAATTTTTAATAATTATAAATAACATTAGATTAAAAAAAACACATATAGAGCAAAATACATGTGTATATTAAACCTGAATCGAGAAAAGAGATCAAACATTCACAGAATGATGTGTAGCCTGTAAAGCTAACAAATTTTTAAAAGAAATCCTCATTATGTTCTGTTAAAACAAAAGTTTTCATATCAGCACATTTTGGAAAACATCTACATGATACCAACATGGACTGATAGCTGTGATCGGACAACATCAGGTCAACCATGATATCATTCAGGCTCTAATTTATATACCTTTGGGCAGTTAAACTATAAAAAAAAACAGATTTTATAATATATGATTGAATGTATAATCTTTATCTGCAATGTAACTATAAATACTATCTGTCAAATAAATGTAATGAAGTAAAAAGTACAATTTCCCTGTGAAATGTAGTCAGTTATCAATATAAATACTAGAGTAAAATTGTACTTGAGTAGGCTAAATGTACTCAGTTACTTTCCCCCACTGCTGAAAATGAATCAGTCCGTAAAAAGTCCATGTTCCACAGATAAGAGGCTAAAATCCAACAGCAGCAAATGTCTGATTGTGTTGAAGTTAAATATGACAGAACACAATCATATATTCTCAATCTTCTGTTGTTTAAATCAACAGCATTAAGGCGGCCATATTTGAACTGGGTCAGTGAAGCAAGATTAATATTCATAACAGTGTTTATCATTTTATTGTATAAACATTAGGGCGGTGACAGCCAGTCTGTGTAAACAACCAACAAGGCAGGCAGGACTGCTGAATACTGATTAGTGAGCAAATCAGCCGGCCTGCAGAGCGTGCAGCTTACAAGGTCTCTCTGATTGCAAGCAATCCGCTGTAGTAGATATGAAATTTCCTCTTATTTTAGTTATGAATTAGTGTCTGTGATATTCACTGACATGCAGGAAATGCCAGAGGTCTTCATTTTACTTGTGTGGGGTCCAGCGTGGTGCTTGTGGGGTATTTTTCGATTTGATGAATGTCGGGTTCCAAGTAATCCAATCAAATGAGGGAACAAAGGAGATCCTGAATGTTATTTTGCTCAGGATAAAAAGTATTCAGGCCTCTGTAAATGTAAGTAATTGCAGCCGGTATTCTGTGATGAAGCATTTTTTGTTGTGAATGAGCGTCTCGAGTATTGGTTTGATGAGTATGAAAACTGTAAATTAGGTCTTGGCTGCTGCAGTCACGAGAAGTGAATGAGCGCATCTGTGGGAGATTCAACAGATTTGCCTGAAAAAGCATTTCTTGCCACCATCAACAAAACCAAATGACGGCTCTTTTTTTTTTGTTGGAAAGACTGACTTTGTAAGCCTCCAACTAAATTTAAATTACATGAGAAATCCCCGACAAGACAGACCCAACCTGTGGGCCTGTGGTAGTCGAAAATTATACGCGCATTCATTTGTTGAATTAAAAAAAAAACAGCACTGCTGGTACCTCACTTTTTCCAAAAGTGTTTGTATTTTCATTTAAAATGTTTTTTATATAAATTACTTGGGGTGTAACAACACCAAAAACTCAAGGTATGATAATACCACAATAAAAGTCCACAATACAATAAAAAAAAAGGGGACTTCTCCAATATTAAATAATTAATGTGATGTGTACACCATTTTTGTTGGTATAAAATTTGTTTTTCCTTTAAAATTAAAGTGTTTCTGCTTTCCTCCTTTACAAAATATAATAAAATAAAAGTAGCACTTTGAATGTATTTTAAGTACAGTAACAAGGCAGACAGTAGCAGTCCTTTTATGATATAAAATAAAAATAATTAAACCTGTAATATCATATCAATATCAATATCATACCTGTATATTGAGACTATATCGCAATTTTCAATATATTGTTACATCCCTATAAATCAAAGAAAATGTGATCACTGTTACTTGTTTCTGACCTACACAGTCATATTGATCGCACAGAAATTGCTGTTTATATTCTTAAGCTTTTTTTTGTGCAGCTGACAAGTCTCTGTCAAAGAAATGTTGCAAGCAAACTTGAGTTCTATTAATTTGCCTACATTAAAACACAAATAATTAGATTAAATTGTCCTAATCAGTAGAATAATTAAAGAATTTGAGGAACATTATAGGGGAGACCAGGGACACTTTTTGTCTCAGGACTTATATAACATATGAGGGTGCAAAAACATGCATTATTTAGCATTATTTTGGGGTTGCAAATACATAACTTTGCTCCTCCTAATTGAATAAGGAGGATGCATTTGCTCCACCTGCTCCTATGAGTATTTATCATGAGAAATTATAGAGTTTGGAATTAAAATGTTCCAATTAATGACTTGCAGTAGTTCTGGTACTGATGGAATTCTGGCACTTCTAGTGGTCATGGTGGTTATTTCACTATGTTCACTGTGTTCTGTGTTCTGTGTGTGTGATTTTAGGGATGTTTCGTCCACAGCTCTGAGCTCCCTCCCCCCTAAAGGCTTGAGGCAGGTGAGGTTTCTGAAAGCCAGCTCTGCGTTTGCTCTGAAGACCCTCCCTCCTCTGCAGAGCCTGGCTGAGCTGATGGAGGCTGAGCTCACGTACCCCAGCCACTGCTGTGCCTTCCACACGTGGCGTCGGAAACAAAGGTAACCGCCAGCCGCCCGCCAGAGGTGTAACTAATCCATTCACATCTGCATAAAGAACAAAAGCCCTGTCCAATGAATACAGATCGTCAGTTGTTTGGTAATTAGCAGCTGAGTTTATTGACATTTTGTGTTGTGGTCTAACCTTTTCCCTTCTTTTTGTTTTATTTAAAGGGAAAGTGCCTTAAAGAACTTCACAAAGTTGTGTGACCTCAACAAAGCTGAAACGTAAGTTACTTCACTGCTCACTTAGGCATCGTATAAAATTTATTGTGGTGCAGAGGGACTGAATTTTATGGTTCAGTTTTTTAAAAATTAAAACCAAACATTAATATTTTCTCTAGTCCTTCCCCTTAACAGAACAAATGCACCTTACCTCCCTTAATATCTCAAAAAAATTTGACACTCTTAAGATGATGAACTCTAATTTACACTTAATTTAACAATAATTTTCACACAAATCGAATCAAAGGTTTAGAATTAGCCGCTGGCAAAATAATAGAAAAAAACAAAAACGAAATGATGCACACTGTTGACAAAATATCCCAGCCATCCTTTATTTGTTCCTTTATTCATTTAATCTTGTATAATATTGCTTAAATAGCAAACATTCACCTCGATTCTGTTTCCCAGTACCGATACAGTATATTGATCCTACTAACTTCCAGATGATTTTGATCAGAGAAACCCCTTAAATGTTCTATTCATACACTGTAAAAATAAACCAATTGTTTTAACATAAAAAAGTTAGTGTCCAGGCTACCTTAAAATTTAATTGGAAAAGAAAAGTTAGGGTAATTTTGTAATGATTCAAAACAAATAAAAAACTTTTCCAGTCAAATAAATTAATTCAGTTGTACTTCAGAAAACATGTTTAATTTGCTAAAGATATTAAGTTGAACCAACAACTCTTAAGTCACGCTGACAAACATTTCAAACACATTTGATTTCCTTTTACATTTTCTCAGCTTGTAAGGTCAATTATTCATTTCACACAAAGAACAAACAGCTGCTTCTGTTGGAGTTACTTTGTTCCAGCATTTTCACAAAGACAAAATGTGAAACTGCTCCCAGTGATATATTTAATTTGAAGTATGAGGGGGTGGAGACTTAATTCAATACTAACCTTCATCAGGGTTCACAGTGTTTTCATTACTGTGAAAACAAACAACCATTCTCAAATCTAAGAACGCCAAGGGTCAGTTTGAAATCTGAAAATCTACTGCAGCGAACCCAAATCTAATTAAAACACAAGATTGAGTCCCTATATTTCACTATATATGTCTTCTTTTACAAACAAAACAGTCCAATGTGAACATGGGCATACAACCATGCAGTGAAAACTGATAATACATCCACATAACGGTTTGTAAACGTGCATATCCTTTGATTTTAGCTTCCTATGACTCCCTGCCACTGACGAGATATGATACGTTCTGGTGTTAATGTGAGGGATCTCTGTTGACATAGGTCAGATAAATGAAGATTAACGTGTAATTTGTGTCCCAGAGCTTTGTTTTATTGAATCTAATGAGCTTTTCAAATGAAAATATTTAAGACACTGTCCCTTTACTTCGCCCAGCAGTTGATAAACAAGACAAGGGAACTTCTTGGACTTTTTCTGCAGAGTTTTTGTGGGCAAACTGTACATTTACTGCCAATACTTGACTGCTAAACTTTAATCCCTCCGCTCTGATTGGCATGCTGATGTTTGCAGCCTAGATAAGGAGTCACACAATGCATGCTGGGAAGTCAAGTCAAAGCATTTATTGTCATATGCACAGTTAAAAGCAAGTTTCCCTGCACAACGAAATTCCTCCTTTGCCTTTGACGCTGAATGCCGTTGAACAACGAAACACAAATATAAAAGTGAAGAAAAATATAAAGTATAAAAAAACACTATGGAACACTATGTACAATTGCAATATAGAGCATCAAAAGTACACGTTATATACAATAACGGCTATCAGAGACTGTGCAAAGTAGCAGCATTTTAAGAAATTAATCAGAATACATTTATAAGTCTTATCAGAAATACTGTACAAACTGAATAGGAGCAGCTGCTAATAACCTGATCATGTTTCTACAGAAACTTAATTTAATGAGTTGATTAAACTCTGTACAGTCAATAAGTCATCATCTCAAAAGTTAGAAAAACTCACTTTAATCAATAAGTGTTTGGAAAATAAATACTATAATTTTTAAGTTTTAGTTAAGTTGATGAAAAAAAGATAAGTTGATTCCACTAAATTCCTGTATGATTTTTTTTTTTTTACAGTGTATGAACTGTGTGGCAAACAAATAGTCCATCTTTTTTATGCAAAATATTTGATCTTTTTAAATCTTAACATCTGTGTATATTTCAGAGAGCCCACTGCAGATGGCATGAATCTTCTTGACGACATCAACTTTCAGTATCCAGACCTGGAATTCGACTGTCTCAACAACCCCTTTGTGAAGTGCACACCGAAGCCGGACGCTTTTAACCCTTGTGAGGACCTGCTGGGCTTCCCCTTCCTGCGCTGTCTCACCTGGATCATCACCGTCTTCGCTGTGGCTGGTAACCTGGCTGTCCTGGTCATCCTGCTAATTAGCCACCATAAGCTAACAATCTCCAGGTTTCTCATGTGTAACCTGGCCGTCGCCGACCTGTGCATGGGGCTCTACCTGATGCTCATCGCTTTCATGGACTACCACTCCCGTCACGAGTACTACAACCACGCCACAGACTGGCAGACAGGGCCCGGGTGCAGCATCGCAGGGTTTTTGACAGTGTTTGCAAGCGAGCTGTCGGTATACACGCTGACTGTGATTAGCCTTGAACGCTGGCACACCATCACCAACGCCATGCACGTGAACAAGAGGCTGCGGATGCGCCATGTGGCAGCCATCATGGGGGCAGGCTGGGGCTTCTCTCTGCTGGTGGCGCTGCTCCCTCTGGTGGGCGTCAGCAGCTACAGCAAGGTGAGCATCTGTCTGCCGATGGACATTGACACGCTGGGCTCTCAGGTGTACGTGGTCGCTGTGCTCATCCTCAATGTCCTTGCTTTCCTGGTGGTCTGCTACTGCTACATCTGCATCTATCTGAGCGTTCACAACCCGGAGCACTCCACCCGCCACGGAGACACCAAGATCGCCAAGCGCATGGCCGTGCTCATTTTCACCGACTTCTTGTGCATGGCGCCCATCTCCTTCTTCGCCATCTCTGCAGCCCTTCGCATGCCCCTCATCACCGTGTCTCACTCGAAGATCCTCCTCATCCTCTTTTATCCCATCAACTCCCTGTGCAACCCGTTCCTGTACACGCTCTTCACACGGGCGTTCAGGAAGGACGTGTGCCTGCTGCTGAGTCGCTGTGGCTGCTGCCACACCAACACAGACTTCTACAGGTCACAGACGCTGGCTTCACACCTCAACTCTACCCAAAAAACATCCACCACAAAACCTCACTCGCTTAGCTTCTACGCCTATCACATCAAGATGAAGGGCTGCTTTCTAAACAAGGGCGCCACATGACCATTGCTGTAGAGAATATATCATGAACTTAAAGGCTAAAAATGTAGCATTTCATCAAAAGTTAGGTCAGGGTGAAGAGATTGTCAGTCTTGTACACGACAAGCATCACATCAGATTTGATCTAGGCTACTTTACAAAGTGAGAATTTCATCAGTCGGCGCCAAGAGACCTCAAACTGAAGACAACAGGTGCTGCAGACTCCACTTGTGCAAAGGCAATGTGGTGCACAGCAGCAGATGGGTGGAGCAGGAGAGGAAAACAAATAAAACCAGTTTTTTGGTGGTTATTTCACTGTGATTGTACCTTATATGATTACATGTGACAAATAAACATGATTTATTGTTTGTTATGAAGATCAAGATGTTACAAGAAGAGATATTTAGTTCTATTAAAGATCAAAAAGTAGACATTTATTATTCTGTCATAAAAGTTGAGATTTTGACTTTGAGTACAATGAAGTAAATGAGATCAAATGGTGGTCTTTGTTTTCAGAGGCGGTTTTTAGTGCCATCTATTGGGCTGCTGCACTCAGGAGACATTTGGACTTTGAGACTTGAAGACTGCAGACATGGCTCAGTTAATTCTGGGGCCTGTTCCGGGATTTTCCCAATAAGATGTTTTAATAAAAGAAAAAAAGAGTGTGGCCAATTACTTTGCCAAGCATCTTTTTTTCAGTTTGCAAAAGCTGTCAGTTGTGTGTTTAGAATATTGATTCCCACACTGAACATCCAGTTCTATAAAACTTCCTTTCAGAAAACATGGTTGAGTTTGCTTTTCCACCTGGGCTGTTAGGAGTGAAATCTGTTGTAAAACACTGCTCAGCACCATCTTAGCAATGAGCGCAGCTTTTAGCAAAAAGGGGGCAACACAACAAACTAATTTCAACACCTCGAGCAGGAGCATCCAATTGAGCACAAGGAGCCAAAAAATCCTGCGAGGAGAGCTCAACAGATATTGCGAGTTGTTTCTAACCTCATTTGTTTGTGACCCTTGAAAAACAACGCAATATCTACTCATCTTACCAGGTGGAGCAAATTCAATTTGTTTTAGATAGGACAGCTGAAGTGACAGTGGGGGGATTCCATGCAGCAAAGGGCCACAGGCGGGAGTCTAACCCACAGCTGCTGCAGAGGACTCACAGCCTCGGTACACGGAGCAAATGCTCTGCCAACTGAACTACCAGGCCACCAATATTTTCACTAATGTTTTGTTGGTTTTGAAGGTACGTGCAGACGAAAGCGGTCATGTTTTCACCACCATAACTGCATAATTTAACATAAAAATAAAATAATCTAAATAAAAATCTCCTCCTGCTTGTTTTTAACCAGTAAACGTATGACTAACTGTGAGTCTGTCTGGTAAAATGTGAACACAGGCGTGTTTTATCTGATTTCATTTGCTTATGTAGGACATAAAGAGGCATCAGTAATAAATTGTTTCATAACCAGTTAAAAACTCCAAGCAGCAGCTTTAACTGAAAGATAAACGGCCTGCGCCCAAAAATTTCCCCCAAACACTGCCAATTTCAAAATTAAAACTTGAACAGTAAAATTATTTTCTGAGGATTTGTCACTGACTTTGTTGTCTGAGCTGTTGCAGCAGCTGTCACACCACCCTTAATATATATTTTTTTCCAACTGCGAGAGTAGCCATCCAAACCACAGTCAAAAATTAATTGATTTTAGTGTCCATGCTGGCATTTATAAATTCATTTTGTCATGTTCCAGTGAATTTGTATATACTAAGCCACTGGGACCTGTTTGGTTTCAAGAGTGAAAAGAAAAAGCCTCTTAGTTCATTATAAAAAATACTGGCTACATGGCTGCACAGAGAGAAAAGAGCATATGAATGCAGCACAATGGTGCAGTTGAGTGTATTTGAAGCATGATTAAAGGCAAGACATTACAATGTCTGAAATCAAACAGCACATTAGGTACCTTCAAAGCAACATGATCCTAACAGAAGAAAACACATCTCGGGTCAGATAATGTTTTGCTCCACTAATAAATCAAACTATTTGCAGCAAAATATTATACAACATAAATTCATGCTGTTTGTCTCAGCAGATTGGATTCAGAGGCAACGCTGCACGTAATTGGTTGCAACATCGTAAATGACTTGCAGTATTGCTCTGATAATTACATACTGAAAGAAAAAAAAACAAAAAAAAACAACAGAAGTATTAGCGATTCTGCACAGTGGTGTTTAAACTGCCGGCTCCGTGAGCCAAATTACACCACCAAGAGGTCTAAATTCACTGATTGTTTTTCCATTTTAAATCAGTTTCCCCTCTTTCAATGCTATTATCTGATGTGTGCAACAGAAGTAAAGCTCATTACCACTCGGCTTCCCCGACAGCTTTGGAGAACACGTAGTCCCTGCCTCCGTAACACATCACTCCGTCTTTCAAATGAAACTTCCAGCGGTTCTTACTGCGGTGAATCTGCCATAGAAAAAAAGTGTTACAATATTAACAATCACTATTCAGCAGTGGGATTTCTAGAGAGGCAAACAATGGCCAGTATGTTCTTACTTTGTCGTACTGGCAAACGATTACGTTGTCGGTGTCGAAGAGATCCGGGATGTCCTGCTCAATCACATCATCACCTGAATTCAAAGGATCCTGAATGAAAAAAAGTGCATTGTAGAGAAAAAAAAAAATGTTAAAGGGATAGTCTGAATTATTTGAAGTGGGGTTGCATGAAGTACTTATTGATAGATAGGTTGGCACACCTTCAGTTTAGACAGGAGAACCAGCACGGAAGCTAAGCAATAAACTGCTGTGGACGGGGTCAGCAGCAAAAGGTATTTTAGCCACTTAATAAAAGGTCCACTTAAATTAAAAAAAAAAAATTAAATATCTGTTTAATTGTACGCTATATTTAGAATATTTTCACTGCTTTACCTTGCTGACAGACTGCCTTTTCTGATGGGAAACTGCACTTATATAAGCCAAATAAAACTCTCTCCAAACCAACCAAACTCCATTAGCGAAATCAGTCATTTTACCTCTCAGAACACAGGAATTGCTCATCTACCGCTGCCTCCACTGTTTTGTTTGTTTGTTTTATAGTGTGACTTCAGTGATTTAAAAGAATAGTTCAAATTCACCAAACTCAATAACACAATAACAAACAAACTAAGAGAACAAGGAAGCAACTTCTGTGTCCTGTGAGGTAAAATTACTGATTTCACCTATAGAGTTTGGTTGGTTTGGAGAGAGCGATACTTGGCTTGTATAGCATCTGTTTCCTGGCAGAAAAGACATCAGACAGCATGGTAAAGTGGTAAAATATTCTAAATATAGCATACACTTAAACTGACATTGATTTTTAAGTGTCTATAATATCTTTTGTTGCTGACCCCTTCCATAGCAGCACATGGTTTAGCCTCCATGCTGGTGCCCCTCTTTCAGTGTTTGAAATTAAGAATGTCCTGGGGACAATAAACATAGCACCAGGGACACAAAGATACAGTGTCTGGGATAATTATGGGACAGTAGAGAAACTTGCCATTACAAAAACATTGGAGAAAATCTCCAAATAGGCTTAGTTTGGATAAAATGACCGCATGCAGGGAATCTAAATGGTTACTTGCTTGTAAAATCTTTAAAACTTAATAAAATGACATTAACAGCCACCCTTGTTAAGCAGAGTGAGGTTTGTAACATTTGGCTCTTTGTGTAAATGGTCATGAAAACTGAACACTGTAAAAATGTTAATATGCAGTGTTTTTCAAGGTTGTACGAAAGTGTCTAAATAATATTGCGCTATCTAATGGTTTAATGAGCAGCAACTTCAGAATGAAAAAAGAACCAGTTTGGGACAATAGCTGTAAAATCTGGAACAGCTCAAAGTAGAATTGAGGACATATGCAGACTATCTACAAGTACCTCATACACACCTACATCAAATAATGCAAACTATCCCTTTAAAATGTGGCATGCTGTTGTATAAAAAACAATATATGCTGCCTGCAAAACATGATTGATAAATGTCATTTTGAGGAAAAGCTGCACAAATCAGCTGGGGTTTTTCATGCACTGGTGTTTTAGCAGTAAAAAATAAACTGTGACAAAATGTACATTTAAATCACTCTCACCTCTTCCTCTACGTTGGCGAGTTCATCCACTGCCTCGCTGTCGCTGCTGGAGGAGATGCTGTCGCCGTCACTGCTTCCCTCTCCTTCCTGCAGGGCCTTTATGGCCTCTGCGTTGATTATACCCAGAAAGTCATTCTCTTCCAGGGGAACTCCCTCTTCCTCCTCCATGTCAGAGTTGTCTTCAGGACCATCCAGCTGAACGATCTCTGACAGTTCACTGTAGCTGTAGTCCAGGTCCAGCTTGGCAGGAATTGCAAGAGGAAATGTGACAGTTAGAAAAGTTGGAGTGGGTCTAACTGCTGTTGTAAAAGACTCTATGCTTTGAATAATTCAAGACCGACCACCTGAATTGGCTTCAGACAGCACAGCAGTCTGCCTGAAAATGCAATTTATGTTGAGGACATTGTAATCAAAAAACTTTGAGAAAGTTTGATAATGTGAATGCGGAATTTATCATAAGTGGAAACAATAATTTCAGATTGCTTAAAGCGCCACTCCAATTTAGGACTCAGCTTGTATAAAGTTAAAAACAGTGTGGTCAAAATTGTTGCAGCAGAGGCAGCGATGTGTTGAATTTTTAGTCCCTTTTGTGGGTCAACCTCCCAAAATGATCTACTGCTAAAGTAGTGTCCTTTATACAATTATGTGGGTTTTCAATGCAGTTTTTAAGGCAGTTGCCTGAGGGGTCAAAGGTCACAGGCATTCAGTGTTGGTTTTCTGCCCTGCCTTAAGGACAAACAATACATTTTATCAGTTTTAACATTAAATATCTTGCCTTTATCCTGTATTCACTTGACCACATGTCAAAAATGATTGACAGATCATTGCATTCTGTTTTATTTACACTTTACACAATGTCCCAACTTTTTTTGGAATTGTGGTTGTACGCATTTAGTGTACGTATGAGAGTCGTATTGATTTTCTCATCCAACTCTCAGCAAGAAAGCTAACAAGTCTATTTCCTAAGATTTCATAATACACAGCTGCACCACAACAAGTAACCTTTTCCTTTGTCTTGCCTAAGAAGTGAATATTCTTTTCAAATTACCCCGAGATCAGCCTCAGACTGGTTGCAAGTCTTTGCAGATGCCAGACTCCTCGCCCTTTCAGCTTTCTCCCTCTCCTCCTCAATCACTTCTTTCAGGATGTCATCAATGTCTCTGCCGCTCTTTAATTGTGCCGTCTGTGTCAAAGCCTCCTCGCTGCCAATCTGGAAGTCTAATAACTGCCTGCGGGGTGAGGCGGTCACGTTGAGGTTCACAGGTTCGGGTTGCGGACTCGGCTCATTTTCATCCGGCCTGACCTCCGGCTCTGGAGAGCGGGCCCCCTGGAGCTGTGAGGTCTCAGCAGCAGGAACCTGTGGTTGCTGGGGGAGGACGCGCTCACTCTCCTGACCGGGGCGTAAATTGGTCTTCTGATGTGGAGGCTGTGTGACAGAAGTAGCAGGAACAGAGGACGGCTCCACCTCCTGAGGATGAGAGGTGTTCGGTGGGACTGCAGCTGACGGAGGAGCGGGAGCTTCTCTCCACTCGGTGACTTTCTGTGAAGGTTGGGACACAGGTTGCTGACCTGCTGCAGTCTGAGTGACCACAACGGGAACGTTGACCTTATAAAGCTGACCTTAACAAGACAAAAGGGGAGAGTAAAATGTTATTAGTACATGCTTAAAACTAGATAGATAGATAGATAGATTTAAGCCCATAACAGGTGAAATGATTGCGTACCAGAAGCTGTTTGCAGGGTGACTCCAGCTGGGATCTGCACAGGGTAAGCTAACCCAGCAGGGAGAGAGAAAGTAGCCAGTGCTTCTGAGTTGTTCTGCAATGAACAAGGGAATAATTCAGCGTAACAAAGGAATGATTTACAGAAATCTTCTGCAAAACTGAAACACTGCACATTCTTGTCTGACACTCTTTAGATAGGTTAGACAGACAGAGAGGCAGACAGGCAGACAGACAGACAGACAGACAGACAGACAGACATATGCTGCCAAGAATAATATCAAGCCTGAATATGATTGATAAGACAGGTTTGTCCTTGGACCAAGAACACTTGGTAACCCTCATGTTCGAGTTTGAATTTTTTCCTGTTGCATTCGGTGTCTGAAATTTACAGATCCAGCAGAAGGTACCTGATTTTTCAACCTGACTTTGCTTTTTGAATCAGAATTTAACTTTCTGAACCCTAAAAAAAAAAAAAAAAACAGTTTTAAGGACCAGAGTGTGGGACTTAGTGGCCTCTAGTGGTGAGCTTGCACATTGCAAACACTGAATATGAAGGAGAAGCTACAGTGGCTGTGAAACTCACACAAAATGCATAAGGCCCCATCTATAGCCAGTGTTTGGTTTGCCTGTTCTGGGCCACTTTAGAAAGTAGGGGTGTCATGATCCTCCAAATCCACGATTCGATTTGACTTTTGATTTTACGAACACGTTTTGATTTGATCGACACTGTTGCCATTTTAGACTATCAAGTCTTGATTTCTTTAGATCAACAGATCATTGGATTTATGTCCTGACAGCTGTCATGTACATTTTCAAATTCTTCTTTAAAAACATATGGTATCGAGGGTGCTATAATGTCCGGTAAGCTACTCTGTATAGTCTTTAAACGGTTATCATTTTCCTCAAACAAGTGCCAGACAACACAAGTAGGCAGTGGTAGAGAGAAAATGAAAATACTGTGAGAATTCACGATTCTGTCTTTGATTTTGATTCCTGAAACTGAACTTACCATCTGTAGATATAAACAGCTCAATCTAAGGTAATGAAAATACAATGATTCATATTTTTAGGTGACTATACACACATTTATTAATATTATATGTCATATTTTCCTAATAATTCACCATAAATCTTACACACTGGACTTTTAAAATCAAGTTTCTGAAATCATACCACTTGAAATTTCCTTCTGGGCATTAAAAAAAAAAAATCTATGCTATGAATATTTACTCAGTAGTGATTAAATTTGACAATACAAAATGTAAAAATGCAGCAGAGGTCATGGAGGCGATGTTCTGTAAATCTCGGTGACACTTGCCTTGAGCCTCGGGAAACTGTGGATATTCTGAGCTGCAGGAATCACAACTGAGGCTGAGAGCAGAAGTCAGAGCAGAGCAGGTGATACAAAAATCTAAACAAATGACGAGGTCGCGCTGAATCACTTCAGTTGCATTAGTGCATTCATACCACAAATATCCAATTTCAGATCTAATCTGCTCAAACACAACCTTCAATTCAGGACAATTTCAAAGCAACTGAATCACCTTTAAATCTGTTTGACAAGCTGCTTTAATGGACAGTATAATTAGATTTGTTTCATCAGAAGCAGCACTGAGTTACCTGTGACCTCCTGATCAGTCTGACTGTAGCTGGCGGGGAGCTGCAGCACAAAGTTGGATGAGTTGATGTTGTTTTTCCTGAAGTCTTCCATTGCTTTTGACTGCATCATCTTTGACTCCCAGAGCTGCACAGCAGAAGACACAGCAGTCTGTCTTCCTGTGGCAAGGTTTACACTTCCTCACCAGATGATCTAACATCACTGTAACTGTTGACTTGAGTCAAGGTGTGCGCATTTTATATATATTTATGTAGCTTTAAAAATGAAGCAGGGTTATGTAGAATATAACTCACGTGTCTTAAATCGTCCAGGACGCGTGTCTTCAAGCCCCTCATCCAAGAAGAGCTCCCTCATACTCTCAATCACATCATCAATTATGGACAAGTACAGCTTGGCCTGCAGATGTTTACAAAAACTGGAGAGTCAGAAGCTGCTGAGCTGCTTGTGAGAATATATCCCAACCAGTTTGTGCATGTTTTGATAAGTAATGGACCAAACTCCCTTCAAAAATCTGCCTTTTCTATGTTGCTGACTGTTGGAAAACGTAGACTCGTGCACCTACATGTAACTCAGGATATTTTCTAAACATATCAAAGTTACTCTTCAATTCAGGTTGCAAATGATATGTAAATATCCTGTATTTCCTTCCAAAATCAGACAAGATACCTCCATTAGACTTCACTGTGCATTCTAGTCAATTTAAAACGAATCCAAGATAAATCTTAGTCAAATAAAACTCTTCAGGCTTCAGGGCAGACTTCTTAAAAGGGTTGAGTTGGCAATATAGAAATCCATATGTGACCCAAGATTAATTGATAGGTTTTTGGGAGAAATTTGTCTTGACAACATGATGAATTAAACCACATTGAGCTTGATCCAAAGAAACAGCTTGAGGCTCAGAATAAATAGCCTGTGTTTTGAAATGGTGCTTTCAGAAGCATATACACAGGCCAACACGCAGCTATTAGTTAACTTAGCCTGGAGCAAAACTAGCTTTACAAAAAAAAAAAAAAAAAAAGAGCAGCTTTGCTTACCACTGGGCCTGAATTGGTCAGCATGATTTAAGGCAGAAATAACTGCTCCTGTGACTTTAGAAACATGACACATACAGGTAAAGACGATGAAGTCAGATAGTTTTTCCTGCACCAGCTTGATGGGAAGTGCTGACACAGGTGATAATAATCAAGTTTCACAGAGAGACGTGATTGGAGCTGCTGAGAGCTGCAGGTTTGTTTGGATGAGGAGAGTCAGAAAGCAGTGATAATGGAGTCACTGTTTTGTATTTTAGGCTATTAGACACTGATGAAAGAAGTACTAAGATGTCTTACTTGAGCTAAAAGTAGAAATACAAGTTAAAGTCCCGAATTCAAGCTGTTATCTCTGCAAAAAGCACACAAGCATTAGCTATTTTTACAGCTTCAGTGAAAAATGCTTCACTGGTTGGAAATTTCAACATCATTTTGTCTTTAAATCAGAAAAGAGGAGCAACATCACAGTACAGTGCACAGTCTGTGATTATCCAAAAACTTAAAAACTAATTTAAAGAAACATTTCCAAGTAACACCAACTGCTAGACAGAGTGTGGGTCTGCTAATGTTAGCTACACAGAAATCCAGTTACCCCACTAATTTGTCAATATCTGCTTTAACTAAAAAATATTTTTAGGCTTTTAGGTGGTGATGCTGGTGAACAAGATGGTGCACGAGTAAAAATTCAAGCTCCAGACTGTAAGTTTATGGCAGTTTAAAACGTGAACTTGTGTATTATATTAAGCTAAATGATTTTACCATACTTGGTGCTGAGGTCATTGAAAAGTAACAGAAAGTAATAAAGTTACATTACTGTAATATTCTGATACTTGGAGCAGGTTACTGAGTACATACGTCTAAGAGCATTTTAAAGTTGTAGTTTGTAAATGGGTAGATTAGTGGTTTAGTGCTGGATCAAATCATAAAACCATTTTATGTTTTTTAATAAAAGAACAGACTAGTGGCTATTAATGTAAAACAAATGTAGTGGAGTAAAAAGTACAATGTTTCCCTTTGAAATGTGGTGGAGAAGAAGTATGAAGTAGCATAAAATGGAAAAACTCAGTAAATGTAGCTCTAAATGTAGTAGAATCTCCGTCACTAAAGCAAAAATGATAGTTTAGGCTTTCTCATTCATGTTCAATTCAACTTTGGTAACAACTGATGACATTTTGTCACATTTTAACCTTTTTCCCGGCAGCCATTTTGACATGAAATGATAAACTAAACAAAGGTGTTAACAAAGATACTAATTAAAGTTTTGTTCCACTCAGGTCAAACACAGTCACAGTGCTGCTACTGTGCATTTTGGCTCTCAGGAAAGGCTCTGCTACACTAAATGGAACGGGACCTTGATCAGTATCATTGGTAACACCTGTGTTTATCCTACTATTTCATGTTAATATGAGTGGGATCATGTCCCAGCTGGGTGTCACCAGTTGAGGTTGGAGGTCCCTGCAGGCTACCACACCCACAACTGGGGTGTGAAGTACTGTATTACAGCAGGAGTAAAGAAACATCCAAACGTTGAATATGGCTTCAGTACCTTAGCTCTCAGTAGCTTATCTGTGGTCGTCCAGTCCCCTAAATATTTCTGTCCAACACAACCTTTCCAGCTCCAGTTTTCTGGCTACTTTCAATATAAAGGTTACTCTGTTGCACATTTTCCACAGTGCTGGGAGCTCAGTACAGTCTCTCATCCCAAGAGTGCACAATGCCCGGAGTTAAAAATATTTCACCCTTTACAAAACATTTCATTTTAAACTCGGCTTTCAATAGAGTCGTAGCAGCGGCAGCAGCGGGAGCCTTGACCCCTGCTTCCTCCGAGCATCTGTTTGGCGATGCTGGCACTCTTTCAACACTGTAGGTTGACTCCTCTGATGAAGATGAGAGGGGCTGCGGCTGAAAAGCAGCAACATGAGACACCCCTGTGTATACTGCATTCCCTGAGACTAACAGAGCTGTCACTTCACTACAAAGACACTCTGGTCTCAGAGGGTCTCCTTGAAAGATGATGCCCTCTTTATTCTCATATATGACTAATATTACCTTATCTATTGTCTATCTTATCAGCCCATCAGTCACTTTTCAAGCACATTTGCTGGTTCCAGCTTCATAAATGTAAGAATTTGCTGCTTTTCTTTGTAATTTATGACAGTAGATGAAGAGTCTTTGGGCTTTGGACTGTTGGTTGGACAAAAGAAGCTATTTGAAGATGCCACTATGGGCTTGGCCTGATTTTTTTTTTGCAATTTCTTGACATTTTATAGACTAAATGATTAAGTAATTAGCAGATTGTTTGACAATGAAAATAACTGTTAGTGGCATCCCTGATCATTTCAGAGATAGTAAATAAAAATAAAAATAAAAATAAAAACAGACTGCAATGATTTGTCAAATCTATTATATATATATATATATAATATATTATATATATATATATATATATATATATATACACACTCATTCTGAATTTCATGCCTGCAGCATGTTTCAAAAAAGTTGGGACAGGAGCAACGCAAGATTGCGAAAGTTGTGAAAAACTGTGGTCAAATAGTCCAACAGTTTAAGAACATTTCTCAACACAAAACTGCAGGAATTTGTGGATTTCACCATCTACAGTCCATAATATCATTAAAGAGAATTCAGATTAGTCTCTTCACATAATGCCAAAAACGAATCGAAATGCATCAAATGCAGTGACCTTTGACCCCTCAGACAGCACTGCATTAAAACCTGTATTAAATATCCACATGACTGTATAAAGGATACTACATGGGCTCTCAAACACTTTGGAAACTCGATGCTGCCAACATCTCCAGGGCCGAGCTCATCTGAGGTGGACTGACGCAAAGTGGAAAAGTGAGCTGTGGTCTGATGAGTCCACATTTCATATTGTTTTCACAAATCATGGACATCATGTCCTCCAGGCTAAAGAGGAAAAGGACCATCCAGATTGTTACCAGCTCTAACTTCAAAAGCCAGCATCTGTGATGTGCCCATGACATCATGGGTAACTGTCACATCTGTGAAGGCCCCATTAATGCTGAAAGGTACATACAGAATTTTGGAGCAACATATGCTGCCATCCACCTACTAGTACATCACTACCAGATCACACAACATAAGTGAAAAATGACCAAGTATAAGTACCCAGAGACCCTAAAAACATATAATATACATACAAATACAAGAAACAAGCTAGAATAAAGAGTTTAAGCTCAGGAGTGAAACAGTCCAAAGTTTCTGGACATTATTTCTTCAGGTGTGACTCAGAAGGTCTCAGGTTGTGGCTTTGCTGAGCAGTGACTCATCACCACAGGGGCCAGAGTGAAAATTACTGCATTAAAAAAAACAGCAGCACTCACAAAACTATAATGTTGAACACAGGGTTTTTAAGTGCGTTCCCAGAGAGCCACATTTAATTTGAGGTAAGATACTCGTCTGTACCCGTGCACTATCTGCAGTTAATCAAACGAAACTATCACTCAGCACGCAGCACTTTAAAAAGATCATTTTCTATAAATCCTGTCATTTATTGAGCTGCAGCCTGCCATTACTCACTGCTGGATGTCTCAGCCTCTCGACAAATCTGTGATTGAGGGATGATGATGAATGATGATGAGTTGAGCTGTTGTGTTTTGACACTCAGTGAGGTGTTTGTGTAAAACTTCTGTTTTTCTGTGGGAAAACTTTAAGCACAATTATTGTTTATCAGGCAGGCTTCGGTTTTAACAACACTGTCATTATACACCGTATACGTGAAATTTTATTTATCACCTTTGGCATTTTGGATGTGTTGATGAACAGAAAACAGCCTCAGCGGTTATCTTCCTCCTAACAGTAACAGAGTTTATGTCTCATTATACAACAATTGTATGCAGGGTAGATTTAGGAACTTAATTTAGTCAGGTATAAACTCAAAGTTTGTTTCTGCTCAAAACAGACACTAAGGTTCAAATCTGAAATGTTGCTCACATTTGAAGTTTTTTGTTTGGCTGTTCATAGCATTTTTTCATTATGATAAAAATCACATTCCAGCAGAGGTGGGAAGTAATTAAGTAAAAATACTTTGTTACTGTACTTAAGTGGAGTTTTCAGGTATCTGCACTTCACTTGAGTATTTATTTTTCACATTATAACAAAAATCTCTGTACTTTCTACTCCTTACATTTTCAAAGCTGGCTTGTTTCATCAGTTTTAAAGCATTTGAGGGGAATTATTTTTTATTTTTATTGTGCATCATTGCATGGTGCCTCACAAACAACAAGAAGCCTAAATGGATGAGACAGTAACGCAGAGAAAAGATGATTCCTTGAGCGTCGCAAATGACAATTACCGACATAAACCACCATCTTCTGAACATCAGTGATGATCCATCAGTGCTTATCACACACAACCAGTGTAACAAGATGTATAAAGAAAAGTAGTTCTGGTAGATTCTCCTGCAGGAAGAAAATAATTCCTACATGAAAGCTCACAACAAGGTGTGTGGATTATCTTGAGAAAGTGGCTCATGATTTCTGGAAAGAGTCACTGCTGTTGAGTTTTTCATTTGTATTTTTTGATGCTTTGAGCGCCACAAGCTGAGTGCAATTCAGTTCCATTACACTGGAGAGAAGCCAGACACCTCTACGCCAAAATTCTGCAACTCATACCGAACAAAATGTCGTTTTATTTTTTTATTTGGGGGCGAATTGTCCCTATAACTAGATCTGTCCATGCCTCCCCACAAGAGTGACTGAGGTCACGTTGCAAAAAATCTGATTTGCATCTGATTTAGGACCACATGTAAAAGTGGCCAGAATTTAAAAGATTAGATTGTGCTGTTCACATGGTCATTAAAAAAAAAAAAAAAAAAATCAGATGAGTCACAGAGGAGCAAAATATCTGATTCTGCTTTCAGTGTAAATGTATCCTAAGTTTTATGAACATCTGTGAAGAAGTACCATGAGTCATTCAGATTTAATTCATTTTTTACTCTTGATGTACATAATATCCAGCTTAAGCCAGGTACCTCATACATAAAAGTCATCATGGGCCTTGTTGGTCACTATGAAGCTTCACCATTCTTTTTTTTTTTGTTTGTTTGTTTTTTTTATCCAACCTATTCACAACCCAGAGGCAGAAAAAAAAAATCACATAATAAAAGATTTGATTTGTTTAAATAAAATTACAGACCTCCAGAATACAACCTTGGTATAAAGTCAGCTTGAGGTAAGCAACAAAAGTAATGAGTTGTATGTTTAAAAGAAAAAAAAAAAAAAAAGAATATTAATGATATTAGCAGCTATGTTGCATAGTAGATTTCAGACCTTAATATGCACTTTGTGTTTGGCAAAAATACGGCAGGTACCCTTCAAATATGACATTATTTTATAGCTTTTTAGGCCAATGCACTTAATTGTAATTTGGGTAAAATGATTTAATTGTGTGTTTTCCCCCGTTTCTTTAAACCTTTATCAGAGTTTCACCCGCTGAGAATGGCTGCTAATTGGCACAGCCTGAGTCAGTTCAACCAAATTGTGGTAATAATTGTGATTAAGTCACTTCAGACAAAATGCTGCTCTGCGGGACTCAGCATGATGTGACCCACCTTTGAACTGCTGTCTCTGTGCAACTACAATTATGCAACTATACTTTTTTTTCCCCCAGTTTTTACTTGTTTTTGTCTTCTGCTGCCACACAGAATTTAGCACAAATGTTGAGGATTCATGGCTAAATGAATCGGTTTGGAAACAGGTGAACTTTCAGCATCCTGGGCAACAAAAGGTCCTGACCCCTAAAACATCTGCCGATAATCAGCTTCTGTCAAACACAGTAAATATTGCTCATTACTTAAGCTGTTTATCTCATACAGCCCGTTCGTCGTACGTTTATTAAGGCATATATTAAAGATGCCAATCATTCTGGAGGGCAGTGCAGATGATGCAAATGCAAGCTTATATACAGTACATATATAAACTGTAATCTTACAGTTAATAAATCTATTAAATGTAAAGTGCTAGGCAAAAGGACCATGTTAAATTGTCTATTAGGTCTAGACTAATTCAGTCTCAGTTAAAGGATACAAAATCGGTTAACCTCCATGAGAAATACTACCAGGCTATGTGTAATTAGATGAATGTGACACCGGATATATAAGCAGAAAGTCCCTCATCACCCTCGTTTTTGTTCATTTTTCGCTATCCCTTTTCCTCATTAGGAAGATTTTGGCAAATATCTCGGACCAAAGGGATAATGTCCTCTTCAGAGCTCCTTTAACAATCACTGTGTCATACAGCCAGACTGCCTCTCTGACTCCGTTTCAATCCATTTCTTTTCCACTTCCACCTAAAAAAAACAAAGAAAAATTAGGTTATTTGCACTGATAAGAAAAGATGTTCTCTCCATCTACACTGAAGTGATAATTTGGATTATTTTCTGTGGGGTTGTTGGATATATTTATCAGTCAGTGTGTTACCTACAGTAGATGGTGGTCAGAACGTCCCTCAGTTTTAAAACAAAAAGAAAATCAAGATCAGCTTAAGTGCAGTATTTTCATCACTTTACCTCGTAATCAGACAGCCTTTTCTGACGGGAAACGGCTGTTATACAAGCCAGACTTCGCTCTCTCCAAACCAACCAAAGTCCATGGGTGAAATATGTAATTTTATCTTGCAGAACACAGGAGATGCTGGTCTACCGCTGCCTCAGTCTGATTGTTTGTTAGTGTTATTGTGTGACTTCGGTGAATCCAAACTGTCCTTTTAACACACAATAACAAAACAAACTAACAGATCAAGGCAGCGGCAGACCATCAACTCCCTATTTCTGCTGGGTAAAATGACAGATTTTTGCCTATGAAGTTTGGTTGGTGTGGAGATAGTGATGTTTGGCTTTTATAACAGTGGTTTCCCACAAGAAAAGGCTGTCTGACAGCAAAGTAAAGAGGTAAAATATTCTAAATATTGTGTACACTGAGAGGCTGAGTTGACCCTGTTGCTTTGTTTCTGTGCAGGTACCCCTCTCTGCTTCCTCCAAACTGACTATCACTAGGTACGTCATAAAACCCCACAGTAAATAATCCAAACTATCCCTTTAAGATTGGTGCATGCATTGACCAAGACATTATTCCACTGATAAAACATCTTACTTGGCAATGGTAGCGTGTCCAACTGGTCACATGTTTCTGCGGCTGGATGTCGTTCGTGGTGCCCAGTGACTTCACCCTGGTCTGTGACACGACCGCGCCCATAATTTCACATTCCATTGTGACAAAAGGGTACCAGTCACTCGGGATCTCCTGATCAGATCCCAGCTCTAGCTTGCAGGAGAAAGAATGGGGATGATCCACCGCTGCAGAGGAGAAAACAAAGGTCGCTTGTAGTTAGAGAGTCACACCACTGAGCGGCAAACACACTGTACACATGCACAGGAAGCAAAGGCCAAGAAACTACTCAGAAAATAACGTTTATGTCAGTAAACATATATGCCAATACAGATATCTATATCTACATCTATGACAGGCCATATATTAGGCCGATATATTGGCCAGGCTCTATCTGTTTGATCTATACAGTGCCAGTAAACGATGAAAAATATTCATCACTGATTCCCAAATCCCAAGGTGACATCCTCAAATGTCTTTGTTTTGTCCATAACTCAAAGAAAATCACTTAATTGTCATACAGGAGTAAAGAAACCAGAAAATATTCACATTTGAGAAGCTGAAATCAGAGAATTTGGACATTTTTTTCTTTAAAAAAAAGACTCAAAATGTTTAATTGATTATCAAAATAGCTGGTGTTTGATTTAATAGTTAACAATCAATCAATTAACTGACTTATTGACAGTTGGCACTTGCATTTTCAAATTCTTCTTTAAAATAATAGTCTATATGGTATCAGTGTGGTGTAAGCGTGATGTGATATAACTGCCAGTAAGACACACTGTGTCATCTTAGAAGTGTTGTTTTGTTGTTCAGACATGTGCTGGATGCTGCAAGCGGGCAGGAGTGGAAAGAAAAAAAAAAATAGAATAGAATCACAGATTCTGGCTTTGATATTGATTATTGAAATTGTGACACCCCAACGACTAGACCTGGGTGATATAGCTTAAAAATAATATATTGATAGTTTTAGGCCATTCGCAAAACATTACCACAGTGAGATTTTGATAAATAATCATAAGTCATGTGTGTATTATGCACAAGTGGGTAAAGATAAATAATATAACAGCTCGAACAGTCTGATAAGTTCAGAAAATTACCTCACTTTGGTGTAATGCAGCCTTTAAAACCATGAAAAGACAACACTTAGGTCATATCATGATATGACTACATCCAAATCTAAGATGATATCTAGTCTCATATCATGATATTGATATAATATCAATATTTTGTCCAGTCCTACCTACAACTAATCATTGCAGTTCCAGATATGTCAGGCTGCAGGACTAAACTTTAATCTCTCAGAAATTACCCGTGTTCTTTGCAGGCAGTCTGTCGATCCTCCACACGATGGCTGAATATACATTCTCATACTTGACGGTACCGACTGACACCTGCATGACAGGCTGCGAGTCTGCAGCGCTAACGGCGCCCAGGCAAGTGTTTCTGTTCATACGGGCCTTCAGCGACCTCTGTCGCAGCAAGGCCACGGTCTGCGTCACTTTGACCCAGTCGCCCGGCACCGGCACGCGGATCACTACATTCTCACACAGTGGGTACGTGTCAGACACCCCCATGGAGGAGAGGAAGGTGGCTGACATGTTGAGAAAGGCCTGGAGCTCCACGTAGGCACCCTGAACTGTGACCACAGCTTTGATTGAGAAGGGAATTTCTGTGCAACCCAAAACCACTGTCTTGTACCGTAGCAGCTCCACCCTGCAGGCGTCAGGAGGTGAGAACTTTATCAGCCGGGATCTCTGAAACTCTGTCTCGTTTACACATTTGTGAAAATAGCTGTCAGCGATCTCCATCCAGAGCTCCTCCTCAGATCCGTAGCTGGAGTTGAAGCGCAGCAGCCCGAGATCGTTCAGGGCGAGAAAACAATCTCCTAGTCCATTCAGAAAGGCCAGACAGTGAATTTGAGTGAAGGCTGTCCGCTCTATGACTCCTCCGCACTTATCCAGTTGTACCCAGATGTGATCGGTGATCTGCAGCGACAGCTCCTGCTCCTCGTAGTGTCGCCTCGGCTGGTGGGGCGCGTTCAGCTTGAAGATCTCCTCCTCCATGGAGACGACCAGGTCCTCCATCTCGTCGTGCACCGTGGAGCCAAACTTGAGCAGCTGCTCTACCTCCGCCTCGTGACTAACCTCCAACTTGGGGTGGAAGCGTTTCTTTTCTGTGTACGAGAAATGTTCCACCTTGAGCGTGAGGACTTTGCGGGGCTCGCCGTAGCTCTCCAGCTTAAGATCCGATATCCTGCACTGAGGGAGGAGCTGGAACTCCTTGTATGGCTTCTCCAGTCCTTTCTCATAGTACATCTGCAGCACGCCGCCCGGCAACAAGCGCAGATAGATCGGCCCCCACTGCCGAGAGGACATGCGGTTCTTTTTCTCGGGAATCCTGATCATGACAGACCAGCCGTCTCTCTTCTGGCTACGAAACAGACCTCGAGGAACGAACTGAGATGAGCCCTCGCTTAACACCTCACTTTTGCAACTTAGCCGCCTCTCTCCATCTTTTTCTGTCTCCGTCTCCGCCCGCAGGCCCTCCAGTTTGTGGCAAACGTAGGAGAAGGAGCTCTGGAGTTGCGGAGGCTCGCTGCCATCTTTGGTCCGAATAAAGAAACGTGGTAGGCTGTTGTCAGTCTCTGAGTCTGAGGAGGAGCTGTCCACATCCGCGCTGTGTCTCGATCCGTCCCAGAAGGGATTATAGTGTCCTGAGTTCGCCTGGAAAGACGGGAAAGGAGTTGGTCCATCTGAGGTTTGATTCAGTGCCTCCGGTGCAGGAGAGGGAACAGAGGTGGATGACGTGCTGGAGAAACTCCTGAAGAAGTCGTTCTTCTCCCACGTGTTGGAGTGAAATGGGGATGCGCTGCTAGGAACCCCGCTAACAGGAGTGCAAAAGGGAGTGTTACACGGTACACAGGAACTTCCACTAAGACTTGAGTGGCTTTGAGGGGATTCCAGGGAACTACTAAAGCTCCAGGAAGTATCTCTGATCGGAGGAAGCACTAATTTCAGACCATTGGGACGCGGTACTGATGCTTTGATAAGCCCAGGCGACTGTAGGGGCTTCTGAGGTGATGCAAGCGGTGTGTTGTCATCTTCAAATGTGACCCAGTTTGAGTGATTTGTGGAACACATGGCTGAAGAGGACTGATGACCGGCACAAAGACAAGAATTCCTCTTATGTTGGGTTTACTGTCCCCGACTTCAGAGGTCTTCTCCTCTGCAAGAAAAACAAATGAGAAAAAAAAGAAAGTAATGTATTAAAGTCTATTTTTAAAGATAAAATGTCAAGATATTCCAGAGGTGAAATATCTTTAAACAGATCAGTTTGAAAGCTTTATCATGTCAGTAGAAAGACAAGAGAAGGAACTCCTGGGGATATAAATAAAACAGATTTGCTTAAGGTGCTTGATTAAAACTTAATGAGCGACTGACCCTGAAAACCTGGAACATGTTTATATATGTTATTACCACAATTAACTGAGGCAGAGAAGCAGCGGGAGACTCTCTCAGTGCAACTGCAGAGTCGAGCTTTTGTTTATTTCTTTGCTTTTGCAGAAACCTTCATATAAACATTTATAAACGGAACTGTCTTGCAAGAACATGATCAAAAAAGTATCAACAAACTTTGTGGTTCTGCCATATGTGAAAAGTTCAATAAAATAAAATGCCAGCGGATGTATTTTTCCCTTTTTGTCTATTTGGATCGTTTTGCAAGCAAGACAGAAAAGGATGCAGCGCTGCAGCCTTTATTCTTCTGGAAATAACTTTCATTTGCACTGGAGGGTTGAAGTGATACATGGGCAGGCAAATGCAACAGCACAGTGATTCTTCATTTATTGTAGCTAATTCTAAATGACACTTTCAGATTTTGTGCTAAAAAAAAAACCTGCAGCTGTTGCAGAAAATCTTTCATTTCTGTTAATTATGACAAACTGACGCACAGTTTCTACAAGGATTGTCATCGTTTATTTATGTTGCTGACCATCAGTGCTTTTTAATATACACCTATTTCATCATCACATACTTGTGTGCATCACCGTCACGTCTATCCTGTCTATTTTTAACTTTAGTTTTGTTGTCCTTTTTCTTCGCTGTATGTCTATTACTGCACACACTGAAACTGCCACACTTTTGTAAGTGTGCCTTTCTTTCTTTCTTTCTTTCTTTCTTTCTTTCTTCTTTCTTTCTTCTTCGTCCAGACTGAAACATGGGGGCAGTGGTGGCCTAAAGGTTTGAGGAAAGAGCTTGTTGCTGGTTCAGTCTCCCAACTGGCAGGATAAATCTGGGTGGGGAACGTGAAAGAGCAGCACTAACCCCACTGAAGTGCTGTGGAGCAAGATCCCTAAACCAAACGGCTCCAGCTCAAGAGAGCATTGCTCTCAGTGAAACTCCCCTCAATAAATAAAAGTTACAATAAACAGCAATATATCTCAGCAACTACTGGATGGATGGTCACACGTTTCTACAGACGTTCATGGTCCCCCATAATCAGGTCCAATTTTTTATTTGTCTTGTGCTCTTATTTATGATCAAACACAGCTAAGGACATCTCCATCAGCCTCAGCTTTACTTTGGGTTTAGCTCTAATTACCAAATATTACCACGCTGCTAAAATGCTAAACTAAAATGCTGAACAAGAAAAACATTAAACCTGCTAAACATCAACATGATGTCATTGTGAACATATTGCGGTCAAATACATTTAGCTCAAACTTACACTGTGTCTAGTCCAGACTCAGAGATGCTAGCATGGCTTTAGACCAGGGATACTCAACTTTCTTTGCCCGGGGGCCATGTTTGCAAAATGACACGAGGCCAGGGGCCAGTTAATAAAAACAATGTTAGCTGAATATTTATCAGATAAAATGAATAAAAATTAAAAGGCTGTTACCTCCTCTTTCTTTTAAATTCTTCATTTTCAAATTAAATTACTTATTAACTTATTAACTAAATTATCTTGGTGCATGTATTAACACTGGGCCTTTATGACAGATAAATCAGAATATTTTACTGTTTAATAGCTGCAGCTGAATTTCAGTCGTTTGACAGAGTTTATAAACATTAAACACAGCTGGAACATCTTCTTCATGCAATCACTCAAATGTTGGAATGACACTTAAAGCATAAACAAAAAGAATAATGAAAAAATATATTAACGCTCGTTTACTGTGTCTGTTGGCTGATATGCAACTTCTCAAGCAACAGTCAAGGGACATTATTAAGCATTTATTAACTGATATAAACAAACAAAAAATTCCCAGAGTGAATCAATTTATTTTCATTTTGAATGGAAAAATAGCTGGTGGGCCACCCAGAAACCCATCAAAGGCCAGATTTGGTCTCCAGGCCTTAAGCTGAGTGTCACTGCTTTATATTTTATATTTTATATTTTATATTTTATATTTTATATTTTAGACTTTTAGTGGGGCTGCATGATTAATCGTAAAAAAGAACAATTCATATGTCTATGCAATCTCATTTCTAAATGACAATGATGCATTCAGGTCATGCTGCATTCATGTTTGGACTGATTTGTTTTGGAACAAGTTGAGACTTTAAGTCATGCAATCTGAAATGTCGTATGTTTAAATCCCTGTCTAGACAGCGAGCGTCTCTCTTAGTGTTTGTTGAAAAAATGAGAACAGTGTGAGAGAATCATGATCTCAGCTATTAGCGAGTGAAAATTATGATTCACGTTTTAGCAAGACTCGTGCAGCCCAATTATTTTTATTGTCAATTAATTTCCTGTTTAATCGATCAGTTGTTTGGTCTTTAAAATACCAGGTGAAAAATATCAATTAGTGTTTCCCAAAGCCCAAGATGGCAAGATTCATTTTAAGGTCATAAAAGACTAAAGACTATTTTCTTAAAAACTACTCAAACTGATTAATTGAAATAGCCGGCAATTAATTTAGTAATTGATTCATAATTGATTAATCATTGCAGCTACTTGTTTTCTCTTTTCTTCATTTAGTTAGTTTAATGAGAATCATTGTTAAATGAATAGGACACAGCGCAGTGGCATTCATTGTAAACTGTGTTTGGATTGTACTGCTGTGGGTATCTTGATAGATGGGCGAGGCCGATGATACAGAGCTGCGATTCTCATTGTAATCTGATACACTGAGATTTGCACTGCAAAATCTGTTCTTCCATTCAAACTCTGGAAAACAAAGATTAGTCTGGAGGAAAACACTCTGGAAAACTGTTTATCTAAACCAAATCCACATTGCAGGTGAAAAACTTTTGTATCCATTAATTCTGACAAACTGACACTGCGTTTCTCAAAGGGCCGTGATGTAGGAGCAGAATATTTGAAAAACCAGGGAAGTGATAAAAGAAAAGGAAATGTTTCTGTTTTCAAAAGGAGCGTAAGTTTAAAAGTTTTTTTTGGGAGTTCAAAGGTTTTGTAATGCAAATTGTAGAGGCAGAGTCTTGTGTTTTAGACATATTGTGCTTTGATATGAGCATATTCTAAATATTTAATAGCAAGCCTGCTCTAAAATGTGTGCGAGAAAAGTTACCCTCGCTGCAAAGATCCTGCTTCATTAACCAGCAGGAAGTCAACTGTGAGCACCAGGTATAATGTGGCACAGCAGCTTGCAAAGGAACAAAGCTGGTTCAGTGTGTACGGCGACTCCAGACGATGAATGTTTTATCCTCTCTGGTATTAGAGCTGCAGAACGTTGGTATTAAATGCTGAAAGACTGTGGGAATGTTGCTAAACAAGAATGGTATTCAGCTTAATTAGCCGACGGGCAGCAAAGAAAAAACATGTTGTCATCTTTGTACATTTAATTTCCCTGCGAGTCAATCAATCAGTCTTCTGATGTGCTGTCAGCTCCGCTCTCAGCAACATCCAGCTCAGAGGCCACAGAGAAGCCACTTAAAAATGCTGAAGCCTCATCTTCCCATAAAAATCTTGAAAACAATAATTGAAAGCAGAAAGCCTCAATTACAGCCTCTCTCCTCCCTCCCAGATCACAGCCATGACTTGCATGAAGGAGACATCCAGTGGCAAGTTCCTGCAGCTATAAATAAACAGGGAAGTGGGGGCTCCGATTCTGACACGTCTTCAGTCAAACTCTGCAGAACATATTTCTAATGAGAAGATGTTTGCTGCGGCACGCGGGCATTTCCAGGAGTTCATCTCTCGTCTCCCAGCTCGTAGAATCCCTCAGCTTTGGTTCAAAGGGAAGGATGAGTTCTCCACGGGGGTTACTGACAGGCTTTCAGACTCATTTCCAGTAGTCTGCCGTCTCTTCCCGGGCTCTCTAGCAGGCGGTACAGGAATGAGACTGCTAAATCTACAGAGGACAAAAGAATACATTCCACACATTCCTCTGGGACAAGCAGCTTTGCACACAGGAAATACCAGCCAGCTCCATTCGTGTGAACTGACAGCAAATATTATCTTAATGTCATTTTATCGAATATCAAAAATGCAGCAGATTTGCAGGTCAAACTCAGGTCTGTCTGGTTATTTATCAGTGTCAAACTTAACAAAACAGTGACAAGGAAGGAGCTGAAGGATTAAGATAGTGATGCATGATATCATCTTCATGTCATCAGTATTGGCCGGTAAGGATTTAAAATGAAATAACATATCTGCCCGAAATGAGCATTTCTGCCGGTAAGACAAGATGATAAGACGAAGCTTTATTTATGTCGGAAGGGATGTTAATCATTGCTTTATTAATCTATTAATCGCCGTTAAGAATGTAACCGATTAAAAATTTATTAAACGACCAGGTATGTTTTGTGTAATGGTTCACAGGTTTTCTAACAATTTGGTCTGGTCTGCTTTGTTAGTCTAGAAATAGTGGCAATTTTGCACCGTTTGAGATTATTTAGATTTTTTGAGGAGTGACAGACAGACAAGGGCGGCCATTTGGAGCAAGAGCTTTATGGTTTTGTTCTTCTCTTTCTTTAAATTATTTGTGCTTCATAAATCAATGTGTTTTGTATCTTATGAGTTATTAATGACTAATAGATAATGTAAAGCAGAGCTGCAAAGCTCCATCAATTGATCAATTATTAATCTATAATTAAATTAATCACCAATTATTTTGATAATTGTTTAATAATTTTGAGAAATTTTCAAGAAAGAAAGTCAATATTCTCAGATTTCAGCTACTTAAAGGTGCATATTTTCTGGTTTCTTTACTCCTCTATGAACGTAAACTGAATATCTTTGGGTTGTGGACGTCAGCTTGGGCTTTGGGAAACAGTGATCAACATTTTTCACTATTTATCTGACATTTTATAGGCCAAACAACTGCTTAATTAATCAAGAAAATAATGACTGATTAATTGATATTGGAAAATAATCAGTCCTTTTAGATTTCAACCAATTTGTTTTCTCTGATAGATACTGTTTGTCTAAAACAGTAAAGAATTAATATAATATATTAATGTGCTGGTGCAAGTATGTAATTGAAAATTCATGTGCATGCACATGATCCTGTGTTATGCAGGAACACACACAAAATGAAATGATGTAGTGCTGCACCCCCACACCCCACCCTTTTTTTATTATTATATTTTTTACTTTAATTTTTTTTCTTATTATTGTTTCTGCTTTTTTTTTTTTGCCTGTCTCACATTGTGCTGTTGTCTTTTTGTTTTGTCACATAATCACAATAAAAACTTTAAATGTTAAAAGAAAATAACCAGTCCTATTTTTTGTGAATCTGCCAGCCTGCCATCACAATAAGAGCTGGCACAATAATATGTTCACTCTGATACACAAGAGAATTTCTGTTCTCTGCAAATAGGTGGGAAAAAAATGTGCATATATCAGCAGCATTGGAAATCGGCCAAAATGAACTGGAAAATACTGGATATCTGCAAAAATTTAATATTGTGCATCCCTAGTAATTAGGTTCATTACCAATATATTTAAAAAGTCTGAGGAATTGCTTTCACAAGTTTAACCATATTTTGCTTTGCTATTATCATCCCAAGACTTAGGATGTGAAGACATCTCACATGGTCACAAACCTTCTGTAAAGCTTAAAGAAATGTAAAGACAAGAACAACTTTGTTCCAATTTCTGTAAAGGTTTGGTCCCAGTTAAACTGCAGCACTGCAGTTGAGACAAAGAGCAGGCTAATCCCAGGCACAATCTCAGGTTTATCATTACTGATTATTACTATAATCTGCAAAACCTGAAGGAGGCAAAATGATGGACACACCTCATGGGCAATGAATTAAAGTCTGAAGTCGTTTAATCATAATTACTGGGTCAAACTGAGGCATATGTTGCCAAACAGATGCATTTATGAAGCTTTAAAAAAAAGGCCAGTCAGCACTTCAGACAGATCAAATTACAGGTGATAAAAGTTACTTAAAAGATCCAGTGTGTAAGATTTAAAAGGAGTTATTGGCAGAGATGGAACATAATATTCATAAATAGGTTTTCATTTGTGTATAATCACCTGAAAATAATAACTGTTGTTTTCATTACAAGTTTTATACAACGTAACCATCACTGCCCACATACTTCCATTTGTCCTTAAGGTTGGCATGGATGTGAAGCAAGACATCCACTAGAGGGCACCAGTCAAAAATTACCCCAAAGTAGAAGAAGATTCAAAAGTTTCTGACAACAAACACAGCAGCACTGGGGGAGGCTGTAATAATGCGCCTCTTGTGAAAGAAACAAAAGCAGAGGCACCAACATGTGGACTGACAAACGTCCAGAACTTTAGGATTTTTAAAACTTCTTCTTTGTGTCCTGTGGTCGTTTCTTGCTTGAACTCTTGGGTTACACTGCTACACTGCCCCCACCACTACTGGAGGTACTGCTCTGTTTTGTCCGTATCAGCAGTCTTTCAGACAACATGCAGAACAATATAAGACAATATAAATGCAGCTTGCAGACACAAGGCTCTGTGTCCTTATCTGTATGCATATCTAACGTAGAACATAAACGAGCCGGAAGGAAGGGAAGGGTGAGGCAGCATGTTTGTAATCTGCAAGCTCACCTCTAGCAGCCTCTAAACCCAGCTCACTGGTCCTTTGACACTGATACTGCGTGTCTAAAATATCGTGACAGCTTATTGCAAACACAGAAATATAAATCCACAAAGAGGAACAGCAATCAGAAGTCAATACCAGCCAACAGGGATATGAAAGAACAAACTGCTCCTCAACACTTGACCTGATACGACCTGCCTTTATTGCAATGATTTTAACAATCATTTATCTCAAGATTAAAGTCCATTTTCATGAGGAGTTCTTGTTAATTTCTACTGTAATCAGGTTTTCTCCACATGTTCCATTATAAAGTTCCATACTTTTCCAGACTTCTCTGCAGATTTTCTGGAGATATTTGACATCTTTATTCCTATTTGGAATCCTTAGTCAACCATGCTTTATACTTGGGGGGATCTGAGTACATGTTCAGGGGATCTGAGTACATGTTCCCCTGGAGAAAGAAATCTGGCCTAAAAGGTCCAAATTTGGTGGTCTCTGACACATTCTAATGTCACTCTTCCATCATATGCACTGATCTTATTTATTGCAGATTTTAATAAGTTTGCATGACTGATTATAAATATGCAGTGAATTATTGTTAAGTAGGCTTAAAGATAATTCATTTATTTGTTCATTAATTAAGCACATAAACCTCTGTGTGGAGAATGTGGAGTAGAGGCAATAGTCTGGAAACACAAATATTTTTCCATACTCTCTTTTCTTTTTTTCATACTTATCCAGACCTGGAAATTATCAAAATAATATTCCATACTTCTCCATACTTCCACATCCTGTGTACTTCCTGTACTGACTACTGTGACAGACAAGACAAACTCCTTGATGACAGGAAGCTGTTTTCAGTCGCCTGACACATGATGACTGAGTGGAAACTGATGTGGTCCAAGAATAAAACTGCTGAATTTTAAAAAAGCGCATTTGAACTTTAACTTTGTCCGGCAGATGCTTCCTGATTAAAAAGAGACAACATCCTGTTGGATTCTCTGGATATTCCTGTACTTTCTCACACTATAGAGTCGATGGTTTCCCTCAGAAGAGTATAAATAAACAAACTCAGACACTACCCTGTTTAATTTGACGGCAGAGTACTACTGTTGTGACCGCAGTGACTGTGTAATCTGGTGCAGGGCTGAAAATGCGATGACCCATTTCCAGTGGCAACAGTCTGCAAAGTGAGCAGCTCTGCTCTCCCATCAAACAGAGCAGAGGAGAAAGTTCATGCTTTTTGTATTCTCACACGTCCACACTGAGAAAATCAGTATTATGTCAGATATATACTTAAATTCCAGAGCTCCCAGCATCTATTATAGGGAGAGTTGTTCCAGTACAGAAAAGCATGACTGGAAATAGAAACCCAGCATGAATGAATGAATGAGAGACATGTGTGTCAGTCAGGGATGCACAGTATGGATTTTATTTTCAGGCAATACCAATAATAACCTGCTTCTCGTGGCCGATACCAATAAGATAACTGATAATTTCACATTTTTGTATGAAAAAGAGTTCATATAACCTGTAGTTTATGCACACATGAGGATAAGAAAGGCTAATATGTAGTAAGCAAAGATGGATGATTTAAACTAGAGCTCCAACAAAAGATCATTGTTATAATAATTGTAGAAAATGCTCATCACAATCTCCCAGAGCCAAATCTGACCTCTTTAAATTGCTTATTTTGTTCAAACAACAGTCCAAAACTCAACTTCTCTTCATTTACTGTCATAAATAACAAAGAAAAGCAGCAGATCCTTTTATTTAAAAGAACAGAAACAGCAAATATTTGACATTTTTGCTTGAAAAATTATCAATTATCCAAACAGTTGGCAAGTAGGACTGAATGATTTTTGGGGAAAAAAAATCTAAGTCTTCAGTCTGTGAATATGATGTGTTGGCCAGGACATCTCAGCAGCACAACAATATTTAATTTGAAATGGTATTTTGACACATATTTCGCCTTTAGCAAATATTTCACCTCTTGCAATTTGAAAATTGCAACTGGCCATATTACAAATTTGATAAAATTGTTCAGGCCTACTGCCGACCAATTTTCTTTTGTCCCACTAATCATTCCAGCTTCAGCTCCGAACTAAACAAATCTAGTTGGCATCACTACTTCAACACAAAAAAAGAACAGCTCTGACTTTTCAAACGTTCATTTATTTTTTCTAGTAAAGTCATCAGAAAACTTCACAAACATCCCCACTGCTACCATAGAGGACACAGAGGTCATGGCCTCTGTATTTTTTATTTATATTCTCTTTCATTAAAGTGATAAATTGCTAAAACTGCTTAGTTGTATAATGTGTTGTTGACAAAAGTTGGCATCATCTCGCCAGCAGCTCTGCTTGTGCAACTCGTTACATTATGTGACATACTGTACATCGAACAAGCTGCTCATGTACAGTCCTGTTGTAACCTACATACATGACCAGTCATCAATGTGTTTGAAAACAGGTTGTATTTTCAAAGCACTCATGACTGGCTTCATCCATATATTGGTGATAATATAGATGACACATGGAAAAATAAAACGACCTCAGACATGGAGAAGTGCAATGTAATGGTTATTCAACCAGGAAAGTCAGGAAAGATCCATCTAGAACCGAGTTCGCTGACATAAACACACTTGGTAGAAGTCTCTGTGATCATGCCTAATGTGTGCTATAATCTGTTAAATCAGCTGCTGTGGATGCTTTGTAAGTTCACAGACTTGCTGTACAAACATCAGTTTGCTGCGGACGTCCATGTTTTCCCGAGCGGGGGCACCGAGACGCATTTAGATTGGAAGTCAGGAATACTGACAACTGAACTATTGACTTCACACTTGCAGTGGATTGCCGCATCAAATCCTGGCTATGGCCTTGTTTATAAATATACTTTCGCTTTTATAGAGCGAGAATTCAAATTAAATGGTTTCACATAATCTGACAAAAAAAGATATATTATGGCAGACTTTATTCAATTATCTGGGAAATAAATAAAATTCATTTCCCATTTATCGACCCAATATTAATCGTGCATCACTGGTGTCAGCTCAGTAAACTTTTCCACCACGTAGTTTGTAATTCCTTTTGATTTCAGGCATTTAGGATAAACTAACAATAAAGTCATGAAAAACTTACATGTCATATATATTTAAAGAGTATCACTGAAGACAGACTGTAACTTCTGAAAGAAGAACTAACTTTTTTTCCTTTACAAAAGAAAAGTTACGTTCATAAACAATAAAAACTGCTAATTCAACATATTCAGGAGTTTCACTGCTTTAGTCTTAATCTGTTTGGTAGCTGTTGATTGTTAGAGGGACAATTCACCCCAAAATCAAAATTAAATATTACCCGTAGTGCTGTTTATCCATCTAGATTGTTTTGGTTGCAGAGTTTTGGAGATATCGGCAGTAGAGATGTCTGCCTTCTTTCAAATATAACTAAATAAATACATAGACTAAAATAAATAAATACAATCACTTTCTTTCTGCAGTAGAACGTACCAGAACTACTTTAGAATCTACTGGAACAACTTTATTTTCAACTAGAGAGAAAGTAGTTTCTACACGAACCTACTCACAACCTGCTTTGAGCACCACAAGTCCAGTGCCATCTAGTCCCATTATATTGAAGAGAAGGCACAGACATCTCCACAGCTGATATCTCCGAAACTCTGCAACTCACACCAAAAAAATCTAGAGCATAAACAGCAATATAGACCAGAGAAAAATGTGTATTTTGATTTGGGGGTGAACTGTCCCTTTAAGAAGCTGGAACCAGCTTAAAACATGACTGTGACGATTATTTGATTATCAAAATAGTTCACAACTGATTTTCTTTTCGATTTGACTAATCGATAAATCAACTTATTGTTGCAGCTCTCGTGATTTCAATGTTTTATTTATATATTAGCGCAGGGAACGACAATCAGAAGCAGCCAGACATATTCAGTTTACTGTGATGAAACCAGAAAATATTCACTCTTAAGAAGCTGGAATCAGAAAAGTTGGACTTTATTCTTAAAAAAAATGACTCAAACCGATTATCCTATTATCAAAATAGCTGGCATGTCAGTGGACAAATACACTACAGGCCTTTTGATTTAAGGTTGAACTGTCCCTTTAATAAACTTCTCCAACATTACTCCATGTTCATCAAGTAGTAGTGATTCATTGTCTCAGGCATTTAGGGAAAAACTAATAATAAACTCATGGAAAATTAGATATTTTTAGAGCATCTTCTGAGACAGACTGTGTAACTTATGAAAGAAGAACACAATGTCTTCCTCTGACACAAGAAAAGTTGAATTCATGAGCAATAAAAACCGCTCAATTAAACACATTGAGGAGTTTCACTGCTTCAGCTTCAGGCTTCTCGGCATCTTTTGGCTGTTGTCAGCCAGCGTTAGTCACCTTTAGCTGGATATTTAGTGATAAACTAACAATAAACTTACATGTCCAGTCTCTTGGTTGTTAAATGTTGCTCTGAAACAGACAGTTTGCTGACTTCTGCACTTTAATTGTCACTTTTTTTTCAAAGTTACACGGACACGTTTGCATTTTTTAAAGAAAACACAGCGCGTAAAGTCGCACAAAGTCCCAAATGAATGTCGTCTAAAACGTGCAGATAAAAGATTTCCTCCTCATGAAACGCGTCTCGATACACTGTTGCAGTTGTTAGACGCATTCCTGGAGCGTGGCTCAGTAAATACCACACAAACACACGAGTTACCGGGAAACAACTTGATTTTTCTTCGCCCATAACAACTCGGACTGCAGAGACAAAACAGCACCAGCATGCTGTCACCCACAACACAGCCAGGCCCGTGTCCCGGAGCACAGGGGCCCACTTCAGGGTCCACTTCTCCGCCTTTGTTTTGATGCACAGCCTGAGTAAAGTTGTCACTCCGCTTTGCACACGTTTCATTGAACACAACACTCATTAACCGAGACTGAATCAACATGAGAGCAGAGCGGGTTGAACTAGTTTTTAAACTACCGCAGGGGACATAAATACTCACAGATTGACAGAGGTAGTTCAGTCTGTCGGGTCATGACTTGTGTTTAATGGACGCAGAGGTCTGAACGCTGATGTCGGCCGGTTCTCCTCAAAATGGCAGAGTGTAAAATCCTGTGAGTTTTAACGGCGCAGCGCTTCCCCTCCCGAGTTCACACAGACTGTCCGTCCTCCAGCGGGACACTGCAGGAATGAACGCAGCACCGTGCTGCGTTCACGACCGTAGGAGATCCTGCTATCAGGAGCAACGAACGCAAAACGTAGGGAGCGGTTACGCATCAAATACACGCCTTCAGAGTAAACAGTGGTGATAAGAGAACTTCAAATCTGTACTCAAGTACAAGTACTTTACTGAAATATTACTCAGTTCCAAATAAAAAATACTTAAAAGAACAAAGAGTATTAGTTACTTTTTAACCTTGAATGTTTAATGCATCATCATTGGTAGGGTTTTAATTGAAATGGGTTTCTGTTTCTCCAATTCTTCAGTCTTAGTAACTTCCAATTCCTGCTCATTGTACTCGATTATTATTGATTTTAAAAGTAACTAAGTACTTAAGTAAGAGTAAAAGTACAGACTTGAAATACATACTCATAAAAGTAACCCAAAAACTGCTTTCTTCTACCCCGAGGTAAAAAATTAAAGGGACGGTTCACCCCAAAATCAAAGATACTCATTCTTCCTCTTACTTGTAGAGCATCTAGATTATACAGTTGTCACTATACCAGAATTTTTACCAGAACTTTGATACAATTAGAGTATAAAAAAATGATACCCAATATTTTGCAATACCACAGCAAAAAGGGAAAAAGTCCTAGCCACACAAAATAGGCAGAAGGCACTTTTTTTTTTATTAGGTCATTAGGTCGCCATTTGCCTTAGGCACCAAGCTACCAAGGGCCCTTAAAATGCCTCACAAACTTATGGTTAAGATTTTTCTTTTTAACTTTTCGATAATTTATTGTGCCTGTCTAAAACCCAAAAGCTAAAATGGTATCAAAATTAGGATGACTAGGATCCCAACAAACCAAATGTGGGGCAAAGATGTTTGTGTGGGACAATGTGGAGCACATTACCAATGCTGAGAGGTTGTCTAAAATCTTAATATTAAAAAAATAAACATTTCTATTCCACCTCTTAGCTTGTAACATTCCTATGCTTTGCCCTCTAGTTGATTCAATAAACAAACAGCTCAGCGTGGTGTACAGACTTTTGAAAATGAAGTGAAACTACCTGAGCAGTGCTGAAAAAAGGAAGGAGCGAGAGGATACTAAAAGGCTATACCCATCCCAGTCACAATATGTTCACCCTGCTGCCATCTGGCGAGAGATACAGAAGTATCTGCTACCGAACCACCAAACTTCACAACAACTTCTTTCCTGAGGCTGTGAGACTCTTCAATTCATCCTCAGCACTCCACACATAAAAGTCTATTTTTATGATTGAAAAAAGGAGCGAACAAGGACGGTGGAAGGCCCATGTCTGTTTTGCAGACATGGGAAATGACTTAATCCACCCCTGAAAATAGGATAATTTTATTCTTTTTTTTTTTTTTTTTTAATAACCTGCACAGTGCTGGTACAGAAAAAGTCACTGAACACTGTCTGGCTTTGCTGCACTGCAAACAAAATTTCAGGCAGGAAGACTGAACTGAGATCTTGAATGAGCACTTAAATCATTTTTTGTAACAGCTTTGGTACGTTCGATACTATAATTAATGGATATTGTGTTATTTTAAAAGTGGTACAGAGAAAAATATATTTTCACAATGTTACCAGTTTGTTTTGGTTTGAGTTGTTAAGTTGTGGGGATATCAGCTGTCGAGATGTCTGCCTCCTCTCGAAATAGAATGGAACTAGATAGCACTCGGTTTGAGGTGCTCAAAGTGCCAAAAAATACATTTGAAAAACTCTTATAACGTTAATGTCTCTTTCAAGAAATCATGACCCAATTTTCAACATAATCCATAGACCTTGTTGTGAGGAGCTTCCAGGGGTGGATTTAGTCATTATGGGGCCTCGGGCAAACACAGGCACGAGGCCCTTCACATCTCTTGTTCTCCCCCCCTTTTCAATCCTTGAACAAGTAGCCCAAGCCTGTAGTCTGCAGGTATGACAGTGGATATTTCTGTATCTCTTTCCAGGTGGCAGCAGAGTGAGCAGGATGTGGCTGGGGTGGGTATTGTCTCATAGTATCTTCCTGCTTTTTTTGCACCACCGAGGTAGCTTCACTTAATTTTTCACAGTCTGTCTACACAAGTTGGCTTCCTGAATTATTTCTGCAGTTGTGCAGTAAGATCATTGGCTAGTCCAAGTTAGCCCTGACACACTCATGAATTAAGCATTCTGATGCCATTTTAGCATATGGATTCTTAGAAAGAGTTTAAATAAAAAACCTTACTTAACCATAAGTTTATGAGGTGCTTTATGGGACTGAGGCTGAACTTTGCCTTAATGCCTGGTAGTTTCATGTTAGCACTCTTTTCTTTCTATTGGTCTGACTCTATCACCGTGCAGAAGAAAGCGTGCATCCGCTCATAGACAAGAGACTCGTGCTCTTGATAGTGCAGGGTGTTAACATTAATGGCATCCTCCTCGGCCGTAACCTCTCATCCATGAGTAGATGCACGCTTATCCTGCACAGTGATATGGTTGGTGGGTGTTGTTCGGCAGAAAGAAAGTAGTTCCTACATGAAACTACTCACAAGAAGGTCTGTGGATTATCTTGATTAACCAGGTCATGAGTTTTGGAGTGAGACATTGCTGTTTTTCTTTTTTTTTTCAGGCTTTGAGCACCGCAAGATGAGTGCTGTCTAGTTCCATTATACTGAGAGAAGGCAGACATCTCTAACAGCTGATATCTCCAAAACTTGGTATCGCACACCACAACAATCTAGATGGATAAACAGCACTACAGGAAAGGAAAAACATGTATTTTTGGTTTTGGAGTGAACTGTCCTTCCAATATAATATACCTAATGGTTGCATCCCACTGGAAAGAAATAAACAACATGCATATGCTTTAATAAACCTGTGTTTCGACATATGAATGCTGGTTTTATTTCACTTTCAGAGTTGAGTTTTTATAGCCTGTGTATCAAAAACCGGGCAACTGTATTTATAAACATTAGATGCAACTCAAAATGTATGCAGCAGGCCAGTGTATGGTATCTAATTACAGCTTGCGGTGCAATTCTACATATTTAGCAAAGGATGGACTTGATTAAAAGGGTGAATCACAGTACCTACTGGAAGAGTTAGAATAAAATGTTAAGTGGGCCATTTGCTCATGAAGAATTAAAGGGTTTGTACAGGAACCAACAGTTTGTCCCGTCATTATGTTGATGGACGTTATTTGTGAGAAAGTACTTTAAATACTGCCTTGTCATCATTTTGGTTTACTAGTTAAAGGAGGATATTTTAATAAGCCACTTTTCCACCTCTGTACACACCTCTTGTATATGTTCCTTTGTTAATTCTGCAGCCACCGTTTGTCTTCGCTTCTTGAATAAAAGGAAAACCACAAAAAATAGTTTTGTTACACGGTGTATTTTTCAGCATTACTGGTTCTCATAAAAGCTCTGCTACTCACTGCCACTTTGACCTCTGGAGCAGTGTACCAACCGTACATGAAAGCATCATGAGTTCATTTAAAATGACACAACATGTTTTTCCTTCCAAAACAAAGTGACGGCATCAAACAGTAATCTTCCAGTTCTCATATGTCCAGTTAAATGCTGCAGCCTCATTTCCCAGTGGTTAGGGTGTGTTACAGGCTGGATTTTTTTGTAAAAGCAATTTAAAATCCCAGTCTCCTCCAACTCCCAGAAACGCCTGCACGAAAAGAGAAGAATCATTAATAACCAGGCCAATCTAAATAAATGGAGCATTTAAATGTTTAACAAGCTTTTTATTTTGTTTCACATATTTATATGTGCTTTTGAACAGGTTACATTGTGAGGATACAAGTATTTATTTATTTCTTTAAATCAGTTTTATGGGGCGTAGGCAAATCTTCGTGTTCAAAGATTTGCTGGCAGGTGTCGACTGGCAAACAGGAGGTTCGAATGAACTACTCATAGCCACTGCTGGCCTTTTCTTTCATTTACCTCAAGTCACTACAAGCCAAAGAGGTTCTATTTTACTGTAAACTTTAACTGCCCTCTGCCATGACTCATAAATCAGGTTTTCTAAGCACCAGTTACAGTATGGGCCAACCCCTCTGTCACAGTTCCCAGTAATCTAGCTATCTGCAGACTCAGCTTTCCAAATTTTGTGGAAAATAAAGATTTCTAACCTCTGAATAAATGCTTTTTTTTTGTATATATTTTTAGAAAGTATACAGTACAATTATATCATGATTTCAAATGAGTGTATATTCACATTAACCCTTTTTGTCCATACATATTACAACATGAATTAAGAGATCAGTGTGCCACATCAGGCTTCTGAGTGCACATCCACACTTACTTTGGTGATAAAAACGACTATTGTTACAGAGTAACTTCACAGAGACAGACTGACACCATTTTACGAGCTCCGACTTGTCCATCCTACCCTTTTCGTCTAGGTAAACACAGTTAATCAGTGCTTCAAGGCAGAGTTTTTCTTTTCTTTGCTCCGCCCCCAGAGGACCGAAAATTTTCCAAAATGAGGAATGAATTCAAGTGTGTTGTTCAGTCAGGTTTTAAAGCCCTTCTTTACAGAAGTCTGTGACGTATGCATGTGTTTGAAGGGGTATTTACGCTGCATGTATGTAGACATACAGGCCCTTGGAACCACTTGCACAAAAAATCTCAAATTTGATCTAAAAAATCTAAGTGTAAAACAATACTCACATGTTGTAAAGCCTGGTGCCACAGTCACACAATGAGACAACACTCTGCACACACACAGCCACACCAACATTTGCTCTGTTGGCCTGCTCCCACAGATAAGCAGTAAGTTTCATTTGCTCACACACAAACGTTAAGCAGGAAAAGTACACACACTGATCAACAGGGTTTGGTCTTCAAGTCTTCAGTAAGCATTTTATCATCCTCTGCCACTTCGGAGGAAAAGCTCTTCCTCTCCCACCCTGCTTTGACCATAAGGTCAAGCATCAGCCTCCGGTTTCACAAAGCATTTTTAGCCAATCATGTTATGTTATAACTGGTGCTGTGACAAGGAAAAGGGGGAAAAAGGAAGCTTCTTCAGTCAAAGATGTCCAAGCCTCCGTACGGTTCATTTGTAGTGCCACTGCCTGACAGTGGAGGAATCTGAGGCTCATGTAGCCACTCCTGTGGTTTGATGACAGTGGCGGTGTTGGTACCAGGACGCTGCTGGGAGGCTCCACAGACCAGATCTTCTCTCAAGGTGCCCTTTGTGATGCCAAATGGAGCCAGAATTTTGAGGGCAGCTCTAACGTCCTTTGTTCTTTTTGGCATTTCCCTAAAGAAACAAAAAAACATATACGTTCAGTTTTGCACAAAATTTAAACATACAATTCTGGCGTTAGGGGTCTCTCTCATATTAAAACAATAACAAAAGACGTAGGTTTTATTAAAGGGGACCAATTATGCTCATTTCCAGCTTTATATTTTCATTCTGGGACTCCACTAGAGCAGCACTGCATGATTAACAGTTCAAAAGCATCCTTATTTATGTTATCTTTTTATCTCTTATCTTTTTATCTGGCTCTTTGTGCAGCCTCTCTAGTCACGCTCTGTCTGAAACAAGCTGTTTTAGCTCCTGTCTCTTTAAGGCACCCCCCTTCCCTAAAAGCCCACTTTCCTCTGACTGGCCAACTTCTCACACTACAGAGAGTGTTGGCCGCTGGGGCCTCACTGACTACTGTAAAAAAACACCACTTTATTCACAGATTTTGGCGAAACTGAATTATATTCCACAGAGAAAATGTTTTCTGGTCTTCCCTGTGATGTCCTCCGGCTGCTATGCCTCAAGCTTTGCCTATTTATGTTACAAGTTTTACATGTTGTTAATGGCTACTTTGGTTGGAGAAACAATAGAAGTAGGGCTGTTTTCGACTAAGGATTTTCATAGTCGAATCTGATTCGTCAGATTTTGCCGTAGTCGACGAATAGTTGACCCCCTCCGTGACTTTTTCTTAGGGATGTTCCTGGTGACTAATTTCCCTGTCTATTAAACGCAAAATTTAATTTACACTAGTCGACTAGTCTAACACTAAGAAAACAGTCAGAAAGCAGTTAAAATTGAGCAGAATTTATGAATTTATAATGTTAAACACTGTCGGAAAAAATACTGTGCGTATTAAGAGCCATTTGAAGCCGTTAATCACAGTCAACAATCGCCAAATCGTACTTTAAATGCCGCTGAAATGTGCGCTATGCACGCTAAATATGCAATACAAACCAAACACATTAACGTACAAAACATTAGAGCAACTCACAAAATGCTTCAACTTTTCAGACCGAAGAGGATCACGGAGTCTGCAGGTAAACTAGACCTGACGTTTGCAGCTGACAGCAGCAGCTCCGCCTGCAGATTTCCGTGTCTGTGTTTAATGTGTGCACGTTTCTCCAGTCAAGTGATTATATATCAGCTTATTCTGTCACAGTCTACATTCAACATTATTTCCATTTTCTAGATTAAAACACTGCCAAACCGCGCTGGTTTTCATCTGTCCGACTTTGACATAAACATCCGGGGTTGCCTAGGAGATCAGGGCGTACACGCTGGGCGAGAGGGCTGCCGTCTGAGGGCCACGGCCCCGACTAGTGGCGGGCGGCGACAGATAACTGACATCGTGCATGATTGAAATATTGATTAATAGTATAAACGACTAGTGAGGGAGACATGGAGATGATTTTGTATCAAAAATAGGCTTTTATATATTGAAAAAAAGACATTCTATGTATCAATTTCTGCTCAGCAGTCGTGGGCACCCCCGCCTAGTCAGAATGGTATGGTCTAGTTACATAACAACATTTTCCAACGATTCGACTGCGAGGTTCATAGTCGAATCAGACCTCTCCGAATCGAATCGTTGAATATTCGACTATTGAAAGTCAGCCCTAAATAGAAGCAGTGAAGCACACAACTTTAAAACTTTAATCACTGATTTTGGTGAAAGTAGATCATATTTCACTGAGTAAATATTTACTGGTGTTCCTCCGGCTGCTCTGCCCTAACTTTGGCCGATTTATGATACAAAGTTTTCTGACTGTTAGCAGCTACTTTAGCTGCTAGTTGGCTAGTTACAAAATATAATATCACAAATAATTTTTTTTTTTTAAATCTCCTCCTGCTTCTGTTTAAAGTGGCCAGTATGCTTCTCACTGGAACTTGGCTTGCAAAAATGTAAACACAGGCTCATTTCAACTGTTTCACAGAGAATCCGACCTCATAGCAGGAATCAAGTGTAACTATGTAGAAATAGCTGATCCTCTTGCCGATGGTCTCATTAACCTATGTAGGTCACATGGAGACATAAGTAATAAATTAAGGCTGCTTCATAACTACTTAAAAACTCCTTTTAGTAGCTTTAACGCATTAGTCTTACAAAGTATAGCTCTAAATTAAATCACATTCAGGGCTGATACAAAATGAAAAGTGCTGTGCTGCATTTAGGTGCAGTTAGTTGGAAATGATCAGATTTGCTCTGCATTCTGTTTCAAATCCAAAAACATGCTGATACTGGTCTCTGGGCTTCAAGGAATAATCACCACCTTCAGCTCACAAACGTGTTTCATCCTGCAACTTCCCAACATGCAGCCATCTGTGTGCCTACACGCAGGAACATGCAAGCTTAAAGCAGGCCTCTCCATTTCTGCGGCTTTAACTTAACGACTTCTTCAGATGTTTCCAGCAGGTGCTTTTCCCATCAGGCCCCGGCAGCAACCACAACACCACCAACGACCTCCTAAGCTCACCTCATAAATGACAGAAACTTTACAACATCCCATTTCACCGCAAAAACCTGAAATGATCCTGCGCACTCCCTGTAGCCACTGGATTTCTACCACTCCTCTGTAGTGACAGAGCTTTTACATTTATTTATATGGAGACTGACAGGATTTGACAGCTGAAAACAAACCTGAGAGGGAAGCAGAAACTTCAAAAGGCAGAATTTTTTGACAAGAACTTGAATAAAAAAGCAGAAACAACAAAAGAAGTGTTGTACCTTGCTGCCCAGTTTGAGTGTGTCGATTTCCTCTCTCTGTTTGCTCAAAGTCTCATTCATACTGCACAGGTGGTCGCTCATCATGCTGAGCTGGTCTTCATAGCTCCTCTTAGTTGTAGTCAACTCATCCTGCATGAGACACCGCAGTTACAGGTAAAAAGTCTTCTGATTCGAAAAGGAGGAAAAATGTCTATACTTAGACGGGAAGCTCTTTGGTCATTTACCTGCAAGCGCGTGATGTTCTGATTAGCCAGTTTGACCTCCTCGCTCAGAGTCTCCCGTGATTTTTCTGCGATGGCTAATCTCTTGGCCAAAGCACGACACTAGAAAGGGAAAAAAGGAAAGTAAACAACTGCCGTCTCCCGGTGGGTTTGATGCATGTCTGGCACGCTTTACAGATCTTTTTGAAAAGAAGCAATAAAGGGAGATATTTCTTTGAGTAATGGATATATTTGAGGACAGCGGCAAAGGTAAATACGCAGTTTGAGAAAGTGACAGTTCAATAACTGAGACACTGACTCAACATCAGGTGCATCCCTGTTGCTTCAATACAAAACGACGATGACTGACACGCCGGTTAGTCACAATGCGACAGGGTGTCATTTAGACAAATATCTCCATTCAGATCAAGCCTCACCGTAACGCTAAAAATATATAGTGTCACTTTCTCAGAAAAAAACATAACAAAAAGGCAACATTTGGTAATAATGGGCCTCGAAAACCACTTCCAAAGTACAAAGAAGAAAGAACACAGAAACAAGGTTAACTCTTGGTTCAGTTCCTGTGCTCTGTGTTCTCAAGCAAATTAAAGAAGCAGACAAAAATAGTTGTGGAACGATTATAGTAGGGAACACAGGAGGGAACAGGGCACTAAGACTTTCCATATCTCTTCCCAGATGACATGCAGTGTTAGAACGGCTGCAGGCTGTGAAGAGGTCAGTTCTTTGCAGAAAGAATCAGTTAAAGGCATAGATCAGATTATTTGAGGTGAGTTTGTATGAGGTAGTTATCCATAGTCAGTGTATTAACTACTGTAGATGGCGGTGGGGACGTCCCAAGTTTGGAAAAACAGAGTATCAGCACAGAAGTTAAGCAAGTCAAGCAATGTACTGCTCTGGACAGATTCAGCAGCAAGACATATTTTACCTAAAAAAGAATCAGTAGCAGTTTAAATGTACTCTATATTTTGAATATTTTCACCACTTCACCTTGCCACCAGACACTGACTATTTGATTTTACATACAATGAATATCACTCTCTTCAAGCCAACCAAACTCCGTAGGTGAAATCAGTCATTTTATTTTGCAGAAGACAGGCGTTGCTGGTCTCCAGCTGCCTGGAGCGGTTAGTTTGATTGTGCTGTGGGTCACTGGTGCTTGAAAAGGTTAGTCTGAATTCACCAAAGTCACACAATAGCACAAACAAACTAACAGGTGGAGGCAGTGGTAGACCATCAACACGCCTGCTCTGTGAGGTAAAGTTACTGATTTCAACTATGGAGTTTTGTTGGGTTTGGAGGAGTGATATTTGGCTTATATAGCGGTCAGAAAAGGCAGTGTGGAATGGGTCGACATCCTACATAATTTAAAATACATGTTAAGTGATATTTTCACATTAGGTTCATTCAATTTAATATTATAAATTTGAATGTATTGCACGCCCCCTAGATTGTACAGGGTTCAGCTTAAAAGTGACCCTGTGTGTTAGAAGTGCACCAATGAGGGTACATGAACTAATCTCCTGTGATACTGCCCTAAAATGCAGAACTTTTGGACATTATTTCATGATTATATTCAAAGAATTGTTGGTTAGTAGATCCCCTTTTGCATGAGTTTATTTCTACTGGGGGATCCATCTACCACGAAAGACACAACTCCCTTCATGTGCTGGGTAGGAGACTTGTGGTGCACAGACTGACATAATCTGCTTGCTAGGGTGATGGCATAGAACAAGCATTCTTCTCTTTGCTGGTTAGGACAGAAGGGTATTATCTGACATGGGGATGATTTCTTCAGTGCATTAATGGCCCTCAGAGACACATCTATGGCTTAGCTCCCCTCTATGTGCAAACAGCCATTCATCTGCTTGCTTGATCCTATTTACAACACTGCCTCTTTTCTCTTCTCCTATCTTATTTGTATTTTATTTTCCATTATGACTAGTTAAGGTCATCTGTTTTAAGTTGTATATGCATACATTGCCCTTTTCACCTTGTTTTATGTGTTTATATTCATAGGTCTTTCTAAAATTCAATAAATTGGCAGTCATAAAAAATAGAAAAGGCTGTCTAACAAAAAGGTAAAGTGGTGAAAATATTCTAAAAATAGCACACACTTAAACTGATGGTTTTTAGGTGGCTAAATGATCTTTTGTCGCTGACCCTGCCCACAGCAGTTCATTGCTTATTTTCCATGCTCTGTGCTTCTTCAAACTGTGGACGTGCCGACCACTGTCTACTGTAGGTAACACACTGACTGTTGATAAGTACCTCATACAACCCCACTTCAATAATCTGACCTATCCTTTTAAATAAGATAAATGTTCTAGTTCGGGCTTCACCTCAGAGTGAAAGTGCACAGCTTTGCTGTCTGAAATCTGGAGCTGTGTTGTGAGCTCTCCCACTCTGACCATGTAGTGAGTCTTTATCAGCTGCTCTCTGGACTCCTCGTCTCCCACCTGCAAGCACAGACACAACATCCAGCTAGATAAGACTTTATTTCCCTACTGGGAATCATTATGATTCCAATTATTTATTTTGAAATATATACATTTTTTATATGTGGGAACTTCAAATGTTACTTTTGGGTAAGTGTAGGACAACTCACATGCTCAACTGTAGGTGTTGTGCACAACATGCCAACCTGGTGACAAAACAAAAGAGAAAAACATGTTAGGAAACTTCCATCAAAGATCAGATGTTATAAAATCCACTTCAAGCAGAGACAGGCCTCTGACGGTGCTGGGATAAACTAGCTGTGCTGGAGATAAGAGTTAATGCACAAGTAGAACAGAGACAAACTGCTCTGGATTGTGACTGCACTGTGAACTCTGCACCGACTTATATAAACAACAGTATTCTTCTTTTCTGCTGCATCAGCACATTGGAAGTCTGAGTTTTATTAAGCAAAAACTTGCTTAGCATGGGGGCTACAAGAAAAGAACGATAATACTCCCTTTGTTGAGGCAAATCAGACACCAGTGCCATGGGCAGAAAATTTCCTCTGCAAGCAAAAACTAACGAGCACAGCAGCCAACAGAGGGACCATACCAGGCTGGTGCACAGGTTGTCTCTTTCCCCACAGCTTTCTGCTCTTTCTCCGCCTCCTCATGGCTCTGTGCGAGCGTGCTGGCTGCAGCTGCTTGCGAGTTTGGACTTCCCCCCAGAGCCGCCGCGAGCTGTGCTTCCAGGTCCGCAATGCGCTGGTTCTCCTTTTCCAACCGCACCTTCCCCAGCTGGGCCTCCAGGAGCCAGTGCTCCTTCTCCTGCTCCAGCCGAGCGATCTTCTCCTGGCTCTGCTGCACCTGCAGGAGGCCAACGGGGAGAGGAGAGGAGTGGACTGTGAGCTTGTGGGAAAAGGGCTGAGCAGAGGTCGGGGGAAGTGAAAGGGCAGCAGCATTTAGGAAGAAATGGGAAAACTGTATAACAAAGCAGTTTGTAACTAGCACAATATTTGTTAAAGCATTTTTTTTAAAAGACATTATTTTTTATGGGCCATTTTAAAATGTGGATCTGATTCTGTTATTCTGAAGTCTTTAAATTGTTCCTTCCAAAACATGGAGGCTAAAAAAGAGTGCTGGTTTTCTGAATGGGTCCTTGGTTATATGCCTATTGAAAAATCTGCAATGATTTTCTATTCAAATATTTATGTAAAATAAATGAATTACACATTAGCAATCAAAACAGACATGCTACATGAGACCAACATAATTTATATATTTTAATCATAATCTTCACTAATATTAGCAGGTCAGCATGAAGGTATTGAAAACAACACCGGTTTTGTGTCATTAAAACGCATTTTATTGACGGTCTCTCAGTGAACTGGCACGAGTTTCTGCAGCACTTGTTGCATCTGATCAGGTAGAGACAGGACGAACAGGAGACGTCTTGTACAGTAATTATCCGGGACATTGAACACTTTTTAATAGACATAATGAGTTCCTGATAAAAAGGGCACTACAGGCCTACATTTTTGTCTGAATGTTCAACAAAGCCGGCATGCCTTTGAGTTAGTGTGTTTTCACACCTGCCGTTGGGTTCATTTGGCCCAGACCAAAAGAAAGAAAATGAAACGAGGCATTTTAGCTCTGGTGCAGACATGAAGTTTTTCTGACTGACAGGTAACTCACTGACTGAACAGTTTTGGTGATTGTCATCCTGCATCATCAGGACCCATGTGGGGAAATCAAATTCCAGTGAGTGATAGAAGTTCTCATTCAACACTTTAATGCTTCTGATGTGTTTATTTACAAGCTCACAAAAAAACAATGAATTATAAGCATCATTTAGCAAATGACTGCAATGATGAATGACAGGTAGAGACAGGACAAAAAGGGATCTGTAGCTTTCAGTACCCTGTGTTTGCTGGCAGCCCTGCTGTGGCCCATATGTATGTAAGGTCCACGTAGAGACACTGTCTGCCAGCCCTGCTGTATATCTTCATATATTGAGCATGCAGAAATTTTGTGAAGAGAAGAAAAGAATAAGCAGAGAGCATGGGGATTTTTGTTAACCCTCACTCAGGGGAAGAGAGGGAGAGAGATTTTAGGTTGCCAACTTTACATTTGGTCAGGGACTACGGATGAAAACTAGCCTTTTGACTAGTTTGGCATATTTACAGTTATGTTTATTAATATGTACTGTCCCTGAGAGAGAAATGAATAAATAACTAAGGGAGGGAAGGAGTGCATCTTCCCTTCACCAGACTTTTTCATGTGTGTGACATACAGCCATATTACAGTGAGATCGCTGTCAGACACTTTTTAATCAGATGAAGCACACAGAGTAGGAAACAAGAACAGCAGTTTTAAAAGGACCAGAGAAAATATCCACACTGAACTGTTACTGGATGAAGTGTAGAAATATAGGCTATACAAATCTTACACAGGTTTACAGATTTCCAAACGAGCAGACGGATTCATCACAAGTTTAGTTTTTTAAAATCACACCTTCTATCATAAAATCTTGCGGTTGGTTCATTTACTTTCACACCACAAACAAACTGCTCCAGACTGTTTGGTACCACACCAAGGCCCGCCTTTTCAGGCAGGCTCAGTGCGGTTGTTTGGTCTGCACCAGGGTTCCGTTGACAGCTTTCACGCCCGCTGAAACTAAGCACACTAAACAAGCAAACGGACCACGGTCCATTGTAACCAGAGCAAACGAGGTAGATGTGAAAACGCCCTTAGACAGGCAGGGAAAACCCTGCTGCATGGCAGTACGGAGTATCGTCGTATGAACTTTGTACTTAAAAGAACAAACTTGGAGCAAATTTAAGAAGGTTGATATGGGCCAAAGGAAATTTAAAAAAGAAAACACTTGCTTAGGACAGAATATACACAGGCTCACTGGCCAAACTTTTCACACCCTGTCCCTAAAGAATGACTGTTTGCATCTCATCCAAAATATCATATGACTGTGTTGCATCATTCTAAAACTGAGGTTTCTGCATTTGTTAAATAATTCCCGTACTTTATAACCAACTTTTCCATATCCTCCTATTTTCTCAGAAACCACTCATGCTGTTGTTCTGCTGTTTCCAGATTTTCATTTTGTTCTTTAACCATCATGATGACCCAAAGAACACAAAGCCACAATAAACATGTGGAAACATTTTTGTCTTTATCTCCATGTTATTACACTCCTGCGTTTAGCGCAGCCAAAGCTGGCTGACACACTGACTCATACATGGTTACCCTGTCCACACATCACTGAGTGTTGCTCTTGGCCAGATGCAACCTCTTTAAAAAATGATTAGCAAAATCTTGAAGTTAATCGATTGTAAAAAAAAAACAAAAAAAAAAAAACAGAAATGGTTTATGGGAAGAGTTATTGAGTTGAGTTTCATACCTGCTGAGTGAGTCCTTCTCTGCTCTCAGTGGAGCTGGTGAGTATACGACGGTTTGACAGGGCTTCTCTGTACGGGACAGACTGCGGCCTCGGCTGAATGGAGAAACAAAACAACAAGTATAGCGAGAGACAGATCACTTTTCAAATTAAAATAACAAAACAGAAAAACAAGCATAAAATATTTATAATGAACTTGTTTTGTATGGGACTGTTCTCAACATTAAGGGCTCCTACATCTTTTCACTGTCAAATTCAAGCACTTTCCAAACATTTCCACTGTGCATTTTCAAGCTTTTACAGTAACTTACAGCTGTGGTAAATGATATGTTTATACACACTTTAATATATAGTCTGTCACTCAAAATGATGAGGCCATATTTAATTTCTTCACCACATCAGATGTTATTGTGATATAAACAACCAAAATTGTGTTTTGTGCCAGAATTCTACAGATGGGTAACAAATTAAAGGGAAACACAACAAAGTTTCACGTTTCAAAATGTCTCACCTGTCTGTAAGTAGACTTGGCATCCTACAATATATGTGAGTGAGCCAATATAAAAAAAATTACTCAAACGATTACTAGACAAATAAATTTCAATGAAATTCTTTCCATTTTTTCTTTATTTTGTTTTGTTTTCAAGCCGACAATCACTGAAACAGCAACCTCCTGGCGCGCTGTCGTCTGTTAACCTCCCACTCATTGTTCCATCAGCGGGCATGCATCAAAAAAACCAAAGCCTGTCTGATCACACTAAGTGTAGCCGTAGTGGCAAGTCACCTTCATTTTACGCAAAATGCAAAAGCAATTAGGCTCCCTGACTTATTCTATTTCTTATCTAAAAGGAGAAATATTCAGATAGGGATTTACTATGAAAGTAATTGCAATTTCAAACAGTTTCAAGCACTTTATCCAAAATCCAAGCACCTTTCAGAGCCTGAAAACATTGCATTAAAATTGAAGCATTTTCAAGAATTTCCAGCACCCTTAAGAACCCTGTAACAAAGTATACTTTCCATGGAAGAAAAAAAAAAAAAAAAAGAATAAACGCAGAGTAAAAACAAGAAATGAAATCATAAAACATAAGGGAGAATGACAAAAACATAAAATAGCAAAAGTGGAGACATAAAACCAGATGAAACATATGAAATATTCATTATAGAAGAATGTTTTAAGAAGCGATTTAAAAGATGTAGTCTTTGTAATCTCAATGGGCAAAATGTTCAGATGTTTTATGAGTTAAACTGCAGAGGACAGTCACTGCACGAGCCAGGTCCTAGAAATAACCATCAGCGCTCGAAATCAAGGATGTGACACTGTCCTGGGGACAATAAAAATAGCACCTGGGACAAAATGAAATGGTGGCTGGGACAATTCTGGGACAGTAGAGAAACTTGTCAGTACAAATGAAATTTGCTGATTTGCTGATGTTCATGTCATATCACACAAATAATTAATCATCAGTAATTTGGATATAATTTAAGTTAATATCATCAGTTCATAGATTACATTACTGTACTCTGATGCAGCCTTTAAAATCAGGAAAGGACAACACTTATGCTACATCACAATATGACGTATCTAGTCTCATGTCACGATATCGATATAATTTAGATGTATTACCTAGCCCTACTGTCATGGTGTTTAAAATAAAATAAAAGGTGTTCACTATAAGATAAGTTCAAAATGTGTGTTTCAGATTTCCTTTGCTATATTTTTGCATTGATGCACATATACAGTGTCAGTCAAAAGTTTGGACACACCTTCTCATTAAATGTTTTTACTTTATTTTTGTAAACATGCTTCAGATCACATCAACAGTGTGCAAAGCTGTCCTCTGAGCAAATCGAATCATTGTTGTTATTAAATCTTTATTTGCAAGTACAACAGACAGTGTACGGAGTATTTTAGTTTTTAGGAAACTAAAATATAAAACATTTTGTTTTGTTTTCACATTTTTTGCTTACTACATAATTCTATATATGTTATTTCATAGTTTGGTGTCTCCAGTATAAATCTAGAGTGTAGAAAAATAATAAAAATAAAGAAAAAAAACATGGTACTGTATGTTCAGGGAGTAACTAAAAGAACTTCATGAGTGAGTCAGTGAAGTGATGCGAGTTATGATAAAAGAAAGAATTTCAATGGGTTGCGGGACAGTGAGGAAAAAAGTTGATTTAGAGCCTGTATTTAATTTATACTAACCTTTGTGATAGCCTGGATATAAGCAGCTGCTTTCTTTTTGTTGGCCAACATGCTCTCTGCTTGCAAAGGGTTGAGGGCCACTGTGCTGCCTCGTGGACTGTAGCCTGATGATGTGAAGAAGTCCAAGTTGTTGCTGAAGAAAGTGGCAATCTGCAACAAAACATAGACATGATATCTCATATCATTCACACAAAACTGATCTCTGCAGCCTCCTTAGCTAAAAGAAACACTAATTAATATCTACACTCCTCGATGCAGATTCCCAGCGTTCTGTTCAGCCTCAGATTAACTGGTGTGTTTACATCAGAGAGGGTGTCCAGGATGAGAAATGTCTGAGAAAATGAGCTTTTTGCCTGCAAAGATGATCACACCCAGAACTCAGCTCACGCCACACATCGTGTGCCAGCGTTTTATTCAGCGCTGCAACCCACCGGACTGTGGTTCCCATCAGCCGACATATCTCAGCCAACGGTTTGCTTGATTCACAAAGAGAAATCACTTATCGCTCCGCTCTGACTGGGGAGCAGCTGTACAAACTGTGATTTGGACAGTATCTTTGAACATTTAACCGCTGCCCACCTGAGTCCCGTCGCTCTCTGTTATCACATTAATGGCAAATCACCAACATCATCCAGTTGCAGTGAAAACTCTACTCACAATTAAGCTCTTATGCATTACAGATAACATATAACACATGTTGTTTGAACATACGCTATAGGAATACAGCAGAAACCTGGCTGCTGCCTGCCCCCTGTTGGCCGTACCTTGCCAGTGCTGCTGGTCAGAGAGCCCAAAGATCCCAGCAGGCACTCTGAGGTGGTGCAGAGCTTCTGGGTGACGGTGGGGAGCTCCTGCTCCAAGCTAGCTTTCTGGTTGTAGTGCTTTGACATCTCTGGACACACAAAAAGGGAGAAAAAACAGCAAGAGAGGTGTTTATAGCATCTATTGGCTTTGAGTCTTCAGCTTCAACAGCAACATGTGAAATTTTTATCATCTTTTAAGATCAAAAGGCACCATATTCTCTCTCATACATGGCAGTAAAAGTAGGCAGAAAATATAAAACGGCCGACTAACAACGTTAGATACCACATGGTTTAACATGACCTTAACACGCAGGGTTCCTACACCTTTTTCAAAGTCAAATTCAAGCACTTTTTGAGCATTTTCAAGCTGAATTTTCAAGGTTTTCTAGGACCTTACAGCTGCGGTAAATGACTGAAAACGTTTAAATCTGATGTAATGAGTTTGAATCATTTTTTCCTCTTTCATCTTTGATTTCAGCTCATTAAGTTTGAATATTTTCTGATTTCTTTACTAAATTTGGCTCTCTCTGACTTATTTTATTTCTTTATCAAAAAAGCAAACTATTCAGTCAGACAGTGTTTAATTATGAAAGTAATACAATTACAATTTCAAGCAGTTTCCACACTTAGTCCAAAATCCAAGCACTCATCAAACCTTGAATACACTACATCAAAATTCAAGCATTTTCAAGGATTTCCAGCACCCGAAAGAACCTTGAACACAAGGGTTTTCAATTTTTTTCCACTTCAGAAGCCTAACAAAACCATACAACCCACATTTGTTCACAAACTAATAAAAAACTAATAGAAACGATCTGATGAAAGCTGAATTTTAGTGAAATAAAGCTCAGCACAACATAAATCTCTACACAGGTGGGGGCTCCCGTTGCCCTACAGTTTGAGAACCACTACAATAACAGCAGTGGTGCAGAAATTACTTTTAACATGGGGGTAATGAGGAAACATTTAGAAAATCAATTTTAAGTAACTACTACTACCAGAAACACATTCCACATGCTGATAATCCTAATATATCATGCTTGGGTGTTGACAAAGAGTAAATAGGACGCCGCTGTCTTGCTGTCTTCATACTCCGCTGCTTCAAGTGCTCGTGCAGAGCAGTTCTACTGCTGTGATGAGCCATTTCCAATTTGGAAAGCTTACAGAGCACCACATTGTGTCTGAAACACAAAACTCTAAAACACTTCAGATGCTGCAGCCTTGTGAACTGGAGGAATCGTGCTTTGGCTGGGCCATGTCTGCCATATCTGTGATGTGTCGCTGTTGTAATCAATTGCATCAATGAGTCCCAGCCCTCGCTGCCACACAGAGCGCTGTTCACCTGTTTATTCAAAGTTCATTAATACCGAATGTGTCACGTGTTTAAATTGCCCCAAATTTAACACAGCACTTCCCCAACAATACACCTGCCATGTTTGAAGTAGATCAGATGAACGGTTGTTGAGATTGGTGAATTACATACATACATGGTTTGGTCAGTAACCAGGATGTCTGGCTATGTTGGAGGAACTGAGACGTAAACAACAGAAGTGATTAGACCCTGAATAATTAATTTAAGCTGATTTTAGGAGGTTTTAACAAAATGTGTGGAAGCCGCTAAAGCTTAAGAGCAGGACTTGGTCGGCAGTAAAGAGCATTACACTTTGTGAAAAAGTTAAAAGGTGGTAAAGATCTGTACAAGCTGGCTCATTTGGCAAGAAATGACTCGACACAGTGAACTACCTCATTCAGTGTTTCCAGATGGAAAATAAAGCAATATTAAAATGATCATATTTGAAAAACAAAACTGTCATACATACTGAAACGACCTGGGAAGAGGTCAGGATGCTACACTGAACAGGAAAACTATGTCACGTGTACCTTAAGACTCGGAGGCTCTGTTGTCAAACAAGATGGCATCTGTGTATTGCTTCACACAGAGTCAATCACAGCCCATTACACAATCACTCCTTCCACTCTAATCTGTCAAAACAAAAGCCCCAGATTGTCACTGCTTTACCAGCTGCTTGATCAGTGTGGTGCTGATGTGATGCAGTGATCAGTGGCGGCTGCTCTCAAATCACAAACAAGCTTCCGTTGTGGGTTTATTGAAATAGCAAAATGCTGTACTTTCTGCCTTTTTTGGAATTACTGATCATGCGTCTTACAGTTGTTAAAATTATGGTACAAATACAATAATTACCGTACATCTGGCAACAATGACCTTGTTTGTTTGCCATGTTTTGCAGCTGAGCTTTTGTCAGCTGGGCCGTTGGTCTGCTCGTCAGGTCTTTTCCTTTTCAAAAACACGTCCATTTTTGTGAGTTAAAACTAAATGTCAGGGGCAGAACAGCTTTGTGGCAGGTGGCAGCGCAGGTCGACACTGACAGCTAATGATGTGATGAATGATCTTCTGACTGAGAGGAAATTAGAAAAATGGGCACAGCAAATACGATTTTGATATGTCTGTGTGATGCATTTTGCTCAGGCCCCCCCTGGCAACCCCTGGAAGCCCTCCAAGGGGGGCAGGAACCCCACTTTTAAAATCACTGGTCGACTAGTAAATCTTTCTGGGTCAAAATGCTGATCTGTCATAAACATATGGACAATTAAAGCATCCCTCCAGATTGATAAAGTGCAGGTCCTTTAGTGCACAGTTGACCACAATCACTGGCCAGGGTTTCAGCATTAATGGTTTTTTTTCCACTTGCCCAGTCAGACATGTGGGTCAGACATCTATTTGCCAGAAGTCAATTTGTACTTGCCCCTGTACAAACTGTTTTATTTATTAGTGGTTATTGAATAACAGTAAAGACTAAAGTCAATTCCCATGCTTAATCGAGGGCTGCAACGTCTATAAAATATAAGAAAATAGTGAAAAATGTCCGACCCAGTTTCTTAAAGTCCAAAGTGATGTCTTTAAATGTCTATATGTATTCAGTTTAATATGATAATACGTTGGGAAAAGCAGGAAATCTCCATATTTAAAAGGCTGAAAACAGCATTTTCTGCCATTTTTTCAGAAAAAATTACTTAAACAATTTATTGATATAAATAGTTTAATAGTTTTTCACCACTTGCTTGATCGGACAAGTGAGTTGCTACATTTTTGTTGCCCCGGCCGAGCGGGAAATCCTTATTGTTGAGCCCTGCTGTCCCTACAGTCACCGAGACAAACAGAGAACGATACTCATCATATAAACACATTTCCACTCAGCTCAATGTGCCAGTCGTACACAAGTGACTCTTCTCTGCCAGAGAGCACTAAATCATGCTTCCATTTGATGTTGCAGTGTGACAGACACTACAGTGAAGCCTCTGGATATTTACTCTTCAAAATCTGAGCTGGTGGGTACTGTTGCGAAAACAGACAGTCTGGCTTTTATGAATGGCAGCAGCAGCTAGGTGGGTACTAGAGGGAATCGTTGTGCTGCGTCACGCTGGTTGTGAACGGCCCCGGGTCAAAAAAAAAAAAAAAAAAAGGCTCACGGTGTTGCTCACCTTTAATGACATCGTGAAGACTGTGTAGGCAGGCAGCCAGCTGGGTGAAGACAGCTGAGGTGCTGCTCTGTGGCATGGCATCCTGACGAACACCTGAGACACAGTACACACATTTATATCGCTTGACAGCACCTTTTCTGTCCATAAAAACAAGCAACTTCAACCTACCATTCCTTACATTCATCATAATAGTAACTATTACAAAATGCTCCCTGCAACAATACATAATTAGTTTTGGCATACATCTTCTGTATGCATTTGATCTTTTCTTCTTCGTGGATATTAGTATTTTATTCTGTAACACTTTGTCATATCCTCTCTTGTATTTTTTTTATTTTATTGTATGTAATCAGCATGCACTCAGTGTGTAACTTTGCTGCTTTCTTGGCCAGGTCATCATTGAAAAACAGATTTTACTGCAACTTAAACAAAATAGACAAATTTTAGGCTTATCTCTGAAACAATTCAGCTGTAAGAACTAAACTGTAACATATGGTGTGAATTTCTGCCCGTGTTAACTTACTGGGTAAGGCCAAAACATTGATGTAGTTCTGCAGTTTCTCAAACACAGAAGTTACTCTCTTCATGTCACTCTGCAACTCCTGGTTTTTCGCAGTGAGGGCAGCAGTACAAAGAGGTGCCTCGCACTCTTCTTCCAGGCTGAAAGGAGAAGATAGCCATCAATTCACTCTCCTCCACTCAATTTCTCTACCTCACACACACACAGCACTGACCTTTTCAGCTGGTAGGGAAGAATCTTTTGCAGAAAGTGGGTGTATGAGGAGAAATTGTCAGCGAAGCTCTTCAGCTTGACCACAGTCTCCTTCAATTCAAGAAAAAAAAAAACACAATAAATGGCTGATTAGAAGCAGGTATCAAGTATAAGATTACATAAGGATAAGACTAAGTGCTACAAAAATACATAATCATTATTATTATATTATTAATTCCACCATAATTAACTAATGCATTGATATTTTCATTGAAGCAAAAATGCAACATGATTGCATTGTGCTGAATATTAACTGCAGTGAGACTCTCATCTTGGGCTGACAGATCATGGGGTCCTTGTTCTCCACCTGTTTCCTTATTTTTCTTCTGGTCTGTTATTCTTTTTCTCCCCTGCATCAACTTTAATGTCAAAACATTTCTTTCTTTTTCCTTTTTTTTCGTACATGAGACAAAGTCTGAATGTAAGGAGATGTGACATGTACCACCTCAGTTATTGCTGCCAGAGGAATTATTTTTAGTCTGTGTTTACACACATATTAGTGAATGAGGCCTGATGTCCCTGTCCAAACAAAACCACTCACCAGTACTGTGACGGTGTCCTCTGTGATGCTTTGGTGTAACTGCAGAAAGCTGTCCTCCAGGGGGCGCACAAAGGCTGCATTCTCATGAAGATATTGAGAGAACTGGTAGAGAGAAGAATGATGCTTTTAAGTTTGAATAGCAAACATTTTATAGGTAAAACCACCTACTGTCTTGTATAGTTCGGGTTTTTGTACGTGTGTGATATAAGAGGCAGTCTGTAAATCTTCTGTTTGACTTTTCACCTTCTGATTCAGAGGGGAGATGGGCTCGATGGAGGAGTCCCGGGGATAGATGTGCACTCTCTGTTCTGTGTAGGAATGGAAGTTCAATAGAGCAGCGACAGGTCCTGAATGAAGCTGAGGGCCTGACCTGCCACGTCCCGGGCTTTAAGCTACAACCGCAGAGAGAAAACACAAAGCACACAATGTTTCAGTAATGTTTAGCTCCTTTCTGTGAAAAGAGCAAAGTCCTAGAACCTGCAACCCGATCAATTTTCTGCAAGCGTCATCGCTTTTAAGAGAGCTACCAAATCCTGGTTCATTCAGCAACAAACCTGCACTCATGTCTAGTTTTTAAATGTAATGTGTGCTTTATTGTGTGTCTCAGTTTACTAACTTTGCAACTCACAGTTTTAATCTCATATTTTCACTGTACTTTAACTGAATAGCTGTTTTCAGTTTGTCTATTATTATATTTATCCCACTAAAATAAATTGCAATAATACTACTAATAATATGAGGAAGAAAAGAACTAATGTGATATATAGTATGTATGTTATGCCTAATGTTTTATTTATTAGTCAATTTAAGTAATTAAAAGAAAATAAATCAGCAACTAATTTACAAAGAATTTAGATTTTTTAAGACTTTATAAAGCTGTAGCAATAAATGACACAAGCGTTCTCTTTAGTCCAATGAAATGCACGGTGAACTCATTAAAAAAAGTGAGTTTGTTTTTTTTCACTCACCTGGTGCCTTCGGTTGTGTGGGGGCACATTTAGGCTGTTGTAGTCACTAAATTCTGCAGGGCAGGAGAGAAAATCAGTTAAAGCAGAGCAGAGCCTCACCGCACTGAACTTTATTGACTCGACAAACATAACTTAAATGCTTTAGCCTCCTGCCTCCACGAGTGCAATATTACAGTTTGGTGTAGCATTACACTATTTACTCCAGGGCAGAGGGCTGTTATGGTATCTGTGACAAAGGCATAAATGTTCTCAAAGAGATGTCTGCTCTGTGGTGGCAGATACTCACTGGTGTCATTGAAGGGCACTTTCTCCTGGATAACACTGCTGCTCTGTTTCACCTGTCTGTTCAGCTCTGACTGACACCGTCTCAACTGCTGCTGACTGCAGACAGAGAGAGAAAAACAAAGACTTTAACGGATGAAATGGTGCATTTTACTTGGTAAACAGAAAACAAAAATATAAAGCTTGTCAAAAGTGTTTCAGTTACAAACTGTCTAAATGGAGTTAGAGAGTGATGAAAATAAACAAGAGTTCCAAAACATAATCCTGAACTCTGCTCGCACGATGGTCTTAAACAAAATCACAAACTTGATTCATACATCTTTGTAATCTAATTTCTAAAGTATGAATATGCATTCGCTCCCATTTCCCTATGCGTTCACTTTGTGCTGCATTCATGTGTTGATCTGCTTCGTGACAATTCAAGTTGTAACATCAATCAAACTTACACAATGTAAAGCAAAAGATACTATTAATTCAACATTTGCACGTACAACTCAATCAGTGTTCTCTCATTTCCTTTCCTCATTCACAGCCCTCCACTGTCAGTCCCCGTTTACTATGTGGAAAACTGGCCATTACATGGCTCCAGTCATCAGTTGGATTTCAGCTCTTTACTGCAGATCTGTGACTGTTACTGATAGCAACCATTAATTAAAAGCATTCAGGACTGTAAAATGAGATCAGCAGACTCTGTGTGACTGTGTGAATACTGTTGCCATAACCATGTTAATTGAGTGACATATTCACACGATTGGAAGTATTCTGTATGATTTAGGTGAGGGGTGGCGCCTGCAGAGCGTGCAGGAGGATGCGGGCTCTGTTTTTGTGTTGGTATCAACACAAATCAGGTCTCAAAATTAACCAACTGTGATGGAAGCAGAGAGGGGTACAGAGATCAGCTGATTCCAGTCTGCCTGACCTACAGACATCACATTGGTTGATTCATTCCAATTCATTCCATTGTGTATAAAAAAAGAGGACTTACCATTCTTCTGTTCGCATTCTGCACTCTTTTGCTTCCCTCTCCAGTGTCTGTGCTTTAACCTTTCAAAAAGAAAGGAAACATACACACATTTTAACTTTATTAAACTCAAAACATTACATAATGCCTCCATTTTCCACCTGATGTTTTGCCTCACCTCTAAACGCGCTTTGTCACTCTGCAGCCGCTCGATTGTTTCCATGTACTTAGTGGTGAGTCCGTCCACAACAGCCTGGTGCTGCTCGGAGTCTTTCTCCAGCTCCTGTAATCGTGCCCTCAGCTCGGCCTCCTGCCTCCTGTGCTGCTCATCTGCTTCGTAGAACTAACGAGCAGAAAACAGAGCCATCACATGCACGGCCTGCCCGGTACATTAACTGTACACACAACAGTGACAAGACCAGTATCAACAGGTCATGGCTGCTTACTTGGATATGAAGTCGCTCATTTTCTTCAATCTTTTTCTGCAGGTCCTCGTCAAAAACACTCTGGGTCTCCATACCATGCTGTGAAGGAGAGTCTCCTTTATTCTGGAGGAGGGCGAGATAAAAGAGGGGCTGTTAATCAGGATTTTTTGGTTCTGCAAACATCAGTGTTTAATCATAATCATTACTGAGTTTACAAATTTCAAATTTACTTTTAAAACTAATGTTCTATGACAAATAATACACAATACATCCTGTTCCCTCTTCCCGGCTGTGCGGGCCCTCCCTTGATCACCCCTCATGATCACCTTCCCCTTTTTGCTCTTGGCTTCACTGGCAGCGAGCTCCTCTTGCAGCAGCTCCACCCTCTTGGCCAGCTGTTGGTTCCTGAAGCTGAGACTGTCCATCTCCTGCTCCTGCTTCCTCAGGCTCTGGTCCCTCTGCTTCACCTGCTCCTGGTGACGATAATGAAAAGCATGTGTCATCCATAACAATACCTGTACGTGTCTTCTTACAAACCAACGCATTCAACAAATCACCACCTCTAAATCACAATAACGCCTCTGTATGCACAGGTGCAGAATTAGGAGTGCTTGCTCTGATTGAAAAAGAACAGGCACAGGGCAAATATGGCAGAGGTGTCATTGTGGACTCACTTCACACCTGGTATTTAAAGCATCCTGGGTGATCTAATCACAAGTGGACAGCTCTGAGTACAGGTGTGAAGGCACTCAAGATGCATTTGAGATCCGATCACTCAGACCACATTTGGAGGCGGTCTGGGCCGCATGTGACCACTTTCTTTTAACAGTGTGAACGCAAATGCAGCCTGAACCACACCGAAAGACCGCCTACTTCACTGACATCCTGTAAGTACATTGTTTGTTTCTTACCTGCAGTGGATATTTGTGAAGACACTAGTTACCCCAGACTCCATTTAAAAAAAAAAAAAAAAAAAAAAATCACACTATTTTGAGGGTTGTTAAGTGAGGAGAAACTTTATAAACTTTGTGAAATGCTGTCTATGACAAATTTTAATTATGTGGCTATTCTTGTGAATTCAGCAAATGTTATATAATAAATTATTTCTTTCTTGGTGGAAAAATTATCACGTATGTTTGTCCCAGTGGGCTGCCGGGTACAAAAACCCAACGCATTTTACAAATGTGTTTATTTGCAGGCTGAGCAGGGAAGTAAACCAGCTACAGCAACTCCAAATCAGTTGTCCCTTCTAGTAAATTCAGCATTAAATGCAAAATATGAAGTTGACTGACTCTGTCATTAATGGTTTTCTTCGTCATCTGTGATGTGAAAACATCCGATTTCCACACAGTCAGAAACAGTGCTCGTCATGCTCATAGTTTTGTTATAAAATCCAAAGCCAGCACACCATGGAGCTCTCCTGCCGGGCTGCTTACAGGTAAAATATGAGGCTCATTGTCAGCTGATAGAGGAGTTTAGTGCACGGAACTAAAAAAAGGAACAAATAAACAATCAAATGAACAGTAATGGAAATTCAACTGACAAAACAGCTCGAGTCTTTATCTGCGTATGGCACAGGGAAGTGAGTTCTGATCACAAATGGTAAGACGCATCTGGAGACGCACTGTGATGCCAGGAGTGATCTCAGAGCTGTCCACTTGTGATAGCATCACCCAGGATCTGGATTTGTTTAGCAATTAATGCCAGACAAAACTACACTTTATGATATAATTTAGATTTCCAAAAACATTATAGTTGTGGCTTAATTGTGTACTCTGTATCAGGTGTGAACTTGTATATTACATGTGTCTTTAATTATTATTATTTTTCTTGTTTTATACATCAGTTCACCTTCAGTGAGACAGCGTTCGCCTGTTCATCCACAACTGCCTTCTTCAGCACCTGGTTCTGGGCACGGAGCTGTGAAAACACAAAGACGAAAATGTTGAGACATAAAACATAAATGCAACCAGGATTATGATAACAAGTTTATGTCGGCTTTTTGCCAGTGTCACGTGTATGTTGTCTGGCAAATGAAAATACCAATAACCAAAATGTCCAGTGGGAAATATGCGAAATAGACCGTGTAAAATATCTAAAAAATTTTAAAAAGCGTACTTTTAAGTGAGTAAGTGGTTACTTGTGATTATTCTTTATTCAACGTTGAAGTTGCTGCACATGCAGCAGAATCAAACAGAGAATTGCAAGAATGACATTAATTGACATGTCTGGACAAGTGGCCCTTTTCCACAGTACTGAAAGGAGTGCTGGGGGATTTTATTGTAACATGTTAAATTAGCATTTAACCTTTTGATTCATCATATATTATCACATTCCTATGTGTCCAGATAAAGAAAGAACAAAGAAAGGAAGTTGATATATGGTTTTTGAAAACATGTCTGATAGTTGTTCTATATGGCAGGAATCATGGAATATTAATGGTTGTTAAAAAAAGAAAAAGAAGTCTAACCAAAACTCTGAATGCAGCATAAAACTATATCAGGGGACAGGGCAGAGATGCAAAAGCAGTTTTCAGATAAAAATCAATGTAATCTGTATGCAGCATCTTAAGCTCAATTCACATCTGCTTTTAAGCAGAAAATCTCTGCCATACAGGCTCACGTGCGGTTGCTTATTTTTCATCCTACTCTGTATAATATGAACTTGAAGAGTCACCAAAATATGTAAATCTCAGTGCTCTTTACTGTTTGGCTAGTGGCCTTTCAGCACATCGGCAGTTTGTGTGACAGTTAACACAGTCAGCACTTCCTCAGCAGGATATGGTGCTTGGCTAACGGGGAGATCAGAGCTGAACAGGAAATGGCACACACTCCCCGTGCTGTCAGCTGACACAGAAACAAAGGGCGCACACAGCTCGCAAGAGAAAACACAGACTCTTTACTGTCACTTGTTGACACATTAACCTTTGAAAGTGCTGATGACACTCAAACACTGTGATTTTTTTTACTCATTATTCATTAAGACAAGAGATAAGGTGGCATAAAAAGTTCATATCGCAATTACAGTGACCAAAATTACCGTGGTATCGTTAAAATGTGCTGCAAATCTTCAAAAAGTGATACACACACTGACATCATGTCACCAAGTTTTACACTGAAAAATTCTCAGCAATTTGAAATGGCCACAAGTCCTTTGTAATGTCAGGGAGAAAGTTGCTAACTTTGTTTCATCCCTAATTAAAACCCAAACATTATACAGCCTTAACATAATACAATGTTTCTAATAAAATTATGTGTTTAACATCACCTCCCTTAAATAAATCTCTGTAGTGGCCGCAGGTTCGACTCCTGCCTGCAGCTCATTTGCTGCGTGTCGTCCCCTCTCTCTCTGCCCCCCTTCCTGTCATATCTTCAGCTATCCTATCCAAATAAAGGCAAAAAGCCCCAAAAAACTATCTTAAAAATAAAATAAAATAAAATAAAATAAATAATTGTGGGGATGGGCCAATCCGATACTCAGTATCAGTCCGATACTGGCAAAATCACTGGATAGGATATCAAGAATAGACAGAAACAACAATCCAATACAATCTATTGTAGCCTCAACTATCTCATAAATGCTTAACTAAACTTTGAGCAACATAAAGAGAGTGTACAGAGAGATGTGTCACTTGAACAGCAGCAACAGCAATTTATGCATTTATGCAATTTATTTAAATTTCGTTATGAATGTTTGAATGGTGCTGACCAATCAAAAATGCTGCTGAAAGCCCTGTTTGTGACAAAGAAGTAGCAGTGTTGATAAGTGAGTCATGTTGTGGGCTGTGTATTTCATCCTTCATGAGAGCAGAATATTTGTTTTGTAGTTAGGCTTAACACAGCACATCCATACAAATGTATGATTAACAGATTAGTTGTTTGGGGGGAGGTTGGAATATCTGTATTGTATCAGACATGAAAAAGTGGTATCAAGTAGAGCTGGAACACCTAATCAATTATAAATCCATTATTAAATTAATCAGCAATAATCCTGATAATCGATTAATTGATGTAAGTTAATTTTTATGAGTAAAAAGTCCAAATTCCCCTCTTAAATTTGAATATTTTCTGGTTTCTTTACTTCTTTCTGAAAGTAAACTGAATATCTTTGAGTTGAGGGCAAAACAAAAAAATGAAGAGCATTTTGGCTTTGGGAAAACAACACATTTTTGTGTTGTGTTTGTTGATTGATCGAGAAAATATTCAACAGATTAACCAAATTATTAACTTAATATCAAGCCAAAATATTATCAGCTGCATCACAGATCACATCTTCCATATACACACAACATATCTTTCTTGAAAGCAGGTTTTATTACAGGGGTATTGTTCTAACTAGAGTGCATAAGTTTAAGCTGGGTAAGAGTGTCTCTATGCACTGACAAGAGGTCTGCATGGTCAGTTTAAAGTAAATCCTATCATGGCACAGCTGAGTAGCATCTGTCATGGATCACAGGTGCATATTGATAAAGTGATTAGAAAGAACACACTGGGAGCTTGTGTGTTCCAGCCTTGTCAATAACACCACGTAACTTTACCAAGATTAAAAGAGATGTTTTTTTTTTTTACCTTGGAGTACTCCTGTGCCAGCTTGCTGTATTTAGTCTGCAGGTCTGTCACGTTAGCCATGCTCGCTGCCGCTAACAGTGGATGCTACAAGACGGTTTCCTCCTCGCTAGCCCGGCTAGCTGATGTTAGCCTGCTCTTCACGCCACCAACTGCTTAAAATGTTGACAACAAACACGGTGAGCTGTAGCCTGGCTAACTCAGGTTAGCCAGCTCACTGTTATGATTAGCTACTTTCTGGCGGCTTGTTCCGTTACTTGGTGAAAAAGACCTCAAAAACATCGTGACAGAGGGTCGGTAACGAGCCCCGGAGACACAACTGGCGGCTGGTCATCTGATTTACCCTCATTTCCGACTTGACATCAACGCTTTTTTTAAGTTAGCGCAATTAGCGGTGCTAGCCTGCTAGTTAGCTGCTAGCTAACTAGCTATGTAGCAAAACAAATCCCGACAGCGAGTCACACATGTAGGTCATGTTACGTGACAGCAGCCGTGTAACCCGCCGCGTCCACAAACCGTATCAAAGAGCGAGTGTAGCTTATGCTAAGCTAGCGAAACAGACGTGTCAATCCATTCATCCGCAGCAATACTTTCATTTTCTGATCCGCAAAATCCTCCTCGAATGAGATCCGAGCAGCCACAGACACAAGCACAGAGGTCAGAGGTCACGAAACAGAGAGGTGGGGAGGTGGTGCGAGCAGGGCCCCTCTAGCGTCCGGAGGTGGAGAAAAACAAAGATAGATAGATGGATGGATGGATAGATAGATAGATAGCAACATAAACGTATGAATTGATATCAGATTGAATGGATATCTTACTTGTTACTCCAGTACATTTATCTGGCACCATTAGTTTAAAATTACTTGGTCAACAAATAAAATTATCCATTTTTATAGATTAAACTACACAATGATAATTAATTGAAGCTAAAGAATCAGTCTTAACAATTAACCTTCACTTACTGTTCCAACTTCCAAAAAAAAAAAAAACTGTGATAAAAGTTAGTAAATCAGGAATAATATTCCAATAACATGATTGTAAAACAATATGAGACACTGAAAGGGCCAATTTCTACATTTTTTTTTTATACTTTTATACTTTATTTTGCTGATTACTCATGTACTATGACTTCTGTAACATATTTAGTGCAGGATTTTTACTTGTAATTGAGTATTTTTACACTCTGGCAATACTAATTTTAGTGAAGTAAGGGATCTAAACTCATCTTTTATTATTTTCAATATAATTTTTGAAAGATTTTTAGTGTGTGAGAGGGTTTTCTTTTTGTTTTCCCACTTTATTTATTTTTTAAATCTATTTGATCAATGTTATTGTTTGTTCTGTAATCCGTTTACCCTGGTTACATGTCATTATGGTGCTTCACACTTTGAAAAATAAAGTTAAAAAAAAGTAAAATGTATCATTTGCAAGTCTACTTCAAATCAATTAATTAATTAAACTTAATAAATCAATAATAATACTCCAATAACATATTTATATAAAATAATATGACAGTCTGTAAGGGTCAGCTTTTAAAATTTTTATATTTATTACTGTGTGCTTTGCTGATAATATGTACTATGACTTATGTAACAGTTTGATCCAGGATTTTTACTTGTAATTCAGTATTTTTACACTATTGCATCACTTTTTATTATTTTCAACATAATACTTGCAACCTGTGGGGATCTGCTTTTTGTTTTTCACCCCTTTAATTATTTTTTTGAATCTGTTTAATTGATGTTGTTTGTCCAATTATCCATTATTGAGTTTAGTCCATCCTTTTCTATTTATCTTGGTTATGTGTCACTACTGTATCACACATTTTGAAAGTAAAAAATAACAAGTAAGGGATATCCAAGTACTGAGATAAATTACAGTCTAATTTATTGTACCTCTTCGTCCATTTGTTTGTACAGGTGATTATAGGATCTGATATTAGTATGATTGAAAATGGAGCAACTGTTATTGTTTCCTTTTAGCTCGACCCAGTGCCATTCACAATTAAGAGCTGTGATGTCAGTGATAAATTATTTACTGCTGAGTTTGAGAGTGGTATGGGGTTGTATTAACAAAAACAAGGTCAGAAATCACAAGCGGGTTGCAGCACAGTCTCTGTGATTTCCTTTTAAAACGCACATGACCTCGTTTAGACTAGAAGTGAAATGACATGTTGCTAATGCAGCCATCACTGCTCAAATCCTACACGATTAATTTCACCTAATCCATAATAATCTCCTCATATTTTCACCACACAGTATTACCGTTTCTTTAAAGAAACCATAACTGTGGAGCTCTTATTCTATCAGCTGTTAAATTTCTAACAAAATAATCCCAAAAGGGGGCTTTCTTGAATATTTTGCAGCAAAGAAAAGCATTTCCTCTGCTGCTGTTTCCCTACTCCCGATCTTAAATGCATACAGGCAAAACACAAACTCTCTAACACGCACACCACAGCCAGTGGCTCCAGCATTGTCTGGTTGCCTGGCAACTGTCGGCGTGGCGTGGTTGCTAGGGCCGTGTGGGAGGGGGGGAGGTGATGCTGCTCTGATTTCCAGCTGAATTGAGGCAGTCAGTAGGGAGAAGCCCCCCTCTTCCAGTCGACACACAGGACTCTATTGAACAATAGAGCTGTGCCAATGGGCCTGAGGCTAGTCAGACAAGCCCTTGTTCAGGGTCACACTGTGTTCATCCCACAGTCCTCCATGACTAATTAACTTACAGCGGAGAGTGTCGTTAGGACATCTGATGATGCATCCATCACTGGCACAGCCCTGGAATTTACATGAATGTGAGGTGCGTCTCTGGCAGGCTGCCATGTTGGTGCATTCAGGAGACGTGCAGAAGAAAAAGACGGGGGAAAGTGTGGTGGAGCCGCCACATGTAGTGCTGAACACAGCCTGTGCAGTCAAAACAGCTCTGAACTGCTGGACTTGGTGGGAAATATTTGTCAGCAGTAACGTGGTTATGTGAAAACTGAGAGAGCGGCCGCACAGAGAGGCAGCTTCTCTAAAGAATGGACTATTATTAGACAATATTTTGATCATGTGGCCTTCACAGCAGGTGGCAATGTTGATCAAATATCTAATAGTGTAGGCCACAGGTTCTCAGCTTTTTCTCAGCCAAGGACCTCTTACAAGATCGAAAATATACCTGGGACACTCTCGTGCATGAAATAATTTAAAGGGACAGTTCGCCACAAAATCAAAAATGCATGTTTTTCATCTTACTTTTGCTATTTATCCATCTAGATAGTTTTGGTGAATTGCAGAGTTTTGATGATATCAGCTGTAGAGATGTCTGCCTTCTCTCTAATATAACGGGACTAAATGGTGCTCAAAGCACCAAAAAATTACACTGAAAAAACAGCGTCTCTTTCCGGAAATCATGTCTGGTTACTCAAGATAATCCGCAGACTTTGTTGGGAGTAGTTTCATGCAGGAACTACTTTCGTTCTGCGGTAGAATCTGGGTGCGGGATTTAAGGCAATAAAATTGTTTCTGAGGAGGAAATAGTTTGTGTAAAGTCAAAAAAGAAACTATTTGAGAACCACTGGTGTAGGCTACTAATGTAAAGTGATGGCATTCTTGTGTTGTGGAGGAGAGTTTGGAGGGCAAGAAATGTGTCAAATCTTATTTGCAGTGATAAAACGCTGCAGTAGGGCTGCAGCTCAGGCTAGAACAGTGATTGGCAAAGTGTGGGCCATTAGAGGTCATTTAAAAAAAAAAACACTACAACAAGGAATTTAAAGTGGTCATGAAGCAGCTTCAGTTCATTACTGATGCCGCTATATGACCTGCATAGGTTAACAAGACCATTCGAGAAGATCAGCTGTTTCTGTATAGTTGTTCTTAATGGCTGCCACCGGGTCGGATTCTCCTTGAAAGCAGATGAAACCTGAGCCTGTGTATACATGTTCCCAGGCAGAGTGACAGTGAGTAGTGCATTAGCTTGTTAAAATGAAGGAGGAGGAGATTTCCTTTACATCATTTTATTTTTTAAGCTATATTTTGTGGTTATTACAGTCGAAACACTACCACTTTTGTCCGCAGGGGCCTCCAAAATCAACAAAATATGAAATATGTTCTTTGCAGTGGCTTCAAGTTTCGATATTCTAAGTTTAAAATGATGATAAAATATTCACGAGTAGCATTAAAAAAGTAATTACAACAATAAAACAAAGCCATGGGGTTTAAATGATTATTATTTAAATTATTCTTAATTTTTCTGACCTTGTTTGAGTACCATGTGCTACACCAGATTCTGTGACCCGTCATATTAACAACAGAATGTATTTTATATCTCATCATTGGTGCGATCAGTCTTGTGTATTGATCAGAGTTAAGGACTTACGGTTTGGGAAGGCTGCAGAAGATTTTCAGATTCCATATTTGGCCGTGGCATTTTTAAAGGGACAGTTCATCCCAAAATCAAAAATACATATTCTTCCTTTTACCAAAACTTCTCAAGTCAAACAAGACCTGGATTCAACTCTTTTGGTACCCAGATATGACACCTAACCCTCCTGGCGGTAGGGGTATCTTCTCTCCAATATAACGAGACTAAATGGCACTTGGCTAGTTGGACTTGAACGAAAAAAGATGCTCACAGGGGTAACAAGAACAGGTTTTTATTAATATTTTGTAATACCATATATAATGCAATTGCATATCTTTGGCGAAAATAAATCTTATAAACATTTTATCAACAGAGGTTAGCATACAAAAACCAAAAGGTGTGTCGGTCCAGTAGACATGGCAGACAACTGACACAAACTGATACTGGGTTGGCAGCTTTGTCAAATGCAACAAAATGTTCATCATACCCATAGGAACTGCAACAGAATTTTTAGAATCACACAATCAATAATCAACAACAGCTGCTGAACGATGAAAACAGCTGGGTTTTGAGTTTGGCGTGTCGGACCCCGAAACGTTTAGGTAGTCTGACTCGGTGTCGCTTTGAGACCAACATGACATTTCTTTTGCAAGTGCTACAGAAAGAATGAGTGAGATTTTCCTCTACAAGTCTCTCCATAAGTTTTCTTGCATTTAGTCCGTGTACGTAAATGTGGGTCTGAAACAACACAGCGGCAGTCTGGGGGACTGAGTTATTCAGAGATTCAAAACATCCCATAACACCTGGAAGCATGAGTTATGAGTGGCAGTATTTCTAATCCGATGAGGTCGAGAGCTAATCTTCAATCTGTGACTACTTAAGTCATAATATCTAAATATAATCATGAGACGAATGTAAAAATGATTCAATCATCTTCTACAGTACATGGGGGAATGTGTCCTTCTTACATTTTACACCCCAGCTGTACATCGGTTTTGGCAACAAAAGGTTTCAGGATCAATGTTAATTAATTGTCTTATATCCAGTCTAACACAGAGCAAAACAAAACATCAAGAAAACCTGGCAGTAATGGTTAAATTGAAAAAATAAAACACCCGCTCTAAAAGACAATAGACATTGGCAAAATACTTAATCACTATAACATAGTGAAAGAAAAAAAGGTGTATTGCTGTAAAATAAAAAGAGAAAAAACAAAATACTTATTAAGAGGAGTTCACAGAGGGAGAAAAATAAATGTGCCTTGTCATTTGTTTCAAATGACCAGCGTTTGATAGCATTCAATAATCCCATAAATTAATGTCATAAATAAGTTGATGATTAATGAACAATATTTTGTTCTTTTTTTTCACAGCTAAATAAGACCAGTGTATGCAAGTATTACTTCTGAGAGCTGCAGCTTACTCTGCTGAGAGCAGTTCCCACTCTAAAGCGACAAAAATAAACCAAAGGATTGGTTAAGTCACTGCACTGACTAGAGTCCTCTCCCATTTCCTGTTCGGATGATGCAGAAAAGTAGGGCATTGTTGCTCTAAATCACAACTACGCTGTGGCAGCAGGGGGATATGGTGAGTGACCATGGCCCTTTGCAGTTTTACATCTGTGGCACAAGAAAAACGTTTGGCACTGCCCATGCACGCTATACTAACAGTTACCGTGACACAATGTGATCCAGGAGTGTGGGGGAAATAAAACTGTAATTTCCAGTTGTGCGCTTCCATGCTACCGTGTATTGTACGCTGCCAGTATGCAGCCTTTTTTTTTTTTTTTTTTTTTTTTTTTTTCCAAAGCTCAGACGAGAATTGTGGCCTTTTACACAAGTGGCTCACAACTTCCCCTCGATGAGCTGCATGCAATCAACTGACAATAAACACTCCATTTCACAGCGTGAGAAGAGAGCATACACTTCCTTATTTTGTTCGAGGAGGAAGAGCGAGGACACAACACTAATGGCCAGACAGAACTGAGGGCACAACATGAGAGCAGCACATGTCTGCACAACACCTCGCCTGCGAGCTACTGCACATACAACCCAGGGATGTCATTCATAAAACTGACTTATCTGACTGATCAATTTGAAGGAGAAATCTGTAATATATTTACTGTAATTAATCATAAAATGACCATGATATATCATCAGAGATTGAGGAAAAAAGCCAAGTTGAGATACTTGCTATGATCGTGGTGTCATCCTTTGAAATTCCGGTATTCCGGTTTGCCCATTTCACATTGATTAGAGTTCAAATTAGTGCAGAATGTTTTCTGAAGTACTGTCCGTTTATGACCTGTAGGAAATCCTTAGTAATCTTTCAGAAGGAGTAGACGTTTATAAGGGTTAAATTGAGCCATATGTTAATGGAGTCTGGCTTAGCTTTACATTGACAGCTGATCAACTTATATTGTAGAAATCATCCTTGTTTATTACTGTCAATTTATAATGTGTACGCGTCTTGCACTCCTGCAGTGTTTCCTGGAAGCCTGCCTGAGTGGCCCCCGATCTGGGAGGAGGACGGGAAAATCTCGCTTCAGCCACAGCTCGTATATTTTATAGCATTCACTATTTCTGTAAACAATTATGGCTCCAACTCGCTATTTTGGATTTCAGGACTATTTCTGGATGCGCGATTGCTACATATTGCTCAGACATTTTTACATAGTTTTTAAAAAAACTTATTTTGAATGTGAAATCTAATCTATAGCAAGACTGTTTGTAATTGAATATTACGCCTGGCTTCAATCTCTTCTACCATCACCGTGACCTCATCTTTCAAAAAGATTGCTCTTCTGTTTTGGTCCACAGCTGTTCGTGACTAAATCGTCATTTCAATCGTAACTTACAAATGGGCTTCTGTATAAAGAGGGTTTTTTATGCAGTGAACATAAACACACCGTCAGAAATGATCTTAAGTTCAAGTACAAATCTAAGAGCAGTTTTACAAACGAGGCCCCAGTTCTCTCTGGCCATGACTGCGCTGTCCCCTTCTCGTTTATGCACTTGAATATCCTCTTCACTCTTTGTTATTTGAACCAGAACAGACATGCGTTCTCTCAAATTGTGAATTAACTTGGCCACAGGATCAGCCAGCTCAGAGTTAGCTGTTTGTAATTTTCAGAACACGTGGAGGTATAATCAAAACTGCAAATCCAAATAATGGAGCAAGAAGTCATTTTCTGCCCGCTCCTGTTGCTGACTATAAACCAGCTCTGCATTCAAAAAGGGACCAGAAGCAAGCCGAGTACCAAACAGCCCTACAACACAGCTGTAGCAAGGAGATCCGTCATTACACCAATCACATTCATTGGAGCAGTACGACTACTTTGTCATTAGGAGAAAAGTGTCCGACCATTTCAAACTCTTTTCTGTCACGACCGTCATCTCAGGTTCAGGCTGACATGCACTATGATATAAACACACACACACAAAATAAAATAAAATCTATGGAGGATAACCTATGAACACGCAGTGAACATCTGGCAACACACGGCAGATGTTCACTTTGCATAGGCTGTCACCAAACGTGAATATATGTTCTGCGTCTGCACAGTAAATGTCAAAAACACACTGATGAATGAAAGGGGACGACAGCAGTGAGCAGTGGATTTGCAAAGAAAAATAAAAAATAAAAAAAGAGCTTACACGTGTACAGCACAGTAATGGCCGCACAAAACTGAGCGAAGTAGTATAGCTAACTTTGCAACTAAATTTGGCAGTGGCAGAGTAATACTATTTCCACGTCTTGCTAATCCTGAAACAAGAGCCGGAGCTCGTGTGTAATAAAGTTTATCGCATAACAAGATCATAGTACTACTCCATTATTTCTCTTAATTGTAAAGTTTAACTAGCATACTCGACTCTGAAAAATGCCACCAGGAAATAATCAAAAAGTTAAGGTTGTGGATTAATTATTGCATCTCTTGTACAAGAGGATTCGTAGAGCAAGAATTCCTTTCAAAACTGTGGCGTTTTTTTTTTCTTTAGCACAAAAAAGGAGAAACTGATAACACCAGGAGGTTAGATTTCGTCTGTTACAAACATGCACTCATTCGCTTCATAAATAGATTCACTTGGAAGAGGATACAGGTTTGAGGAGGAAGCATGCAACGCTTTGAGTTATAAAACCTTCAGCTTTTTCCCGTTTTGTCTTTCAGAGGAAAATTCTTGAATCACAATCTTCTAATCCAACAGAAGCAGGCAGGTCATTTTGGATAGGTTTCTCGATAGGTTCTCCATAGCCCAAGCACCCACCCCCAGCAGTTACCCCCGAAGTTACAAAAGTCTCTATATGGCTTTGTTCTCCTGTGTGAACGATACTATTGCCATTTGTTTTGTTGGACAGGGTTATTCCCAAACAAAAAAAAGGCTCGAAATGGCCAATGAACGATCAGATAAGGAGAAGGAGGCACACTGGGACACACGATCAGGGGTCAGAGGTTAGGGTTCACAGGGTCCGAGGAGTCTGATGGGGGCAAAAAGAAAAAAAAAATCTTCATTTCCTGTTAAGTTTTGTGCTCTTGACAGTGCGTTTGGAGCCCTCCATGCAGCTGCGTATACCGGCGAGGTGCAGCAAGGAGCCGGCGGCCTCCTTCAGCTCCTCGTCCAGCTCTGGCTTGACCTCGCGCCGCGGCCTCTTACTGACGGGCCACTTGATGGCGGGCGGACGTCGAGAAGTCTGGTGGACGCCCCTCTCGTCCCAGAGGTCGGAGTCCTCGTCGCTGTGGAAGCCCTCGCTGCCGGCGCGGCGGGACTGCCTGCCGTCGCAGCCTCCTTCTTCAAGGGAGGAGAGAGACGAGGAGGAGGAGCGGGAGGAGCAGCGCTGCAGGGCGACGCTGCTGTAGTTGTGGTCCTGCTTTGGATCGCTGCTCACCAGGACAGAGTCGGGTCGGGAGAGGTCCAGTGGGCTGTCAGAATTGCCTGAGGAGGACAGGAGATGAAAAGAGGGACTAAATACAATCCCCATTCCAAAAAAGTTGGCTAACTGTCACATCTAGGAAGGCCCCATTAATGCTGAAAGGTACATACAGGTCTTGGAGCAACATATGCTGCCAATCAGACGTCTTTTTCAGTGTAGCACAGTGGTAAACGTGTTCCTGCCCCAAATTTTTTGAAACGTGTTGCAGGCATCAAATTCAAAATGAGTGTATATTTAGAAAAAAAACAAAGTTTGTTCGAACATTAACTATCTTGTGTTTACACTGTACTCAACTGAACACAGGTTGAAAAGTTTGTACGTTTTACACACCATCCCAGCTTTTTCGGAACTGGGGTTGTAATTAAATCCAGAGGGAACTTTACGGTAAACTAGCAATTGTTTTGGGGTTTTTTAAAGATTTTTTTTTCTCAAGAAGAAAAAGCAGAAATTAGACACAGTAAACCACACACTGTAGATTTAGCTTGCTTTGTTTACAAGTATAAAGCAGAACTAAGGCTTGTCTCACCCCAACAGGGAAAACCTGATTTAAAAATATCTTGCTGCATGCATGTTTAAGTAGAATTACCACTGATGGGGAAAGTACAAACATTACCCAAATCCAATCAAGTGACCCTTTGACAGCCTTTGCAGTAATTAAATCAAATTAATTAAGTACAGGATAAATAAATTATGTTCTAATGTAAAATATAAGCAATAACAGCCAGTGAGTTAGATTTTTTCCAAATCATTACAACTTAATACATTTAAAACACATGAAATTAATGATTTACTACGTAGAATGATCCTGCACAAAATTCTCTGGAAATACTCTTTCAACATTTCACTAACTTTTGTAGCAGTTAGCAGTTATTAAATAACAATAACGACTTTAGTTACTGAAATGTTTAACCTATTTTAGCAATGAAATTTGGACAAGCAACGTGTGTCATGGATGCGAAGCAACAAACATTCTTGCAAGCAAAATAACTGATAGAATTTTCTAACGCATCCCAACTAAATTCTTGTTTCCAGGATAATTAAAATGCTTGCTTGTGCTTCAGCTCATAAACTTTCTCTTTACCTGCTGCCATTTTCTCACGAGTGCCCAATTAGTACTACACATGGGCAACTCTATACAGAAATGAGAAGGACGTTACTCGTTTGCTACTTCCATCATCAGCTCTGGAGAAAAAACTGTGTGTTTTATTCTTTTTTACCACTTCCTGATCAGGCAAGTGAATTACTGGATTTACTTGTCCAACGTGGCATTTTCCTTCCCCTGTGCAACTGGGCAATCTTTATTGTTGACCCCTGACTTATTCACTTTCTGGCAGAGATGAGAGGGACCAGTAACTGTGTGGTGTCTCCAGTAGTTGCCTGGCAACGGTTCCTTTCCAAAAAAATCATCTGGCACATAATTGCTGTTGTTACACTTTGGGTTTTGTGCAGATTAAACAAATAACATGTTAATTAGTGACTATTAGAGGTGCTGGTAGGTGGATTTTGTCACTGTGGGACAGAGTCATCTAAGCTGTTTCCCCCTAGTCACAAACTTTGTGCTAAGCTAAGCTAACCAAATTATGACCCTGGTATTTCCCAAATGTCAGACTATTCCTTTAATATGATTTTTGAAAATAAAGTCCACGCAAGTAAAACCTTTTCTGTGAAAGAACCAACGTTTTGCTGTACAAGAACAGGTGACGCACACATCACAAATCAAAGCACACAAAATAAAAGAAGATTTAAGCAATGACAGGGTGGTATGTCAGGTGGGAGGAGACAAAAAGAGTTGGAAGAACAGGTGAACGTATGGCTGCTTGTGGATTCTCTTACATGGGTCAACGTGGTGCCCGGGGGCAGAGTTTAAGAGCATCATGGCAGTGGCAGCATCAATGTCAGACTCTGGAAGAGGAGAGAACATGCATGATGGTCAGTCCTAAGGTGTGAAAGCATGGTAGCATGGCATCTCAGCTAGGACTGGGAGGACTGGGTTCTTTAGATAATTTTAAACTGGCGACATAGTGACCCAATCAATGTTTACGGAATGGATTTGCAGAAGGTTCGCCGAAACAAACCAGAGGATAAATTCCAGCCACTGATACTGAGAGTGCATCCGATCTTTTCAGACCTGACAAAGTGTCTAAAAGCCTCATAGCTCACTTCTGGGGCTCTAAATTATTAATGATTACAGTGAGACTGAGTGCTCGACACTCCGCACCAGCAGAACCTCTGCCTGTCGTCAAGGTTACAAATCCAAGAGGCAGAGGGGGGAAAGAGGAGGCTGAGACATCGACTGGGAGCTCTCAACATTATGGTCTACATGAGGCATCAATGACTTGAAAGCAACAAATCAAACCAAGAGTTGAGGATAAAAGCACAGTGATGCTGAATGTTCTGGGACTGAAATGTGCAAAAGCAACATAATAAAATTTACTGCACAAACACAGACTAACACAAACTGCACAGATAGTTCTATACATCTGCAGACAGCGTTTATTGTACATATCCAGACTTAAACACAGAGGTAAGTCTGCTTCCGTCTCACCTTTGAATGAGCAGCCTTGTAGAAAGAGATGGCGAGGGGGTGAGGAGGCACTGCAGAGGGTAAACAAAAGATATTAACGGTCAGATTTTGAGTTTGAGTTTGAAAGACAATGTAAAGAAAGGTCAAATGTGGCCATTTAAAACTTGGAGTTACTTAAAAAACTAAATGTCAAATGAATAGAAATACAGACCTCTAAAATAAAATAAAAATCTGTTATGATATGCTTGGCTATCAGTGCCAAGTCTAGTAAATAAAGGATTATAGTGTTACTGATTTGACAGAGACAGAGCTGATGTGCCAACTCTGCTCTGCAAAGCAACATCAAGCTGATACAAACTCATAAATCACAACATCCAGAGCGCGGCTGATGAAAGTTTACCTGGGTGGGGAGGCGGGTGGTGTGCAGAAGGCATGTGCGGCAGGGAAGTGCTGCTTCTTGAGGGCTTGGATCAGGTTGGGGCGGTACTCGGGGTCGACACACCAGAGAGAACCTTTTCCATTGGCCTGTGGAGATGAGCAGGGACAGTTCAACTTCTACACTTTTTCTTACACAGTAAGAAACTTGCCAGAAACCTGAGGCAACAAACTATGAGAGGAATTCTGATTTACAGTAAATCGAGACGATCTTATATCAGAAAAGTCCTGATTCCTGACCAACACATAAGAACTGCCATAGGTCTGTATTAGAACACAGCACAGCATGAGCCACAGTGTTTTTGAGAACTGATACAGTATCACAAAACATAATACATAATTGATTCTCAGGTGTATCAATATTTTCTTACACCCCTAGTTTGCGTAGACTTAGTTCTGATTGGTCCTCTGATATTACTCAAAGTTTAAAGGCACCCAGTGGAGTTTTCTTGTAAATACACAAAAGTTACATTTAAATTAGGGATGTACGATAAAGACTGGGGCTGATAAATTATCAGCTGATATTGGCCTGTCAGTTATATTGTCTATGTCAGCATCGGGGTATATCAGCAAATAAATATCAGCTATAATAATATCTGATTTGACAGATTATTTTAAAGCCTTTAAGTTGAATTCTTAGGCAAATTGCAAAGGTATATATGTAACTTTTTTTTTTTTTTAAATACAACCTACTTTACTACATTTGAAGAGACTGAACTGTTCTCTGTGATCTAAGTTAGATTTGCTTTGTCTGAGCTGGAATATTAAATCATCCACTTTTTTCATAGCCTTTCTTACCCTTAGGAGCACAGAAACTAAAGTTTATATCAACTTGTTTTTAAAATACAAAAACATGAAATTACCGGTTATCTTATCAGCATCAGCCAAGAGAAACAGGTCATTATTGGTTATCAGTATTGGCTGGAAAAAAAAAAAAAAAAAAAAAAGCCACCAGAACCTATTGGGTGTATCCTTCCTCATAAAAACATTTGCAAAGCAAGATTTTTTGTTTGTGCAATTCTTTCACTACTACCAACTGTCAGTCAGTGTGATAGGGCAAAACCAGCAGCAGGACTATGTTATCACATCGCCCATGTGCATGCACGCTGGGTACGTGAGTCGTTTTATGTGTGCACGATGCAAATTACATGAGGGCCTTCTCGTAAAAACACGTCTCCATGGCATTACCAATAGTCAAGAACTCCACACTGGGCCTTTAAAGATTCACTGGGAGAGTGAGCAATCAATTTAGGTGATCTGGGTAATTGCAGAGCGCTGCAAATGATTGTTATTTATCACGAAAAAGGTAAAGTGTAACCCTAACCTTTAAGAGATTAGTCAGTGTGGCAAATAAATCACTTTTTCAACAATAAGGTCCATAGCACCTTACATACAAGACATGCTCATCCTGCTTCAAAATAAAAACATTTACAAATTAAACTATTTGTGGCAATATACAATTCTTAATCCATCAAAATGATGCACAGAATTATTTGTCAAAAGGCTCACATTCAGAAAATTCTCAGCTGCCATAATCTGAGTACTACACAGTGTTGACTGCACTGAAAGTAGAGCAGTGTTGTGTCAGATGTCATTACAGAAAGTCTCATTTTGCACAAATGGTAAAAACTTTAAAGCAACAATTCTTAGAGGAGCACTTCAACAAAAACAAAACAGTGGAAAATAGCAAACGCCTAACTAAGAATTCCTTAACAGCCTGGACAAAAGGAGGAAATAACTGCTCCAGGGCGCTGAGCGAGGAGTGAATTTGTCTGTTGGTGATGTGTGCGGGAGTGTGTTAACTGTCACTTTATCTGATGGCGGCGTATTGCCCAGTCTGGGAGGAGAATAGAGCGAGGGAGGGAGGAGAATAACCTTGACTCAGATTACCAACCAGCCCTGATGCAGGAAGAAGGAAATGTCTCCATGGCAACGGAAACCACCAGCCAGTGTCATGTGAAACTGGTGCTGGTCTCTCCGCAGACGAAGAAGGGCTCACGCTGTGCACCTGCATGCTGAGCGGCCTGCGCCTCACCATGTTGCTACTCGCTGAGCGCTAACCGCCATTCCCTCCCCGCAGTGGGAAAATACGAGGTCTTAGCCAGGCACAGCCCTGGCACCACGGGCTCTACCGGTCACAAGTCTGAACTCATACTGCAGCTCAATATGGCTACCATTGTGTCACTCCCTGGATCAGGATAGCAACACACAAACAACAAAAGTCTGACACAGGTCTGACTGTACTCCTAAACCTCCCTGCCTTCATCTTGAGCAACAGATGTATACTGAAGGGAAACAAAAAACAGCTTATAGTGTGTAGAGCTACAACAATTCATTGATTATCAAATTTTGATAATTGATTAATCAGTTTGAGTTTAAATCCTCTGATTCCAGCTTCTTAAATGTGATGTGATCAATAATTAGATTAACTGTTACAGGAAAGACTTGAGAAATAGGTCAAAACATGTGCAGCACACAAATGAACATCTGTATGCTCCACATGTTTGCACCTATTTTTCAACTGACAAGACTGTGACAGTGTATTGTGATTGTGTAATAATTAATTGATTAATAATGAAGATTATCAACACATTACTCCACAATGAAAATAATCGTTAGTTGCAGCCCTAAAAACAACTTACTGTTGATATGTTCTGCATTTAAACTCTATTATCAGGCTCTGCAAGCTAATTTTCTTAATTAGCTTCTTATTATGAGTGTCAAGTTCCTACATGAACATTTTCTGTCAAAGTCAGTTCGGGGTATTTCTCATGAGAGATTCCTAGCTTTTTTTTTTTTTTTTTTTCTGATGACAGCTTTGGGGTTGTTTGTTTATGTTACCAAGTCACTGTCAATCAAAGCTGATCAAACAACAACCTCACCCTCACCACAGGGGGTGGCAAGCAACCGCAACAACTGCAATGTTCATGTTTTCTCTTTTTTTTCCATGACTTCAATGAATGAATCAATACTTCAAAAAAATTTGACAAGCGAACAAGGGTCGGCAACGGTTCAAGCTCAAGGATGGATCGATACCAGCTGTACGTGACCCGACTTCAAACATGGGAGCTCAAAGTGTTGCCATGTTTACTGTTGTTTTAGTTTTTATTTGGTAGGCTGACCTGTTGACTCGGCGTTAGCATGCTGCACAGCTAATGTGGCTACTCCCATAAGCTGGAGCAATGTTGGACTAATGTTGTAATATTAACGGACAACTCGAGAGACATCGCATGAGTTAAGCCTCATGTGAAGCCAGCTAAATGATCAGAGTAGTAGATCGGATGCCAGTAACTTACATTTTGTGGAAACTTTTGGGTGGTTCTGCTCTATGATCCTTGTCACCAGTGTGTGGGTGTGTTTGTGTTGCTGCACTATGTAAATTTATTGATAGCCATGCCCTGAAGGAACAAAATAACCACATGTAAAAAGAAATGTCCAAACCGCTGGAATTCATTTGCAATGTGGTGTAACTGATTAGCGCTCAGCAGCTAGCTTGCGCAGACCATAAAGTTGCGGCTGAGCAGTGAGGCAAGAGCCACAGATAGCATTAGCATTAATGTTAGCATCACTGCTCCAAATTACGTCATTTATTCCAGTTTTCAAACAGAAAAATTAATTTTGGGGGGGGGGGGGGCTCCATATTGCTCATCTGTTGAAATCCAAGTCTCCCAGAGGCCGGACACGCCGTTCACTTGTGTGTGCACACCGTCACACCGCACACAGCCATTTCAGACGGTGTGCACACGCACGTGGCTCCAGGCTAAGGATCCAAAGTGAAGATTTAGGCTAAAGACATGGTGTTAATGACGTCTTTGAAGTAACTTGACATTTTTAGGCTTTAGTAGGCTTAGATTACACCAGACGAACAGTATGGAGGCATTTTATGACTGCAATGAGATTCTGCGTTTAGTTTTCCTGTGAAACTCCAGCAATGTTTTGTGGACTAAATAAACATTAAACCCAACCTTCAACTGGCATGAGGGTGAGAAGCTAATGACTACATTTTCATTTCTGGGTGAACTATCCCTTCTATGTTACACAGAAATATAGATTTGAGACCCATGTTTTAACGGGCTTTAAAGACAGTACATTTTCATATTTCTAAACACAAAGGTTGGAAAGCTAAATCGAAATCGCAACCATTAGGACGTAAATATGGTTTCACAACAAACACTTCACCCATTTCTCTCAGCTGACAAGCATGTTTGCACAGGATATGCAAGGCTGCTTTTGAGCATAAAGATGAGATGGTCAACTTCTCTATTTTTTCTTTCTAAACTGTAACATAAACACAAATGAAAACAAGAGAGACATATCTCTGCCGGGACAAGGCTGGCAAAGATTCTTCCTACAAACTAATCTCTGCACTTTAAGGTCACTTTTGCTTCATTCTCGCTGCATGAGGCTGAGGTTTCCCACTGTGGGATGCTTCTCTCCCTGTTTGAAACAGTTGCACTACCTTGTAGTGCTCCGGGAGATAAAGTCCTATCTTGGTGTGCTGTGTTTGCATTTCCTCTGAATGAGTATCTGTGACCTTGACTGGATTCCACCGTTATCGCAGCAGAGTCAGAGGTCCCTGCGGCTGTGCTACAGCCCCGGACACTGTCACATGAGCCAAACTGCAGCTTCACACTGAAATACAGTTAACTGTTTTTCGCTGCACAAAGGCACAATTTTGGCTCATGGATATTTAACTGTCATCAAACAATGACAACCGTTTGAAGAAGCATCATTCAAAGCTACTACAAGGAACTTTCAAATTTTTGTTGATTTTGGAGGCCCCTGTGGACAAAAGTGCTTGTGTCTCCATCGTAATAACTTACTCATTGAGAACTGGGACAAAAAACATATTTTGAGGGCGTTTTGTTTTTTTACTCTTCAATTATAAGGGGAAAATATACTCTTAAAGGTCAAACTCTTTTAACAAGCCAACCTCCCAGTGATTAATTTTTGTATTAAATGTAGACGTCAACTCTTTAGATGGAATATCGAACAGAGTTGACGTTTTACAAAGTTTACAAAACGTTAATTTTTTTCATCTCACAGCGTAGTCGTAGTGAGTAGCCATTGTATATTTTTAAGTTGCTAAGATTCCTCTTAATGCTAATCAAAATACACAATTTTGAACCTAAATTTAAAAACATATTTTGAAATTCTTAGTTAGCTTTGATTTAAAAGGGCTACGGAGCTGACATGTTTTGGGGTCAAGACACATCTGCCAGCAGTTATATTTAATGAATCACCTGCCTTTTTTTGAACAAAGAAGTGAGACAGGGGTCCTTAGGGGATAGGTAACCCATTTTATGCCTGATTCAATCATGTTTTTATCAAAAAAAAAAAAAAAAAAAAATCTGACCACAACGGAAATCTGGGACACAACTTTCAAGGGCCAATATTTCTATTTTAAAAATTGATTTTAAAACAAAGATGACTGTAATAGCACATTTATATACCAGCTGTTTATCAGCAACAATGTTAGTTTTAGATGAAGCTTTTTAACACATTTTGAAATTGTTTCAAGTTGTGAATTCTTGACTGAGACCACGGTGTTTTCTGAAACAGACCTAGTTTACAAGTTAAAAAAATCAAGCAAACCAAAACATTTCTTAAATGACATATTTACTTCCTTAAAGAATTTTTTTTTTTGCCAAAAAATAGAATTAGAAGGATTGTATTAATAATATTTAAAGATTTTTTTGTAGGACATGATTTGGTTTAACTACAAAATATAATGTCAAAAATAAAATAATCTAAATAAATCTGATTTTAAGGAAACCCAACCCTTAATGGCCGCCATTAAGAATAATTATCTAGAAACAGCTGATCACTTATGAAGGTCATATAAAGGCATCAGTAACAAGTTAAAGCTCCTTGTAGTAGCTTTCAACATCAGAGTTTTCCAAGTTTAAATCTGTATATGAAAGTTAGTGGACAGTTCGCCTACCTTTCCCAAACTCCTTTCGACCTTGCGGAAGCATTTGTTCAGGGACAGGTTGTGACGGACTGAGTTCTTCCAGCCAGTGGGAGCGTTGGAGAAATAAGGGAAGTGCTCGAGAATCCAGCCGTAGATTTCCTTAACAGGCAAAGACTTGCTGGGAGACTGCTCGATGGCCATGTAGATGAGGAGAGAAAACGAGAAGGGGGGCTTAGACTTCAACGAGTCCCGCTCCCTGCCTCTGCCGTGTGACGAAGATGAGGAGGAGGACGACGGGCCCTGGTTGGACCCGTAGTCTCCCTCTATGTCAAAGAGGGGGCTGCCGCTGGGCTGAGCCTCCGGACCCCCCAGAGTGAAGTTCTGCAGCAGGTTCTCGTGCAGCCAGTTGAGGTTGGTGAGCTCCTCATCCTCGTTGCCTCCGGTACGATCCACGCTGGTCGCCAGAGGACTCGACGCGCACTCCGCCTCGGGCAGTGTTCCCACACCACAAACACCTCTGAGCCCTGTTCGCTCCTCTTGCATACCCGGAATTTCCGTTTTCTTATCTGGTGACATCCCAATGATTGGACCCATTAAATCAAAGAGGTCTGGAAAGAGAGGAGAGAAGAGGTTGTTAATGTTTATGCAGAAATCACAGGTTTTGGTGGTGAACTGATTTTAAAAAGTTGGCAGTATGAAATAACTGGATGTGACATAATGGAATGATGTGTTCTTTCAAGCGTTGACCTTGTTTTCTTAAGGTTCCCCTGGGGGCACGCCCCCTGTAGCTGTGTCTGTCTGCCTCTACCGCGCTCCCCGGCCCTCTCACTGCCCCTCTCCTCCACGCCTGGCGAGGACGGAGAGGCTCTCAGCTCTCCGCCCCTCTTGACTCCAGCTGAGGACCTTCGAGGAGGTCCTCTCAAGAAGCCGAACCGACTTAAGGCTCCACTCCTCGACGCCCACCTCGTTTCAGACGAGAACCAGCTGCTCGTTATGTGTAAATGAGCCTGAGACCATCCGACGTCTGCAGGATTGAGTGGAAGGCCTCCATCTTACAGAGTGGATGGCTCTTACAGAATGATCTGCATTCAGCCAGGATCAAGTCTCAATTTGTCACATGCCAGATTAAGTAGTGTAAAGAGGCTACAGACCCGAGAGTTGTCAGTCATTTAACAGCTCTAGGAAATTCAATATTGCCAGGAGGCCTGTATTATTAACCAATTCCACCCAAATACCCTTATTAATGAGACAATGAGACTATTTTTTGTATGAGCTCAGAGGACAGAACTGTTGGCTTGTTATACTGCACAAAAGCAATGATCCTGTCAAGGATTTGAGTTGTAACAACATATAGAATTTACGATATTGCAATAAAAAATGTCTCAATACTGTACCAGACTATGGCGATTAGGGTTGTCACTATACTAGAATTTTAAACTTCACTAAAATACCAGTAAAAAGAAAACCATACTCAATACCGCTTTCAATACCACAGCAAAAAGAAAAAAGGCCTAAGCACACAAAATAGGATATTTCTTTGCTTTTTTTTGTTATTAACAACTTGCACACAGTGCTCGTACAGAAAAAGTCAATGAACTGAGTTCTTGAATGAGAACTTGGATCTTTTTTTTTTTTTTTTACAACTTCAGTACTCTCGACTACCATTAAGACTTATATTGTATTGTTTTTAAACATGTAGTATTGGAAAAATATTACAGTATCAATACTGTTGACAACCTTGTGGCAAAATCTGCCATGGTATTACATGGTCAACTATTATATTTTTACTATTTTCATTTCTTTTATTAAGGGACTTCCACTGACTGTTGCATTTGTTTGTCAAACATTCAATTTTTTTGCACATGCTGAGGTCACGGCGGGCTACTTTTAGCCAATTCTATTCATGAAAGACGGGAAGCAGAATACTGGATCATGGACTGTTTAGAGTGGTATTATCATACCTTTAATGTTTTGTATAGTTACATGCCCAGTATTGAATTTTGATTTTAAAAGAGGCACAGAAAAAAGATTGGTCAAAGTCTCTGCACTGAAATAAGTACTTGAGTACTTCTTTGAAAATTCATTTTGTCAATAAAACCTGAACAACTCCATAAAATACGAGCTATGGTTTTGCATGTTGGGTAAGTGAGGCCAAGAGCACAAAGAAATCACTCTCTGCCTCAGCTCACAACAAGCTTTAAGTCCTGGGTGTCACCATGACAACCCTGCCATCCCTTCAATTAAGAGCAGAAATCCCACAAACAAGATATATAGATACAATAAGAAAATAAGTAATGCGTGCGGGCTGGTTCTGTTGCAAACTGCTCCTGCTGCACACATGAGTGGACACCAGGTGTCCGGGTCCAGGGTGGTCGGGGATGTTCTGGACCAGGTCTGAGATGCGAGTATGTTTGGGAGTTTAGAAAGGTAAAGGCGCACATAGAGTGGTGGATTGGGATATCTTTTCATTTCTGTGATAAGATAAGAATTGGGTCAAATGAGAGTGTTTGCACAGTGGGTGAGACAGGAGAGGGAGTGTACACACACGCACACACACACACACACGCACAAATGAGTTTGTCAAAGCCTGTCAGCGAGAACAGGAGGGGGAAGGAGGCATTAGTGCATTTACAAAATGACCACTCAACTCTCAATGAGGGGATAAACATGTAGCAGGCAGATCCTATTTTGGTTTAGAGTGACTTCTAAATCTAAGGGCATTATTTATTCAGCCTTTAAAGGCTATATGTGGTGAATTTGTTAAAGTTTTGTCATAATAGTGCATCCTGTGTGCTCTAGAGCTGACTGACTGCCTGCGTTTTCATTTGTCAGCACCATCGACAACATAAAATTCAGCGATATTTATCACCAAAAAAAGGAAGCGATTCAAAGAGGTTTCCAGGACAAAGGCAAAAGGACGAGCGCAGAGGACATAGGAAGAGACATTACACTAGAAAAACCCTTTTATGGAACGACAGAGAAGGACAGAAAGAGAGACCAAGTGACTGAGAGGAAGACAGAGAGCCAGCTGAGACTCAGCGGTAGTGAGTTAGGCTATGTAAGTTATCCTCAGTCGAGGATGAATCACAGCTCTCAGCAAAGTAGAGCAATCAGATATGTCAGGCAGCGAGAGAACTGCCCATTTGTGTTAAAAGAAATTCTCTGCTCAAGAGACCAAAACACAAAAAGATATCCCTTGACATGACAGGTTCCTACTCCGAGTGAATTTACAAATAGAGCGAGGACTGTGCATGCAGACAAGCCTGCAGTTTTGGAGGACAATATAATTTACCCTTCCAAGAATCTCCTCAGAATTAAGCTCGCCGTGTGCACAAGCCAAATATTAAACGATTTCAAAAATGTTTAGGTGCAAGTAAATTAAAAAGAAGAGAAGAGTGAGGATGCTAGGCTGTTCTTTGTGGTTGAGTCAGGTCTGGGTCCATGACTGTGCCAGCCAATACACGCTGATGACAAGCATTAGGGTCACAGTAAACCACAAGCCAACACAGGTGTGGCAAAGCCGGCCTCGACTGCATCAGGTCTTTGTTTGATTTAAAGGTGTGGTTTCTGGATCCAGGATCAAAAGTTAACCAGGTTCAGCATTAACCATGGCCACAAAAAGTTACTCTGTGGCCACCAGATATTTCATGCCTACTGCAAGTCTTCACCAACACGTTACAGTTCCACAAACATCCTGATTCCTTCACGCCTTTTAGTTCAACATTCAGCAGAAACAGCGAACAAGACTTGTCGCTAGCTACTAACCAATATGTCAGGGCTATGGTTGCAAATTTTGTGTATTGTCCTAAGGAATAATTGAACAAAATTGATTAGTCATTAATAATAAATAAGATATAAAAAGTATTTTTCCCCTCAGTTTAAGCTTTATTTAAACTATTCTAGCAGCGCAATAGTTTTCTGAAACATTAATTCATGAAGCGCAAACAATTCAAACAAACAGAATGATTAAAGAATAAGGCTCATGCTTGAGACAGCTGTCCTTATTCAATAAATGGGACATAATTACTGCTATTTCTCGACTAAACAGGCAGACCCAACCTGTGAGCTCCAGAGAAATGGAACACAAAACATACATAATTAGTTAGTAAATTAATTATAATCAGTCAGTATAATCAGTCATTAACTTGGCTAGTTGGGGCAACTGAAGTATGGGTTTACTACATGTGATCCTTATAGAAGAACCAGAAACAGAAGAGGAGCACATCAAAATGGTCATGAAAGTTTAGGAGTAAACAAAAGAAGGAATTTAAGCGTCTAAAACATGATGCATCTAAAAATGTCATGTACTTCGTGTGTGTCATCAGTTTCCTCATAGCTGAGAAGTCTAGCTTGTTTTTCATTGGAAACAATGCCTTCAGGAAACACCACATCACAATCGATAAGAACAGTGGACAACGCAGTGTCACAGTTAAGGAAGTGTGTGTTAAATTGTCTTTTCTGTGTTGTTTTTGCATAAGTTTATATTTGTGCCACCAAAATTAGGGGCCTGGTGGCGCATGAGACCAGTGCTTAAAAAAAATTAGCATCTGTTCCTGGTTAACGCCAGGGATGACTCAATACCACATAAGGTTGTCAGAAGTATTGATACCTCAATACCACATTGTTCAAAACAATAGTAACATTAGACAGGACTGAAAGTACCAAAGCTATAAAAAAGAATCAATCTAAGTGCTTGTTCAAGACTTCAGTTCTGTTTTTATTTTCCTGTCTGAAATTTGGCTCACAGCAAAACCAGACAGTGCTCAGTGACTTTTTCTGTACCAGCGCTGTGTTCAGGTTGTTCATTAAAAAAAGAAGAGAGAGATTCTATTTTGGGTGCCTAGGACTTTTGTTTCCCTTTTTGTCTTGGTATCAGAAGGGGTATCAACTATCGTTTTATTTAAGCTAGTATTGTATCGAATTTGAAAGTTCTGGTATCGTGACAACTCTACTGCCACTTTCTCATGTTCAGTGCCTTGAGTATCTGTTGATACAAATCAGATATCATCTTTTTCCCTCTCTTAAACAGCTGTTAATTACACATTTGTATGGATGCACTTTGTTTAACCGAGCCATCTAAAAAAACAACATGCTCAAACTGTGAAACACACAGAAAGAAAGAAACAGACAGCCCACAGCATGACTCAGTTCTGCAATACTGCTGCTTCTTTTTATTTTCTAAGAAATAAGAAAACTTTTAGCAGCATTTTCGATCAGTCAGCACCATTCTCAACATTCAAAATGAAATTTCAATAAATTGCACAAATGCATATATTACACTCGCCTGTTTTGCTTTTTTCTTTCTTGAGCTTAAAGGGACAGTTCACCCCAAAATAAAAAATAAATATTTTTCCTCTGGTCTGCAGTGCTATTTATCCATCTAGACTTTTTTTGGCGTGAGTTGCAGAGTTTTGGAGACATCAGCCGTAGAGATGTCTGCCGACTTTTGATATAATGGGACTAAATGGCACTCAGCTTGTGGAGCTCCAGAAAATACATTTGAAAAATTCAAAGCCAGTGTCTCTTTCCAAAATCACGACCAAGACAATCCACAGACCTTGTTGTGAGTAGTTTTACGTAGGAACTACTTTGTTTTTGCAGAAGAATCTACCACAACTATTTTCTTTCTACTTGAAAGACAGCAGAAAATACTTAATCCAGTGACTGGGGCCAGTATCTGGTCTAGGACTGATACAGATACTGAATACTGGATCAGCACATTGCTGGTTAACAATCCCGGTTATCCTTTCTTCTTCAACAAGCCACGAATGACTGCCTGTAAACTTGATTCAATTATGTGGCATGGAGATGAGAAGGAGTCACTGGCCAGTTAAAGTGTCCGACCACTGATTAACCTTAAAGCACAAGAGAGCTTCACCTCAGTCCATCTTCACAGCCCTGACCTCTCAGCTGGGCCCTTGGGTGCCTGGGAGCGCTTATCCTCTTTTTGAGCAGCTCCTCCAGAAGCCCGTCATTTGAATATCAACAGGGGCAGGGTGGACGACGGAGAAAGCTGCCTTGCACCCAGCCAAACACAGGAAGTGTTTTACCGTGACTGCAGCTGGTCAATTACCACCGCTGTTGCAATGATCGCAGTTATCATTGCTCTTATGAAAAGGCATCAAAGAGCGGCGGCTGGGAATGCGATGAATAATGGGACACTAGTGTGTAAAGAGTGGCGAGGGGAGAGGGAGCTAATAAGCCGCACTGGCCTGTTGACTGCAGCTCATCCTTGAAAATACACCAAAGCTGCAATGGTGCTGACCTGATGGCTCATCTGCAAGTTAAAATAGCCCCGCGCACCGCCAGCCTCATCATATTCATGTGCAAACAGGCAGGCACTAACAGCAGGTGCCAAGGCACATTTTTCCCCCCTTTCAAACTGCTCTTTTATCCTGTTAAGCACTTAGCCTATTCAAAAATACACAAAGACATATGGAGATAGCTTTAAGTGGCAAATCAAGCCGTTGACGCGTCAAATATGTACGGGGGAATGTAAAGGAGATGATAGCGGCGTCAGAAATGGAGAGGTGCCGGTTCGAGATGTTTTCTGGGAGCGGATCTCACGATCAGGACTCAGTTGCCACGGCAGCCAATGTTGTAAGGGAAGCAATTGTGCTCATGTCTGTGCATGAAGAGAGAGCTAATGTGGGGAGATCAATACAGGCGGAAAATGCTGAGGCCAGCAGTCTGCTGCCGTTCTCCACAAACCTGTCTGACAAAGAGCAGTGGGAAAGGCCACAGCCAACCTGGATGTCATGGCACTACTGACTAAGAGCCATTAAGGCATACTTTATAGGCTAAAACACATTCTATGCACCAAAAAGCTCATTTTGCTCAGTAAAAATAAACAACATAACAGGATTTTAGAACAAAAACTCTAGATATTATGCACGTAAAAGCCTTCAGTTGTTCATACACAGATGTTATCGTGCCACACCCTCTTCACAAGTAATAAACCAGTTGACACAAACCAGTTACACCTCTGTAACAGATACACAAAGGTGTGTCGCAAAGCCCCATGGCGAGGGCTGTTATTTGAAACCCTAACTGATATTTAGGTGACTACCCAGACTGGCTGGAGCTCTAAAAATGTGAATGAGACAAAGGGGGGCTGAGTTAGAGCGGGAGAGCCTGGGAGAGAGAAAGAGGCCGTTCCAGAGCGACGTAGCCAAGTGGCAGTCTTTTATTTTATGGGAGGGTCAAATTATGTCATAACAAATAAAGCGTCCATTAATGTGAAGGCTAATCAGACTACTGCTAAATGATACATTCTCGAATAAAACTGCTCAATGGATTAAAACGATCTACTGAGCGCCCGAGGTGAAAGCAAATGAAAAAAGCTTGCACAAAGCATTACAATTGGCCCCACACTCGGCTCGTACAAAGGAGCAGTTGTTTTTGCTCTAGTCATGTTTCAGAAGCGCTCAGTATTCACCTCACAGTTTCAAACAGAGGACCGGGAGGGAAGGAAACACCTCCTGCCTGTTGAGGAAGTTCATTTTCAGAAAACAAATGCAGACTTCACACAGAGACGGCCAGGCCTGCTCCGCGCCGAAACAGTGGACTCGAGCAGCGAGAGGCCGAGAGGTAGCGTTTATTGAAGCAGCGGTATTTACTTTGGCAATCTATGAATTCCACCAGCATGTAGCTTATAGACCTGCTGACAAACACCCGAGTCGAACCAAATGAATTGACTGTTGCAATCACTTAACAGTCTGGGGGAAAAAATGGCAAACAAAACAACGGATAATGATAGTGATTTTCGTCAGAGACATTAACTTCACACAAACTCACATACACACACACACAGGACTGCACCACGACTGTCCACAGAGGTGAGGCCTGTAAAAGTACATGCCAGCCCCCAGCCAACACTGAAACCTTATCTCTTGGGTCATGTGGCTCTCAGTTCAGTGTACACTCACTGCCAATCGACCCACACAACAACCTCATATACTTTTACACACAAAAAACGCTCCTCATTACCAAATCATTTGCTCTGCACCTGTACGCTAGGGTCCAAATCTTTTTTCTTTTTTTTTTTAATAGAGTTTCTGTATATTTGGAGGCACAATGAATGTTCCTGTAACTGTTCAGTTAAAGTTTCAACATAAGCCCTTCCAGGAATGTGCTGTGTGTGAGATTACCCTCCATGTAAACACTACAAGTGTTTGCTAATGCATTTTGTGTGCAAGAAACAAGAGAAACCACCACTAAGGCCCTGCAGGAAAGTCAAGTGACAGATGCATGTATTCTTGACTCACTGCAAACTAATGGAGTCTAGAGCTTCAACACTTAATCAAATATGAATTGATTGTTAAACTAATCACTATTTTAATAACTGATTAATAGTTTGGAGTCATTTTTTAAGGGAAAAAAAGTCTGAATTCTCAGATTTCAGCTTCTTAAATGTCAATATTTTCTGGTTTCTTTACGTTTTTGTGACAGTAAACTGAGTATCTTTGGGTTGTGGACAAATAAGACATTTTAGGTTGTCATCTTGGGCTTATAGAAATGCTAATTTTGACATTTTTCACCATTTTCTGACATTTCATAGAAGAAACGGCTGATCGATTAATCTAGAAAACAATCAACAGATTAATTGACAATGAAAAAAAATGTTAGTTGCAGCCTTAATGGAATTCTTCATTAGATGTCCGTGTCAAATACAGTGGGAAAACACACAGCTCTCACACAGACCCAAAGAAAACAGCACAAAGACAGCCTGAAGTGCTTTCAAAGAATGAAAATATTTGCTGAAGCTTCTGTAGTGAGTAAATCAACACATGCGCATACACAGCAAAGCATGAACATGCAGTTATATAGGCTAACATAAAGATGAGCTCAGTGCCTGTTGCTCTGACATCACTGAAAGGTTGGCGATCTGCATGTTAGTCTACTTTACAGCCTCTTATAATTTGTCTTGCACTAATGTAGGCTGGATTTTTTTTAGTTTATTGTCATATTGACGCCAGGTGAAGCTGCCTTGACATCATCTTCAATACAATACAAACACACAGGAACAATATGTCCAACTGACCACAACTTTTGACAGTGGAAAACAGGGGTGTGCCATATCGTATCGTTCAGTATAAACCGTTATGATGCCGGAAATATTCTGACTTGTTGACAGAATGACGTCACACTGTTACACACTGCAACAACAAGCGTGGTTGAAAGCGAAAGTAATGTTGCTACCAGCTCCACAGTGGAGGACTTCGCTCCAAAAAGGGGATGACTTCAGTGTTGTGGAAGTGGTTTGGTTACAAAACATGAGATGCGCAGTAAACCACAGTAATATGCAGGAAGTGAAAGAAGACCATAACAGCAAATGGGGGACATAAAACAAACTTATTTCACAACATCAACCAGAAGCACCAGGCTGAGTATGCGGACGGCCAAAAACCCACTAGAAGAGCTCAACAGCTAGCAGTATTTAGTTATATCGTCAGGATTATCATTATTGCAGAATAAGCTGAGACATTGTGATTATTTTAGGGCCATATCGTCCATCCCTAATGGAAAACCAAAACAGAGCGACTAGAGTCGTGTCAAGCCAAGCCAAGCCGTACCATGCAGTGAAAACACTGCAAAATTCTGTCTGCAAAAAACTCATTCTAAAAGAAAATAACCTGAATTTCCCGACAGAATCAAAGTTTAAGATCTGAAAGCCAATAACCCAACAAAAACATTTCCTGAAAGCTCATATGTACCAACTGTCAGTACGAGGAAAGTTTATGCAGCGCTACAAAAATTAACTGACTTGATAGTACCCAGCACTAAGTTTCACCATAAAATATTCCACAGAGACAAGAACAAATTAGTCACCAGACAACTTGGTGGAATCACAGTGAAACATCACAGAAGTTTTATTTTTACTTATAATAAAGAATACATTCACTTTTTTGAAGTGTATGGTGTTTGTTACATCTTATGCTGCATTTTACAGACTTTTTTGGCAATAAATCACCATGGTGGTCTGTTGACAATGCCAGACTTTTAAAAATAGCAGAGTAAGTAAGTCTAGTAACAGTGTATGATGTATCAGTTTTAAGGCTATAACTAATAAACTTTTTATCCAATGATGTTGATGACATTGTTTTCCAACTGAAAATTAATTTGTTTAAGTTCTGTGACACCTCAGTTGGCACTGGTTCCAAAATTTTGGTGAAGTGACAATACAATCCCCAATTGCCCCATCACACGTCCTAGAAAATCCCAATCATCTGCAAACAAGCCGGTCATCCCACATTGTTGTTGTCATCATAAGGCCGTCAATTAAATAAATCCCGTTAACTCAGCCAGGGGTGATGAGACAAAGACCCATTGTGACACAGGACACAGCCGGGCTTCCTTCTTCCTTTCTCTCAATCAAGGAAACGATCGCATCAGTGTTGCTTTCAAGGAGGCGGGCCCTAATAGGCTGCTTCGTCTTCAGTCCACCCCGTGAGGAACGAGACAGGCACAGGGACAGTTAGAGGGTTAGAGAGGGACAGGGAAGAGAAAGAGGAGGGGGCTGCTCACTATAGGGTCAGTGCATGACCACTGTGACCAATCAAGAGATGTAAAACAATAACTGGAGTAGACGGAGGGGCGCCACAACAAGAATACACACATTGCCCATATTCAACTTCTGTAAATACACACACGCACACACGCACACACGCACACACACACACACACACACACACACACATTCCCAATCAGATCATGTATTTTTAGATTTGCAGAACCAAACTTGTTCTGTCTTTTTGGTGATGTCATGACATTACCTACAACAGGTCGACCCCGGTTTGTAAAATAGTGACAGCTGTTGAGCGGAAAGCAAAGAGGATAAAAATAGGTGCCATTTAGCTGAACGCTGGTCTCTCGGGAGACGCTAAATGATGTGAAACATCACAAAAAACAGACAAGTTGACCAGGACAGCAAAATAACATCATGACCAGATTAAACTCAACCAGCTAAAAAAGGGAGGCAGAACATGAGCACAAGCCACGCCATGCCTCTACAGGGGTTAACATTTGCATCTCAAATTCAGAGCTAGCACCTCTGTTTGATTAGCAGAATGTCACAGGCCAGAGCCAACAGAAGACGGCCTACTCCTGGGGATATCCCTCCGTCAAAAAAAACACACGGGGTGTGAGCAGGTGATGAAACATGCGCAGCGTCAATCACTCATGCCAAACACTGCATAACTGCTTGAAGAACTCAACTCCACAAGCCAAATAGGTCAACGGCAGCAGTAACTGGCTTGAGTTATTCTCTGATTTCAGCTTCTTAAATGTGAATATTTTCTGGTTTATTGACTCACTCTTGACAGCAAATTGAATAACTTTCGGTTGTGGACAAAACAAGACATTTGAAGACATCACCTTGAGCTTTAGGAAACAATCTAATTGACATTTTTCACAATTTTCTGACATTTTATGGACGCACTAATCTATTAATTGAGAAAATAATCAACGGATTTTGCAGCTCTATATGTGATTGGTCAATCTAACATCCCAGGCGCTCATAATGGGAGGAAGAACACATTCTTTATGCATAAAAAAACTCTATTTAGACATTCTTTGGCTGATAAAAGAAAAAAACACACTAAAGTAGCAAAGACTGTATACCTTCACTTCATTTGCAACACATGCTGTGTTTATTTTAAGTCATTTTCCACTTTGAATGTGTAAAAACACTGAAATATGCACACAACAACATAATTATGGGGACACAATCACTTCAAGTGAACAGAGACTGTCAACTTCCTTATTCTGCCAATCATCAAATTGTTCAACCTCCTCCGTTACAACAATAATGGTTACCACAATCCAACTACTTTAAACAGTCAGTAAAATCAAAGTCTCAAGTGACTGGGTAATTAGGGTTTTCAGACAACAGTAGGTTATAAAGCTTTGAGCTTTTCTATTCAGCCAATCCAAGAGAAACCAGGTTTCGACTGTGTTAAGCAATCCCAAAAGTTCCTGCCACATGGGTGAGCTTTCGTAAACACAGTCACTCGTGTACCTACAAAGAACATGGTGTGTTTTTAGAGGACGCAACCTTTCATTTACTCTGGGTCAGAGTACACAACTCTGTGATAAGGCTGATTACATGGCAATACCACCATTTCGAAGTGCAGATTCTGTCCCACTTTTGCTAAGATAGGGGCTCACGGCTACAATCTGCAATCCAGTGCAGTGTTATTTCCTTATTAAGATGTTTTATACATTATATTCAGCATGCTGTGGTGATTGAACAGGAAAACTGAGCTCCAATGGACTGAAAATGCACTTTGTACTCTAGAATTTCACTTGATAAAAATGTTGTTCTGTGGTGGTCTCTTTTGTCATGTTGCTTCATTGTTTTCATACATCCTCTGAGGAACATCTTCCTGTTCTGTCATCGGTGCAGTACAATGCAGCAACTTCTTAGAAAAGTGACAACGGTGTGTTTACCAGGTTGTAAAAATGAAGTGTGGCATTCTTGAGAGCTGCAGAAGAGCTTCAGATGAACAGTGCAGACACTGCTGTGTCTATTACTGTAATAGTACAGTCAAAAAATTACTAAACTTAACTTAATTATTTTATATCTTAATATTTAACTAAAAAAATATTAAAGGGACAGTTCACACCAAAATCAGAGATGCATATTTTTCCCCTGGTCTGTAGTGCTGTTTGTCCATCTAATGTTTCTGGTGTGAGCTGCAGAGTTTTGGAGATATACGCCGTAGAGATGCCTGCCTTCTTTTCTATATAACTGGACTAAACAGCAATCGACATGTGGTGCCAAAACCACCAAAAAAATACATCTGAAAAATTCGAAACCAGCGTCTCTTTCCAAAAATCATGACCCAGTTACTCACGATAATCCACAGTCCTTGTTGTGAGCAGTTTCACGGAGGAACTACTTTCCTTCTGCAGCAGAATCTACCGGAAGTACTTTCTGCCTAGTGAGACAAAGTAGTACAAGGTTTGCAGATTTTCTTGAGTAACCAAGAGCCATTTAGTTCCATTATATTCAAGAGAAGGCAGGCATCTCTACAGCTATCTCCAAAACTTTGCAACTCATACCAAAAAATATTTAGATGGATAAATAGCACTACAAGCCAGAGGAAAAACATTTAACTTTGATTTTTGGGTAAACAGCCCCTTTAAGAGCAAAATGCCTAGACTTTATCAAATCAAACGAACAAGAAGGCCAGCACACCAGGGTTTACCATCAGGATTATATGACAAAAATAACAATTCTATGACTCATGCCATCCAGCCTATTGTCACATTTACTGGCTGTAAATTTCTTTTTCAAGTTATCATCAGTAAAAACATCTGACACTCAAAGTCTGCCGGCTACATTCTCAAACAGTGGACACAGTGAGCAGACCCATAAGAAAAGACTAGAATAATCATAAAGGGCCGTCGGCCTCCTGTTTCACCTGTATTTCACCTCTTCCTGAGGTAGAAAGGAAGCCTTAAACCACAGAGTAATTCTACCTATGGATACTGTCATGTCTTAGAGGCCTGTTCCTGCAATTCAAATAACCTCGTGGCTCACATTACTTAAGATAATTCAACTCTATTGACAATATTTTAGATCCCTGCAGTTATTAAAGCCATTTCACGTCAGCAATAACAGCATCACTGGGTTACGACATGTCTTATTTATAGTAATGAATGTCAGTAAACTTAGCAGACCCTCATCTATTCTGGGAGACAGAAGTACGTACCCTTCAGAGGCTTCTGTACATAAACATGTACAGGAAAGGATACATGCTACAACTACAAACAACAGCAAGGACAACAGATGGTTTGACCTACAACATGGCCATGGAGATTCTGCCAATAAAATAATGGCAGACTGACAACATCTGTTTCTTTTTTGTCTTTTTCTGTCCCTTAAGCTCCCGTTGCCTTTGTCTTCTGTTTATCACTGCGGCTTTAACAACTGTCAAGCAAGGAGAAAGGAACGTCAGTCTACATTAATGTCATAACCTCACAAAGGAAAAGAAAATTTCCTGTCAATTTTTTTTTTTTTTTTTTGCAAACAGACACGTAAACCTCAGAGCACACAATGAATTTTAGATTAGTTTCTTTTTTATCCAGTAAATACAACACCGTCAGGTGGCAGGTAGAGAGACAACAAGGGCAGACGTGGAATAGCATAAAGTATATAAAGACTAATTCAAAAACAGCATACAAAGCAGTGATACTCAACTTGTGGTCTGCGAGCCAGTCTGGCCCCCAGTAGGGGGCCAGATTTCAGAAAATCAATTGCCACACAGTTTTCCCCCGGAAAGGACAGACAGATATGCCAGTTTTGTATGATGGGGTTGTTAGTAGGTCTGCCAACTAGCTATCAGTTTCATTGATTAATTGATTAATCTGCCAATTATTTTCTCAATTAATCAATTAGTTGTTCCATAAAGTGTCAAGACAATTGTGGAAAATGTTGTCCACAACCTAAAAATATTTTTAAAATATTTAGTTTACTGTCATAATGGAGAAAATATTCACATTTAAGAAGCAATCAGAGGTTCTGGACTCTGACGCTGAACTATAAACTAAAAAGGAGTAAGAGTTACGCAGAAATGACGATAACTCTCAGCAGCTGCAGGTTTGATTCCAACCCGCTGCCCTTTGCTGCATGACAACCCCCCTCTCCTACATCACCCGTCTATCTTCAGCTGTCCTGTCCAATAAAGGCCAAAAAAAAAAAATCTTTTTAAAAACTTAGGATAATTCTAATCCCATTTATGTGCATTTAACACCAAAAGTGCTCAAAGCTACAAGGAGCATTCACATTGTGTTGATTTTGGAGGCCCCTGTGGACAAATGTGGTAGTGTTTCCTCTGTGATAACTACAAAATATTATGTCAAAAATAAAAAATTATCAAAAGAAAAATGTCCTCCTGCTTCTTTCTAACAAGCTAACATACAACTCACAGTAACTTTGTCTGTGAAACCATACACACAGGCTTGTTTCATCTGATGTCACGGGGAATCCGACACGGTGGCAGGCATTAAGAAAAACTATACAGAAAGATCTTCTCGCAGATGGTCAAGTTGTTAAGTTATGTAGGTCATATGGAGGCATGAGTAATAAATTTAAGACCGTTTCATAACCAGTTAAAACTCATTGTAGTAGCTTTAATGCTGTATTAACTCTTTCAAATGTTACCAAACCATTTACATCTAACATGCAGTGGCAATTATTAAAACAGTACAGTAAAATATGCGATTTATCTGTCAAACCTGAACCAAGTTAATTTAGTTAGTAAGTTAATAAGTCAGTTAATGTGAAAATAAAGAAAGGTGAGTTATGTCCCCTTTAATGTGTATTAATTTTATCTAATAAATAACGTTATTATTAATGTTTGTATATTAAGTGACCCCCCTAACCTCTTGTCATTCTGGGCAAAGCATCCCTGATATGAAGTAAATGCATCTGGATTAAACAGAGATATTTTTCCTACACTCTGACATTGTTTGCAGAGCACTCTATATCTGGGACAATCTTGTGATAATCCATTACATCATGTGCTCAGCTGGGCAGTGCAGCCTCCCAACCTCTGGCACAGCAGATATATACCATGAAATATTCAACTATTTATGGATAAGAGGAGAAGATATGCGTCTTAAGTTTTAAACACAACGATTTGATATCGGTGTCCACTGACGTTACAACCCGAGAAACCACGTGACAAACAAAGGCATTTAATCAGAAAGTCTTGTTCTCAAAGAAAACTAACATGCCTTGAAGCAGTGAGGCGTTCAATGACCACACTCACAACCACAATCACTGACACAATGAGCGTCACAAAGTTTACACGAAATGACGAGGGACCGTTGCACAACACTTCCCACCAGACGCGACGAACTTACTTATCACCGGTTAGTTAGTTGATTACATTTTTTTTTTTAGATTTAAATAGCTTTTAATTAGAGTGAGTTCACGAGCGTTAAGCAGCGTTAGCTCAGCCAGCGTTAGCAGCTGCTCGGTGGGTCAGTGAAGGTAAATCTACAGCTAGCGTTAGCATAACATTTTAACTATCTAGATATATCGTAGTGCTTCTAGTTTCACGTATCAAGCGATAACCGCTCGTTTTGTGCTATAAATATCCCTCTCTACTCTTCAAGCGTCGAGCCCGGACAACAGAGACAAGTATTAAAAACGTTAACATTAGCTAGCTTGGCCACATGCTGTCGCTTGATCTGCCATGCTGGCTGCTCTAAGCAAAGTCACTTGACCGCATTTACTTTTAGCTTGTTCGAAACACAGCCCGCGCCCCCCCCCCCCCGCCGAACACGATTTTAAAAAATATATTAAAATTTTAAAATAAACGGTCAAATACTCACAATCATCCACGGCGTGCCTCGGTGCGGTGTGTTTAAAGACACGTCCGTGCGCAGTTTATTCAGATGTCTGTCTCGCACAATGTCAGAGATCAGATCAGCAGCTGCTTCCTCCATACACGCAGCGCGCGGATCGCACAGCGCACGGCAAACGCTACCAAACCCCTTGCCGTCGTCATGGCAACAGGCCCGCTTCAGCCAATCAAAACCCCTCCCCTCCTATCTCCCCTGGCAACTGCCGCAGCGCAGGAGCTCCGCGAACGCGCACGCCATCCCTGTTTTGCATCGTGCAATGTGCTTTCACTTTTATCGCCAGCTGCTTGTAACGTAACATAGAGGAGGGAAACAGTGTTTTAAAACAGATTTACTGACTTATAAAGTGTTGTTGATAGTGAGGTGGATTAATTATAAATTGATAAAATGTGTGAGCGATCAAGCCGGACGGGTCCCACACACAAAACACTCCCGCGTTATTTAGGCTACACAAACACCTCGGGGCGGAGAGAAAGGATGTGTCACCACACCCAGCCCCGTGACGATAGTGGACCCTCAACAGGGCCCCTCCTAGAGTAAACGATGATACAAGGAGCCAACATGACCTGTATACACACAACAGACACATGCTGGGTGATGCTGGAGCACTTAGACAAAGCAAAGAAAGGACATGAGGGGAGGGAAAAAGAAAAAAAAAAGCACAATTATGTTCTATTTTCCAGTTGCAGACAGGGCGGATAAACACTTCACTGTGCCCCTGGGCCCCCATGATAGCATTGTGGTACATTTTAATTATAAATTATGATAGAAATGATGATAAAATGTTCAACAAACCAGGCTTTGTTTATATAACTCAGCACAAAAGCACACCCCCACAGTAAATCATGTATATTTGATACTGTATATTGTTCCTCAGTTAGTTTATTCATATTCTTTTTTCTTTATCTCTCTTAATATCTTTATTTATATCGCTTGTATTTTTCATATTTGTTATATTTTTATATTTCTTCACTTTGTATAATGTGTGTCAGCTTTTGACAGCATTCAGAGTGGTAGGAAGAATTTCACTGTACAGGGAAACTGTGCATATGACAACAGACACTTTGACTTGACTTGTTTCAATATCAACAACAGTTATTCAACAGTCATCAAGTGCATTCAAGAGAAATTATGATGTGCAATCTGGTTTTGCTGAATATATTAAGTACAATTACTGGTTAATATACCACTGTGCCTTGCCAGGGCATAGATCAGATCATTTTTCAAAATTAAACGGGGTTAGGGTTAAATTAATTTTAAAATGTGCTTGGCTCTGATGCAGCGGCCTCCCTCTGTCTATAGGCGTAGTAGTAATACACTATATAGCCGAATAATACTATGCTACTAATATTATACTCTTTGTATTAATAGTTTAGTATGAGATGAAACCCATTCTTTGTGCATGTGTGAAAAGTCAGAATTGCACACACCTGATGGTTCCTACACAGTTTGGAAAAGTAAAGAATATGATTTTAACTATTTCCATGTCTGGATAAGTATGGAAAGAAGAAAATACAGAAAACTGTCAGTGTTTTAGACTGTTGCCCCTGTTCTGTTTTCAAAAAAATAAAATTCATAATTTCTAACGAATGAAAGACGTCATGCAAGCAGGGAGGTTTCATGACACTAAAACAGGTGATACTGTCAAAGTAACAGGTCTATGTCACATAAGTAAAATGTAGGCTATACTTCAGCCTCACAGCCTTGTAATTTTGCAGTTTAAAATGCCCTGCAATGCTTTTCTATTTTTATTTTTTGCCACTGACAAATTACATAACTGATGTCGGATGCTCCAAATCACGTTTTAATTATTCTTAATTACAAAAGTTCTGATCAGTCAGGAATAGGTGTGGTTTAAACAGCCATTCATGGACTGTGTGGGCTAAAACACACAAGAAGTCTCATTCTCCTTTACAATAATTCACTATGTTTACAATCTGGTAGGCAACATTTTCCTACAAATGTACAGACTCATGCCGTCTGCCCGTATTTCCTTATTTTTTCCCATTATTTTGCAGTGCTGAGGATGTTTTACCAGCCCAAAACATGGGAATGAAACTCAACAATCAGCTGCCTTTCTGGTGTGTTCACAGACAGCTCAGACAAATCCTACTGATTCTATCTATAGAATCAGTGTATGATGAAATAGTGGCATTAGGATGTTTCAGAGGTCACTACATTTGGGCGTTTATGGCCAAAAATGTCCTCAGTGGAGGGAATGCCACCCTGACTAGCTGTCTACTTTTCCCCCACTGGCTGGCTGTTATCAGAAAATAAGTGGACTATCATTTCTGTATAAAGAAACCAAACCATTATGGCTGCATTCATCATTATTTCCATGGACACTGCAAATAAACAAAGCTGCACAGACACTGTGAAAATTACTGAATTTTTCAAACATATCTTCATTCTTATTTATAAAAGAGACTAAAACATGGGGGAACAATAATCTAACAGTATTTATTCTGTATGTTAAGGGGAAGTAGTATGAGTATGTAGCACCAGCTAGTTTACCTCCTCTATAGGCAGAGATGTTTGCATGGGACAGTTTTCCAATGGCTGGCTTGAACATCGTGAACAGGACGCCTGGTTGGCTAAATATTCCAAATGCTATAACAAAGCTAGATGTCAAATATGGCCTGAAGCATCCACGGAGAATTCTGGAAAAGTGTGGAACTTTGAAACGGAAAATGTGTAGGAACCCTGATACCTGTTAAAAGTGCTCCAGGAAATACCGGCCGGTCGGGGGCAGGTGGGTTTTGTGTCTTTTCCCGGCCATCTGATGAGCTTTACTGGCCAAGTGACTTCACACCAAACTGTAACTTTCACATAACGGTGATACCTTACTCATCCCAGCCACTCCATTTCATAAGCGTACATGAGTAGCTCTCTGTGGACTGATCTAATAGCCTCTCTATTTGCTTTCACTGTGTATAAGCCCAAATACCTGCCATGCGGCAGCGCTGTAAATACTTCTGCACCGGCGTCGATGCACACCCTTGTTTTTCACCTTCTTCCAACTGGACAAACAGGCTTTGCAGTGGCAGCGTAATGGCAATTGTCAGAGTGAATACATGAGTGATACTCAGGAATGTTTTTTTGTTGATCTGTGGCTTGTTACCGCTCATTAACATCATGTATAATTTTGCCTATGCAGAAGGCGAAAAATGGCATTAAATGTTGTAATATGCACTTATCCAACAAAGAAGTCTATGAAATGAAGGTTATCAGTGGTGGCCGAGCACTCAGGATACAATAATCATTCATTCATTCATGTTTTTGAGGCTTTGCTCAGACTGAAAAAAGCGAAGTGTCAGACCAACTTTAAAAAAACACTTCAATTAGTAACACACATATGGATGAAGTCTTTTCAAATCAAGTTAAAGCTATTTTTTAACTGGTTATGGAACAGTCTCACATTATAACTGATGTGGCTATATGGCCTACATAAGCATAAAACAAGAACATCTAGTAGTACATTAGGCGGTTAAGAAAAGGACTTGGAGGAGATTTTCATTTAGATAGTTGTATTTTTGGTGTTATATTTTGTGGTTATCCATGAGGGAATTTCAAATCAACAATTTGCATCAATGCAACCTAAATTTAAGGCAGATCACCTTAAAAGTTTTACATTTTCTAACACAATTATTTGCTTTACCCAAAAGTAAAATACTGCTCCTTACCTGACGAACACAAAGTTGTTGCAGGAACGTAGTTGCAAATCTCATTTGAACTGTGCCAAGAATCACACATATGATTTTTTGCCAATTTAAATTTTTTGTTGTAGTTTGCCGTAAAACTGTTGAAGTATCAGACTATGAAGATACATAATTAGAGAGGCTACAAACCCAGAAGTCGTGTGAGTGATGTTATGACTTTCTTCCTACAAAAGCTAATGTTAGCCATTGAAGCTACGATGCCTGTGTGTATTCATACAAGGATGTAGTCACACAAGCAACTGTTATTGTTTGTTCTTTTGCATCTTGGCTGATTAAAGGACCAGGAGTGCTGGATAAGACACATCAGGTAAAGTGGAAATGTTACATATTATAGCTTTTAACTTCTTTCCGAGTCACCAATAGAAAATGGCGGCTCAACTGCAGCAAGAAAATCCTGGAAAGACATGCATGCCCTGACATCAGAGGCACAATACTAAGACAAACCTAACTGACGTGCTTTCACTGACATAGGCATAGCAGGTTAAGGGAACAGGGTGTAATTTCAAGTTGTTAAAATCCACAGAAATCGACTACCATCACTGATGCAGAAAGCTGAATGGGACTCATTCACAACATTACTTACGGAAATACACTTTTTTTTACAGTCCAGGTTGCTGTGGCATAATTTTCTTGCACGCTGAGCTATTCTTAGGGCCGGCACGCAGCATAGACTCTGCCCCATTTTTTCCTTCCAGTATCACTCGTAGGGATGATGAAGTTGCAGCGCTAGCAAATGAGAGACAGAAAGAAGAAGAAGATGCATCAATCACAAGGAAACAGTTGATGGAGGATGCCTTGAAAAGACAGACCCATTAGTCTGTGTGCCTGCAATGGTGCTAATCTGATTGTAAAACTGTTAGGCTAAAACAACATGCCCCAATGACCAGCATCAGAGATGTTCAGGGCATTTTCTGGACCATATAACATGCTGTCTGTCTGCTCAGACTGCTGATAGGAATGATCCTTTTTGTGACAGGAAATAATAACAAAAAAAGTCTTTGTGACGAGTGTGTAAACTTAACAATGGGTGAGAATAATTACAGTAAACCGCTCACAGTTGTAGGATTACAGACTATGAGAGGAGTTCATGTGAGGCAGTAAAAGTGGTGCTGATGAAGGGATGAACAATGAGGAAGCTGATGGAGAGTAGTGACCGAGCATGAATGAGGGTGCAGCGTGTCTTAGCGCAGCCAGCCTATGGTGGCACGGCGGTCAGGAGGCCTGCTGCTTTAATGGTCCATAAATCTGTGTGGACTGGCTGGTTTGATGCCGCCCCAGTGAGACCCTCTCATGCGGAAAATGAATCAGACCATTTTTACGGAACGCAAGTGTGGAAGCTCTCACCCTCCCCTGCTGCCAGCGAGCCGATAAGAGCTGCTGCACACGCACGGCACTCCATTTCAGCAGGTCTGGAGCTCATAAAACTCTCTATTAGTGACAATCCTTGTTTGTATGCTGCTCTTCATTCAATCCGTCCTCTTGCCTTTGTTGTTCACGCTCTGTTTTCTGTTTTTTTTTTTTTTTTTCTCCATAGCGTTGGTTTCTGGAGTGGGAGACACAGATGCTGACACTTGCCAGCGCAGAGGTGAAAACTGTAAAAGATATATCACATTCCAGAAGAAACTCTTTGTTTAAGGTGTACTTTTGAGGTGCGCAGAGATGTCATTATCTGTCTGTATCTGTGTAGAGTTCAACAGTGAGGTTCCCAAAGTTAAAATCCCATTTATATTATGAATATAGGATTTCGATTATTAGTCATAATGTTGTAACCATCCAAGGTAGACTGATCACGAGCTATGTAAGGGATAGTGTACAGTGTACTGTAGTGAAATAAACCCTGTCAGGGTAGGTTGAATCTTTATTTCACAATAATCATCTGCTCACTGTACATCATCCAGCTTATTACATGGTTACTTAACTTACACAGACTTTGAAATCTGCTGCTCTAGACTGAAAATAATCTCTTTCTCTCTCTGTAAATAAATTTTGCATATTCGTTAGAAACACGCAGGTACTGTATGTCTACCTTTTTCTTTCTACTTGCACTCACACACACATAATAAGCTGCTGTGTAATGACAGAGAGAGAAATGCATTCTGGGTTTCTTCATGACATAAGGTGCTGAAAATCTGGCAGACGATCAGACTATTTTTTTCTCGATAGTTCCACTTTATTCACCTCAGACAGGTGAAGACATTATGGAGTGGAGTACATAAAGTCACTGTCCTGGTCTTTTTGGAGGAATTAGAAGCTGTAACAATCATCTGCAGTTGTTATGGGAGCGAGACCGACAGACAACCGGCACCCTGAGCTAATTAGTTTGAACCTTCTTTGAAATGCGAAGTGGAAGAGTCATCCAGAGAATTGTGACGTAGATTAAAGAGTGCCAACACACATGCACATGCACAGACACATGTGCAGAAACACACTCAGGCGCATGTGCATACACTTTGCACTGAGGCTCTATAGAGCATTTCATTTTCCTAGATATGTATGGCCGGATTGCTTACTTGTTAAACAGGTAGTATTTGCATTCTCCCTCAACTGTCTGTGAAGCTGTGAGAGGCCGCCTGCTGTGTACAGACATGCACAAGAAGTCCTGACTTAAGGAGAGAGCACAAAAAACACTGCAGACGGCTTATTTTTATCTTTAAGTATTCCTCAATAAAAGGCTAAATTTATGTCTTTGCAGTTAAAATAGTGTAAATGTCTCTTGAACGCGCCCTCTAACTGTCAGCAGAGCAGCCAGGCGTGGTCAACTTGTTTCAAATGCAACACTTTCTTTGTTCTCCAGGTTTTGTTTTCCCTGGAGGTTCTCCCAGCTTTTGCCTGCAGTTATCCTGAGCTGAAGAGCATGTTTGCCTACAGAAGCCTTTGTTTGACAATCCTTTCTGCTAACCGGGTCTTATGAATTGTGTCAGCAGTGTGTTGATTGTCTGTTATCTGTCAGCTGATAAGTGCCTCCTCTAATGCACAGGCAATAAAATGCTCAACATGTAGGGCAGAGGAATTATATCCTCAACAGTCAAACAAATATCCTGTAATTCTCTATTGATTCAGTCTATTTGTCCAGGTTAGACTGGACAAACGCTTTGTATAAACAGGCCCAAGTGTCAGTTTGCTCCAGTGGAGGATTAAGCATGCCAGTATGAACTAAGGACACTAAGTTCAATTTGACTTGGGCTTAATTAAAAAGAACTCAACTGTTTAATGAGACAGGACTGTGTAACTACTGCTTTGTTAAATGATTTTTACCCATTTTTACGCATCTATTTCAGTAATCACTGCTCACTAAACAGAGGGGTAAACAAAATGTATTTGTAGCCTAATGAAGACAAGACTCCCATTGACTGGGTGTAATCATTTCAAAGAGCCAAAGCAGGGGCGTAGCTACAAGTGATTGCCCCCCTAGCAGGATGTGACCCCGGGCCCCTCCAATTTATGTGCATAATTAACAAAACCCTCCTGCTTGTCTGAGAGGGTCATTCCTGCTTAAAGCCTCCACCACACCCACTGAACTTAAACGGGTAGGGGAGTAATAGATTACTTTCAGTAGAGCTGCAGTAATCAGGGCTGCGTTCAGCCCTGATGAAACGTTTGTTTAAACTGAAACAGTGGTGCGTTTAACACCCTGTTGCGTACGCAAGCACACTGCACTGCAACGCCTTTTTAATACGGCGTTGTTTATATAGACATCGCTGCTGATTGGATAACACCTGTGACACACCCACCAAACGAGAAAAAACATATCTCAAAGCCCATTGCACACCGCCATGCACAGTTCTGAGGAAACCTGTAGTTCAATCTGCAAACGGTGTGCAAAAGGGTTCTCCTTGAAGGGCAGAGGTTTGACCTAGAACCGTTTGCCTCTGAAGAACCTTTTTAGAAGACGGGATTTTTCAATGGTTCTTTGTAAGTCTAGCAGTTCCATTAAGAACCCTTTTCTTCCAAAGAACCCTTTTTGATAGAAGAAGTTATTTCACAGTTGGTTCTAGTCATAGCTTTTTATGTTCGGTTCTTGGTAAAACTCTTTGAAAGGGTTCAGAGTGGATCTTTTATAAAAGCAACCAAAAAGGGCTCCCCTGTGGGGACAAAGAGCCAAAGAGCCCTTTATGGTTCAAGTTAGCACCTTTATTTCTAGGACTGTAGATCAAAAAACACCCTGCATGATATATAGATTCTGGAGAGTTGGTTGCAAAAAATAGAGCAGGTATCATCGACCGCCAGCACACACCACCTTATACAAGGCTGGAGTTTAGGTTGACCCACCATGATTATATAGAGGGATTTTCAGTGTGATGCTAGTTAGCTGATTCCTCTCCCAGTTGTTTTAGACATTATAAGTCTTGAAATGTGTGCCCACTTGAAATGTGTAGTAAGTATTTTGTATAATTTTGAAAGAAATAATGTCATAGTTGTTGAGGCAAAGGTTGATGAAAGCAGTTGGTGGTGTTGCCAGATTAAGGCACATAAAATCACATTGTCAGTAAAGTCTGTAGTTTAGATCAGTGGTTTTCAACCTTTTAGACTTGCGACCCCCCAGAGTAATCAGGTTGGCGTTTGCAAATCATATTCCACAAAGTCAGGGTGATATTTCTGAGCATACAATATGACTAAATAAATATATATCTAAATAAAATGAGATGGACAGACACAAAATGGAAAAGTGTTCTGTGGTCTGACGAGTCCACATTGCTGATTATGTTCAGATATCATGGACGTCTTGACTTCTGGGCAGAAGAGAAGGACCATCCAGATTGTTACCAGCATCTGTGATGGTACAGGGGGGTGTTAGTGGGTGGTCATAGTTGACCAGAGGAGAAATATAGAGAGGAACAAAGTAAAATGAGTAGGGAAATAAAAGAACAAGAGTTTGGTAATGCTGTCACGCTAACCTTTATTTCACTCAAATTCAACTTGAATCCTTTTTTTCCAGTATTTTTCAATTTTTGGAGCACTTAAATCACAATATTGTATTTTATTCTCCACAACCATCTGGTCCTGACCCCCAGGTTGAGACTGTTTTAAATAATTCAGTAAAAAATAAATTGATTACAGTCTTTTCTTTGAGCTATCCATCACTTTACTGATTAGTTTTAAGCAGACAATCAGTAACTAACTAAACTAATGGCAGCACTTTCCCAAACATGACTGTAACGAGTGAAATAAAGACTGCCTTTATTTACCTGACTGTTTACTTGTCACCAAACACACAGCCCTGGACTTTGGTCTTTTTTTATTTCATTGCCTTCTGTGTTGTTTATTGACCAACATTCATGCTTATCTCTTTGCACTTTTAAGTACACTAAAACTGCATGACTCCCATATAAAAGCCTTCAAATGGCTCTGCTATACAATACACCACATGCAGAGGCAATTGAATTAACCCATTGATCCCTGGCTGTTCCATTGCCAAGCTAAATTTTGTTATTCAACCTTAATGACTGCTCCCTTGCAGGCAAATGAACACTTGTAGTCAATTAACTGTGAAGCAGGAGGAGGATAAAGGAAAGACAACCCACTCGGACATGTACCTAGAGATAAAAACGCTCCATCAGCGACATGAAGTCGTGACGTCTGGAGAAACATTCGACTTCACTGTAAACAACAACACAACACCGAAAGCTTTGTTCTTTGACACTCCCCTTATCTTTTCACAGCATTGAGTCCTCCCCGCCTCGCCTTGGTCACAAGCGCACTTTATCTTGTGGGACAATGGCGGTCTTGTGCCCAGCAGTGTTGTCTGGCACTACCAGCTCCGTAGTGGGCTATGACACGTATGAGGGATTGCTTAAGTTCTTCCAGCAGAGTGAAAAAGCGTGAGCTGTGTTTTCTCATGTATATACATTATACATTACAATTATCTGCCTGCTGTTTGGTAATATGAATTATACACAGCTGAACAATGACATGAATTTTTACGTGCAGTTTAGAATTATCATACCCAAATAAATGTGCACTCATAAATTCACAATGTGACAGGTAGCTGAGAGCTCTATCACTGATTTCTAACCAGGGCTACATGCACTCATTGGGGTACTGCTGCAGTTGCTAGACGGTAGCCGACATTGAGAGACTGTGAAATAGCTCAACTGATTAAATTAAACAGAATTTACAATTGGATTTTAAAAAGGTAGATGCTATTTGACCCAGGATGAAACAGCAAATATGGTTATTTACACTTGGATGATCTGTAGCCAACAATGCTATTTGTATCCAGGGTGTAAATAGGCAATGTGAATATTTACACCAGCTAAGTAATGGATAAACTGTTGAAACAGATATTTGAAAGAAATTTAAGATGAAATACCTAAAAGTTGAAATAGTTACCTAAAAATAAAGGATAAATGATGGAAATAGCTAGACAAAAGTTGGCCTAACAGATAGACTGTTGAAATATAGCATCTGCCAGTCTTGGTAGTAGTTGCAGTTCTCGGCCACAAATGCAAATGTAACCAAACTGACCTAAACATTGACAGCTCAATTTTTTTTTTTTTTTTTGAAAGAATCCACTATTATATCCACTTTTATATCATTACTGGTTTGTATGACACCCTGTTTAAAGGTCCAATGTGTAAGAATCAGATAGATTTATTGGCATAGTATAGCAGAGATGGAATATAACTTTCATGAATATGTTTTCATTAGTGTATAATCACACAAAAACTAAGAATTGTTGTGTTTTTGTTACCTTAGAATGAGCCGTTTATATCTACAGAGGGCACATGTCCTCCTTCCACAGAGGCCACTATTTTGCACCATCATGTTTCTACAGTGGCCCAAACAGTGGCTCTAGATGAGGCTTTCCACGTTTTTCACAAGTTTTGAGGCGACCAAAGGTTCTCCTACACATCTGGAAGGGGAGGGTGAGGTGAAGTGTTTGCAAACTCACCGCAAGATGCCACTAAATCCTGCAAACTGGTACTTTAAAGTCAATTCAAAACTTATTTGGAGCATGACAGGTGGTGTTAGCGAAGGTGGGTGGTACAAAAAGGGCCAAAAATGTTGGGAACCACTGCTCGGTATGATCCCAGCGCAGACCTCCCAGTGTTGTCTCTGCACTATGCATATAAAGTGAGTGTGACCCGATGCCTGGGGGGGCAGCGTAGACCCTGCCTGGGTCTGAGGGGAGCTTGGCTGTGAGCAGGCACACGGCTATAGTGTGGAGAAAGTGGTGCAGTGCCTCTCTGTGCCTGGCTGAGCACTGGGTAATGAAGCGTGGCAGAGGAGAGAGGAAAGGAGTGTGTCTGCAGGGTAGGCATGGCCCTCGTGTTCCTATGCAACCAGGGCGGATGGCTAGGTGATGCAGGACCGCCTCTATTCTGCTTACTTGTCATGCTGCTGCCACGCTTTCTTTCCCCTCGTTCTGGTTAGTTGTCCTTTTCTCCCTCCTCTCCAATCCTTCTTCCCTCCCAACACATGCATGCAGCGCTGTCAAACATCCCGCTCCAATTCCCCGAGGACAATATGGAAAACGTCCCAAACCTAATCAACCGAAATTAATTGTTATGCCAAATCAAAAGAAATTAAACAAATTTTGCTATGTAATCTCTGATCAAACCATGACAAAAACAACCACACTGATGTAATCTCAGATCAAACTAAGACAAAAACAACCACACTGATGTATTTATAGCTAACATTTTTTATGTATGCAAATTAGACCGTCTTGTTTTCTCAATTGATTTCTCCTCCTTCTTTTCTGTGAGACAGTTGGCTGCTCTTGCCCTTTCAGCCAGAGGTCTAGTGAGAGCAGATGTGCTATTGTTTCAGAGGTGGTGTCTTGACTGATGTACTTTCCAAGTGCCTCACCTCACCCAACACTTCCCTATTTTGGTGCCCCCCTGAGACCCAGAAGAAAAAAGGTTTTGGTGTTTTTTTTAAATATAATTTCAGTGATTGGGATGTAAGAAACATTGCAATTTTGTTTTTTCTCAAAATGTTTATTTATGTTTTATAACACGCCCCTTGTTGAGGACATCGGGTCAATATTTTCCACAAAAAGCACATTACAAGGCATCAATTTGGTAATGATACATTTTCATTTGCATTTCTTTTTCACTCTTTCTCATTTGATGAATATTGAAAGTAAATATAAAACACACATCTTATGTCATTTTAACAAATATTTTAAATAATAAAGTAAAAGTTTTGGGCTTTGAGACACATGTTGCTCTTTACACACATGACAAACATCTTCCAAACTCTTTGTTTGCAGGTCTCCCAGTGACTTGTGGTCTGACCTGTACTGGATCCAGCTGTTTGTGGCAGACCGATTACAAAAATGCAGAATGGTGCAGAAACTCCACTTCTTTGTGTGACTTGCATTAGGCATGGGCTGATCATGTGGTCACACAGACTAAAATCTGTTCTGCATCACTCAGTTCTCTGTTTCTTCAAGTACGGGCAATGGTTGAAAATGAGAAGAATCAAGTTTTACTGTCCCCCCAAAAAGGACATGAGTTAAAATGTGCATTTTGACAGGCTTAAGGTTAACAGACACTTCTAAAATCTTATTAATCTTATAATATAGTTAAGGCTCTCATAAACAAAACACAGCCTCATCATGAAAATCAATATATATTTATGACTTGGATTACACCGACGTGTGTTACATCAATAGAAAGTCCAGGATATTCTTTTTGGGGGATATCAGGACTCAAATAAACTACATGCATGGTGTTTAAAATAAAGGCCTCAGTGACATGTCTCCTACAGAGGACAAATATGGACTGCTGGGTCTATATCTGCTGGAGAGCACCAGACTGCACCGGAGTGGCGCTCATTTTTCTCTCCAAGTAAGGAAATACAATATTCACAGTTGCCATAATCCTGTTTTTTAATAAGTGCTTTAGTATCAAATCATCACTGAAGCATATGGCCCCGATCAGACAGAGTGCAGGTTGTTTTTGCAGTTTTTGCATTGAGAGGTGTCATTTTTCAGCTGTTTTCTATATTGATGAGGAAAGTGTGATGCAGACTGGCAGTGCCCAGAGTGTGACACATTTGATTGTGTGGTATGTAAACTTGCCACCACAGGAACAGTGGTTAAATCACCTGAATGAAGTCACAATTTAAGCATGAGTGGGTGAGCTTTCCAGGTGATTTCTTTATCGTGTGTTGTATTGATGTTTAAGTGATCTACTAATGATTTCAGGGGCTGCTTTCAGTTTCATATTTGCGTGCAGTAATGTCACTGCAGCAAATACTGTGGCACATTTAAGCAGCAAACTCAAAATTCTAATAACTTGTAACTTGACAAGACAGAGCAAACTGAAAGAGGATTAAATAATCAGCTGCGCTGCTGTGTCGTGTGTAAAACCACACACAGCAAGCTAGCAAACTTAATTCATGTTGTACATTTCATTCCAGTGTGCTGCACAAGAAAGTGAGTCACGAAAGTTGCAGCTACAAGAACAGGTGCATTAGAATACTGGAGTTAAAACCAACTGGGATACAAAATAAAATACAAGACCAGCAGTCGACCAGTAAATTAGAAAGACATGAGAATTAAAACAATTTAAAAATAAATAAATAAATAAATAAAAACCAACAATTGCACTGGGGAGACACACACTATTTCCCACCCACACCAAAACCATTATTAATCAGAACATTAATTTTTACGACTTGGCCTGTCCGTTCCACTGATTAATCGTAGTGCTCGTGGTTGTAACTGTGGTCCGCGCATCAGTACTGCGTGTGCACATGTGTGCACATCATAGGTGTGCTCCGGTACTTAAGCAAATAGCACTACACCCCTGGTCTTAGGAGGGTAAAATTTCATACGGACGGATACATTTAATGAACATGGCAGTCATTAAAAACAAGGGCAATGACTCGAATGGTTATGCTCAGATTAGAAAAAAGGGGAGAGATTAAAAAATATCAGAGGTGTGGCTGAAAAAAAAAAACACTCTCATGATGGGTTGAGATGTGCTCATGTGGGTATCATGTTAGAACTTCCTATATAACAACTGACCAAACCATTGCCATTAACCGTTTAGAAGAGACAGCCTGTGATTACCCTCAGTGAATGATTTTCATCGTAGAGAGAGCATTAATGCACTACTACAAAGACCAACTCTTAACATATTATCATCTATTGTGCAGCCACACGTTTCCTGTGGGCAACAAGTGTGGATCTATTCTTAGCTGATGGCCTGGGCTTCAGCACTTTCTGCTCCTGCTCCTCATAGGTTGGACAGGATGAGGTGTGATTCAGCCCTGCCAGGTCTCACTGTGTCCGCATAGCCTGTGTCCAGCTGTAGAGACGGTGGGGCCCATCGACCATCTGTCCCCGACCAGCAGATTCAAGGCTCGGTCCCCAGAGCAGGGAGCGAGGGGGCGGGAGCGAGATGAGGTCGGATGGGGGAATCAGCTTTGTGTTGCCATAAAGCTGTCTTTCCTCTCTCCTAGCAACGGCCTCCCATTTCCTTGGTTTTGGGCGGTATGGTCCTGTTGGTCGGTGTGCACGGCCCCCTCACTCACTCTCTCTCTCTGTCCTATTTATGGTAATGAGCCATCTGCCCTCTCTGTAACAGCCGCCCAAATAGAGGAGAGGCAGGGAGGGGAGGGGGGAGGAGGGGGTGTCTCTGACAGACAGGAGTCTGAGACAAAGACGCTTATCCTGTTGTGTCTGCCTCTGCCCCAGTGGATGCCTTCAGTTGTGGACAGGACTCAATGATGACCAGGAACGGAGACAATCCAGAGACAGTGTTTTCATGAGAGAATATAATGGGAGGTTATTTGCAGAGTTGGGAGGAGAACTTTAAAAATGTATTCCGGTACAATTACTAATCACCTGTTAAAAAATGTTCTTTCACTGCTTAACTGTGAATGCATGTTTAGATTAATGGCAGTAATTACGAACATTTAAATGTAGCAGTTGTAGTATGAGGTTAGCAAGCAAACTGGATTTCTGTGTAGCTAATGTTAGCAGCCTGTCTGTGTAGCCAACGTTAGCGGTTGGTCTGACCTGTAAATGTTTATTTAAAATTAAATGTTGAGTTCTTTATTTTAAAACGTATTATCATCATGTGAATAATCTCCATTTTTATAAAATGCCTCTGTACATGGAATATAGTTACCTTTTTTGTATCCTAATTACCTACTAGCATTACATGTAATCCATCACTCCCCAAGCCTGGCTACTCATGTTGAGGGGACAGAAATCTGTTTACACACACGTTCAGCATATTCACACGGCAGCCATTTTCCTGTGATGTCACACTCAGGGTAAGAAGGTCAAATATCACACCGCTGTGTTCCAGGTTGCAGGTCGTATAAACGTAGGGAATCTGACAAATTGTAATTGATCAACAACTGAAAAGACTGTTCATACAGATTACATCAGATTACAGTGTGATGAGGAAAAATGTAGAGATCGCTAATGATTATCAAATATGTTGTTTTAGCCTGAAATATGGCCTGATGTCCTTCCAGATTTTAACTCCGCTTTCTGCCTTAAAAATAAAGGCACAGCTCAAATACAAACAGAATAGCTTTTATCAAACTCGGTAAAGTGCAACAAGCCTTGACAATACAAATAATGATGCTGTAATGAGGTTTCTGTGACAATGAAATCACAGATTTGCAAAAACAAGACATAACGACAGTAACTCTTATCTCCTGTCAGCAGAATGAATAAAGATGATGTCATTTCAAAGTTGTGCTGAATGACTGGATGCGTTCAGTTATGAATGAATATATTTTTAACATACAGTAATCTGACAACACTGCTTCCCGCCCTGAACGTGACGTCAGAGGAAGATGGTCGCCGTGTGAATATGGTGAATGGGCAGGGTTAGGGTAAGTTTCCGGGGAATGAGTGTAAGTCAATGTAATGTCCTCTGAAGTGATGGAAACATGACTCTGTGTTGTGGTGTGTGTGTGTGTGTGTGTGTGTGTCTGACAGAGAAACAGAGAGAGTGACACAGACAGAGAGTGCTACCACCTGCAGGTCAGTACATTGAGTTCAACACAAAGAGCATTTGTAATATCAGTGCAAGGGTGACCCCTCCCCAATCACACACACCAACACACACACGATTTTGACTCCTCCTGAGCTGCATATTACACAACCCCAGCATTATTCAGAGCTGTATATGGATGTGCCTCCGTGACTTGGTGACACAGGAGAGTGGTGGGCACACCAGCCAATACAGAGCCACCCAGCATTCAATAGACCTCTGTTGCCACTGGATACTAGATTGGTTACCAAGCCAACACATGTGCCTCACTGTCATATCTCCAACAGATTAGTGTTGAAAACAACACATATCTTGACAGTTAAGCTCTCCACGTTCGGGGCTTAGGTAAAGTAGTATGTTTCTGTATATGTTGCTCAGAGGAATGGTGATTCAGTGTGAAAAATGGAAATAAAAAGACACACAGGACACCTGAATGGAGATTATGTAAGAAAAATGTTCCTTCTGGCCATGCAACGCTGAGTCCACCTATTTTATCACCAACTGTTTGTGCATCATGAGCACAAAAGCAATTTACAACCCTGCTGATGAAACAAGCCCATTCAGAAAAAGTGATCAGCTTGATTAAATCATTGATAACTACAGCAACATAACTACAACTCTCACAACAGAAACTACAAAAGGAGCTCTTTCAGTCACAAATGTTAAGTGTTTTGCACAATAAGTGAGGCTCTCAGTTGAGTCTTTTCATGAGGTCAATCACCATTAACCTCATCAGACAGACAGACCAAATCACAGATGGGTCAATGGCCACAGAGCAACAAATCACAGATGGTCCTGCTGATAGGCGTGGGGTTGTTTGCATTCGTAAAACAAAACATTATGAAAGCAAACTGGTGCATAAACAGAAAATATAAATACAACAAATGAGCACGAAAACGAAGGATTTTACATCAGTTGTGAGGACGCTGCCACCTAAAGGCATTTGCAGGGAAGTTTTGAAGCTCAGTGTGACTCATTTGCTGTAGGTAGTTAATTAGTCAGAGGAACTGTGTTCGTTCAGAGCAGCCAAAAAAATCTAATTAATTACCATGTTGTCACCACAGGCACATATTGATATCCTACAGGCAAATATTTACATCATCACAATGGTGAGGAGTGTAAAGACTGAGGAGTCAGGCTATGAGGGAGAAGATCATCCTTCAGTGCATTTGACAATTTGACACTATTATTATGACATTGTTGTCATGGCAGCATCCATGGACAAGGGGTCTGCAAAGAAACTATAATTTACAGTAACTGCTCAGGATGTATGTGGGGGAAAAAAACATATTTTAGCACCGGTGAGAAAAAAAAACCTGAGTGAGGTGAAGCATCATTTAGACAATAGAGACAAAAAGGCACAGAACATAGAGGTAAAGTGTCATGTGATGCTCATCTTACACTCAGCATGCAGTGGATACTCAGAGGTAGAGATGAGGAGACATCTAGTGGACAACCAGGATACTGTGCAAGAGAAGAAGTGACAAGATATCAGTTGTCTCTATAAAGGGATTTGAGTGGGGTTGTATGAAGTATATCCATAATCAGTCTATTACCTACAGTGGATGGCAGTCAGCTCACGCTCAGTTTGGAGAAGCAGAGAGGAGGACCAGCACAGAAGCTGTAGACAGTTAAAAAGGTCCACCTGCTATCTACTCTAGGTAATACGCTGACTATCCATAAATATCTCATACAACGCTGCATCAAATCCTCCGAGCTATCCCTTTAGTTAGTAAACTGAGGAGACTGATAATAAAGCCAAACTTATGAGCAAAAATGAAAACAATTAAAAAATATTAAATGCCACATCATTTTTTTGTCTTTTTTCCCCTGTCAACCTAAAACACCTTTATATCCCTTTACGTAGAGTAAATTTTAACATGTGACTGCAGGAAAAGCAAAGGTATAGATAATAAAAGTCTAACAATCAAATTTCTCATGCAATTTCAATTTCAAGGAATTGCATGAAACTGTTGAAAAATGCATAGGCCTGATATGTCATACATAATATTCACTCTTGAAATAAAAGATAAACACTGTAGATATAATTCTTGTTTGCAATAAAATAAAAAGGTATTCATCATTATTGATCAATGTATTATAGTGATTAATGAGGTATCCCTGAAACATTTTGGTTATAATCACTGGAAACACATTTCTCTATCTGTGCCTCGTTTCCTGTCCACAAAGGTTCGGATGCATGAAGCTACAGCATCAGAGAGCAAAAGAAATCAGTTATTCTAACATCTTTAGCAGCACAGTGACCCGGAGGAGCCTGACTACATGCGAACATATTAATTTTGGACATTAACCGAATTTGGCAATTTGTTACTTTAATTTAACACTCTGCAGTATGTATATGTATATTATATATATATATATATATATATATATATATATATATTAAAAAAATTAAAAAAGACTCAGAAAACATACAGAGAACATGGTCTCAATGTAGGTCAGTATGTGAGACTCTATTCAGTTTCCTCATTTGTTCATGCTAAATAGCACCACCGTCTGACAAAACACCAGAATTTCTAATTGCAAAGTGTCAGGCACAATTTCACCTGCATTTTAACACTTTTTCAAAGTGTCACACTTAGAACATTTGCAAAAGTTCTAAAATAATTTGCTGTGAAGGTTTGGTTCTTGTAGCTGTATTACTATTTTCTTTGTTAGAGCCATTTTTATGTGTAATATTCTTGTGTTAATTAAATTCTTATAATTTACAAATTTATTGAGACGTAAAGATTTCCTTTTAACATATGAATTAATGTTAAAATGATAGTGCATTTATATTCTGAGCAATTATTTTTGGATAAATCAGAGGATAATCAGCTGTAATACAAGAGGGATAATTAGCTGTGAGAAGCAGGAAGGGGTGGGACTGAGTCTGTCTCTTCATCAAACATCGGCTCAGTCTTTGACCTCATGTTAGAATAAAAATGTTTGTTATTTTTGTCCAAAGTGAGAATAAATCAGCTAAATGAAGGCAACAGAATCAGCGACTGTGGTGTTGTGATTTGCACAGTCTAACGTGTGAGTCAAGAACCACAGCCCTGTTCAGATATTTAAAATAAGAACAAAGAACAGGCCACCACATTCTTATTTACACTCATCACACTCTTGCATGTGTTTGTTAGATAAACTTGAATGTTTTTTTTTTATAATGTGTCATCCAAAGTTGCACCAAATCACAGAAACTGTCAGTAACACTGTGGGGAAAAGGATGTTTCTTGGATTTTGGCATGCAGCTCGCTGACTTGAGTGAGGTTTATTCCTGAAGACAACCCGAACAGTGACTGTAAAGATCTTTTTGTCTGAACTATGTAGAACAGAGGTTTTCAAATTTTTTCTCAGCCAACGACCCCTAGAGATAAAAGACAGAAAATATACCAAGGACCCTGTTTTTTTTACACTTGTACTTATTTATGTAAAAAAAAAAACACACAAAAGAAAATATATTGGAAAGATACTAGACATGACATATGCACCCTGTTAACAGAGAATGTGCATGTAGAGAGAGCTTTGTGGTTTCCATCATTATCAGGTGACACGTGGTTGACGCATGCTTGACTGGCAGGAGGAGAACATAGATTTATTAAAAGTTATAGATTGTTAGATGTGAACCTAATCTAGAAGCTATTTTAGATTTACAAATTAAAACATTATTTCTTGATTTATGACACTTTTTATAAAAAACAAACAAACAAATAATCTTTAACAAACTTGTAAGCACCCAAGAGTTAATTCTACTGAAAAGTTGGTGGCCCACAAGCTGCAGTTATTTAAGACATGATGAGTACTGGTGTTCAGTCATTTACAGCCCTCACAGGTATATTAAAGGGAAACTTCGGCACTTTTTATGTGGATGTCCAGTCAGTGTTGATGATAAATGATATCAATTGAAGCGATAAATTCCTAAGTGTGTGCTATATTGACAGAGAAAGCTCAATTCTAATGCTGCAAAATCTGTTGTTCTTCCTGCATCCGGTGATGTCACAGTGATGTCACTGGATGTATGTATGGAAGAACTACAGGCTATTTCAGCTTGGATTTCCAGTCTCTACTCTAGGTAGCAAGGGGGCGTGCTATTTGAGTATTTTTGTCACTAGACACTATGGTTTGACAAACAAAGTAATAGTTACAGGCTAGCGTGGTGATACATGAGTGCTGGAGTCAAAAACTCGCCCGTAATGTATCCCGGTAAATGTAGGCACTGCTGTAAAGCCCCATGAGCAGGAAACTCAGTTTCCCTGGACAATATAGCACACACTGAGGAATTTATGGCTTCAATTGACTCATTTTTTTTTCATTTTTCATTGACTCATGATTTTGTGTACTGGGCACTACAAGGTTCAGTTGTCGGTATAAACAGACGTGAAGCAGGGCAGATGCAATCAAAGCAGCATCTTTTGAGTGATCTGTTTGATATAAAATTGATAAATCACCAATATTCTTATTTCTTCTCTAGGTCAGGGGCAAGCAGAGCTCCATGCTTGGAGGTGCTCCTTAGCACTTCTTAACAGATGCCAAATCAACGTCAAAAAAGTTTCTCTAAATGTAGTTCAATCCTAAGGTGTCCTCAATACATTAAGTTAAAAAAAAAACAGATTTAGCCACTCCATTGAACAATCTCATCTTGGCCACTCATGTGCACAGTCTCATTCTCTGAGTCATAACACGATGAGAGATTATGTGAGTAAGAGCTTTGCTTTGTAATTAAATTTTCTAATCATCACTTCATACAAAGTCTGCACAGTAATAATGATGATGAGACATTTTATTGATCCCTGAGGGGAAATTACCTTCTTTAATACTTGCCTCTTCTTAGAGGTCAAGCAATTTTAAGTAGTCTTGGTTTGGTTGGTTTCCTACCAGCTGCCAAGGACAGATTTTCTTACCACTGATGAACCGATCTGTCCTCACAGATCAATCCTAAGTCACAATTTACTTTAGCAGATCAAGTAGCATTAATTATTACTCAAACTATAAAGGGACAGTTCACCCACAAAGCTGCTATTTATTCAACTAAATTGTTTTGGTGTTGTGGATATCAGCCGTAGAGATGTCTGCCACTTACTTTCTTAAAGAAAATGGTACTACATGACACTGCTGATTTTTGGAAAGTATCATTTTGATGCATTGGGCACCACAAGCTGAGTGCCATCTAGTTGAGCCTTGGTCTATTCGAGCCTGAGACTGTGGACCTCCCCTCAGACAAAACTTGGTTCTGTAAAAGGTGCCCCAATATGAACACTGTCTGGCTTTGCTGCAAGAAAATAAAGGCTTAAAGGGATAGTTCACTCAAAAATGAAAATTCAGTCATCTATGCATCCCCTTGCTGATTGAATGTCAGGTTTAGTTTTTTTTTTTAGCCCAGAAAACACTGCTGGAGTTTCACAGGAAAGAATCTCACTAACAGTTGAAGTGAATTGTGACCAGTTTTCAAACGGCACAAACATAAAATGCCTCCATACTGCTCGTCTGGTGTAATCCAAGTCTCCCAAAGCCCCCACATGCACTTGCACACGCACTCCGTCACACCACACACACGTCCAGTTCAGACGGTGTGTGCACACATGTGAACGTGGCTCCAAGGATCTACAGGGAAGATTTAGGCTAAAAACATGGTGTGAATGATGTTTTTCAAGTCAACGTGGCATGTTGGGGGTTTAGGTGTTTTTTTTTACATTTGAAAAACAGGTCACCATTCACTTAAACTGTTTGGGAGATTCTATTTTCCTGTGAAACTCCAGCAGTGTTTGTTTGTGGACTGAAAAACTAAACCCAACCTTCAATCAGCATGAAGGTGAGTAGACAATAACTGAATTTTCATTTTTGGATGAACTATTCCTTTAACTGAGTTGAGGTCGTCCCATTTTTTTTAGTTTTTACTTTCAAAGTAAAATATTAGTTTTACTACTATAACTCTAGCAAAAATGAATAGAATGACTTTATGTGGACTTACCGGCATGTTCTTGACTTAAGAAAAGGTCCATCCCTGCTCTCCCCTTCAGCAGACTGTCAGTGTGCCCTTGAGCAAGACTCCTTACCTCCACACTTAGAAGGACTGTACTCAATCAGTATGCATATAATATATGTGTATAGTATACGTGGTGTGCTGCTGTAGAGACCGCACATGACGGATGCATGAATGGATGAGCTGGAAAAGTGAGAGCAATCGCTTGAGTATCAATTGAATGGCAATCAGAAGTAGGGGGTTAGGGTTTGTTTCTCATGAAAGTAACAGTAAACTTTGAAAACAAAAGTAATAATTTGATTATGCTGGCAAAACAATCTAATGGAGAATAAACTATCATGTACATCCTAAAGAATTATCAGTTTTCATGAGTACTTCTCCCTGTCTCAATTAACTTATTCAGTCATGACCTGTCCAGATATCCACAGTCCAGATTACTTATCATCTTAAGGTAACATTAAATGAAAAATTGATTGTGGCTTTTGACTGATCAAAATCGGTATCATTGCCCATTTTGCATTATTTGGTGTATATTTGTTGTGATATTGATGCAGACATCTGGTCTTGAATGTGTTTGCTCTTGTCAAACAAGGTAGGAGAAACAACCGAACATTATTAAAGTTCACAGAAATTACAGAGAAGTTGCTTTAACTGTCCCATTTAGTTCTACAGTAGCGCTGCAACTAATGATTATTTTCATTATCGATTCATCTGCCCATCATATTCTCTATTAATCAATTAGTTATTTGGCTCATAAAATTTCCTGTGAAACTCCAGCAGTGTTTGTTTGTGGACTGAAAAACTAAACCCAACCTTCAATCAGCATGAAGGTGAGTAGACAATAACTGAATTTTCATTTTTGGATGAACTATTCCTTTAACTGAGTTGAGGTCGTCCCATTTTTTTTTAGTTTTAGTAGTGTTTCTACAATAACTCTAGCAAAAATGAATAGAATGACTTTTATGTGGACTTACCGGCATGTTCTTGACTTAAGAAAAGGTCCATCCCTGCTCTCCCCTTCAGCAGACTGCCAGTGTGCCCTTGAGCAAGACTCCTTACCTCCACACTCAGAAGGACTGTACTCAATCAGTATGCATATAATATATGTGTATAGTATGCGTGGTGTGCTGCTGTAGAGACCGCACACGATGGATGCATGAATGGATGAGCTGGAAAAGTGAGCTTGAGTTGAGTTGAGAGGCAGAGAGGTCCTCCCATGTGATGTGACTGAGGCCTGACGGAGCGTGCCTGTCTGTTATGGCTCCTCCTGCTTCAGCTGAACGGGGCGAGACGTAACAGCGGTGCAGGGGGAACGGGAATAACACACGGCGAGACGTTTCTCCGGAGCCGCGGCTAAAAAAAAAACATGGCAGATCGCGCACCGCTGAAGAAAAAGACATAGACGATGTGCTCGGAGACGCCTCTTCTGCTGTGAAGGCTTCGACGTTTCATTTCAAGATTAACAACACCCCCAAATGAACTCCGTCAGAGCAAGTAACGTTAGCAGAAGACCCAGGCGAGTCTCGAGGCCGCGCCCGGTGCAGCCGGAGAGGAACCACCAGGAAAGAGGTAACGTTAGCCGAGTTAGCATTAGCGCTACTGAACGGCTGGTGAAGGAGCTGCCTCTACGGTTGATCTGTGTTAACCGCATGACCAGACGGATTGTGGTCATGTGTGGTGCGTTTATTACTGGAAGGTTGGTTGTTGTGGTAAAAAAGTGAGCAGCTATCAGGGGTCTCGAAGCGGCGCGGCGCGGTCAGGAAACGCCGAGGCTTATGTGTTTGTAGCTAGCCTGCAGGCCGCGCTTTGTTTTTGCTTGATTTTTGCCCCGAGTCGGCCTTTCTTTTGCGTGTCCGACCTCATATCACTGCTGAATTTTGTTTTTTTTTTTGTGTCAACTACGTGACATTAGTGGTGAAAACGACAAACGATATGCAGCGCTTTGCTTTATTCGTTAGGTGACAAACGCAGGTGAGGGTACACAAAGTGGTTCGTCGTAGCATGCTAACAGAAGCTAGCCCGTGCTAGCTGTTATTATTAGCATGTTTGGCTAATCTCTCTGCGTCCTGGCGTTTTTTTTTTTTTTTTTTTTTTTAAAAAAGCCTCTGCAGCGTTAAAATGTCAATACGTGAATGTAATGTGTGTAATTAATGCAGTAAAGTGCCTTTTATAGTCAGTCACGTTACATTTTGAGGTTTTTCTTCAGTAACGCTGTGTGACAACAGACCGCATACTGGTTGCAGTTTTTCTAAGTAAACACTAGCAAAGGGGGGATGCTCTTTAATCATAGTTACCATGACTGAAAGCTAGTGCCAGAGACCCAGTCAGTGTGGGGGACAAACTGATCAGTAACAATAATGGTCGTTATTAGCTGGACCAGTTACATGTTGTCTTACAGCATCAGTTGAATGGCAATCAGAAGTAGGGGGTTAGGGTTTGTTTCTCATAAAAGTAACAGTAAACTTTGAAAACAAAAGTAATAATTTGATTATGCTGGCAAAAACAATCTAATGGAGAATAAACTATCATGTGCATCCTAAAGAATTATCAGTTTTCATGAGTACTTCTCCCTGTCTCAATTAACTTATTCAGTCCAGATATCCCCAGTCCAGATTACTTATCATTCTTAAGGTAACATTAAATGAAAAATTGATTGTGGCTTTTAACTGATCAAAATCGGTATCATTGCCCATTTCGCATCATTTGGTGTATATTTGTTGTGATATTGATGCAGACATCTGGTCTTGAATGTGTTTGCTCTTGTCAAACAAGGTAGAAGAAACAACATGAACATTATTAAAGTTCACAGAAATTACAAAGAAGTTGCTTTAACTGTCCCATTTAGTTCGACAGTAGTGCTGCAACTAATGATTATTTTCATTATTGATTCATCTGCCCATCATATTCTCTATTAATCAATTAGTTATTTGGCTCATAAAATGTCAGTAAATGGTGAAAAATGTCAGTTAGTGTTTCCAAAGCCCAAGCAAAGTCCTCAATGTCTTGTTTGTCCAGAATCCAAGATTTTCAGTTTACTGTCATAAAGGAGTAAAGAAACCAGAAAATATTCACATTTGAGAAGGTGAAATAAGAGAATTTGGGTATTTTCTTTTTTCTTAAAAAATGACTCAAAATGATTATCAAAATGCTTAGCAATTAATTTAATAATTTATTATTCAATTAATCGTTGCAGCTCGATTTGACATACGCTGTTTTTAATGGTTACTGGCTAGATTTCAATGTGTGTATCATGATTTAGTAATGCACACATTTAAGTCATTTTTATATTGAAAAACTCTTAACAATGTGAAATGGCATCAGGTCCCTTGCTATGTCAGTGTTTCCACTACCATTTAAAAAAAACAAACAAACAAAAAAAAAAAATGTTAAATGCTGCACTTGTGTCTGCGAGACTGTTGCTAACTTGAGTTGTTGCTGGACATTATTGACTGAGTTTTTCAAAGCATGGTTATCAGTTATTATTTTAAGGATGATTAAAATTTGAGACGCTAATGCAAATTGTCAGGAATTTTATTGTGGTGTATCAAAAAAAATCGAATTGTTTCCTCGTGACTTTTAAGGTGATATTAAATGAGAGTGTGGTTGGTAATAGATCACAACATTATCTTTGTCATATCACGTACATTTCCTGTCATATTATGAAAACATCTTGTTTGAAATGTATTTGTCCTTGCCAAACAAGGCGGGAGAACCAGCTCAAACATTATTTCAGTTTACAGTTACAGACAAGTTGCTTTCACTGGCCCAGCAGTTAGTTACACAGACACGGTTTGTAGTGGTTACTGGCCCAGTAGCCGGGGAGAGTCATCTTTGCAACCAGAGCAACGAGCAGGGAGTTTGCATCTCCCATCTGGGGTAGCTATCAACTCATCATGCCATGGTGAATAGCCTTATAAATAGATGTCTGGTTTAACTCAGGGTTGATAATGTGGTTGTTTTGTTTTTCTCTTGATTAAACCCCCTCTTGATAGGATCTGTAATCAGTTTGTAGCATGCAGAGCAGGTAATGAACAAACCTTTTTTTTTCCCCCAAGTTTCTGGGTTTTGCCATGTGACCTGTGTGTTAAATACTGTTGAGTCAATTGCCTCTGGTAATATGTTGTTACAAGGTATTTATTTTTACTGACAACTTTATGCACGAGAGCTCAGATTTTAATAATCTTTGGTAAACAATAAGTTGAAGGTTATCCATTATTGCAGATTAAGCTACACATGCTTCAGGGCTCAACGGAAAATACCACGTAAGAAAAAAAGTGAATGTACACTGTGTATTATTATAGTGCTTATTCTTGAGTGATAACTCAGAAATATTCAGTTGCAGACTCACTTTCTTAAGCATAAGCATTTTGAAATAATTGAAATATTACATCATGGAGCATATAAGTATATTTGAAATGCTACATCATGAATATGTTGTTGACAACACATCAAAAACACATGTTTCTCTTGTGTTTCCATCTGTTGCATTACAGACACAATTTTGGATTAATTAATATCTTTGCAATTGATCATTTTATTGTATTTCCACCATTTGCAGATGAGGACGTTCCTGCAGATATGGTCGCAGAAGAATCCGGTCCAGGAGCTCAGAATAGTCCCTACCAACTTAGAAGAAAGTCTCTACCCAAGAGAACAGTGTGTCCGACAAAGACAAACATGGAGGTACATTCACCAGAAATCTTAAAAAGATCTCCTTTGAGATTAACATCTGATTTTAATTTTCTTTTCAGGCTACAGTCATTTGTGTTTTGCTTGAGTTTATCTGCCTCTTGCCTTCATCTATCACTGCCACAATTTATTAATTTTTTTCTTCTTGTTGTGTTTGTTACTTTTTTAATCTACAGGGTGCTTCAACTTCAACCACAGAAAACTTTGGACACCGACCTAAGCGCCCCAGAGTGTCAGGAAAATGTCAAGATTTACCAGGTAAATAGGAACATATTATTTGAGCTGTGACTAGATGTGTATCTTCTGCAAAGGTGCATCCATCTTGCCGTTTTTCATGGGCTGTGAGGGGTGATTTGAATAGGGCAATGGTTTAATTACTTTCCCTTAAGCACAATGAGAGTAGAGTTGACTCATCAAATAGCTAATCAGGGTTAGTCACTGATCTTCATTAGTTGTGGGCAGTTATGCATCATACAAAGTATTGTTTGTTTTATGAATGCTTGCAAACTGTAAAAATTTAGTTTTATTTTCATGAGAGGTTTTTGTCATTCAAGCAACTATAAAACAAGTTGACATTTTTTTAGTGAGTTCAACATGACTTTTATTTTGTATTTACGCATTAGTTCAGGATTATCTTTCGCTAAATGTCAAGTTCTGGAATGGCAGCCTGGTAAAAGTAGATGTGTAATGGCATCAAGCTCTTGTCAAGAGTTCAGATCATCTCTTTAGAAACCTTGTTGGTAAAAAGACATGAAGTAGTAACATGAGTTTCACAAAGTAGAAATTATAGAGGCTGTTATTTGTGGCATTTGGAGTCTTTTCTCATACAGTGCAGCTCTCGCCAGAGCGTCTGAAATAGATGTTTGCCCGGTTAGATGGCATTTGATTGTGGTTCTGTGGTGTCAAAGTAAATGCTCACATTCCCTTGTGTTGTGTCCAGAATTACTTCCAAATAGCTATATTTTATCTAATCCTATTTTAAAGTTGGATGCAGAAATCCATGATAGATTTACATTTATATATGGTCAGCCAAATTGACCTAATTGTACTGCATCCATTGCAATGTAACCACTGCAGATGTGTACCTTTTAATGATTGGTGGAACTATCAGCTCTAAAACCTTGCAGATGGAATGTGATTGGATCTATTGGGCTAGCTTTAAAGTACCGGTCTGTGATTGGATTTCAACTAGAGCCACATTAGTATAGGCCTCCATCCAATCTGCACAGCCTGTGCACATTTGTGAGGAAGTAGTGTGTAGTTTCTGAAAGAGAGATGTCAATAATATAGCTGAAGTAATAATGTAAATAAATAATGCCTCTTGATTATATAGAGGTTAGATTAATAGGACATTTGAAAGAACATGTTTCTCATCATGGAATGCAGTATTCAGTGTTAAATAACACACCCCAAAACTTTACAAGGATGTAGGAGTGAAACATTGTTAATTGATTCACTTCTAGGTAGCCGGGTTGTTAAAACAATACTCGCACCGATGGGAGTAAATGTAAGAACGTTTTTGTAATTAAACTGTGGCTGAGAGTGTTGACTTTCAGTCTGGGGGTGTTCGCATCTGTATTAGATTTTGAACACTGCAGTAGGACAATGACAGGGAAGTTCAGATTGTTAAGCAGTTTTAATTTTTCAGAGCAGCCTTCATGATTTCTGCAGAAACTTGAGAGATAGCTTTGGTTCCTCATGTGATCTTGCTATGCTTGTATGACTGCTGTTGTCTAACCCCACCCAAACCCCCCCTCCTTTCCAAAAAAAAAAGTTTTATTCTAACTCATTGGTCATCCTCCTCCCAGCAGCTCCAGCAGAGCAGTATTTGCAGGAGAAACTTCCAGACGAGGTGGTGCTAAAGATCTTCTCGTACCTGTTGGAGCAGGACTTGTGTCGTGCAGCGTGTGTGTGCAAGCGCTTCAGTGAGCTGGCCAATGACCCCATCCTCTGGTGAGACTTGTTGGTGTTGGGAGCGTTTCATCAAGACCCTTTGATATTTGTTGTGCTCCTTTTTGTGTGTGTTTTTAATAAACGGTTTAATGGCAGCTTGGACTTTTGTATCCTCATAAATATCTTAATTAGGGATGTCACGATATCAGAAATTTTGTAGCCGACCAGTGAATTTCCACAATTGTCAATACCCAATTCCATACCACGGTAAAAAAACAAACAAAACAAAAATAAAATTAAGCCATTTTTATTTTTTATACTTCATGATACGGACCAAATTGCAGGTGTAGAACCTCCCAAGGATTACAATATGGACCAAGAAGCTGGGTTTTGGTCCGGCAAAAAGAGGTGGTCTTGGTCCAGATCAAACTGAACCATGGTTAGTTTTGTTTATAGTGTTAAAAATTTTTTTGGATGGTTCGGACTTTTGGGCCAATTACAGGAAATTACTACAGGATATCATCGGAGCTGAAACAAGGAAAAACAATGCGCCAAAACAAAATGAGCTGCGGGAGCAGATGGGGACAGGAGGGGATCAGATGTTTAATTGACATTTGGTCTGACGACTTTATAAAGAGTCAACTTGAAGGGTGGGGGGGCTCTCATTCATACATGATGCCTTTCAGGGAAAATGCTGGAACATTTCTGGGAAAGGCTGCATGTGTGAATGAGGCTTAAATTAGTGGGTTGGAATTGTTTCCTCTTTTCATCTGAAAAATTTGATGGCACCGTTTTCATACTGGTTAGTGAAAATTTATAATTAATTCCTGATGATCAGCCTCGATCACATACTCGCCTACTTCTACAGACGACCCTGTTTACTGTTTTTATTTTTGTCGAGGCGGAGCTGTGGCTGCAGCTGCACATGTCGCTATTGTAAACTTGTAGTGGTTATTGTTCCACCATGTTTCCTTCTTCCTTTGGAATTTAACGGTAGATGACAGCATGTGTAGGCGTATATGCTGCGTCTGTCAGGTCAGGAAGAATTGTGTCTCCGGTACGGGTACCTTTAGTAGTGTGTAAAAAAAAAAAAAAAAAAGAGCACTGTCACATTCTCAAAATTTTGGCATGGCATCAGTTCTTGTGACATCTGTAATCTTAATCAATTAGTTCGAACGCTCTGAGGGAGGTTACAACAACAGTCACGTAGTTACTTGTTCGAGTTATTTTGAGAAGATATTGCCTTTTCATTTGCTTTGATAAGGTTGTACATCTGACTTGAAGTGGTTCCACAGATTTGAAAATTGAATTAAGTGTGAAGAAACAAGAAGGAAGTATTCTTTTTGTTTGCCCTGATCACAAACAAAAGAATAATAGGCAGCATGTTAAATAAGTTAAATCAAAAAGCATTTTTCAAATTGTCTTTAGGTCACATGTCCTAAATTGTTTTTCTTGTCCTTACTCCCAGTGTAGGCTGTTGTGTGAAGTTTCCATGATATGAAGAACACGTAATGCATTGAGCTTTCAAATATTAATATTAGTAAAGTAGAAGACAACTTTACAATTGTAAGCAGAACAACTTCTTGATGAATGTAAGAAATGGACGGTAAAGGAAAACAACCAGTCAGTAGTCTGTCTACAATTCATAATCATTATCAAACAAAGTTGCCTATCATGGTCATTTTACTGTGACTGTATTTGAATCGACAACCATCCCAACTGTGGTGCAAAATCATTTTAAGTTAAACATCAAGTTTGTACAAACATGACTTCAAACATTAATGTTTTACAGACGTCTGTTGCACAGGAGGTTCTCTATTATCGACTAAAACATTTGGGCACAAATGAGAGATGAGAATGGTTTTTAATCGCTGTTGTGCTTTCATATTTCAGGAAGAGGCTGTACATGGAAGTTTTTGAATACACGCGACCCATGATGCACCCTGAGGCAGGGAAGTTCTACCAGATAAACCCAGAAGAGTATGAGCAGCCAAACCCGTGGAAGGAAAGCTTCCAGCAGCTGGTATGAACCTTTGTGTGGGCTTAACTTACTGATTCATCTAATTTGATATTTTATTATGAAGCAAATGAGACACTGGCACGCAGCTGTGTCGTAGAATTGACTTTACACTAGGATGGCTAAATGCATTTTCCAAAAAATACATAAAACTCGAAAGTAATTTTTACTAAAACCTCCCTAAAGTGCTTTGAAACCTACTGATGTGAAGATTTATTGGTAGGTTGTGGTGCGTGGGGTGCAACCATTAAGCATAAGTGGCTTGTAGACGCGCAGGGTGTTCCCAGTGTATCGAACTCAAAGGTGGTCCACTTTTGTATTACTGGCATCCAGCTTTGTTGAAAATTGCAACAAAAATGCAACAGCTTTCATTTTTATGCCAATACCTTTGTGCTGACTTTCCCATATTAGTGAAAATTATGATTACAAAATTATACTAAGTTGTTCTCATATAACGTGCATCTGTGGTAAATTTATTTTTGAATACAAAGTAATTGCTGGGTATTTTCAGTAGTTTGTGACTCAGTAACTCCAAATGAATTCCAAGCATTATTAGGCCTACACTACTGATCAAATGAGACACACCTATTTTTATTTGATATAATGCTTCTTATATTTTATTTATTTATTTTTTTTAGTAAAATTCAGCATGTTTTGATCCTCCTGTTGGTACCTGATCACTGGTCACATTGGAAAGTTCTTTTCCTTCATCATTCTTGACTTTCTTTGCTCTTTTTTTAACTTATTGTTTCATCTCGGTGTAAAATTTAAATCCCCACGGACACTTTTGGCCGTCAAATCATGATTTTGTCACTTAAGCAGACACATTGTACTTGTCACACATGTTCTCCAGCCTTTGCCACCTTTATCTCAAAAACAAAATATGGTATGATACAGTATTTGCTTAACTTAAAAGGTAGAGTCAGTAGGATTTGTCTGAGCTGTTCGTAAATGCATTAAGGTTTTGGTTGGTGAAATGTCCCAAGCTTAGTAAAACAATGAGAAAAGATGGGGAAATACAGGCGGAGTCTCCGCAGATGCAGACCCCACCACACACTTCTAGTGGGTCATAAGTGATGATTGAAAGTGATTATGTTAATGAGTCTATACAATTTTTTTTCTTTAAGGAAAATTTTGCAGATTATAGGTTTTTTAAAAGGTAGTGTTGAGAAGACATAAAATAGACCCTCTGTACTTTCTTTTAATTTTTGTTACCAAAAGTTGCTTCTGTGCGACTTTAAATCCTCCTGTGTACAGGCAGCTAATGTCATGTGAAAGGGCAGCACCACAGGCCATAATGGTGACATTCAGTATGCAGGGCGTACAAGAGAACTGTGTGTTTAAATTATATTCCTTTGCGATATATTGACCTTTAGGATTGTTTTCTGTGACTTTTTCTCCCCATCTTGTTCAAAATGCAGTGTCTGTCCAGTGTCTTTGTTGTCTCAATTTTTTTTGTTATGAATTATTTTGTTTTTAAGTGTGTGAATATATTTTTTTTCACAGTATAAAGGAGCACACGTAAAACCAGGCTTTGCAGAACACTTCTACAGTAATCCTGCCAGATACAAAGGGAGAGATAACATGTTTGTAAGTGAACCATTTTCAACATTTCTTTGTTTTTTCCCCTCACTTTAATACTCCAGTAATACACCTGACTTGTGATATTTTCTACAGTACTATGACACCATTGAGGATGCTCTCGGAGGGGGTCAGGAGCCTCACTTTGACGGCCTGATATTCGTCCACTCTGGTATTTACACAGATGAATGGATCTACATCGAGTCGCCTATCACAATGATCGGAGCTGGTATGTGTGTCTGGAGTCATGGTTACAGTTTCATTGTGCGTTTGTTGAGTCTCGTCTTCTAATTGAAGTTTTCTCATTATTTTGTAGCTCCCGGAAAAGTAGCAGAGAAAGTCATCATTGAGAATACCAGAGACTCCACGTTTGTATTCATGGAAGGCTCAGAAGATGCTTATGTTGGATACATGACCATTAGGGTGAGAAAACCTTTCTCTTTTTGTGGGTTTATATGAGTCAAATGTATAGTACATGCATCTTTTTTTTTTATAAAAAAATTACCTAGATGGTTCATATGCATGCTTACACAATATGGGTGAAAGTAGCTGTTGTTTATATCAGTTGTTGTTTTTATTGTTTCTGCTGCAGTTCAATCCTGATGATAAATCCGCCCAGCACCACAATGCACACCACTGCTTGGAGATTACAGTCAACTGCAGCCCCATCATCGACCACTGCATCATACGCAGCACATGCACAGGTAATTCTGCAGCACCTTCTGTTCTGTTTCACTGGTTTGCTAAAGGGGCCCCAAGATAAAACTGAGGGTTTGCAAGATAACTAATGTGATGGAGAGAAGAAAAAAAACAAAAAAAAAAGGTTGTGAATCACTATGCTGGTACACCTAGACTCATGTTCTGATCACTGGATATGTTTGAGCTGATATGCATCCATGTAGGCTTGGGCAGTTAATAATGTATTGCGGTGTACCACTTCCATGAGAAAGCAGTGATTATTTTAGTGTATATTTTGACATGGATATTGGTGCACTAATAAATGTCTGTCCTGCATTTTTCCAGTGGGGTCAGCTGTCTGTGTCAGCGGCCAGGGTGCTTGTCCCACAATCAAGCACTGCAACATTAGTGACTGTGAAAATGTCGGTCTTTACATCACTGACCATGCACAGGTAATACACACACCTTTCACTCATCTTGAAGTTTACATGAACATTTGAAGGAACTTTTCAGCATCTGTATTATTGTAAAGCAGTTATCTCAGCTCCACCGTAGCTAATTTAGTGAATAAGTCTAGTCACAGTCGAGAAGACAAAATGGGTTAAAATGGGTTAAAATAATGGTATGTTAAAATAAAACTATGTATAAAAATCACTTTAAACTGTTAAGTGGACATGAAAATGTTGAAAGCCTTCAACTTATACAACATTGTTTATTGTTTCAGGGAATATATGAAGACAACGAGATCTCAAACAACGCTCTGGCTGGGATCTGGGTGAAAAACCATGGCAACCCAATCATCAGACGTAATCACATCCACCACGGCAGAGACGTGGGCGTTTTTACATTTGACCACGGCATGGTGAGCTACAGCTTCCTGGAGTTTGCTCAAAACACCGTTGACTGTTCACTGACAGTCATTTTTCTTAAATGTTATGACAAGCAGTGAGCATTTCTCAAGAGGTTACCGTGGGTCAGTGTAAGTGGGAGTGCTGCGGTGTGACTTCAAAGCCACAGTGCCACACATATTGTATGAAGCAGCCAAATCATTGTGGAAGTGTAAAGTTTTGGTTACACAAGGTTCTCATTTGTTCTCTTAGTTGCTGCTCATGGACTGAAAAGTATTTTGATAGGACTTGCAGTAATTTTGTGTTCCTCTGTCCATTCTCAGGGTTACTTTGAGAGCTGTAACATCCATAGGAACCGTATCGCCGGCTTTGAGGTGAAGGCGTACGCCAATCCAACAGTGGTCCGTTGTGAGATCCATCATGGTCAGACGGGAGGCATCTACGTGCACGAAAAGGGCCGTGGCCAGTTCATTGAAAACAAGATCTATGCAAATAACTTTGCCGGGGTGTGGATCACCTCTAACAGTGACCCCACAATAAGGTCAGTGTGGCCTGGCCGCCAAAGGTCAAATACTGAAGTCAAAGTATCATTTAATTGGACGGTGGTTCATGTCCTAAAAATTTGTTGTTTTGTCCAAATACAGGGGCAATGCCATCTTTAATGGCAACCAAGGTGGCGTTTATATTTTTGGTGATGGCCGAGGCCTCATTGAAGGAAACGACATCTACGGTAACGCCCTGGCAGGAATCCAAATCAGGACGAACAGCTGCCCTATTGTCAGACACAACAAGATCCATGATGGCCAGCATGGTGGCATCTATGTGGTAAATATATCATATAACATACGCCAGCCATTAAACCCATCAAATTACACAGGCAATGTTTTTTTTTTTACAACAATAGTTTTACACAAAGGGCTGTACAACAAAGCCAGCTCAGCATTACCAGGCTTTCTTTGCATGAGCTGGCTTCAAAAAACCTAAAACCTCAGTCAGAGATAACAGGTATCACAGTGTTGGTTATCAGGTTAAAGTTAACCTGCAAACACTTCAGTTTCTTTGGATTTATTTTGTACCTGTTTTTACTTTCTCTAGTACTTCCATTTAGCTGTTAATCTCCAATCTGCACAAGATAGTTAATTAGATTCTCTACAACACTGTCAGTAGTTTAAATGAAACAGGATGGCATTTACCTATTTATTTAAAATCCATGTAAACTATAAAACAAACAACAGTATTGCAGGAGTTTAAATGATTTTCAGCATAGAAATTGGGAATTCCACCTTGATACAGCCTCATTAATGGCTGTAGAACAATTCTAGTGACTATGTTAATATCATAAAGGACAAACATATATAAATGTATTTGGACAAATATTATTTAACTCAGCCACTTATTGTAATTGTGCCTCACTCATAAGTTTGAAGTAACAATATGTTTTCACTTAGAAAAGTAGCCTTTACTTTCACATCTGGTGGTCAGTTTTATTGCAAAAAGCCTTACATTTAATGAACTGTATAATTGAAAAGTTTTAAAAGTCTTAAATTTAACTTGCTGGTGCACCCTGTTACATATTTGACTTTTTTCCCTTCCTCAACTTTCTTATGCCATAATTCGTAAACCCAGCAGTGATGTACGGTGTTTCTGTATCACGCAGCATGAAAAAGGACAAGGCGTCATCGAGGAGAACGAGGTGTACAGCAACACGCTGGCAGGAGTGTGGGTGACAACGGGCAGTACGCCAGTACTGAGGAGGAACAGGATACACAGCGGGAAGCAGGTAAGATTACAGGCCGCTTACAAGTTTAATGATGAGAATTAAATGTGAAGTGACGAAGATGACGCTGTCATCTGACATGACATAGTTACACTGACATATTCATGTCATCATAAATCATGTGATCACTGATTGCATTGTCAGACCGGCTTACTGGTCTCTAATTTAAATAGAAATGACACAAAGAAATGAATTAATAAGATGCATTTTAATACCAGGAATTAAAGAGAACTAATATATTTTCACTGACATTTAAACAGGTTGGGGTCTACTTCTACGACAATGGCCACGGTGTGTTGGAAGACAATGATATCTACAATCACATGTACTCCGGAGTTCAAATTAGGTTTGTGGAAAATGACAATAATAATGATGCATCTTTTGTCTCATTGTGTTGTGTGAAAGTTTGGATGAATGAGTCAGAGATGAATGTCCCAGTAAAGTCAGACTTGAGTAAGTTGTCCCGATGTTAAAGCAACTACAAGGAACTTTGATATTTTGTTGATTTTGGATCTTCCTCTGGATAAAAGCAGTAGTGTGTCAACTGTGATAACCATGAAATATAACAAATCAAATATTATACTAAAATCTTTATTCTTCCTTTTAACTGGCTAACATGTCACTGTCTGGAAAAATGTAAACACTTGGCGCATTTAATCTGATTTCAAGAAGAACCTTACCTGTGGCAGACATTAAAGACAAATTATACGGAAATAGGCTTCTTCTCACAGATGGTCTCGTCTCATTAGCGTTAATGTGTTCAGGTGGGAAAAGAAGGGAATGTATTAAGTGAAGCGATGGATCAACTGTCCCTTGTGTGTCCTTTTTTGACAGGACTGGCAGCAATCCCAAGATCAGGCGGAACAAGATTTGGGGAGGTCAAAATGGAGGCATTTTGGTTTACAACTCAGGTGAGAAGCAGAACAAGGCTTTTCTATTTAATTCTTCTACAGAGAGTCCAGATTGCTTCTCCCCCCACAAGAGGAAAATCAATCGTCTTGTTGACACCTGACAGAGACGAGTCAGTGACAACAGTTCTCCCCTGCTGCCCGAATAATGAAACATGAATATGTGTTTTTCAGGCTTGGGCTTCATCGAGGACAATGAGATCTTTGACAATGCTATGGCAGGAGTGTGGATCAAGACGGACAGCAACCCCACCCTGCGGAGGAATAAGAATCCACGACGGCAGAGACGGTGGCATCTGTATATTCAACGGAGGAAGAGGTAACCTATTAATTTATCGTATGAAAGGGTACTTACCTCTAGGTATTCGGCATAAAAGTTGAAATACCGTGTTGAAAATTCATTTCGATATTATTGTCATAATGCAAACTCAAAAAAATCTTCCTTCTCTCATTTTTTCCCCGTATGCCTGACCCTAATGCTCGTCTATACTGATCAGGTTTTCTTGTAGACAAACAGATTATGTTTACATTGTTACTCATGAAAACTATTTGTGTCAAGTGCATTTCTTTCCTCATAATACAATTTGCATTTAAAAATATTTTAAATCCAGCACTGTGTACGCTCGCTCTGTAGGGGACGGGCGATGCCAAACTTACTTCTGTTATAATTTGATGGATACAGATCATTTCATTGCAAAAGATCAGAAAATCACATGACACAACCTAATGGCAATTAATAAAAAAAACATCACAAAATACAAAAATACATTTGCCAGTGATTATCTCAGATCTTTAAGTCAAGTACTTAAGTTACAGTACTGAGACACAGTGATGAGTAATTAAATTAATGTGTCAGAGAAACCCTTTTAAATTTGAGGTCCAGTATCTAATCAGGCATCTGACAAATGGGGTGGACATTAAACTAATATTATAATAATAATAATAATAATAATAAAGATAGTGGTATATTTTAATGTGCCTTCTGTCTGTTTTAAAGTGTAGTTTTTGATCTTTACTTTTAGTTAAGTAATTGTTAAATTCATTGAGTAATAATCTTTTGAATAATCGATAAATTAGTCCTTAGATTGTGCAACTAATCGAAAATAATCGTTAGATTTTTTCATATTTATTTTAAAGGAATCAGTCAATTAATAAAAAAAAATAGCAGTCCCACAGAATTGATCCACTCATCCCTGACTTTGTTGACGCATTCAGCTTATCTTGTGTGTTACTGCCACCTGTAGCTCAGTGCAATAGTGGACGACATTGGTAGGACTATAAATTGTGTACAATATTTAAGCCAGAGTCAGTTTATGTTTATGATCTGCAGAAATGCAGCTTGGAGTTGTTCGACAGATTGGCACTTTGTATCTTTACACCTCTTGTACAGTTTAATTTTCTTGTCTGTGGTTTGTGGGATTGAAGTTTTTTTTGTTTTTTCAGGTTTGTTAGAGGAAAACGACATCTTCAGAAATGCCCAAGCAGGAGTCCTCATCAGCACCAACAGCCACCCGGTCCTGCGGAAAAACAGGATATTTGACGGCTTCGCTGCAGGTGGGTCACACCTGTATTTAAACATTCTGATGATAATGAGGTGCGGTATGCTGTGCTAATGGGAACTAACTGGAATATGAACTGTGTGTGTTGTTATTTTTTGTTCCTACTAGGCATCGAGATCACCAATCATGCCACAGCGACTCTAGAGGGCAATCAGATCTTCAACAATCGCTTTGGGGGATTGTTTCTTGCATCTGGTGTCAATGTTACAATGAAAGGTGAAAGATTTTGACACATTTGACTTTTCCGTCAACACCTCAAAATGAATGTGTAGTTAACCAATTTCTGCTTCGTCTTTCCTCCAGATAATAAAATCATGAACAATCAAGATGCCATTGAGAAGGCTGTGAGCAGAGGTCAGTGCCTGTACAAGATTTCAAGTTACACCAGCTACCCAATGCACGATTTTTACAGGTAACTTATGTTTATACTTGCAATGAAGGAGCCAGGAATACCCTCAGCTCTTTGTCTGGTCAGTGAAGTGCTAACAAACACAATTTGGGTTCCCGCAGGTGTCACACCTGTAACACAACAGACCGCAACGCCATCTGTGTGAACTGCATCAAGAAGTGTCACCAAGGACATGATGTGGAGTTCATCAGACACGATAGGTCAGTCTTACTGAGTCATATTACTGGAGGTTACTGATGTGTTACAGAAATCTTGTGTGAAGAATTGGGAGTCTGCCTTGCTTCAACACTAAAGCCTCTTTTTTTACTGAACAAAAAACCAACGAATATCTGGCTTTTGTCTTCGGTGTCAAAGGTTACAAACAGCATTCAAGCGACTCTGCAATAGTCACAGTTATTTATCGGCTCCAGCTCTGATTGGCCGTGATGGAAACATGACCCCTGTTGGACACTAATTTTCGTCCCTTTTCCTGCAGAGGCAGTCATCGCTTTAGGGCTGTACTGAATGGTATTCAAACAGCAAAATTAGTATTCGACTATTCATGTGCATTTTCCCTGCTGACATCTTCGGCGTTGCTTGTGTGTTTTGTCAGTCTGTGTCAAGCTCATGCTTAAGATGCTACTGCTTCTTTAGACAGGTCCCTGTCTCATGTGCCCACACGCTTCTGTCTGACAGACACGCAGGCGAAGCTCCAGCAGCTTCGACACGAGCTGGACACACTGCATGAGCCTCTGATTTGTTTCTCCCCTGCTGCTTTCATCGTGTCTCGGACCACGGCCTCTCTGACACTGATGCCTGATACTGTTTTTACACCAAAATTAATGTGTATGAGCAGAGTTGTGTGTAAACTCGCTAAAATAGGCCATTGGCTGTTTTTCTTTTGCCAGTAAACCTGTTATCTTTTTTTTTTCTGATATGCACTGGAATGCCGAGACTCAACTCGTCTGTGTGTTCAGCTGTTAGTACTTTTATTTCTTCTAACTGAACCTCTGTGGTTTGAAGTTGAGCTTCTCTCCTGTGTGTACTTTAGATTATCTGCCTTATTTTACCGTTTCATCTTCTCTTTCAGCTGGATAGGAGCCATGTTAAGTTACTGCCATTAAAAATGGAACATTTCCTGATTTTGCTACTTCATAATGAAATATTTTAGATAAAAAGTAATGGGGAGCTTTTGCTATTAAGAATATATAGGAAGTAAAATGTCTGTATATTGTTCAACTGCTTGACTAAATACAAGCGCTTCATCAATAAACACACCTTTAAGCAGGTGCAAACTCCGTTGTGCTGGGCTGTAGCACCGAGTCTAACTGAGTCAAGCAGCACATGATGGGAAAAGGAGCAAAAGAGGCAACAAGCCTTAACTGCCTCTGCCAAAAAGGGGTAAAAATAGCGTGTCCACCCACGTGTTGGGTTTCCATCACTGCTGGTTGTTGCTGGAGACGATAAATGTCTTTGTCTACCACAGTCATTTGACCCGTGAGTGAATGCTGATTGCACCCTTTATCGTTGAAGAAAAAAGCACAAGCGACACTGAAGCGGGGATCCACTGCTCAGCATGTGTGTACGTTTGAGAGAGACAGAGGGACAAGAGAAAGTGGAACGTGGACGAGTTGTCTATAAGTTAGTAAAAAGCTTAGTCGGGACACTGCTTTGTCACTTGACCTGGGATATTTTTCCGTGATAAAGACAAACTTTTTTAAAATTACACTGTTAAAATCTGGAAATAATTGGCTGACATTCCCCTTAATCTCAGCAGTGAATAAATGAACGTCAAGCTAAATGGAGAAAAGGGTTGCTGAGTCCAATTCATGACCCACACCACCCACACGGGCGAAGCTTTAAAGCCCAAAATATTGCATTTGGGACAGCCCTAGAAGGCTTGTCTCCTTTGTCAGTAACTTCAGCAACTCTGTCATCTCAGCCACAAATTCCATCTGTCTCTATTCAAGCAGCGCTCGAACTTTGTTCTAAATTAGTCAGCAAGGAGTTTGAAAGAAAGACCAAACTAAAAGAGATATATATAAAAAAAAAGTAACCACTGCTGCCACAGGCCTTCATGCGGCGTTCTACTGTTTAATAAACTGTTTTCATTCATGACGTTGAACGTGACGCATTAGGGGGAAAAAAAAACGAATGGCAGTGGGAAAGCAGTCATGATGTGAACAGCTTTTTTCAGGCTTTTTTCTTCTTTGTACCTGAATAGAGTTTCTCTTAACTTTTTTTTTTTTTCTTCTCCCCTGCAGATTCTTCTGTGACTGTGGTGCAGGGACGCTGTCAAATCCTTGCACGTTAGCCGGAGAGCCGACTCACGACACAGACACACTGTATGACTCGGCTCCTCCTATAGAGTCCAATACACTGCAGCACAACTGAGCTCCCGAACGCCCGAGGTCCTTTGGTGCTTCAGCAGTAACGGACATAAGACACTTTACGTTGTGCTGTGGAGGAGGAAGTCCAAACTAAAATACAGATTCACTTTGACAGAGCATATACAGTGACTTTAAAAAAAAAAAGAGACTTGGACATAAATATGCTAAAAGGAGACATTTAGAAAAAAAAAAGTCTGAATATGGATGCCTCGCTTTTCTTTTTCTTCAATTATTTGACTAAAAAAGATGACATCAGTGGGACGGGAGCAGAAGAGCAGCTGACTCAGGGTTTGTGGGTGTGTTGGTTTGGTCAAGCAAGTGAAACCGGTGAGAGATGGACAAAAAGCCACGAGGCTCGTCTGCTTTTAAGAAGGAGATGCTGCAGTCATGTACAGACCCATCGCGGACAGACGCTCAGTCAGAAGAGGCACAACGTTTCACACGAGAAAGCAAAAGGCCCCAAATTCAACAATGCTTCCATCACTGGGCAACCGACGTGCTCGTATGATATATACGGGAAAAACGACCTAGCACTTCAGCTTTTTTTTTTTTTTTTTTTTCCTCAAGACAACTGTTGAGATTTGATTTTAATGCTTTTTGTGTAGTTTTGTATTTTCATGCAAAAATCTTACTGTACTTGAATGTCTTTATTTTATTAAATGTGTTAAATTTTTTGGTTATTATACCCTAGAATTGCTGTAATTATACATGTCGCAGTATCTAACTTCTTTCTGTGAAAGAGATCAGAGAAAAGAGAGGAAAACACTAAACATTTTCTCCAGCAATGTTGACTCACTTTACATTTGCAATACAGAAAAATAGATGCTGAAATGTGCTTTCACAAGACTTGCATAGTTTTTTTTTTGTCTTTGGAAAAGCATCTTACATGTCCGTGTTTGTAAGAGCTGAACTGTCTGTTGTACATAATCTATGCATATTTTTCTGTTGTTTTTATTTTCTGTTCATATTGGCCTGTTGTGCAAGACCAAGTTTACAGGAAAGAAATATATAAGGGCAAAATCAAAGTTTGTTTAGCCAGATGAACACATAATATTCTTCTTAAAGGGACAGTTCACCCCCAAAATCAAAAATACATATTTTCCCTCTTACCTGTAGTGTTGTTTAGCTACCTTGATTGTTTTGGTGTGAGTTGCAGAGACATCGGCCGTAAAAATGGGACTAAATGGTTGAAAAATTTTGAAAAATCTTATTCCAGAAAACATGATCGTTACTCAAGATAATCCACAGACCTTGTTTTCTGTCTAGAAGAAAGTAGTTCCAGTAGATTCTAATACAAAATGAAAGTAGTTCCAACATGAAACTGCTCACAAGGTCTGGATTATCTTAAGTAACCAAGACACGTTTTTGGAAAGAGGCACTAGTTTTTGAGTTTATCAAATGTGCAAGCCGTGCGCCATTTTGTCCCATTATATTGGACAAAAGGCAGACGTGTCTACTGCAGCCCGCGGCTCTTTTCGTCCCTCTCCAGTGGCTCTGACAAAAAATTAATAACAGTTTGTTTTTTATTTATTTTCCTTTATTATTGTTGTAGACCTAATTTGATTCTTACATTCTCCAACTGTAAAAATGTGTAGTGTGTACACTGAATTTTTTTTCTTTTTTAAATATATTTTGTAAACTGAAATGTTGATCTACAGCTCGGTGCCTTTTCCTCTAAATTTTCCTGGTGGCTAGTCATGAGGCTCCCAAGGCTATCTATGATACCAAATCCAAACAAACTGTAATGATAGTAAAGGTTAAAACCCCTCATCTACATGGATGAATACAGGCCAGCGGAAAAATATGCATTTTTGATTCTGGGGTGAGCTGCTCTTTTAAGACAACCTCTTCTTTACCAAATAAAAACACATTGCTGGTTGGGGCCAGGGGATTGTAATGAGTGTGTTCAGACATGATCTGATGACAGCCTGTCACTGATTAAGTAGATTATATGATCGATACACATTCTGCCCTGTTAGAACCAATGTACTTGCCTTCTCTTCAATAATGGGCACAAATGCTGCTTCTTTGACTGTTAAGATTCATAATTTCTTTGTAGAGGAACAGACTTCATTTTCACTTTGATCAAGAAAAAAAAAAGGGCAAGTCTTGTGAGAGCACAGCTAATTTTGATGTTTTTCCCTTGTTTGTCAATGTTGCTGGAGAATTTAAAAGGCTTTTTACTCTACTGAAGCTGAGACAAGTATCTATATACAGCGCTATATGGTTTCATTGCCCCTCCCCCCTTCCTCCCCATTCATGTGTACTGGTGATTGTGGGTTCTCATACAGACTGAAATGTATGCATGTATCATAACATCTAGACTTAATATATTGTGAAGTATTCAATAACCGTTATGTAGGCGCTAGCGTGAATTAAAAGGGTTTAATTTCCTAGATGAAACATTGTCATTTTTTAAAAATAAACTTTATTAGATCATTACAGTAGTGTTTTTTCAAGTGCTGAGAACAAAACGTCAGCCGGAACAAATCATGTTTACAAACTACAGGTTGTTGAGCATCTGAACAAGTGAAGCAAAGTGTGTGTTTCCCAGAGTGTCATCTTCAGCAAACTGGCAGAGCTTCCTGCAAGAGGAGAGAGGAAAAATCAGAACTAAGAAAGTTCAAATCCTTACTTTGGATGTGTCTGCAGTAGCTACAGAACACATTAACCCTGATACATACTTGAAAAGTCTGAGGCTGATGGTGCTCTTCTCAAACTCTCTGGCCTTCCTGTGTCCTGATTGGATGACCTCCTCTGGCAGGCTGGCGAGCCGAGCAGCGTTGAAGCCGTAACTCTTCGGACAAGCACCGGTGATGAACTTGTAGAGGAATGTGATGGTCTCCTGACTTGGATCCTCGCATTCATTCTCCACCATGCACGCCTGAAAGGGACAAAACGAGGGACATTACACATATTACACATGAATCAGAATACACAAAACAGCACAACAGATTATATGAGTGCAACAGAGACAAAATACAAAAACCTGCCAAGCACACAGATGAAATTATTCACCTGTGCAAATAATTAATAATCCACATCCAATTAGCAAGTTGTCGCTGGAACTTTAGTCACAAGTTGTGGCACAGTTGGGGAGCACCTACAATGATGACACCAGGAACGTGTTGTAGTGTTGATGAGCCCACAAACTACAACTAATTCATTCTCTCAAGCTAAAATTTTTCAAGTCATTACTTTTATTAGGAGTGGGTGATACTACAAAATCTGGTTTTGATCCAATGCCAAAGTAATACAGGGCCAGACCAGTTCCCTTTATTATTAAGGGGACAGGTCACCCCACAGTCAAAAATACAGATTTGTCCTCTGGCCTGTGGTGCTATTCATTCATATTTTTTTATGAGCTGCCGAGTCTTGAGATATCAGCTGTAGAGAAGTCTGCCTTCACTCCAATATAATTGAACTAGATGGCACTTTTCGTGTTGTACTCACGGCACGGTCATGTTAGACTTTTAAACCAAACTCTGATGCAGTTCAGGTAAAACAGATGTGGATAAGGATAAACAGAAAGGATAAAATAATCAAATAAAATACAGAAGATAAATTTAACATTGTGAAACTGTCTGCTCCTGTTCAGTGCAGTATTTAGCGTGTTCTGCATTACTCACCATGTGGCCCAACCGCACAGCATGGTTGTTGGCGTAGTCCTCCACCAGGGAGTGGTAATGTGTGGAGAAGAGCGTGCGGCAGCAGATCTTCTCAGCAAGCTCCTTCACAACCGCACTGGCGATCGCTGTGCCATCATATGTGGCTGTGCCCCTTCCTGCAAGCAGTTCACAGCCGAACAGTTACACCCCGAAAACAAACCACCGCGAGAACAAAAACACCCGCTGAGGTGGAGACTGCCTCCGCTGTTCACTGCTACTGTGAATAAGCCTTAATGAGCAACAGCAAACTTACCCAATTCATCCAGGAGCACAAGGGAATGTTTAGTGGCATGGTGCAGGATGCTGGCAGTCTCGCTTAGTTCCACAAAGAAGGTGCTCTCTCCTGCAGAAGACACGTTGGATAATACAAGTTTAGCCCATGAAGTTGAAGCTAAAGACACTGTAGCATGTATATTACATTACAGGAGCTCATGATGTTACCAGCCATGATTCGATCCGAAGCTCCCAGCCGAGTGAAGACCCTGTCGACTGGTGTGAAGCGCAGGCTCTCAGCAGGAACGTAGCAGCCCAGCTGAGCGAGGATGATCTCAAGTCCACACTGTGAATGAAGAGCAGCACAGTATCTCACTATAGGCAATCAGAGACTTCAAATCGGAGCCTTGAGCAGGTCCAGTTCTGCAAACCTACCCCTGAAAAAGCCGAGTGCCAGAACTGATCCGTGATTAAAAGTGTGTGTCAACTGGTGCAGCACCTGTACTCCCGCAGCTGTTGTGCCTTCAGAGACGAGGTGCCTAGTTTGCAGCTTTCAAAGGCTAATACTTTTTGGCACTTTGTACAAGCAGCAAAGCCCCTGAAAACGTTTCTCCCAAACATCCGGCTTGGCCTTCAATGATGTATTGGCCACAATTTGGCTATTTCTGCCTTTATGTCATTCATTTCAGCAATCAGCTTAGCCCAGAGGTTTTCAAATTAGGAGGCAAGCCTCCAAGCTGTTTCAGGGGAGGCTCACTGAATGGAAATGAAAAAAATATTGCATTACTTATTAAAAGGAGATATCAGAAAAGCCTAAATGTGTGTGATTTGGTTACAAAATTAGTTCAGAGATACAGTATTGGGGAATTTTACTGTACTTCCCTAAAAGAAAATAAACCGTGTGGTCAAAAGTTATGTAAAACAGCAATTAGACTTTCTTAGCTCAATTGTTGAGCATCTATTAAATCAAATAACATAATCATGTCCCATAGACATCCAGGAATTGAGTGGAAATAAGCAAGTAAAATAAGCGGAGAGGTGGCTTCAAATAGACCTGTACTATTCACATGAATGTAAAACTGAAATTATTTCTACTCTATCATTTACTTCTCTTAAGTTTTCTGTAGTTTTACACACCTGACAACAATTAATATTCGTTACACCATCATAAATCTATAAATGACTCACCTGTCTCATGAGAGTAGACTTTCCACCCATGTTTGGCCCCGTGACGAGGACACAAGGGGCATCGCTTTTTCCCTCATCATCCTCACTGCTGCCAGGGCAGCCGATGAAGATGTCGTTAGGGATGAAGTCATCACCGAAAAAGGTCTTGGTGACACAAGGGTGGCGGGATCCCGTGAGTTCGACGAAGGGCGCCACCTGGTCATCACCCTCAGGAAGCACCACCTCTGGCCTGGTCATCGGTCCATTCTCCGCCCTGACTGTAGCGTGACAAGGCCAGTAGCACATCTGAAAACCATTGACAATTTGTTAGTTAGAAACATAACAGCATCTCCTATCAGAAATCATGACCCAGTTAGTCAAGTTAATCGAGACCTAGGGAGGAGTATTGTGCAGGAAATACTTTCTCTACACTATAGAAGGAAAGTAGTACACTGAATTGGTCATCGTTAAAAAGATGATAATTTGCAACTGGTCTTGTGAGTATTTTATGGTTAGATTTTGCAGCTCAGCTCGGTTAAAACTAAATCAATCAACCTGTGGCTGCGGGAAGACCCAGAGGTAGAAAAACAAATTATAAGCACATTATGTTACTGCACCAGGGATCAGTAATAAACTATGCAATTATCTCTGCCTCTTTCAGGAGCAAACACAAGTGCACAATTTCCATAAGCGTGAAAAACATACTAATTACTGTCAGCTTAGCCAAGTTTTAAATGGAATAGTTACTCAACAACTGCAAGATTTTTAAGCACTCAGACTGGCATCAGGATCTGATGCACATTATGGAGGCATGTCGGTAACATCTGCAGGAAATGAATTCAGAGCAGACACCTGCAATTCAAACTCATTTTCATAATCCCAGGTTTTTTTCCTCAGAAACACAGAAGGAAACTACACTACAAGACAGCCAAACAACACTTTGTACTGCGGTAATTTAAATGTATCACTTGCATATGTTGGGCAATCTGCACAATTGGCATTAATTATGGCCTATTTGGACAATACTGGAGTGGTTTTGGGGGATTTGAAAATGCTGAATTAATTTCTGACATTTTCAAATTTCACATTTTCACTCCCAGTGGGTTGATGTTTTGGAGGGCACTGAATCAACTGGTTAATTCACAACCATTATACTATAAGGCTACTCACAATTGGGTATTCATTTAACAAAGGAAAGTACCATAACAAACTGGAATAATATGACTATTAGGGGTGGCAAGCAACGTGTTCTATCCAGTGGGAGTTAGAATATGGCCTCAATATGGCTACACCCATGTGAATTTGGAAAATGCCAGAAATAAATTCAGCATCCTCAATAACACCCCCAAACCACTCCAATATTGTCCAGACTGGCCAAGCAGTTGCTGAAATACTGTCAATACAGGACACTTAGAAATGCTGGGGGCTGATACTGAACATTTCTGACATAAAACTTTGGGGTATTCAACATTTCTGTTTCCACAATGGGGGTCTGTGGGTAAATGGACTATAATGTAAGGTTGTCAAAAATAATACTTTTTTAATACTTAATTTACTTTTTCAATAAATACTTTTTTGCTTGGCAATGTTCATTTTCACCGTTTTTTTCTGTACAAGCACTGTATAAAAGTTGTTAAATTTAAAAAAAAAAGTGTGCTTAGGACTTACTTTTTCAAAGAGGTATTGTGTATTTATACTAGTATTTAAGTTTAAAATTTCAGGTATTATGATAATTCTACTATAATGCTGATGAAGAAGAATAAAAGGCATGTAATTACCCAGCACTGCCATACACTCCACACCAGTCTTCCAGTCTCTGTAGTTCTTGTCAAAGTTGTAGAAGAGCCTCCTCATGCAGTCTTTCAGGGCAGCATCTCTCTTCTCTTCAAATCCCTGCAGCTCAGAGAAGTGACGTTCAGTCTCTTTCGTCACATAGCGCTTCCAGCCTTTCTTTGTCGACTTCACCTCGTACTCCTCAGGAATATTCCTCTCTGAGACGCTGTCAGGCACCTCCATCTGGTAGCGGTTTCGCCCAGTTCCCCAGTAGGTCATGTTTTTACAGCCCAGTCTCTTCTTCTGTCTGTCCAGGTAATCCTGCAGCTCTCGTTCACAGTTCTTGATTCCAGTCAGAGCCTGGTCGTACTCGGGGTCAAAGCCTGCTTTGGGGGTTATGACACCAGTAGTGCGAGCTTTCTGGTGGTCGAAGGCTGTCTCCCAGCGCTTGAGTTCAGCAGCGAGGTCGGGAAAGAGCCCGTCCTTTTCACTTTTCAGACTGACAATTGATGGAGCAATGTGGATCGAAATTCGCCTGAAGCTGGAGTGAGGACTGAAATGATCTCCTGCATAGTTTTGAACCCTTCCAGTGCTGAGAGGAAGTCTGCGATCTTTCGCTTGCTGTAGGTGACCTCCTCATAGAGAACTGCTCTGCTGTCAGGGTGATCCTGGCCCTTCAGAGGAGTGCCAATGCTGTGGATTTTACTCAGAAGACGCTCCAGATCTGGGAGCTTCTTCAGCAGGTCTGAAACCTCAGTAGCCTGGGCCTGAGCTCCCATCAGGTCCTCCACTGCATCCAGCCGGTCCTTGATGGATGTGGGGTTACACAGAGGAGCACAGAGCCACTGCTTCAGCAACCTCTTACCAAACGGTGTGGAGCAGGTGTCTAAGCGCTCCAGGAGCGTCCCTTCTGTTCCTCCTGACCCATTCTGAAAGATTTCCAAGTTGGCCAGAGTCACTCCGTCAAGGACCATCCGCTGACGAGTCTGGGCAAAGAAACTAGCCGGTCCAGCGGCTTTCTCCAACTCAACATCGACAGGGATGTATTCTTCAAAGTTGGCCATGGAGAGCAGCTCTTGATCTACCAGACATTTCTTCAGGTAGAAAATGCATCCACCCAGTGCTGACAGGGCAAGCTCATAGCCCTCTTTAGGTGTAAGGCACAATGAATCACTCTCTGAGGTCATCTCTTTTAGGATTGCAGGGAGAAAATTGGTCCCTGTCCCCTTTTCCTTGCCAGCAGCCTCACTAAAGTAATCTTCCTCTGAAAGGGTTTTAAGAGTCTTCTGAGCATCCCAGAACTGTGTGCCTGCATTAAGTCCTTCCTGCAGAGCGGAGGACAACGAGGCCTTGAGTATTTTACGTGTTTCAACAGATGGGTTCCCCTTTTCAAAGAGCACTTCAGCAGGTGCAAAGTGTGCTATCAGGGTGCGCAAACGTGAACAGTGCCGATCATCTGGGAACTGACCTACGTGGAAATAACCCACAGAGGTATCTACAAAGCAGACGCCATAGGTGCGGCAACGACCGGAGGTTTCCTCTTCAGCCTTTTCCTTTAAGCTCAGCAGGAACTTGCTCTGACTCTCAGAGGGAGCGCCGTCCAACACGCTGTAAGTCTGGGTACCACGTGTGATAATCCGGCACACCTCTCTTCTCACCACACGGTCAAACTTAGTGGGCTTAGCCATGGTCTTACAGCGTGCTTCCATCATATCTGGCGTCTCCGTCTGCTCCACACGAGCCACCTTGTAGCCTTTCTGGACCAGTACATCTGAGAAACGCCCAAAGCCGATCTCTGGAAAGCCAGAGTGTGCCCAGGTCCCCTTCATGAAAGGTAGTCCCAGCTCGTTGACTCCGATCACAGCATCCATGTGGTAAAGCTCATAAAACTTGCCTACCTTGTAGAAAATGACTGTATCAAACATCTTAGACTTTAGCTGCCACCACCGACGCATCCCAGGAGTGTTTCTGTTCAGAAAATCTTCTGGCACGTACAGGGTCGTAGGATCATAGTCATCCTCTGACTGTCGCCGCCTGTCACCGTCTTTCCTCCTGCCATCCTGCAACCACTCAAGCTTCTCATGGTCCCAAATTGTGGCGCCTCCACTGGAGCCTGATCCATTTGACTGGCTCTCAAAGTTGTCAGGGGCTGAAAAGGCTGACAAACGAGATTTTGTGTCAGCTGAAACAGCTGGTGAAGCTCGTTTCGGTGCACTGGGCGGGATGGTCGGTGTCTTGGCTTTGGTAGGAGCAGACTTTTCTGCAGGACGTTTGCGCTTTATAGGCTTGACGGGGCTTTCTGGTTCGGAATCATTTCCGCTTTCCCCTTCCTCCTCTTCACTGGTCACTGTTGCTTCTTCCTCCTCATCCTCACTGCTGGACGCAGCTTGGTCTGGTTTGAACTCCTCATCTGATCCATCACTGTCTGAGGCTACGACTATGCGGCGGCGCTTGGCCTTGTTTCCCTTTTCTGTTGAAGGCCGGGATGAACGTCGTCTGTTCTTGGGGGACTTCATGTTCTCATTTTTCTGTTCATCCTCATCACTGTCTTCTTCATCACTCACTGTTGACTTGTCAACCTGGAAAACACACAAAGGAGCAGGGGTAAAAATAAAAATATGTATCCTGCAATATGGACCGATTAGATATAACAAACACTATTACTACTGATGAAAAGGAGGCATTAGATTAACTTAATTTTAGTAAAATGCTTTTACAATCAAATGCAATCAAAAATGTCACCTCCATGTCTTCATAATCCTCCTCCTCATCGGATGGATCCATACAAAGAGGCATCTTTAATCTTTTTTCAGTGCTGTCAAACATAACTGCATCAGCGAGCTCCATTGCACGGCGGATTACAGGTTTGGCACTGAAGAACAACACCTCCTGCTTTAGCATCACTGCTGTCAGAGCCTGCGAAGCAGTACAAACAAGATAACTCATCATTCACATATAAGAATACTGTCATGTTGCTTACTGGGAGGATAAATCACCTCGCTTTAAGATTATTATTATCATTAATTATGGGACTAATTTTAGCCAACCTTGGTACTCTCGGATATATTTGGTGCTGACCCATCCTCTAGTAGGGGGTTCATCAAAGAAATGGACATGTATGCGTTGGTCCCGTCCACGGCCCCTCATCTGCTGTCCACTCAGTGGCTGGGGTACCACCATGCATGGCCACCAGGGGTGTCCTTCCATTTTTGCCCACACAAGGGCGCCAGCGCTAAATGTGCATGTGGAACTGCTGTAAGAAGAAAAAAACAAAGACATAGTCATATATTGACCCAAACCAACATGGCAATCTCATTTTCGCCTGACTAGGAGGGTCATCTTGTTTAGAATTTTTAAAAGCTTCTGTTACTGGTATTCCTCTAAATATTCAATACTCAAACTACTGCTGACAGCCAGTGGCCCCTGAGGTCAGATTGGGTCAAACTGACATAATACTGCAGCTCTGAAAAGTTGATGCAGTCCAAACTATTATTTTCATTATAAATTAATCTGTTGTTTATTTTCAGGATTGACTAATTAATCATTAAGTCTATTAAGTGTCAAATAATAGTGATAATTGTTATGTTTCCTAAAGCCGAAGGTGACATTCTAAAATGTCTTTTTTTGTCCATAACCCAAAGTTATTCAATTTACTGTCATAAAGAAGTAAACAAACAAGAAAATATTCACATTTAAGAGGCAGGTATTGGATACTTTTTAGGAATTTATTGACACAGATATTTATCATGCATCCCTAATACTTTTGACATCTTTAAATAGCCACTCACACCATTTTAATCTATTATCAGACTAGTCTATGAGTAACTTAATCGCTGTCAACTAACTGATTAATATTACAGTTCTTTTGATGATGAAGTGTAGGAAGTAGATGTTACCTAGATGCTATATTTACATTATCCTAAAAGTACACATAGCTAGGGCTGCGCGGTTAAATGCATAATAATCTTAATAGCAATGTGGCCAAGTGCAATATCCAAGTTGCAGAACCAAAACCACGCAGTTATTTGCAGAGACGTCCCCATCTACAAATCTTGTTCGTCAGATGCAAGAAAACATGCTTGTTTGACACAGATCCCAACAAATGCCACAGATTTTTTATCAGTGAAAATGAAAAGTGCGATGCTAAAATCGCAGTATGACTTTATTTTTTCACCATGCAGCACTGCACACACCCTACTTTTTAATGGGCGGGAAGGGGGTTTACCACGCCACGAGGAGGTAACACAACATGGCTCAACAATCAGACAGTCCTGGTGTCTCAATTAAGCCACATTGTTAAATTAGAGACATTAAAGAGAACCGAAAGCAAACCTAGCACAAAATGGTCTGCAGGAATTCAAGTTGCAAACAGACAGCATGGCCAACTTCACGTGTGAAAACAAAAGCAGGAGCAAAAGGTGCATCGACTAAATCAAAAAGCAGAGTTTTTTTTCCTCTGGGCCCCTGCAGACAATCTTCAGCAGAGGAGGAAAAAAAATATGCTCACAAATACACCGCCCCCAGCATTATAACAGCAGTTTAACTCACCTCGGTTTAGTTGCTGGAGCCTTGTCGCCAAACAGCTTATTAAATCCCGCTTTCGCAGGCTTGGAGATACTTCTCGGTTTGACACCGTTGGTCCTGGTCGGTTGCTGCTGAGCTGTCTGTTTAGCTTGCTCTTTCGGAGAGGAGCTGGACTTCTCCACGGCTGAAGGCAGGTCTGCCTCGGCCGGAGAGGGACTGGGCTTCGGCTTGGACACCGGCGGTGGAGACTTGGTGAAGAAACTGAAGAGGGAGCTTTGCTTCGCCATGTTTTGTCGAGTTTCGAGGCTGGTTTCACGGTACTTTAGAGATAGTCTCTTCCTCGGCCTGCCTGCATCACCTAGCACGCAGCTAGTGACGGCGCCACAGCACGTCGTTCGCGGGAAAGGCTGGGACGGGGGTGTTGTGGGCGGGGATAAGAGTCTCCTCCAATGAGAAGCGAGAATACGGTAATGCGGAAGTCACGTGGTGTCAACATGATTTCCCTTTGGCGCCCAGGATTTTTTTTTCTCTCCTCCCCTTTTCCCCTCTCAACTTTATTTCTACAGGGCACACATAACAATAATAGTGGTTCAGATACTGTATTGTCACTTTTTGCGGATGATGGGGCGATCTGGAAAAGGGGTAGAAATATAAATTAAAACAGCAAAAGCTGGTCTCTGATATGGGGGTTTAAACTTTAAACTGTCAAAAAGTCAGCAACCGTTTTTTTTTTTTCCAAGGAAAAGGGATAGGACATGATGTTAATTTAAAGAGACAGTTCACCCCAAAATTAAAAAGCAGTCACTCTCATACTTGCATCCTTGCATGCATCCTTGCATGATTGAGGGTGGGTTCATTTTTAATTTTTAATTGTAACAGGAAAACAGCATTGCAGAACCTTCCGAACAATGTGGGTGAATGGTGACCTATTTTCACATGTAAAAAAACAACTGGAAAAATGACAAAATGCCTCCATGCTGCTTTTTTGGCACAATCCAAGTCTCCTAAAGCCCCAACATGCTGTTTGCACACCGTCACAACACACACACGTCTCAGACAGTGTGCATGTGCACATGAACATGGCTCCAAGCTTAGGATCTAAGGTGAAGGTTCAGATTCAGATTCAGTTTTAATCTGTTCAGATTCCAGGGCAGCCTTAAATAGTCTAAAATGCATCTTCAAACTGTCAACAAGATATAAATAAAATATTACTCTTGTTATATAGGATTGTTGGACTGATAATAGATGTTCAGTTTTTGTGGATACGTGCACCTGTGGGTATAAGGGGAAATTAAACTGTGGATCAACTGTCCAAAAACGGATTAAAACCAACTCATGTAGAGTTGTCAATACCAATCAGTAGAGCATAAATAAAATCATTTATTAGACACAAAATCAAGACACAATGGCAGATGTTATGGGACAACAATACAAAAGGAAGACATCTGTACCAGATCCAACAGGAAGTAGGAATGGAAAGGACTTGGGGAAAGAGCAGGAGAGAACAGTGCATCATTAGCAGGAGAAGATGAGGTCATATCAGATTGAACTCTTCACTGCAGCTCATCAAACTGGGAACTGTGATGTCTGCCACCAACCGGAGACAACTGACCATGCATTTTTTTTATTTGCCCAACGTATGGAGGAGAGAGACTCGTATTAAAATCTGTATTGGGAGAAAACTGATGAACATGGACTTAAAATCAGTCTTCACAAGAAACGCTGGAAATTATGTTATTAAAGACCTCTTCACCTTTCTCAAAGATACTGGACTGATGTAAAGAATATAAACTAAGGACTCCTCAGTGCAACAGTAGGTGGTAATAATGCTTCATCTGGTTGGAATTTGCCATAAACCCCAAAAAGAAGAAGAAGATGACAGTATGTGCAGCAATATACAGTATTAATATGCCGTGGTTCTATGTCAGCCCTTACAAGTATTAAAACTGGGACAGCCAGAAACCATCAGGATCTATGGTATGAAGTATTGTTAAATTATTCAAGAGTGGTTAGACAGGGGAAAAATGTCACATTCATGTGGGTCCCAGCACATTTCGGTATCCTTGGCAATGAGAGAGGTGACAAATTGTCAAAAGAAGCAGTCAAAAAATGAATAGTTGAAGTCAGTATTAAATTATCAAAATCAGAGGGGAAACATAGTGTGGAGAAAGGTAAATCCACAGTGGCAGCAGTATTGGGATAATGCAATAAACGGCAGGCATTTACACTCAATCCAAAACACAGAAGGTACATAGAGGAGCAAAAAGCAAAGATAAGTTATAATAAGCAGACAGAGAATTGGGCACAGCAACCTTAACAGTGCACTTGCAGGAAATTTAGGACAAGAAATGATGACACAACTATGGTAAATAGGATGGGTAGGGGACAGTATTAAAAGTATAATAGAGTGTGTTGACAGTATTCAAGGGAGGAAGTCACTGTTTAGTTTTTTAAGGACAACTGGACTGGAAAAATTATTTTAAAGTGAATAGATATAGGGTGAATATAAAACCTCAAGATGGCAGTAATGCAGCATATCGGATGCAAGCTGCTGTGAAACCTCAAACCAGAGGAATGTCTGTCACAGTCACAGGAATATCATCATATAAATGTGGATGACACTGAGAGCAGAATGACTTCTGAGCTTTATTATCAGGCGAGCAGACGGTAAACTGGTAAAGAAACAAAAATCCAGAGTACAACACAGAACAAAGCAAGCACTAAAACAAACAGTTAACAGGTCTAGGGATAAAAGAGACAGAGGACAGGGAAAAAGAAACAAAACAACCAGGACAACCTGACAATGAGCAAAAGTTCTGGGCTGGTATATGTAGTGAGTGGCTGACGAGTGAATGAGGTGCAGGTGGGAAGATGGGCGGGGAAACAGATGAGGGGAATAACTGGTGGCAGGAAGAGGAGAAAAAAGTCTGCGGGTGTCTGGTGGATGAACTGAAAATGGCAATGAATATGCTGAGGAAGCGAATATGTGGCAGCATAAATGGCAATAGACACAGACTGTGATACTGTCAATGTTTTCATTAGGCGATTTAATAAATATGCAGACAAATGTGCCTGCCATATTCTTCGAGCCAAACTGCCTTCCGACCCCCTCCTTGCCATAAATCACTGGGGCTGCACAGTTAATTGAAATATTAGCAACATCGCAATGTGGCCAAGTGCAATATCCAGTTTTTTGATAAAGGAAAATATGCGACAAAACAGCATTATCGTGAAGTACTGTAGTGCTGCAGAGATGTCATGGCCTACAGATCTTGTTCTCCAGATGTAAGAAAACATGATCATAATGTTTTCAATAGTTTTTTCAGTGAAAATGAAAATTGTGATGCAAAAATGATAATTCCTACTAATTGTGAATCATATTGCAGTTACAATATCTGTCAAAATAATCACAATATAGATTTTTTTTTACTGGCTTTCTTTTTGTCTTTGTTGACTTTTTTTTACTGACTGCACAATCATTCTCACACGAGGCATTTTATAAAGTCACAATCATAGCTAAAAAATATCTTACAGTACCAAATTCTGGTGCATCATACATCGGCTCTATAATCGGTACTAGTCATATCCCACCAGCAGAGTGCAGTAGAATACTAGAAGCTTCATGTGCAATAGCTTCTTTCTGAATATACAATTCCTGAGATTTAACTCTGGGATGGCAGATATTTCAGTTCCTTTGCAGCATTGCTCATTTTAGTATTTGAAACAAAACTGACTCATATGCTTTCGTCATACTGTTATCTTAGTGTTGATAATTTACAATCAGAATTGCACATAAATGTTGATCTTGTGGCCATTCTGTTTAACAAGTCTCACTGTTAAGCGCTTTGATCAATAGGAACAAAAGGAGCAGTCTGCAAACATTAAAGCATGAGTCAGCGTTGCACACAGTGGCCTCCTTTCAGCAGAAATCTTCAGCTGAAATATTACAGTCTACCTGGTACTATTCCTCCCAGTTGTGATGTACAAAAACTGCGTATATGGATGTTAATGTTAAAGTATTGAGTAAACAGCTATACTCACCGGAAAAGAGTGGCCTTTTTTATTCAGAATAACCAAACATCCACCCACTTAAGACTTTTCGGCATATGGTGTGTGGGTGATAGAAAGCATCTAATTAAGACAGCATTATAAAACCTGCAGCAGTTGTTATAGGTAGCTGTTTTAATTCAGAAAAAAAAAAACTTGCCATCAATAACCAACATGAACATAAACTAAATCATCATGCCACAATTAAGATCTACATGTATGTATATGAGAAAAAGTGTCAAGAGCTGTATATCACATACACACATATACATATTTTATATAAAACCACTAGAGATTAAATAAAATATTAACAGAGTATAGGCCTGTTTTAGCAGAATGAATGCAGTTAGTTATGTTTGAAGCACATATATAATTGAATATCTATTACTCTGGAGAAAACATGGAAATTCACCATCTCCTTCCTTCATAACTTTCATCAGCTCTCAAGGAAGCAGCGGTCTGTTGAAAAGCAGCCAACCACTCCAAACACCATAGCAACAACCTAGCAACACATCCTATAACAGCTACCTGACAAAAGCTAACAAACCACCCAAACACCTTAGCAACCAATTAGCAACAACCTTTGACCTACCTTGTAATTAGGCCCAGACAGATATATCGGTCAGCTGGTGCTGTCAGCAATATGTTATGCAACATATATGTTGTCTGGTATTTTTTGCAGAACATAATACAGATTGTTTTTTATTTATTTTTTAGTGTTCCAGTTTTAAGGGCAGAATTTGATGTATATTTGATCCTTTACCTTAATTCAAGTTGTTATATTTGTGTGTGTGTGTGTGTGTGTGTGTGTGTGTGTGCGTGTGTGTGTGTGTGTTTTGTTTTGCTTTTTTTTTTTTTTTTTTACAGAAAACTACATTTTGAAGATGGTTAAAAGATGTTGTTGATGTAACTTGCCAGCTAATTTACATCAATCGTTAGCTATCCTAGATATTACATCTGCTAGCTAATATCAGCAAAACACTAGCTAACTTCTACGTCAATCTTTAGCTAGCCGGTTAACTAGCATTTTGCTAATATATACGTTAGATGTCCCCCAGCAACATCTTTTAACCAACCATCTTTTAACATTACATAACATAATAAAGAACTGAAGTGAACATACATGTAAAGGAAATAAAGAGTCAGTAAGAGTAAAGCACAGTTGCATCAGTTATATCAAGGATTCAAACATCATATAGACCTTGAGCAAAATAACTCCACTCGGGGTCTGTGCTCCAGGTCGGACGGTGCCACCATAGGCGACAGAAAATACTCTGGTAAACCGCACAGTTTGCTTTGTCCTCATTCTCACTGACAGGACTGATCTACTCGTCGTCCGTCTGCCATTTAGATCTGTATTTGGAAAGCTTCTCTCTTTTTACAGCTGGACTTGACCTAAAGGTATTTGTCGGCATTAAAGCGAAAAAATAAAAACATTTTGGCGACCTTTAAAGAATGAAAATATCAAAGTAATGAGTACACTGCAACAGCATTGTTATATTAAATATTCAGGAGGAAATAGGGAGAGGGCAATGAAACATGGGAGTCTCTTGGGAAAACCGGGACGGTTGGCAAATATGATTATGGCTCTGATGAATCTTCAATTTAAAAAGTCCTTTAAAACGGTCAGTTCGAGTCAGGCGTAGTGCTGCTCGCCAGCTCTGTCGTCCTCCATCATCATCTCTCTCTACCAAACTCTCACTCTGCCTGAGTTCTCTGAAGGTCTTTATTTCCTTGTTCCACAGGTGTGGTCCTCTTGGCCACCTATTGGTCCCTGTGACCACACCCTTGTGTCTGATTGGCTAAAAGCCAAGTCTATGAGCTCCACCATGGGCACGCTCAATCTGAAAATCGTTTTGAACGGCGACAGGCATTGAGATGTTTTCCCTCATTTGGTTGGTGTGCCACAGGTGTCACCCTATCCACACTGCTGTATTAAAAAGGCATCACAGTGCAGGGCTGTAAATGCACAAAATGAATAAAATAAATAAATAAACATTTTGCTACGTTTTTCCAGAGCCCTGGCAGCCCAGGTGCAATTGATTAGGGGTAATCAGGGGAACGCTCAATCTGAAACCTGTGCACACCAGTTTCCAGCTTCCTCAAAACGGTGCACAACGGGCCTTGAAATACATTTTCTCTTGCTCACTGGGTGTGTCACAGGTGTGAGCCAGTCAGCAGCAGCACGTATGTAAACACTGCCGTGTTATAAAGGTGTTGCAGTGCAGTGAACATACATACAAAACTGTTTAAATACACGTTTTGTGTTGTCAGGGCTGAATGCAACCAGAAGTAAATTGATACTCAAAACTATTTCAAACTAAAAGCAAGCAGTTAAAACCAAACAGCATAAACTTGTGCAGGTAAAATAGCAAAAATACTAAAATACATAAACTACCACAGCAAACATAAAAACATAGATATGAGCAAACAAATAAAATCAATATTTATGTCGTGTGGCAAAATCATCTGCTTGCCTTATGATCTGAGTGCCTGTTATGTGAGAATAAACGTTTGTCGTGCTGAGAGAAGACAGACATTATCTCAACCTTGACTTAGTGTTAGCAACAGCAACCAGTTAATACTAAGCATGAGTAAGGAGACCTTGTTATGAGAAAAATGAATCTGATACCAGAGGTATGGGGGTGGTTTTGTTATTCAGTATGAAGAGTGATTTCACTGTAGAGTCCTTCTCTCTCGTGTGCGCAAGACATTTGTATTCACAGAGATGTTGAATTGACTTTTATTAAAGAATCTAAAAGTAGACAGAATCTCTCCACAACAAATTGCTTGCAGAGGAAGTTCTTTGAGTACATTGGCAGGAGAATAATGGAGGTAACAGTGGTCTCAAAGGGCCATCATTAAGGAGAGAGCCGTGTTTGTGGGGAAATTAGCCCTTAAAGTACTTATTATTCCTCTGTGTGACCAAAAAGGAGAAGAATAAGAATATCATGTATGCAAAGTACATCCTTTTTTAAAATGTTTTTGGGCTTTCATGTTTTTAACTTTTAAAGAAGAGCTGAAGACATGGAACCGAACCCACAGCCGCTGCAGAGAACTCACAGTCTCAGTACATGATGCAAATGTTCTACCAGCTGAGCTACCAGGCCACCAACATGGTACAATCTTAGAATTAAAGGTTCTGACTAGAGCCTTAAAGGGTTTTTCAGCTTGCCTCCATAAAAGAATCTTTTGGGTTCCTGGTAGAAACTTTTATAAAGGTTCCACTTGGAATAAAAAAAAAAAAAAATAGAACCCACTGAGGGGGTTCTATTGAGAACCTTTTTTATATTTAAAAGGTTTTATCTAGAACACATTCAGGGGGTTCTAAAAAGAACTTGGTAGGGGGTTCTACCAAGAACTTGATTTCAAGGGTTTTATTTGGAACCCACTCAAGGGGTTCTGCAAAGAACCGTTTTATATTCCGGGGTTTTATCTAGAACCCACCCAGGGGGTTCTATTAAGAACCTTTTTATATTTAAAAGGTTTTATCTAGAACACATGCAGGAGGTTCTACTGAGCACCCTTTTATATTATAACACAAAAAAACCTTGATGGATTCCAAACATCCACGAAGAACTCTTTCTTCCAAAAAGGCTTCTTTGGAAGAAAAGGGTTCTTAATGGAACCTTTAGTCTTACAAAGAACCCCCAACAAACCCTTTCTTCAAAGAAAGGGTTCTTCAGAAGCAAATGGTTGGAAACGGGACCTCAGCCCTTCAGGAGGAACCCTTTTTTTCTAAGAGTGTAATAATAATATAGTAGTTTTAATGTTGTTAATGAAAAATATGTGTAAATACATTCAACAGCAGGATATTGATGAAATTAAAATGAATCTCAGTCAACAAAAATGGATAAATAAACATTTTCATAACATCACTGACATAAAAACAAGAGAGTTTAATAGAAATTATTTTTTAAACAAAATCTCTTTCATGTTTTCACTGATAAAAAAGACTAAAGCACAGACACATGTAAAACAACAACAACAAAAAAAGCCAAACCCAAGACAGTTTTCAGACTAATTAATTCTTTCTTCAAGCATCTTCATCCGAGCCTTCTTGTCTTTTCATGCTGCGTTTTCCTTTTCTTGCTTTGCATGTTAATCTTCCTTCCTTTGGTGTCCACAGCGTGCTGGTTTGCCCAGCAGGCACATTAATAAGTCTGCTGCAGCGTGTAGAGCAGGCAGGGTTGATGTGGTGACCTGTTGTCAGTGTTAAACTGTGTTTTATAATGTCAAGTGTTCCCTCACCTCTCACCCTTTTCAGCACACTATCCCGAGAGCAGTATGGCTTCGAGCCAGACAGCAATATACACCAGACCGTGTAAGACTCATAAAGGATTTATATTCCAAGCACAGAAATCGTCTCCTTCTGTTTGACAGACGTTTCACAAGGATTTGCTGGTTTGAGCTCTGTCAAGTGCTTTATGAAATAAACTGGGCAAGAACCCTGAGGTGTAAACTTGGATAACATTATAAAATGTTACGTCTTGCTCTGTCCTCACTGATGTGACCACCGCCTCTTAAAGCTGCTTCAAACAAGATATATGGGAAAAATACACCCACCTCATCTGCCTAAATCATGAACTGGGGCTGCAAATATTGCATTTTCTTGTATGCAGAAAGTGACAAATTGAACCATGTGAGCAGCAAAGCATTTCTCACAAACCTCAGCAGGCAAACTGAACTGTGTGCGATGGTATAGATCACATTTTATTGTGCTTCAAAACTGTTATCTACTGCTGTGTACTGGGACCACCAAATTGCAGAGTTGTTTAGAGCAGCTGAAAGATGAAAATGTCTTTTACTGCAGATTTCCTTCATCGTTCCTTTGGTATTTTCAAAGTTAGAAGAATCAGCTTTTTAGCTCCCTTGCTGAGAGTCGATAAGACGATTGATACGGCTGTCATATCTGTGCAGTAAATGTGAAGCTGCAGCCAGCAGCCAGTTAGCTTAGCATAAATCTTAGAAACAAAGCAAAATGGCTAGCCTTACTCTAATTCCTATAAACAGACATCTGTGTGTTGTTGTCTGATAAAAACCCCCACATATCTCCTCTTTTAAGGATTTAACTTTCTACTGTTAAAGGAGTATCCACACTCTTCCCAGCAACGGGAAGCTTTGGGTATCCAAATGACCAATGGAAAGACATTTTATTACGTCATCTATTAAACATATATCACCATCGGGTGTCAGAAGTGTCCATTAAAGTGTGATCTTCTGCCTCTGGCCCTTCTGCCCGCCCTCCCTTTGTTGGGGGATAGCGTCTGCGGAAACCAGAAGCAAATAACCAGTCACCAGTTTTGTTCACGGCAAAGGAAAGTATAACCATAACCTTACTGATTGACAACTGTATTCAAGTTTGCACTAGTTAACAGTCGTTCATGATTGTCATTTGTATGGATTAGTTTACGTATTTTCATTCTTTACAACTCAATCCTGAGGGCTAACTGCCTAAAACTTTTTTTAATCATGACAGTGTTGTTTACTTGTACGTTAGATTACTGACAGAGATGTATTCATCGACGTCTGATGTGTCTGTCGTGTGCGCTGTTTTCTCCTTTTAAGGACAGACATGTCTTACTCGTTAGAGGAGCTTTGTGTGATAGCAAATGTGGGTTTGGTATTAGTATTGGTGACAGTCTGATATCAGTTTGAGCGGGCTTTGATTGCACGCAGGTAAAAAGGTTTAAAAGTTATAGCAAGAGTTATATGCAAGACTTTTTGGACATAACCTTTCTGCAAAACTGCAATAACAATAAAAACTATATATTTGTATGTAGATATCTGTACATTTATTATATTACATTATATTAATAGTAACACTTACATTTTTAAAAACACTTCCTTCTGGGGAGCCCTTGTAGCTCAGGTTGGGGAGCATGCGCCCCATGTATTGAAGCTATCAGTCCTCTACAGCGGCCACCAGTATGTCTCCTGCCTCTGGCCCTTTACTGTATGTCATCCCCTCTCTCTCCATCCCCTTTCCTATCCGCTCATCAGCTATCCTGTCAAATAAAATTACAAAAAAAACCTACTGTGCTTTGACACTCGGCTTTGACACTAACTATTTGTCCACTGGGAGTTAAATATAGGGCATTTCACTCCATCCAGAGTGTAATTAACCCTGCATTCGCTCAAAAAAACACCAGAAATGTAACTTGTCTGGGCCATAAAGTGAATAAATGTATTTCCCCAAATGTTGAGGAAATACATTTAACACTGTGTTAAATATTATGACCATCTGTTTACTATTATTAGCACCACCACTGGGAATGTGAAATATTCTTACTGAAATAGTGCCCAGACGTGAGTGTCAGAGCTCAGCGGGCACTGGTTTAATATGGCTTTGGGTTGATGAGGACATCTGTCAGACTGATACAGTAACTGACAGAGTCTGAGTGGGATCCTACATGTGAGCCAGTGAATATTTCATCATTACCATCAGCGCAGGAAAGGCTGGTGAGAATAGATCAGAAAGGAGCAAATATCTCAAAACAATATTATTAATATTATACTTAAATTTAACAACCATCTCTACAGACTTCTCAGAGCAAAAGTAATAAAGCTGTTGAGAGCATCTATTTGTATGTTTCATCTTACCTGTTTTTTTTTTTCTACCTTCTTCGTTTCTCCTGGGTTTCTTTATTCCTCCCCGTCTGCTCCTGAAACATTCGAAAGCAAGCTCTGTGGGACTCCTCTTAGCATAATGAGGAGTGCACATCAGGCTCATGTAGAGAGTGATTCCCTGAGCACTGCTGGGACTGTATAGAGAGAGACAACATGAAATAACAAGTCAGCCCTTCCTCTCTTTCCTTCCTTCCTCACTTCCTCTCATCTCTTCCTCCTCTGCTCTGCCGCTTAATGGGGTGACCAGCTCCCTCTTTGTTGTTGCTCTTACTTTACACCGACATGAGACAGACTTTATGATCACAGGGTTTCATTTTTACTTTTATTTCACGGAGACCAATTAAAAGTCCTAATCTAAATGACTAACGCCTCCTGTCTCCTTGCAGCCATCCATTCAGAGACTCTGACGTCCCTCCGTGAGCCCCATCCCGCCACTGAACCTACTGTAAATGTGTAAGGTTCAGTCACATCTTAATTCAGCTGCCTCTGGGGGAGCTGAAGTGGGGACAGCCACTGATAGCGGAGTGATAGTGCAGTCAGCAGATTTAACTGCAGCTGCAGAACTACAGTATCTGTTTCTCCAGACAGAGGCAAAGAGAGGAGATTAGCGTAGATGAGAATGGGAAAACGATAAAGAAGAGAGATTGAGAGAGATATTAGAATGTACAGCGTATTGTCCTCCCCACGGTGCAGTATGAACAATTCGGTCTATATTTAGATGCATTCAGTCGCTGAGTTTTCGCAAACAAGGTTATTTTGGAGCGCCCACACGGATAAAAACATGCAAAATGTGACCATAAAAGATCAACAAGAAAATACCTGGTGTTATCCAGTTTTCCATCATCTCTAGAATTTCTGCTCTCTTTGAGAGGCACCAAAGTTGTGCACACTGCAGACTGATTTGCAATTCAAAAGCAATTTACCACCTCCATTTTTAGAATGCAATTTGTTTGTTTTTTTTTACACAAGAGATTTAGAAATACTTTACTGTCCATCCCAAAGCAGTGGAAATTCATCTTTGCCTCTCAAATATTTAAAATCCCCCCAGTACACAAAGAGGAGATTTGGTATTCAACCTCCCCAGTCTTAAATTACATTTCCATCAGTATACACTATGTATTATTGATTTTTATTTCCCTCATTGCTTCTTATATCTCTGGTTGGAAATTTTACAGCTGTGTGGTGTAAACAAATGCTTGCTTGTCAGTCATTTTAGACACATATTCCATCTCCAGTAATATTTCCCCAGCTTCATTTTACATAGCACTGGTGTTTATCAGAGTTAAAGGCAGTTTATAAAGATGAACAACCTCTTGCTTAACTTTTTCTCAAGAGAGGTTCGAGATCTCAGGTAGCTAAACACGACATTATGTTTTACATCATGTCAAATACATTTTTGTCCTAATTATAACATTTAAGGTTCAGTAGGTAATAGAACTGCCACTATCCTGACAGCAGTTCATGAGACAGATAATATATGAAAAAATCAGGCTCCTCTGGCTCCTCAGTTTGCTCCTGACGACATTTGCAAGACTCCACTGGGAGGTGGCCTCGGACAACCTGGGAACGAGACTCGACAATCAACTAGCTTTCCCCAATATCACTTACCCCCAGCTTCAGCTTTAAATCAGCCGTTCTCAACCTTTTAACCCCTCCCAGACAAATCAGGTTGGTGTTCGTGACGACCCTGACCCCCTTCTGCCTGATACTGTTCAGGAATTACTGTATAATGCACACCAAACTCACATTATATCACTGGTACAGGCAATTGTAATGTAAAAAGCTGCTTCCTGGCTCTCATTTCATGCTGTTTTCCACAATATGTTATTTTATTTTATCCTCCACAACCATCTGGAGCCCCCCAGAAATTATCTTGCTACCTTCTTAAGGGTCTCAACCCCACATTGGGAACCACTGCTTTAAAGTATCATGCAGTGGGAAACTGCTAATATGTCATTCTTGAATCTGGTGCGTCCTTTTCATGAACAATTTCAGGCCTGTATGTAACTTTACTACAACCTGTAATACCTGTTTTTGATTACTCAATGGAAACAAACTGTAAACACAGCAGTGACATGACACCTCTTAAGTTGATATATATTTTATACATCCATAGCACAGCAACATTAGTATTCTTTTGGAGTCGTGTTTGTGGTCCACCTGATGAGTGTAAACTCAATAGTTACCGTCTTGTAGCTCTGTTTTGGTCTCCACCAACTCCTGAGGGAAATATCTGTCTTTTTAACTGTTCATGCTCCACCAGCTTGTCACTAACTGTGGATGTCTGCTGTTTGTTTGTGGGGAGGTCGACTGCAGTGGCCTTTTTGGCTAAAAACAGCTCCATTACAACATCTAGTGTTTTCATACCTCAGAAATGAGCACGGTCTGTACTCAGAGGGCCCAGGTTCTCCCCCACTATGGCCAGCCATGTTTCTAATATTAATCTAAGAACAGGACTAACCAAACCCCCACTGGGCTCTAGAGCCTTGTGAGGTTAGTGGTCATCATAAGTTCTCCTACATGCTTGGACGGGGAGGATTAGACAACGTATAAATCTAACGTTTAAATTTAAATCCTGCACACTGGTCCTTCAAAGGTGCAGTAAGTGATTCTGGAGAAAGATAATTGAATCTCATTCACAGGTCATCAAACACTGATGGTTTAGGGATGAGACTCAACTATCGACTACCTGTGATTGGCAAAAATATTCTTTGATGGGGGAGATTTTCTAAAGCTCGAAAGCAGAGCAAGAGGAGGAGCTGAAGTCTGGTTTTCTCTCAGGCCATCTGAATTACATGATGCTTGAAGTCTGTTATGGAGCTTTTGCCCATAAATGCCAACATTAAACAGCCTACCCCAGCATTAAAGAAATGTGAGCCACTATTAATATATTGATCATACCCGCTGTTAAGTGTAAAGACTTCCTTGAGCTGGCTCTGAGACACACTCACAGGAACATCTCTTTGTCAAAGCAACGACAAAGTTCAAACTAAAGTGAGCCAAAGTTTGTTTTTCCTTTGCATTTTCTAAAATGAACATCACCTGCTGCGCAGTGCGTTGACATATCGAAAGCAGTCTGCCAAAAACAGTGATGTGAAACAATAAAAAAAGGCAAAATGGAAATCTCTGTGACTGTGGGGATTTGCATAAATGTATTATTACGCTGTCAGGACGCTGAACGCAGACACATTCAGAGATGAAATGTTGGTTTCATGGCAGTTCAAAAGTCAGCTCTGTCTCACTGTGCAGAAAGCTAAATGTTAGATTATTTGGAGCTTTTTGGTGTAAGGACAGGGGCACTTTGGGTGATTTGGAGGTCTCAGGAAAGACCAACATGAGGGCCTTCTTCATTATGCTTGCTGCAATCAAAGCTAGTGGATGAAAACTGTTTGTAAGCAGCTCTTTTCAGTCAGTAAGAAGAGGACAATACAGCAAGAAAAAGATCTTTGTCTTTGACAACCCAGTGCAGATCTGAAGAGTGAGGAAAGACAAGACATATACTGTAGATTTAAACACGCACACAATGCTCAGAATGAATAAAATGAACTCACAAAATGTCAAGAAAGGAAATATTCTCACAGAAAAATACAACAGATCACCTTTTGAATTCAAGTTTCTCTCTTTTACAGAACTAAGGCAAGCTTTAATTGTCTAAAAACACTCGACAGATATTAGTTAGACAAACATTGGGCTGAGCTCTCTCTCTCTCTCTCTCTCTTTTGTTCTCCTGCCAAAAGTAAACTTCCTGCATCCATGAGGCTGCTTTGGTGCCCCCTCTGGCACTTGGTGCCCTACACACAGCGCGTGATGCATGCATTTGTAGCAGTGCCGCTGGGAAAAATGATTTATAAATTAAAAGGAAAGGAAGGCAACTGCCTCCCAACACTATATGCAGGGGCATTCCCAGACTTTTTTGACCAAGGTGGCCCAAGTTGTGCACTGAATTATGCAAGGGTGGCGTGAAGTATGATGCGGACATGTGCATGGATGTGCACACATTAATGCACCATTTTCACACCTACTTTAATTACTAACATTATGGTTTCTCACTTTCCTGTGTTTAAAACTAAAACATCATCTTACAAATCACAACACAACAAATATAAAGCTTCAATACCTTATTCTCTAAACCCTCAAAAAGAAATTGTATCTCCGTCGTGCCTCTTTCCACAGGCTATGAGAGTCTTCATTCCTCTATCATGAAGAATACTCATGATTTATTATTGAAGGAGATTAAGCTTATAAAAAATTTTTAAAATTGCCTACATATAACAGAAAACAATGCAGATTGAAAAATTCCAACTAATGTCCTGCCTCTCACTGGACAGATAATCAATCATACTGGAGGATAATGGGGGGGCATTTGGAGTGGCCATTGCTCCCAATTCCTCACTTCTAGAAACGCCCCTGGCCACATAAAACTGTCTGTGTGTAAGAATATAATGGACCACACAAAGTTTAAGCTTTTAAAGTGCTTTCTTCCAATGTTTTAATTATTTTAATCTATGTCTGACATTTACACTCCTGGTCTGACTCCAGTTTTAACATTTAATTTGTAATTTCTGTTTTCCCAATGAACTGCTCATATTTTACAGGGATTTAAATTATTACCTCTGTCCTGTTATTTGACATTTGGTGTGTTGGCAAAGGCACTAAAATCACAGTGGTGCTCAGACTTGGGGTGATTTTCCGTTGGATCCGAACCTATTTTCTCTGCTAAAGATAATAAAACACTTGAAATTTGCTTGATATATCCATCCCATCTGAGTCACCGAGCTGTTTACAGCCGAAAGCTTTTCCTCTCTCACCTCTTCTCACCGCTTGATTAGTATTCATCTAACTTTATCTGCCGTGAACTGTGTGGTTTATTCCATTTAGGCGAGCTGACACTGAAGAATTTCTGCAGTAGTAAACACACCGCTGTATCCTAATCTGAGGAAGAGATCATATTAAACTTCATTAGCTGAATTGGTGAGTTTCCCTTATCTATTAACCCCTCTCTCCCTCCTTCTCTCCTCCCGTGGTAATTGAAAGAGCAGATGTTATAAGGTAATTGCCTCATCACTCAGGCTGCTCAGCCCCTCTACATGTAAATGTCGCGTTCCCACAATGACTTTTGATTTTCACACTCTGCCTTTAATTCAGATACGCTCGTGGTCACTTCAGATACCATTAGAGCTCTGCGGGCTTTTTCGGCAGACTCCCCCATGTGCATTCTGAACAGATTGATGAAACAGAGACCACTTGACATGAAAGGCATGCGAGCGGAGAAGAGGTTGCTGGCTTTAAAGTGATCTTTAATGTGACTAAACGAATTACTGCCTCAGGTTAAGACGTGGATATAAAGAGTGAAGACCCTTGGGATACAGAAGGCAACTAAAGCAATTAACTGAGTTATTATAGTGGTTATTTTAATGTCTAAATTTAAACCAATGACAGTTTTATCCTTCAGAGTCGTAGGTCAGTGCTTTCTTCCTATAAATGTTTAAAGAGTCCTTCGTTTATCCTTCATTTACTTCAAAGAGACAATCAATGTAAAGAGCCATTTTAGATAACATTATATATTTTTGGACATCAGTATGTCTCAGCTCAGCTCGAGTAAATTGATTCAGGGAACATCTAATGCAGCCACAGCTTGATATTTCCTTTCATCTCTTTAATAAGATCTGAATCTAAATGTAAAGCCTGTGAAAACATTTTTAATGAATTTCATTGAGTGCCGACCGAATTAAAAGCCTTGAAAGTCCGGGCCCTAATTTATTTGCTGCCTTATTTCTAATTAAAGCGGGAATAGGCTGTTTATTTTTGGCATCACGAGCAAAAGTAGCATAATAACCTTTAAGTGTACTGTAATTCAAGTGGTCTGAAGGCCCTGTCCGCACCAGAGGTGGCAAAAGTACACACAGTCTTTACTCAAGTACAGATACCTGTGTAAAATAAAAAAAAAAAGAATCTGGTAAAAGAAGAGGTATTGATTCAACTTCTTTATTCAAGTAAAAGTGAAAAACTACAGATTCTGAAATGTATTCAAAATATAAAAATAAAGAGTCGCCCTCTGAAGGACTTTTCTACAAGCTGTTTCTGTGCAAAGCTAACTGAACCTCACCTTTTCTCCGTGGTCGAGTCTTTTTATCTGCCTGTCTTGTCGCGTCTTTTATGTTTTTTTCTTTCTTTCTTTCTTTTTTTTTTTTTTTTTTTTTTACATCTTTTTTGTCTTTTTCCTCTTGTTACATCTTTTTCATCTTAATTCACTTTTGGTCTTATACAACTTTCATCTTTTACTCATTTTTTGTCTTGTTTTGTCTTTTTTGTTTTTTGTTTTTTGGTTTCTCAAGTCTTTTATACATCATTTTTTGTCTTCTTTGTCTTTTTGGTCTTGTTATGTGTTACGTCTTTTTTTTTACCTTCTTAAGTCACTTTTGGTTTTATGTCTTTTACATAATTTTTTTTTGTTTCATCTTTTTTTGTCTCTTTCGTTTTGTTACATCTTTCATGTCATTTTTGGTTTTGTTCGCATTTTTTGTCTTGATACATCTTTTTCATTGAGTTAAGTCACTTTTGGTCTTATTACATCTCTACGTCAGTTTTGTCTTGTTACATCATTTTCACCTTTTTCTTTTTTTACATCTTGCTACATCTTTTTTATCTTGTTAGATCTTTTTCATTTTGATACGTCTTTTTATTTGATTTATTTGATTCATCTTGTTATGTCTTGTTACATCAGTTTTCATTAGTTTCATCGTTTTGATCTTGTTACATCTTTTTACATAATTTTCTTGTCTTGTAACATCTTGTGAAATCTTTTTTCATCTTTTTATGTAATTATTTTCTTTTGTTACATCTTTTATGCCTCGTCACGTCTTTTTTGTCTTGTTACATCTTTTATGTCTTTCAGGTCGTTTTCACCTTGTTACGCCTGCTGTGTGTGATTTGCACTGATGGAGACGTCTGTTGCATGTGTTATTGTCCCATTTATTTAGGTTGAAGTTGAATCAGTCTTAATATCATTATAATATTGTATATATAATGATATATATATATATCATATATATATATATATATATATATATATATATATATATATATATATATTAACATTTTGAGAATGGATGTTATATTGTCTGTATGCAGGAAGACACAAATGAGCACTGAAATTACAATGATGAAAAAGAGAAACAAAAGCACATACTTTTGAAGATGTTTTAATAAAATATCTGTGAGGATACTGTGAGCAGCAGTCATGTTTGCCTGCCTCATCATTATAATCTGCTTCTTGTTTACACAGACTTGCACATGTCCAGTGCAGGTGAATTGTTTTTAGCTGTTAATATGAATGTCAATTTATACTGAAACAGCTGGAAAACGCTCATCTGGATGGAGATTGTTTTGGTTTAAAATGCCATTTTTGAACAGGCTGAGACTAGAAACTAGACTTCTCCTCCTCCTCCTTCTTGGCTGTTTTCAGGCTTCAGAAAATAATCTAGCCCAAGACGGGAGACTTTGGAGAATCACAGGTTGGTAAGATAGTTGTTTGTGGAGTCTCATTCCCAAAATGTCAGTATTTCACCACCTGGGTGACTCAACAACCAACTATCTTGTAGCCACCATTCAATCCAAAGTCCCTGTAATTTGACAACCTGGGAATGAGACTCAACACTCAACTATCTTTCTCCAGAATCACTGCTGCACCTTTAAAGGACGAGGCTGGTGCTGATTTTTTATTAGACAACAAATCCTGTGAAAAAAAGCAAAACCAGCAATGTGTTAGTTTGTCTCTCACTAGTCTTCTGACTTCCCTGGCTCTGTTTGTAGCTGTCATGAGACATGTGTGACTGTATGAAAGAGTCTCAATTTATTACTGGTGCCTTTATTCTTCTTAATGCCTTTCACTGATTCTCCTTGAAATCAGATGAAACGAGCCTGTGTTTCCCCAGGCACACTTACGGTGAGTAGTGCGTCAGCCAGTTAAAAAGAAACAGGAGGAGATTTTTATTTAGATAATCTTATTTTTGACGTAATATTTTGTGGTTATTACGGCGGAAACCCCACCGCTTTTGTCCACAGAGTCCTCCAAAATCAACGCAATATGAAAGCTCCATGTAGTAGCTGTAATATAACTGAAAACCCGCAGGGCTCTGGAGGTTTTAGCAAAGTTTTCTCCAAGGAGGAAAATGGTATTTTTGTCGGGGACTATTTTCAGATGCTTATGTGGTGTGTAATGAAGGAACATGTCAGACAGTGCAACAGCGTGGCTCACTGATGTCTTTTTAATAGTTTTTGGACAACAGTGGAGCTCTGTGGCACAGAGGATAAGCCATATCAAACTGCACAGACAATACTTGTTGTGTAGCATCAATTAATTGCTGGTTTAGTCATTTCAAGGGATGAAAATAAGAAAAATATTGAAAATCACCATATTTATCCTTTCAGTGTGAAACATTAAGGGGAATTTATTGGCATAATATTCTTAAGTCTGTTTTTATCAGTGTATAATCACCAGGAAATAAGAATTGTTGTGTTTTCATCACCTTGGAATGAGCAGTAGCTCGGGACAAGCACTGGCTCTTTTGTTTTGTGGCCACATTAGGTTCTCTTACACTCTACATTCTTAAAAAATAAAGATGCTGACTAAAACCATAAAGCTTGTCCCCATAGGAGAACCCGTTTTGGTTCCTGGTAGAATATTTTATAAAAGTTACTCTTGGAACCCTTTCAAATAACTCTAGAATCCAACATAAAGAGGTATGCTGTACCTAGAACCATCTGTGAAAGATTCCACCGAGAAGAACCTTTGCACTTCTAAGGGTGCTAACCAGGGAAACTTTCTTCGGTGCTAACAAGAACCCACCCAGGGAATTCTACTGAGAACCCTTTTATATTCCGGGGGTTTCATCACCCAGGGGGTTCTACTGGGAACGCTCTTATTTTCCATGTGCTTTATCTAGAACCCACCCAGGGGTTTCTACCAAGAACCCCATTAATTATTGTCATTATTCAAGGATTTCAACATTCCTTGAAGAACTCTTTATATCAAAAATGATTCTTTAGATGAAAAGGATTCTTAGACTTACAAATAACCCTTGAGGAATCTTCCTCAGAAGCAAATGGTTCTGGGTAGAACCTCAGTCCTTCAAGAAGAACCTTTTTGGAGCCCTCATTGTGAAGACTGTAGGAAGGGGAGGGTGGAACAACATGTTTGCAAGCTGCAAGCTCACCACTCACCACTAGATGCCACTAAATTTTACACACTAATCCTTTAAGGTTGAATTTGGACAGATTACAAAATTCAACACACTAAATTACAAGTTTTATGTCATGATCTTTAATTACAGTATCGGCTTTCTTTTTATTTAAGCTGTCAGGACTTTTTGTTCTATTCTAAAGGTCAATAAATGTCCTCATGGTTCATCTCTTGTTTGAAGAAGTGATATATTAGAACAAAGTGGCCCTAAATGACATCATTAATGTTCAAGACTCAATAATCTTAAATTCCTCGAACTTTACTGCCACTTTAACTGTCACTGCTCTCTCCTCTCAAGACGGATCGGACAACAGATTTAATTTGACAAGGTTTTAAAAAGAGATGATTCCAAACCAAATCACTTGTGACAATCTTAAAATGAAGATAAATGACATTTTACCGGTGTGAGTGCAGGGAAGTGGAGTCCACATCGTTTAAGTATATCTGTCTTCTGGTTCCCAGAAAAAGCTTTATCTGATTGCAGCAGGAGTGTTCGTATTTTGTTAATTGAAAAGCAGCTGAAAAAAAAAAGCATGTGAGGAAACAGCAAGGAGATGCAGAGAGACAGCGAGAACAGTCTTTGATAAATGGCAGGGAATCAGAGTTCTCTGCCGCAGTGAAGGAATCGAGGCACATGTCTCTGACACCAGCTGAGTCCCAGAGGAAACACTTCAGCCTGCTGCTGGAGGTTTAACTGCAGTCCTGTCTCCCTGAGGGATAATCACACTGTTCACACTGTACCGATGTGACAGGGAGCTTTGTTTGTATGCCTGACAAGTGAAAACAAAGACAAGAACAATGATTTTTTCCCCCCTATAACTGACTAAATCGGGGCAACTCTTTTGGGTACCAGAACAGAATTGGATACGCTGCAGTATAGGTGGACCTGTTTTTGTTAAGCTTCTTGCAGGAAATAGAGACAGTAGTTGTTATTTTAAGTCTGGCAACATGCCGATTTTTCAGCAAGACAAACTCTGTGGTAATCAAACGTGGTCCAAGGTAAGGTGAGGCAGGCTCGGTTCTAAAAAAGCAGGCATTACACCTGCGGTTTAATGTTTTGCACCCTCAGTTGAAATGAATAATAAATGCAAATCCAAGGGGGAAGGTCACACATCCGTGGTATCCACAGCTGTCCGTGTACACTTCTGTTTGGGAATATATTCAGTCAGTCTCCATGCACACCTTCTATTTTGGCTCGTGTATGCGCAGCAGCGCAACGTGCAAATGCGCTGGGTGAAGGTACATATAGTCAGGAGTGTGGTGATTAATAAATAGTCTCTCTCAAGCCCATGTCACAGTTTAACGTCATAATGACAGCTCATGAAGCTTTACCTCAGGAAATGTCCGGATGATTCAGAGCGTAACAACATGAACACGCACATCACACAAATCTGCACCAAAGACAGATGGAGTATTTACAAGTGCTTACATCTGGTGATGATTAAACTGGACCTACACTATTTTAACAGAATTGTAATGTTCTCACCTGTATATGTCAATAGTTTAGTGATAAATTTTACGCAACAGTGTCTGGCCCGTGATGTGTTTTAAGGATAAAACTTGCTAAAAAAGAAGCCCTGAAGCAAGAATAACATGGTATAAACGACCAGTCTAGTGTGTGTAGATGTCTGTATGGTTATACTGCAGCAGCCTGGTGTTGTTTTCAGACAATTTAATTAAAGTAAACACATTGAGCTGCCATGTGTACCATTCTGACCGTTTGATTCTACCAGGCATGGCTGTATTGTGTTACAGCTGTGCCACATCTGCCATGGCTGATCGCTGCCATTCTACACAATGTTTGTGATTCCATCAGTGCCCAGAAGCGGCTCTCTGCTCCGCTTCAAATACGTGCTGAGTCTATTTTTGATGGATGCTGCATCAATGTGCGCAGAGCAAATCGAGAATTGTCAAAATAAAAGACTGTGCAGACTCATGATCGTAAAGACAGACAGAGAAGAAACTATTTCATTACTAACCTGCTTGTCCATGGTGGAAGCACAAAAAGCAGGGAAAGAGGACCAAATCAACAAAATATGAGCAAGCTGACATAATCAGGCGAGCTGAAACGCTTCTGAAACACTGCTGGTGGGGGCTTGTAGTCGTATGGAGGACGGATCAAAACCGTGACGCAAATGTGCCGTGCTCAGTGGACTCGGTGGGCCGGTGACTCATAAAGCAAACTGTTGCTGAGAGAAACAACACACTGCATTCACTTTCTACAACTCTTCCCAGTTGTGTTCCAGCAAAATCTGCTGATCAGGGACCAGACTGGGACACGTAACATCTACTATTTTTCACTGCTGTTGTCGGCCCACGTTGTGCACCCCCACTAATTTCATATGCACCCCCAGTCACTTTGTTCTGGAAACAGCTCTGAGGAGAGGGGACACTGCAGTCATTCTAGGCGGGTGTTAATTCCTCCAACAACAATATCTGGGATGTTTAATGTCCCTGCTAATAGTGGAAACCTGGCTTCTTCCTAAACAGAGAATTACTGATGAGCACAGACTTTGTGGCACATTTCCTCCACACAGACTCCTCTTAACCCCTGTGCGGAGCGATAATGTATGTTGTTTTTCAGCATAATTTGCTGGGTTCAGACTCATTTCAATAATGAATGCAATTACAGGTCCCCCTTTATGACTAACATCCTGATCGAGCCATTACTGGAGAGCCACGCTGTTTCACTGTCCCTCCAGCAAGCTGTATGCATTCTGGTGGAGTAATATCTGAAATAAATACAGGAACTGATGGAGCTAATTGATCAGAGTACTGAGAACCGCTAACCAACTGTTCACTCAGCATTTAGCAACACAATTGAATATACACAGCTTTTAATGACAGGCAAAATAAACCTCCTTTGTCTTTCTTTGCTCGGAAATATGATGCTGAGACACAGTAGGTCTGTAAAAAAAATCCAAGATGACATTTACTGTTGAGTTTCACGACCAGTAAGGTAGTGAACTTATCTGTTAGTGACAGTTTTGCAGCTCCAGAGTGTTTTTACAGTTTTGCAGCATTGCTAAAATAAAAGTTGTGAATTTTCACACTATCTGATTGAAAATATTCACTGTGTTTTTACCAAATTTGATATCAAGTTGGGCACCACTTTATGAGATTACCCTTTTAAATGATTTATAATTGGTTTATAATCAGGTTATTTATTGGGTTTATAAATCAGTAATAAACAAGTTATAATACGTTTTCATACGCCAACGTGCGCTCACTATTTGGCAAGAATCAATTATCTCTTACTGCTAATTAATCTTACTAATGAGTTACCAACATAAGTGACCTTTAATGTCAGATGCAAAACAATCCATGCCGAAATTGTCAAGGTAAACAATATGAATCTAGTAATCTGATATGTTAATTTACTAACAGATATCTGATGAAGCTGACAGGGTTTAAATGCTGCTGATAGAGAAGATACAATAAGCAAAGAAAGCAATGAGATCTTAAGGTGTAACAGTTTAGATAAATGTGGGCTCACTATTTAGCAACCTAATGTCTTTTAACAGCTTATTATTGATTCTATAATTACAACCTTATTAGTAACCAAATTAGAAACCATTTATAAATCACTTATAGTCTTATTGCAAAGTGGTACCCAGAGATCCTGACTTGTAAATAGTGGTGACGACAACATTCAAGTCTTTAATTATGGCTGTTAAGCTCAGATATATCTCATTTAAACAGAAGTGCCTAAGAAATTAAGCCAACAGGGATGCCTCACTATTGCAAGAGCCTGTTGTTCAGTGTAATTAATCCCAAATCAACCCATTCTCACTCCCAACTCATCAAATACGGCAGCTATGACCCCTGCAGTTTTGTATGTGCAGGGTTCCCCGGTCAAATTAGCAATAATAAATATGCATCATATGTGAGTTCCTTAACTTAAGTTATGTCTTAACAACAAGTTGGAGTTGAGTATTGGTCTCCTGGATGGAAGACCTGTGTTTATTGACCCAGCAATCCACCTTAACTCCTCCAAATATGGAGTTTTCTAACTCTTAAAACTACATCACCTGACTTTGACAACAAATTAAAACATAACACTTAGAGGAGGACCTCCAGAAATGACAGTACACTGGTACCTATGGTGTCATAGTTTAGAGCAAAGGGCACCGACCAAGCTGCTGTATTTGACACATTGGGACTGAGAACAAGCTGTCCCAAATATATTTGAGTTATATTGTCCATAACCATTTAAATTATCCATAAACATAAAAACTGTGAGTCATTACATGACAATATCAATTAAGAATCAAAGGAACGTCAGTAAATATCAGCGTTTAATGGAACCCCTTCTTGTTTCATATAGGTTTTACTTTTAATTACATAAATATAAAAGTACAATCATTGGTATAAATGTGCAACTTGCAAACAGAATGAATTTGCATACATTAACTGGATGTTACACCACGATGCAAGCAACATGAGACACACACCAAGGTGTAGAATTATGTTGATGTGGAGAGAGCCAAAGGTCGACATAACTGTGGATCACAGACACCTCATGGAACTGACCGTGGTTGGTGACTCCGTATCATCCGTCTTCATAGGGAGGAAACAACAGGCACACACGTCGGGCACATTTGGAAATCAAGCTCCGGATCAAAGCCAACAGTGTGACTCTTGTTAAAGATCAGAAGCAGCCAAGCAGAGCAGTAATAAATCACTCTGTTACGGGGCCACTCAGCTGTTTACCTGCCCGCTGGTACCAGCCATTTCCAGTGTGCTCCAGCCAAATTAATGTACATTTTGTTCCTGAAACGAGCGGCAGTCTCAAAATACAAAAGAGTTCACGCACTCCTCCTCAGAGGAAAACTGGAGCGGGCGCAGTGTTATGTATCATACTGTGATCACAGAGAAATAATAGCTTTTCTGAATAAATGATAATGCCATTAGCACCATCAACAGCCTTCAAGACTAACACTAACAGCATCTCCAGTCTCTGCTTATTTCAAACAAATTGTTTTATTATGGGGCTTGTAATAGCTGTGGAGCATGACATTTTAATGGCGCTGTTCTGCAGTCAAAGTACCGTTGACTACGGAGCAGATTTCCAGTGTGATTACAGTACAATATGTGCTAAATGGAATAAACACTGGCAGTGTTTAACTATTTCCGATTAAATTAACGCTGACAACTTTACTCCAAATCATGCAGCGCTGTGATCCAAGCGATGTTCACCCATGTCATGTACTAACAGTGTGGGCTTGAAAATTTTGCATCGTTTCAATCTAATTTCGGGTTTGACGAGAAACATGAGAGGAATTAATTACACAAAAAAGAAAAGTCAGCGATATCACACTTAAGAGTCATTTCTGCTGATAACAAATACAAACATACAGTAAATCCTAAGACCACCTGTCTCCTCTTACAGAAGATACAGAGGACAGTGGAGGGGGGGAGTTAAAACCATTGCAATCAATGGAGATCAATTTTGCAAAATGCAAAAGGATTGTATAGTACAACACACGAGTTCTACACACTAAAATCTTTTCAATAAGGAACCTTTTTGTAATATGCAAGGACTAAAGTAAGGCAATTGATTTCAAGCCACGCATGCATTTTAGGTGAGCAAACATTTCTCTAAATACTATATTCAGTGTCTTAAAAGCTTGATGTGTTTCAGGCTTAAGGAAAATACATTTTAATGGATATTATATTAAGTCGAATACCTTCTGGGGGGGGACTTATGTTTAGGGAAGCATTTAAGATAACATATCACAGTCCTTTAATTCTCATTTCCAGTCCTTTACACACTGGTTTGGACACACAGATGCATACATACACACATGCTCCTTGTCAAACGTTAGACATACTACAGCAGAGGAACAGCATTGAATTCAAACTACGTATATCATTTGCTACGGCATGCCCACACTCCTGCTTTATGTCCCAGAGTCTGACACTTTTCTATGTCAGTAAACAGTGTGGCAACACACGAACCTCCCCTGACACTGTGAGCTTCATATCACATCACCAACATACAGAAAGCTCCTGAGCCACTCAGTTGGAGGTTGTTGAAGGAAATGCAGGTATTCGCTCTCTTGCTTCGAGTTAGATGAGACCGTTGATACCACTCTACTGTTTACAGGGCAAACATGACGCCACAACCAGCAGCTGGTTTTCGTTAGCTTTGCATAAAGAATGGAAACAGCTTCTAGCCACAAAAGTAGTTGCTTTGCCTCTCCTGTTTTCATAAAAATCTAATTAGCGAGTTTTAGACATGCTTGTAAATAGATTTTATTTCTTTGGGACAGAACCAACACCCAGTTAGCTTAGCACTGAGCAAACATTGAAAAGAGGGGGAAACACCAAGCCTGACTCTAAAGCTCTCTAGTTAACTGGTTTATGGGGGTTTATGCAAGACTTCTTGGCCAGCAGCAGCTGCAAGGTAACCTGCAGAAACCCTGTCAAGAATAGTTAAAGCCTCAGGAAATATGTCTTAGTAAAAATAAAAGTTGAGTTTCTCATTAAGCGTCTACAAAGATCGAGTGTAAATAAACATTCAAGATTATTAACAGCACATGTAGTGTGTAGGCTGATCATGTTTTGTTTGACATCTCCCTCAGGACTACGACAAGGAAGCTAAGCAACGTACTGCTGTGGACAGGGTCAGCGGCAAAATAAATTTTAAAACAACTAACTACTCACTAAAGAATCAATATCAGAAATATTATATATCATATGATTCTGAATGATCATTGGTGCATGCTGCCCATGCCCATGACCAGGTAAACTAAAACAGGAGTTTTAGTAGTAGTTTCCTTGCCCATGACCTGAATGTATTTATATTTGTATTTATAGAATTTACAAATGTCAAGAATACCGTAATATCTATGTACAGCTAATTTTGCCCATCATTAATACTGAAAATGGGGAAACAGCTGGCCTGACTCTGTCCAAAGGTGACAAAATCCACCTACAAGAACATCTAAAGCTCACTAATTAACGCAGCATATCTTATTTGTTTATTCCGTACACAAAAGAGTAAAAATGACATGTTGTGGTTTTACGAATGGCTAGCTCTTCATGCTAAGCTATGCTAACCAGCTCCAGCCACATATTTAGCCCAACTTACAGACATGAGAGTGATATCAATCTTCTCATCTAATTCTCTACAAGAAAGCGATCATGTGCATTTCCCAAAATGTCAAATTACTCTTTAAAGGAGAAATATGTAATACATTTACTGTGTTAAATCATAAAACAACAACGCTACAACCAGTATGTTTTAGTTTGCCCGTTTCACTTTTTTTTTAGAGTTCAAATTAATGCCGAATGGACGCTGAATGAGTAAATGTCTGTTTATGAGTCATAAGAAATCACCAATAATCATTTAGAAGGAGTAGATGTTTATGTTAAATTGAGCAATATGTTAATGGAGTTCGACAGGCAGTAAGTCAGGCAGTCACTGAACTCAAACTCTAGAGTGTGTAAGTTCAGAGCAGTGGGCTTTTGTTTTCACAATAACTGGGTGTAACTTTACATTGACAGTTATGAACAATCGATCAACTTACAGTGTAGGATTTGCTGTCACCTGCCTGAGTTTGAGTCTGGGGAAGAGGAGGCGGGGGGAAACGACTCACTCAAGCCATATATCGTATATTAAAAAGGGATTCAGACTTTGTAATATACTGTTTATGGCTTTCATTCACTTTTTGGACTGCAGTAATCCTTTCTGAATTCTAGGGACATATTTCTCCTTTAACATCTAGAAAACATTGCGTTCACTTTGTAACTCTAATATTCGTGTTTCTGAAGGGCTCTTAAGTTCTGAATGCTGCATCTGGTCAATCTGCTGACTGCATGAGAGACGTGACAGTGAGACTTCTTCAATCATTCACATGTAGATATTTGAAATCTATATGTAGAAAAATAGACTTGAAAGAGTCCTCTGTTTTATATACAGCTATCTCGTATGGCTTTACCATAATGGCATGCAGGAAAAACTAAGACAAGCCTGAAGATTTTAACTACCTGAGTCATTTTTCTCTATTCCTCTTGGTGAGACTGGGGAGTAAAAGGAAATTATTCAGATCTATGCACGAACAGGATGAAAATCAGCTAAGGATAGATCCAGATCCAATTCACGCCTTATCGTAAAAGCGCTTTTTAAGACATTCCAATGCTATATATATGTACATTTATGGCATGTCTCATCGTATTCACAGTGTAAGGGGGTGATGAGCGTGAGGAGAGAGCTGAGATCTGCAAGAGAAAAAAAAAGGAAGCAGGAGGGTTTTGGTGCAGTGTGTGTGAAGCGAATGCAGAGATGACAGAGAGAAAGAGATGAGCAACCTGGGAGGATATTAGATGTTGAAGATGGACGCCAGGAACCCTTGGCTGAGAGAGGCCGTTGATTTGGACTGGGCATGAATTTGGATATAAAAGGAGTCATTTAACACCACCTACTCTACTTCTACTGCTATCACCAGCCGCTCCCACCAGTTCTCTTCCTCCATCATGTCTCCTAGACAGTTAACGTCCCCTCCCTTTGTCTTGTCTCTTAGCGTGAACATCAAACACCATTGCACTGCTTTAAATCACCGACGTCTAGGAAGAGAGAGTTGCCGGCAACGAGGCCGGGCATCGATCGTGCGGCCTGACAGGGCAGCATCGTATCCTCTGCAAACACCCTCCATCCATTAAACCTTGGCTACACATTTACACTGAAATCAAGAGGAAGATCAGCCTCTGCAGGGTTTTGGATCACGCTTTGTTTTACAGCGAGGCATGTATCTGCAAAGAAAACAGAAAAATCAAAAGATAAATCAATGCAATTGAGAGAATCCTTCAGGGTTTTGTTTTCCACTCCAGCAGCTGAGATTGACCCGGCTACTTTCAATCTGCCTCATTTAGCAAAATGTGCCTACGGGATAAAACCATCCACATTTCGCCTCCTTCTCTACCGCCCTCCACTTCTTTACATTCCACTTCAAACAACTTCTCATTTATTCTGTTGTACAAATACACAAGTCTACATTCTGCATTAAAAGAGTAATTAATACAATGCAAGCCTTTATCGTTTGTTTACAGCAGACAGCTGTAAGCTTGAGAAAGAAGCAGCGAGTTGGAAGGTGCCGTCTTTCACCCTTCAAGTCAAAGTCTTTGGCCGCCGAAGCATTTTCTGAGCTGATAAGAGGGCCAGTTGCTCTCTCAAGAGAAATGGATTTTTATTCTTCAGTGCTGCTCTTTTCTCCATCTTGAGCTACGGGAAATTACTCTTTATAGCCTGTTAGTGTGGAACTCTGTAAAAAAAAACGCCCCTCGCTGCAGCCCCGTCGAAATCAGCTACATCACAGCCATGCTTAGCCTAAAGGGGCAGTTCACCCCCCAAAACAAAAAAATGCATGTTTTTCCTCTGGTCTGCAGTGCTGTTTATTCATCTAGACTGTTTTGGTGTGAGTTGCAGAGTTTTGGACATATCAACTGTAAAGATGTCTGCCTTCTCTTGAATATAGTGGGACTAGATGGCACTTGGCTTTATATTTGAATTTACACTGCTACGTTTGGAAAAACTCACCAGAATCCACACACATTGCTGTGAGCAGAGGTATCTAAGCTCAGCCAGGCCGTCGGAGCAGCTGACAATCAGGCTGCCAGCCAACTCCAAAGACTTAGTATTACTGAGGCACCTGTAAATCTACCTGGGACTGGGCATCAGATTCAGTAACTGATAAAGTCTTTGTTCACTTAGGAAACAATTGTGTCTAGACACACTAGAAGCAGGGGTGCTGATCCCTTTTGTTTTGTTTTTAATCAAGAAAAGTTAAAGAGTGAAGCTTTTATTCTCTACTAATAATCACTCTTTGGATTATTGGATTATTAGCTCTTCCTTTTGAAATTCCTCTTTTGGTTATATTTGTTTTTAAGTCTTTGTTACAACTATTTACTGTTGCTTCCCTTTTCCTTCACAAGCTGTAGGGTCGTAACACAACTAGAAACAAAATAGTTCCTGTATGAACCTGCTCACAACAACGTCTGTGGATTACCTTGAGTAACCAGGTCATGATTTTGGAAAGAGACACCGGTGTTGAATTTTTCTAATGTACATTTCTGGTGTTTTGCACCAGAAGTCCCATTATGTAGTCCCATTTTATTTGAGAGAAGGCAGACAACTCTGCAGCCAATATCCCCAAAGCTTAGCAACTCACACCAAAACGATCTGGCACTACAGACCAGGGGGAAAGTATATATTTTTTCGATTTTGGGGTTAACCCACACTTTCCCTCAGAAATGAAATTAAGCACCTGAGGGTAAGACGTGACCCATGTCAAGAAAGAAAATGGGGTTTGCACAATCAATGGAAGGTCTTGAGATGGTGCAAAAATGCATGAGAGGTGTAATGCATAGATCAGTATGTGCTATATCATTCATTGATTACACTTTGAACAGCGTTCAATATGTACATTCAAATAAACTGCCAAAGCCCACAAACAATGCACTCTATGCTTCCCTTGGCTCCTTTACAGCACAACATTTCAGTCGTGTAGGTCTGATATATTGAGAGTGTATAACAGACTAATTCCTCTGCAGGCTAACACTGATATTTTAGAGACTTTCAGTGATTTGTTCTGGGTTGTACTTGAGGTTAATGAAATGGGTGGATGGTGGTCCCCATGCTTCCAGATCAACTTTTTTTTGTTCTCTCTTCATGCCATCATCAAGTCATCGCTAAAACCATCCTCATCATTAGCTTGTATTATCACCACAGGGTTGTAATTCCAACCAAAGTATCCAAAAAGTCATATGTATCATGCATAACAGTAACATTGGGAATCCATTTCCAAAGCCTTGTATTTTTTTCTATGGCGATCAACCTCAGGGTTTGAGCTCCCACACTTTCTTTGCTGTCTCGCTGAGTCTACCTGGAGTTACTCGTCTCTGCCAGCCTGTTGTTCATGATACCGAGGGCGCCAACGCCCCCAGAGAAACCATTATGGCGTGAGCTGCCGCAGACTGTCCTGGGATATCCGTTAGCCGACTCTGATAGCTGCTTCTGCATGAGTGCCAGCGACACCTTGTTAGAGGCTGCCAGGTCTTTCATAGAGATCATCTCCCCTGATAGTCTGCGTCCCTCAGTGTCACTATCGCAAGGTCCATCTGAGTTGGGCGCCTGGCCAAAGCGTCCCTGGCGACCCTTAGAGCCCGGGCGGATGGCGTTGCGTCTTCCCAGGAGGACGTTCGCTTTATTGCAGCGCTGGCAAAACAAGCAGCTCATTTTCTCCAGCATCCAGTTGAGCACCTGCTTGATGACAATGGAGATGACATTGAAGAGCGAGTAGATGCAGCACACACCCATCAGCATGAAGAGGAAGTTGGCCACCCTGTAGAGGCTTTGGTACTCGTAAGCCGCGCTCTGGCTGCTGACGTAGTCCCCGAAGCCGATGGTGCTGAAGGTTACGAAGCAGAAGTAGAGGGAGTCTAAGTACGCCCAGCCCTCCACGGGGGTGTACATGGCTGACGCACAGCAGGAGATGGTGATGGCTGACAGGCCGAGGATCAGCATCACATGGTACACCGAGGGCTTCCAGCCCGGGAGGGAGTAGGCTGAGAAGTCGTGGCGGATGCCCGGCGGGAGCAGACCGCTGTTCCTGATTCGTCGCTCCCTCACAGCCTTCATCACCACGGCCAGCAGTGTGATGATGCGCTCCAGGAAAAGGTTAAAGAAGAGGATAGTGGCGGCGCAGCCCAGAAGCCCATAGAAGATCAGGAACACTTTGCCTGCAACCGTCACAGGTGTCGTCATCCCAAAACCTGCAGAGACACAAGAGAGGTCTCAGTTGGAAGAGATACATGTCAAAACTCCCATTTTTTCCAGGAGACTCCTGTTTTTCATTGCCCTCTACTGTTGAATCATCATGCTCCACTTGTAAATTACCACTTAATGCTGTCGCTTAACCATAACAGCAGATAACTGTAATTTATCAGTTTAATACAGTATTTCTGTCAAGCAGTGGAAACGTGCTATCATGCTTTTACAAGTCCAGTCACTATCTGTCAACACTGTACTGATGAATGTCGGCTAATGTTTCTGTTATGATGATAACACATTTTTTTTTATTAATAAATCTGCTTGTACTACTCATTTTTGAGTGACACAGTGTGACTCAGTATCCCTGAATGTGATGTGACAAATCCTTTTGTTTCAAAATCGTCCCTATTTTGTGGTTTCAAGGTTTGTAAGTAAGTACAAAGTCAGCCTGCTCTCACCTGAAGAATATTCAAAAATTAAATTAATTATATCTCAGAAGGATTTGGAAAAACTTGCCCATGCATTTATCTTCAGTTGACTCAACTATTGTTACTATCACGGTTTGTTGGTCACTTCCTGTTTCATTTTGTAGTTCCTTCCTTCTTGTTCCTGTTGTCTTTACCTCCTGCCTTTGTTCTTCGTCCCTGTTTTTTGGATCACTGATTTTTCACCTGCTCCTGATTGTCCTCACCTGTGTCTTGTTATCCTCCCTTTCCCTAGTGTATTTAATTTTGTGTCTTTCTCTCCTTGTTTGCCAGTTCATCTTAGTTTCACGTCAAGCTACTTTGTGTTTCCCTCCGTGGTTTGTTTGGATTTATCCCTCCTCGTTGGACTGTATTTTGTTCTGTTTTGCCTGGGGACATTTGTACCTGTTTTCAGTTAAAACGTAAGCTCTCTGTTATTGAATTTTGATCCTTATCAGCTGAGCCCTCTCTGCATTTTTGGGTCCATCTCTGTCTGTTTTTAATGCTTGATGGATTGTGACATGAGAGAAAGACACAAATACACTAGGGAGGGGGAGGATAACAAGATCCAAGTGAGGGCAAGGTGAAGGAGCAGGTGACATTATTTAGTGATCTTAAAAAGGACAAAGGCAGGAAGTCAAGACAACAGAAACAAGAGGGAAGGAAAAGAACTACAACTAAAACAGGAAATGACCAACAAAAAACCCCAAATGAACGCTGTCTTTATAGCTCTCTCTAAACAAATCAATCAGACAGCTGCAGCTGATTCAGAACGCTGCTGCTCGTGTCCTCATGAACACAAAAAAGTGGATCACATCACTCCAATTCTGAGATCTCTACGCTGGTTTCCTTTCTGCCAAATTATTGATTAGAAATACTGCTGCCGGTTTGTAAAGCACTGGATGGTTTTGGCTTCTGCAATGTTGTGAACCATCCAGACCTCTCAGGACATCTTGGACAAGTCTACTTTCTTGTCCCCAAAGTCACGACTGAACATGAGTCAGCATTCAGTTTTTATTCTCCATATATATTTGTAACAGACTCCCAGAAAACTTCAAGTCTGCTGCAGCTCTCAGTTCTTTTAAATCAAAGCTGAAGACTTCCTTTTATTAAAACAAATATGAGGCTTTTGATTAATGTCTTAAACTGCACTTTAACTTTTTCTGTTTAACTCTTTTAATTGTGTTGAAATGTCTTTTTATAGCCTATTGCTTTATGATCCTTTGACATTTTGTCTTGATGCTTTTTATGTTTTATGCAAAGCACTTTGAATTCCTTGTTGTTGAAATGTGCTATACAAATAAACTTGTCTTGCCCCGCCTGACGGAGGCCGAAAACAGAATTTCACTCATAAGATGTCTTCAGTTTCATGGCAAGAAATTATGTCATGAGACAAGGGAAGCGATGCGTGACAGCAAACTCGAAATGAGGTTTTTAAATGAGGCTTAAATCGTGTTTCTAAACATTTGTGTCATTAATGAAAAATGATGTAAAAGAGGGGATTGAGTGGAGTATACTGTGCAGAAAATAGTGTGTGTGAGTGTGTGTAAAATCATAGTGGAGGACAGATAAAAAGTGACTATGGGATAATTGAAAAAACAAAACAAAACAAAACAAAAAATGTTTTGCTTTGCAAATGAAGTTGCATGTTAAGATAAAATAAGGGAGGATAATACAATGGGCTATAATGTGAAAGCAGCATTACATTTATTAGCTGTAAAACAAAATAAAATAAAAGTTTGTCATCTGGAAGGATCACCTTATTTAAACTTTATGTGATACAAAAGGAGAATAATGTCCATGCACATTACCTTTTACTGAATGCATAAATTCTAATGGGTACAACATTATAAATAATTGAGGAAATCAGTCAGTTCACTGACAGTTAAAGGAACAACATGTTGTGAGTACTGCTGTCCAAATACCAAGTGTTGAATAGACTGAATCCCTATTTAATATATAGTCTAAGGTTGAAGCAAGTTGTTTCCCTCTGCCTGCTCCACCACAGACGCAAGGAAGCTCAGGCAGGCTGCAGGAACACTGCAGAAGCGCAAGATGAGCACAACACTGTAATGTGACAATAACAAGCAAAAACAAGTCCTCCACTGCAAGTAGATCAGCTGTTTATAACTGTCAGTTGTCTGTCAATGTAAAACTAAGCCCATTATCCTGAAAACAAAAGCCAACTGCTCTGAAAACACACACACTCAATTTAACCATTACAAACATCTACTCCTCATTAATGATTTCTTACAAGTCATAAACTCATTTGACGAACATTTGGCATTAATCTGAACTCTGATTAACGTGAAATTGGCCCGAAATGGAAATTGTGGCTGTACGTTGTTGTCAGCTGTCAACTTATCATTTTTCCTCAATCTCTAATGGCATTTTATGATAAATTACAGCAAATATATTACAGATTTCTCCTTTAAGATAATATTATAGTGTATAAACTTGTGTAACTGCAAAAAAACAAAGACATAAAAATTACACTGTAGGGAGGAGCATGCCAGGAAGAAGCTTAGGTAAGTCCTACGAGTATTCTTGCTCTTGGCTGTGTGGTTTGGCTTCCTGCTATCTTCTGATTTCTTAGTCAATTAGACTGAGTGTTCAAGCTGAGGAAGGGGTTATGAGAGGAGAGAGGAGGAGGAGATGAGAGGATTTTTATGGATTCTGCTTCATGGTGAAGAGGCACTTCTCAATCTGGAGGAGTGTCACAGGTGCAGCTCAGACTGTGCCGCTCAGATGTTAACATTAGCTGATGAGTGTCTTGGTATTTGAGCAAAGTATTGTTGCCTCTATAAAATCAAACCATTTCATAAATTGTGGCAGAATTACAGCAGCAAGAAGGCTGCCACATTCACTACAGAGGTGTAAAAACAATTAAGATAAGAACATTTAGCTCAATATTTGAGGGAAAGAAAATGAAAGTATAATTTATACCAGTGATTCCCAACCTTTTGGTTTTTGACGTCTTAAAATGAAGAAGATGTCTACTTTAAACCCCTCATTAAAGATAATGACCAAAAAGACATTAACAGTCCAACAAAATAAGGACTTTTCTCTCTTGCACTACTCTTCACATGGTTTTTATTGCCAGAAAAGATGAAATAATCATGGTCTATAGCCATGATAGTAGGTCTATGAGGCTGCACTTTTACTTTGGCTCTACTTTGATGTTGGAAACCAGACAAACTAACTGGACATACTAACAAAGCACGCTAATAAGCTCCCTAACCCTCCAAAGGGGAGAAAGGTTGCCTCTACTTGCAGAAACACAAAGAAAACACACAAAAGCTGTCCCTCTGTGAAGGCAGTAAATTGGCCATACCTGACCCACTGGCCCTGGCTTGCAGCTCTCTGCCTGCCTTCAAACTCTCGTCCCTGATTGCTGATTGAGCGCAGCCGCCACCAATCAGTCACTGCAGCTGTGAGAGTGGGAGGGCAGTACCTGAACAGGAGAGCTCGGGAGGAAGCACACAGCACTGTGGCACGTAACACTGATGTAATGTTTGCCACGTTCACCATCTTAGTTTAGCGTGTTTGCATTTGATAATTAGCACAGCACACCTGAGGCTGATGGGGATATTATTAGTTTTGTTGGTGTTTGGTCATAAACCAGAAGGTGTTTTAAGGGCAAAATATCCTAAATGTATCCCCCAGGTTAACCTGCCATCCCCCTCTCCATTATTCCCTTGTAGCAGAAGGAGTGCAGTTCAGTTGAATATGTTTGTCTGGTCTGCCTGACTCATTGATCCTTTAGCTGACTGAAGTTTATGACAGTTAGAATCTATGGCCCTGACCTTGGCTCTGAAATATCAGTAGTCTAACTGAGCTGTGTGTTGATAAATCCCTGAGCTATCCATGGTGCTAGATGGATTTGTAACTGTGCCTTTTTCTCTCAATCCCACACTTCTATGAGTTTCATCTCCGCACTATAATATTCTTTAAACTATATACTATAAATTCTCAGTTCTATACTATTTTATATATGCTATATGCTATATACGTTTAGCCTACAGCCTTTTTGTGCCCAAGGCACACCAAAGGGCAAGCCAAAATCTCATTGCACACCTGTATTCATATCCAGCAAATTCCCCTCTATAACATGTGTTATCACTCTGTAAACATTTATTTTTATTTACTAATTCATTCATTAATTCATTCTGACATTAGGCGAGAGGCAGGGTACAGCTGGGACAGGTGATCAGTTCATCACAGGCCTGAGACACAGACACAAACAACCAATCACACTCCCATTTCAAGCAATTTAGAGTCTACAGCCAACCTTGGACTGTGGGAGAGCTGCAGGAGAGAACCCACACAGACACAGGGAGAACATGCAGACTCACACAGAAGAGCCCTGCCTTTCTTTACTAATGCCAAATGACATTTGGCAAGCAGCTATATTACTGATTTAATATTTACGAGCAAAATAATCCAAGAATTAATTTGAAAAATTACACCAGCGCAGCAAGACACCCCTTCAAAGCAGAAGGTAACACATTTTAAAATGAGATAATGGCCTGAAACGAGGGAGAGGCTCCACTAATTCTCACCATCTGGCAACCGCACCAAAGGCAAAAACTGGGGTTTACTTTGAAGGATGTTTTTTTTTAAAGGATTTTTTTTTTACATTATAGAATTTGCATCTGTATTGGGAACTGTGTGTGTACGAAGAACTGATCTAGTCAATTAAAAATTCATTCAGAAGTCTTTGTATAATTCTGTGCTGCAATAATAATGTATGGATTGTCACAAAATCCCAAGGCACACCTGGACCTGCCTCACGGCAACCGCTGCTCCATACAGCAGTGTCACCAACATGATCAAAGTGACAAGTAGTAGTTGTAGAAGACCGAGAGGATAATAGAGACACGCTGCTGCCTGTGGTATTCCTATAATATTTCTATTATCATTCAGTGGCATCTGTGCTGCTGAAAAAAAATGCTCCCACTGGGCCGCCCCTCCTGCTAAAAATTAACAAATGACCAACTGTCATAAACCGATGTACTGGACAATACTGAGGACCAGTAGATGAAAAAGTCAGAGGATCAACAAATTTGTTTTATTCATCCTGAGGGGGACATGGAAGCCTGTAACACATTTCATGACAATCCAGCCACTTGTTGAGACACGACAAATATAAACCTTTTAAACCTTGGGAAGGATTCTTCTTCTGGGAGTCATTTATGGGAAGATTCAGCACTTTTCATGTGGGTGTCCAGTCAGTGCTGATAGTAAATGGAGTCAATTGAAGCCATAAATTCCTTAGTGCTGCTATATTGACCCAGAAAAGTGACTTCTCCTGCTTCAGAGCTGTGCAGCAGTGCCTACATGTACCAGGATGCATTGCAGGCAAGCTTGTGACTCCCACACAGATGCTGCCGTGGTTTCACCACCCTAGCCTATAGCAAGCAAAAAGATAATGTAGGAGACATAAATACTCATGTGATGACTTCACTAAATACAGGAAGAACAACAGATCTTGCAGCAGAGGAACTCTGTGTTCAGTGGACTACATTTTCTATCAACACTTACAGGACATCTGCATGAAGAGTGCAAAAAATATCCCTTATTACCTGAACAAAATTTCATAGCAATCTATCTAATTATTGCTGAGATGTTTCAAGCTCAAACAGAATGGTGGACTGACTGACAGACTAATATTGCCATCACTACAGCCAGCTAAAAAGTACTAAGTACACTCAAGTCATAAAAAATGAACATAATTTTGTGTAACATGAATTTTGTTCTTTGTAATCGCTCCAGATTTCTCCCAGGACCCATTTGTGGGGTCCCATTCTGGTTTATGGTATAATTAATTTTAAGAGCACAAAACATTAATCGTCATCTCTAAAATATCTAATATGTAGAAAACACACACTGTGTGGACTCAAGGGAGGAGGCAGGTGGCTCTATGTTTTAACAAAACCACAGCTCTCTTGGATGCCCCTGTGGTAGATAAAACATAATAAACTGACCTCTAGGGTGCTCTTACAGTGGAAAAGATAATAAAGTGCCCACTATTGTGCCTGTCCAGTGGATAAAACGTGAAAAAAGTGCCTTCCTAGATGATAAAACATGAAATGAGCCTCTACGTTGCACTTGTAGTACATAAAACATGAAAAAGTGCCCTCTAGGTTGCTCCTCTAGTGGATAAAATATGGAAAAGTGTCCTTTAGGCTGCTCATCTAGTTGATAAAACATGAAACAGTTACTTCTGTGGTTCCTTTCTAGTCAGTAAAACATGAAAAAAGTATCTTCTAGTGGATAAAGCATGAAAATGTGCTCTCTTGGGGTCCCTTCCAGTGGAGAAACCATATAGAGCTGCCCCACTTGAAAATTAGTTGGCCTCTGAGTACTTTTAAACGGCTAAATCATTAATATTTTCCTGTGTATTTTTATTACAGAGGTGTAGCTGTTGTACACAGTAAAACTATTTTAATCAAAGCCATGGACTGGAATTGTTTTACCACAAATGCAGCGGACTTTCTGTGTGCCAGGTGCTCCACCACATGCAGCTGGTACCTTCTTCATTTTTTTTTCTCCCCCTGTCCCGCAGACAGCCTGACTCCGCCACTGACTGTATGTATTGCTGAAGCTTCAGGCAGTAAATGAACATTTGCATTTTTACCTATTACACACATACTTCTTGTGACTATTTATGTTTAATATTTCTATGCAAATTTTCTGCTCTTATTTTATGGTTATTTGTATGCAAACACACAAGTGCTCATACTTCTCTCTCAGGGCAGAAGCGACCGCACACATGTACACACACTTTCATGCACACACACACACAATGTCATGCCCCTTATCCACCGAACAGCAGATGGTATATTTGTCAACAAATAAAATCGTGCTGAAAGATCAAGCAGTTCACTTTCAGGCCAAGGTTAATTGATTTTTCCATCATGCCCATCCTCCATTTCAGTCTTCTTGGAGCAATAGAGCCGCGCTTTCTCTCTCTTTTTCACCAACCCGCCTGTAACCATCCTTGTCAGGTAATAAATGACATCAATATCAAGACAATACTTCCTTTATGATACCCAAAATGGCTTTTTTGACCTTATCTCTCACACTGAAAACCACTCTCCTGTGGGTTTGCTGTTGATATGGCGGGTCATTTAGATCAACACTGATTGATACAGATAGGAATACAACTCCCACGTGTCCACATGTATACACACCTCTCTCACAGAGATAGACTTGTTTCATCTTTATTCACTAAACCAGACACTGAAGTATTTGCTTTAGTCATCGATACACCTGTAGAAATGAGGGTTCCTAAAAGGCTGAGGTTCTACCCGTAACCATTTGCTTCTGAAGAGCCCCTTTTTTGAAGAAAGGATTCGCCAATGGTTCTTTTCATCCAAATAACCTCTTCAATGATTGTTGAAATCCTTGAAAAACTCTTGTCTCACTCTGTCTTACTCTCTTTCTCTTTGTCTTGTCAAGAATTCTTGGTACAATAAATATAGATGAGTTCTCGGTAGAACCAGCTGGGTGGGTTCTACATAAAACCCTAGGAATACAAAAGGATTCTCAGTGGAACACCCTGGTTGAGTGTTAGAGAAAACCTTTGGAAGATAAAAGGATTCTTGGTAGAACACCCTAGGTGGCTTCTGGATAAAACCCTTGCAATCTAAAAGAGTTCTTGGTAGAACTCCCTGGGTGGGTTTTTCGACAAAACGCTTAGAATACAAAGGATTCTCAGTAGAACCCCATGGTTGAGTGCTAGATAATATGATTGATTGATTTCCTTTTATTTTCGTGTCATGCACAAAAAAGTGCCAAAGTCTCATGGGTTTATAAAACACCGAATACAGTCGCAGTGTTCAAACATTTTTCTTTCAATACAAAATTACAGTCCATTTCACAGCTCCGACCTAAACACAATACTCTGCCGTCTCTCCTGAGCTTGACAAATAAAATCTGCTACAAAAAAGGCTCCCGTCCTAAAGCACAACTCAGGTTTTTTTTATACTCATCCAGCCAAAAGAAGTCATCATAAATACAGGACATTTTAGTAAAAAGTACATCCCTTCGGTCCTCACAGGCAGGACAGCAGAACAAAAAGTGAACCTCATTCTCAGTTTCACTGAGCTCACACAACAAACACGGTCTGTCCTCCTCTGGAGTGGCATTAAACCTGCTGGTCTCTGAGGCCAGGGGTAATGTTCCTGAACATAACTGTGCACATAACAATCTTTGTTCTTTCTTTAAGTTCTACTTCACATAAGGTTCCACATCATAGGACCATCACCATCTAATATCTGTGGAAGATAAAAGGGTTCTCTGTTGAACTCTCTGGGTGGGTTCTTGATAAAACCCTTGTAATCTAAAAGAGCTCTTGGTAGAACCCCTTCTGTGTGTTCCTGTTAGCACCCTTAGAAGCTGAAAAGGCTCCTGTTAGAATCCCCAGACAGGGCTCTGAGTGGAACCATTACACCATAGAAGAGTTCTCTGTAGAACCTCTCAAACCCAAAAGTGTTCTCCTATGGGAACGAGGTGAAGAACTCTCCATGGTTCTAGTTAGCAGCTTTATTTCTAAGAGCGTATGGTGATAAAGTTCAGTAGCAGAAGGTGAAGCACCCCTGGGTGACAGGAAGGTGAGGGGCAGTGATTACCCAAATTAAGGCCTTCAGTGAAATCCTATTTCAGTGTCTCATAGTTATTAATTAAGCAGCTCAAGTCTTTTTTAACCCAACTGAATAATAGGGAAAACAGATTACATCTTCTCGGTGCGCGTAGAGACAGTCGTCTGCACCGTCTCTCATTACCAAGTAAATTACCTAAGAGAGGAAAAGGCACCAGGCATCGATTCAGTGTAGCATTTCAGAGCCATTACTCCAGACTACTGTGTCAGGATGCATTAGGGAAAACAGAACAATAATAGAAAGCAAAGGACAGGCAACCTGAAACCAAAGATGCAAACGCTCTCTGACTTTACTCACAAAGACTTTAAAGAAAAAGTTCAACCCCAAATCAAAAATAGGTGTTTTTCCTCTAGCCTGTGGTGCTATTTTGGAGATATCAGCCATAGAGATATCTGCCTTGTCTCCAATATAATGAAAGCACATGGCCCTTAGCTTGGAAATGTTGACTATAAGTATTCGTGCCGTCCTTTTATTTATGACTAACTAACTAAATGACAAAAATGTTGAACAAAATCTCTGTTCATCGTGCCCTGATGAGTAAAGATGAGATGAAATCATTGGCTCTGTTTAAGTGGACAACCTAAGTAGTTAATCCTCATAAAGCAACAGAATTACAGCCTCGCAGTTGTATGCCTCCGCCAACCACTCACGTTTACATCCATGTGTGTCCAGACTGATTATAAAGTGTGTGGTGAAGATTTTGAACAAAATAAAAAGGTATTAAGTGTATTAAGCATATTTTTACTGGCAAAATTGAAGTGTGTGATTGTGTATGATTCCAGTCAAAAATTTCCAGTGAGACGCTTAGACACTATTTTTTACAGCAGAGGACAGAAGACTGATAGAGAGCTGAACATTATGATGTCACGGTGAAGCTGACCTTTGACCTTTTGGATATAAAACATCAAACATGTCATCATTTGATCCATTTAGACATTTTGTCATATCTTGAGAGGCCTTGACCTTTGACCTTTTCTTTCTAATTCTTTTCAGCTACCCTCATTTGCACTTGCTTATATTTTCCTGTGTTTTCTTCCTAGTAAGTTTATTGAAGTCACCCTTTTTTGTTCATTCATGCCTGTGTCTGTGTCTCTTAATTTTTAAATACTGAAGTGACAAAAGAGGGTATTCAAAAAATAACAAAAAAAAAATTATCCAAAAGGTACCTGAGAGAAAGGCAGGCGCACGGGAAAGAGAAAGAGACACTGGGGAGAAGACGCAGATGACCTGACAACTGAAAGAGAGAGCACAAACTGACGTATGCACAAAGGGCTAATTAGGTGGTGGAATCGGAAATCAAAAGGGACAAAAAAAAAAAAAAAAAGATGGACAGACACACAAACAAAAGAAAAGGAAAAACAAGACTAACAAAACCCCCTGACTATGACAGGCCTGCTTTTGATGAAATACAAATGGTGCAATGTGGAAGAGAGAAACTGAAGCTGATCCCCTTTTTGGTATCAATCCTATTGACACCAGAATCAGTCTTCAAAAAGGAGACCGGAAGTATCGATACGTTGGGGTTGATCCACCCACCCCTATTTTAAATATGGGTTTGTTTGTTCTTGTTTTTTTGGTGCTTTGGGCACCACAAGCTGAGGGTCTTTTAGTTTCATTACACTTGAGAGAAGGAGGACATTTCTACGTCAAATATGTCCCAAGATCATGGATTTTCAACATGGGGTCTGACCCCCCTTGAGGGTCCAAAGAGTTACTGCTGAGGGGCAAATAAACAAAAAAACAAATAAACATGAATCCAACATTTTATTAGTGGAAAAAAACCCAAAACAAACTCAAAATGTTTAACGCTGACATGAGGCTACCCATGATTCTTTGTGCAATCATGTTAGCTAGCTAACTCACCACTTATCCAGGAGTGGAGAGAAATATGGACTTTTGATTTTGGGATGAACTGTCCCTTTAAAACTAATTTAATTGTGACCACTGAGGTCAGCAGTCCAGACCAAAGATCCTGCTGCTGCTGCTGCTGCTGACCTTGGCGAGCACTCTCTAATCTTTCCATTCTGTCCGAGCCAAAATGAGTCATTTAATTCTGCAGAACTTGATAACGCAGGAAATCATATGTGTGCTAATCCAATTAAATCAGAGCCCGGGGAGAATATTTATTCATTAACATTAAATAAAGTATTCTCAAATCAACATAGAAATGATGTTATGCTCTGATGGCTAATGATGCTTGCACACATAATTACACACTAGAGATTCAACCAGGAGGAAAGTGATGGAAATGGTGCCATTAGTATCCATTAATTACTATTTGACAGTTTTAAGAGAAGAAAAAGAAGATGCTCTGATGGTTACCAGACTGTGGGGACTTTAAACAGGGGGAACAATGAAAACAAATCATTAGTGCACTGTAGTGATTTCACTGTTTGGGTCAGCTTTTTATCACCAGTGGTCAAGTTTAAATCGCATGTACTCAGCAGCAGCTGGAGAGTTGACACAGCTGAGACCGAGCAGCTCTCATTACGGTCCGATTGCAAATTTCAATGGCTCATTAAGTTGTGTAGTAAAATCGGGATCTAAACAAATAGCTCAAATTACAGCGAGTGTTGTAAATAGAAGTATCGATGGACTTCATGAGTGCTGTGCGTTTAATCTGCTACACTTAGAAGGCCACTCGCCTCTGAGCACTAATCAATCATCACATTTTAAACCACTCTGAGTGAAGGAGATCTGTACAAAACCTGCAACGCTCAACAGGTATCTCATTATCTGGAGAGTCTGAAGTACAAAGGAGTTAACAGCATAAATCTATAAAGTGCACTGTTCAAACTCTCCTCAGCTGGAGCGAAATATCGCCTGGTAAGATATGCTGAATTGTTCTACAGCAGTGCGTGTATCGAAACGACGGAGCAGAAGAAATGATTTCCCAATAAGCATATAAACATATCATCACAGCAGAGTTATAGTGACAGATTCTAACCCATTTTCATAACTGGAAATGCTCCACAAGACTGGCAAAAAAACAAACAAAGTGTGTTTCTCAGTACGTTACAACTTTCCAATCTGTTTGTTGTACTCAGCCCAAGCTCGTAAATTCTTCTTACTGAAGACTTCTTCAAATCTCTAAAGGAGCAATAGTGGAAACAACTGAGCATCCAAAAATGAGTCCAAGCAGTAGGTTAGTGCCATAGACTATATATTAAATAGATTGAAATCCCAGTTAAGATACTGTCTGTGGTTGAAGCAAGTGGTTCAGTGACTGCCTGCGGGACTCCATTAACATTTTGCCCAATTTTACCGCATCTACTCCTTCTAAATGATTATTAATGGTTTTCTATGACTCATGAACAGACACTAACTAATTTTGCAAACATTCAGCATTAATTTTAACTCTAATTAATATGAAACAGCCAAGCAATAATGGAAGTTATGGATGGGGATGGGAAATAAGGCAGGTGGTGGAGACCAAAAACAAAGCTAAAAGAGAATGAATACTGGACTTAGTGTAAATAAGCAACTGTTTACCAGTGCGTTTTCAGATATCAACTGAAAAATTGATATCACACTCACATGTCATGTATCAGTGTTGTGTTTACCGTTTGTTTCCGCTACCAAAAGTGGCCAGAAAGGGCAGGTTTAAAAATCTGTCACAAATAGAGGGCTCCATTTTTTTTTTTTTTTACCTCAAAAAATTTCTAAAGCAAATGTTCCTTCCTTACGCAACATTATCTCACTATTCTCCCTTACAGGTGGGATATGTGGCACTCCTGGAAAAAGGCAGCTGATTGTTAAATATCAGGTCGTCAAATACCAACGCTTTGGGTTGTGTTGATTCGTGAGTCTCATTGTCTTGTTGAGTGGCTTGATCCGAGTCACCAACCCAAAGTGTCAGTGTTTGACGACCTGGGAATGACTCAACAATCAACTTGTAATATGGTTAATGCCTGTTCTCACACTGTGTAACTTTGGTGGCTATTTGTGCTGTCCTTTAACAGGGGGAACGGCCCAATGACAGAACCCTAGTGATGAAAAGACCATTCTTTTAAGTAACCCGTAATATTATAGAACCAAGACAGCAGCAGCACCATGGACAGCGTCATAGATTTATCAATACACAGCACTTTTAACCTCCTGATATTTAGAGCCGTGGTTGAAGACATGGATTCCAGCTTAATAAACCTCAGTCAGATAAAGGATCAATGAGTCAGGGAGAATAGATATTCTCTGCCCCTGAACTCGCTCTGCTGCTAGAGGATGACAGGTCTTGTTGGTCTTTACATGCGATTTGTAGACAGTAAGAAAAATATAAAATATCACCATGAAAGAACTTATTTTTCAAAGTGGTCTAAAAGGAAATGGGTAAATGGGGCAGATTTAGTCAGTCAGCAATTCAAAACAAGACAAAGATGAAATTGTCTATGTAGCACTTGATGTCCACACTCAAGTTACTGCAGTTTTCATGAGAGCTCACCTTTTAACAAAGTCTCCTGAAAAAGACTTATTGATTCATTTTACTGGAAAATAGCCTCACAAGGCCAATTATCAAAGCTGAGCACATTTCAGCCTCATGTTAGAGAAGTCTACTTTTATTGTCAGTGAATTCAAGTTATAACTGAGGGAATATAAGGCCAGTCAGAACTAATTGACAAGAGCTAAAAAGGCACACAATACAGGAGAAATATACAGAAGCCGCCAGCTCGAGTGGGACAAAGCTCCTAATGGATACCCACATGGGAATAAAGGGTACCTAAAAGCACTCATAGTCGTGTGTCTGCGTTTGAATGAAGGACATTGTTGTACATTCACTTGTCTGTCTGAGCCGTATTGAATCTGAAGGTCACCGCATGTCATTGAGGAAGAGCACCCCCTCCCACACAACTCCCAGAAGGCCTGAAAATGGACCCAAAGATTCATTATGTGGCTGCTTTGCAAACCAAAAATCAAATCTCTGCCTCCTATTGCCTCCCAATGTCCCCAATTAAAGAGCTTAAAAACAAGCTCCCAGTCAAACCAACTGCGTCCCACCAGTGGGAATAGTCTTAAATTGGCCTGATAGGAGCGGCAGCAGAAAACGCCACGTCCCTCTGATGACTGTGTTTCTGTGACGAACAGGAAATAATTAGTCATGGGGTGGCGTGGCAGGGGTCTGCAGTGAGGACAGAGGGCTGAGGAAGCAGAAACATGGCCAGACCTGAGACATCCTCACCCCACCATCTGCTGAGGAGCTGCCAGGATTACTGGCACGCTGGATAATAATAGGAGCATTCACTCTTTGCTGCTAGTTTTACAAAAATCAGATGATTGAAGGAGTCTGAATATAAATGCAGCACATTTGTTTTTGCTCCCATTTTTCACGAGTTCAAGTTAATGATCTAAGACCTCTTCTGTGCACACAGAAGATTTATTTCTTTCAAATTTTGTTCCCAAATTTGTTCAAATCAATGCTAGTGAGCGCTTCTCCTTTGCCAAGCTAATCCATCCACCTGACAGGTGTGGCATGATTGTTGCATAGTTGTGCCTTGGACTGGTCACAATGAAAAGACACTCTGAAAAATGCAGTTTTATCTTGAAAAAAGCATTTAATACCACCGAACTATGGCTATTTCACATAGAGGTACAGATAGATGCTTTTTTTCCCAGGAGGGCAAAGTCATGGCTCGCGCTACTCTGCCTCTGATTGGCTTATCTTACCCTAAACGTAACCAATCACTCTTCATGCCTAAAGTGAGCCAACCCAACCAACAAAGGGATAAGTACCTATAGACCCTTTTAAAGCCGACGCCACAGTCTTAGCTGGAGGCAAAACAAAGGAAAAACTGGAGGCAAACACGAATCACCCCAGAGAAGTAGGTCACATAATCCAGTGAAAATGTCATATTACTGTTTTGTTGAGTACCAGAATCAAAGGAAGTTTTATCTGATACCATCTGCCACAGCCAGTCATAAAAAGCAAAGACAACTATGGTTAAACGTGATAAGACAAAGCTGGGAGATGTATTAACAAAATGTCAATAAAGGAAATATCCTCACACCTGTTTTCCCATTAAACCATCTCTTTTTCTGAGCCAAGACTAGATTAATTGCTTTGTCAACTCCTAAACCGTCTTTATTAGTCCTTCCACTGTTCCAACAATCACCAACTCTGGTTTGGTTGAAATACATCCTTAATTAACTGCATGAGATGTGAAAATAGTCTGGCCCAATGCTATGGCAACTGTAGAAAGATCCACCCATTGAGTGAGTGTGATGAGTCAGCCAGTCCGTTCCCGTTGGTTAATGGGAACTTTATCACTCTCTGTGACACTCTCGGTCCTGGAGAGTGAGTGACTGCACATATTCAGAAGAGCTCATATTTTCTTCAGCCATTGTTAAGAAACAAACCAACTAAACCCACTCGCTAGTTAGCTAACATGTTTAGGGGTGTTTAGGCCCTGCCCACAAAACCTTCACATTTTAGAGTGCATTAATCTTACTGTTTAATCAGCATCTCTATATGCCACACCTGTCACTGTGTCATTGTTACAAGTGTGAACAGGACAATTAAACCTGGTCTTAGTTTGGTAAAAGAGAGAAACTTGAATTCAGAAGGTGATCAGTTTTATTGCTCATGGCAGAGTAACACGAGTCATGACTTTGCCCTCCTGGGGGAAAAAAAAAAGTGGTATCTGTATCCCTGTATGAAATAGCAATAATTCAGAACCTAATAAATTTCTTTTTTCAAGATCAAACCAGTCCAAGGCACACCTGTGCAATGATCCTGCTGTTTAATCAGCATCTGTTTATGCCACACCTGTCAGGTGGATGGAATATCTCAGTAAAGCAGAAGTGTTCACTAACATGAATTTTAAAGAAATTAAAAAAAAAAAAAAACCTTTTGTGTCCACAGAATAATAATCAGAGTTTCTACCTCAGCTTACAGAAATGTCAGCAAAAATAAAAGTGTTGCATTTATATTTTTGGTTTGATATGCAGCTATACTGTTACATCTGCATGCAAATGAAAGAAAGGCCATCGTATTATTAATAACCCAAAGCCTACACATGCAACAATATTTCTATGGGGCCCTGAAGCAGGGCAGTTTTGAATTTCACACCCCGCTCACCCACACACAATATAGGCGATACATTAATGGTGTCTGTTCTGCGTGTCAAAGCATTGATAATGAGTGTTTTGTGTTACACATGGCTGTGCAATAATTAGAAGGAATGGACTGACGGGACCATTAATTAAAGCAGGCTGATACAAATATAAATTACAAGACTCACAGCTCAGACGCTGTTAGAAGTAACAGGGTGACATTTAAAGACCAACACAAACCTGCTCAATAAAACACGAGCTGAAATACCTTCTTTCTCTGATTTTGTGATTCATCTGACTCCTCTGTAACTGAGTCTGGTGTTTTAAATTGTATCTCAGCACTTAATTCACTGGCAAAGAGAGGCAGGAGGATTGATGACTCCGCTGCTGTCTGTATTGATTTATTGTCAAAAAAAATCTGCTGCATTGTCTCTGGATCTGCGCCAACATTTATTGTTTTTTTTTTTCCATCTGTTTTAGATCTTTGCAGAGTTTGAAAAGAGCTGCAAAGACTCTGACATGTAGAGTCCACTATCATACGGTTTTACAGACAGGAAAGTCGGGGCTCAAATAATCAAAATCAAAATTAAGATTTGTGTGGCTTCATCCGCAAACGCTAACACAGATTTGGTCCTTTCATGAGACTGAGGAGTCATTCTCTCAACAGATTAATAGCTTCTCCCTGAATAATCTAAAGCCTATGTCCTTGTGTTTCCTATTATCTTGTACTGTACGCATGGTCAATGTTTGAATAAAAGCTTAGCTACATAAGCCCTCTTGTATTATTCTCCAGAGCAAACACACCTGTCCAGGTGGAGCTTTTGAAACACTATCGCCCTCACATCAGAGCGATAAGCCTCCATGTTCAGCATAGAAGATAATACAGATTTGGTGCTCATACAGGATATGGTAAGGCCAAATTAAAGGAGCAATATGTTGCAACTGAGAGACTCAAATGAGTACTGCAGTCCAAATAGAGAGCTGGAGCCATCAACTGTATATTAAATAGATGAAATCCTATTTAATATACAGACCTACAATAAAGGCAGCGAGAGGCTATTTAGTCTTTTAGTTGCTTGTCATCAAGTGTCATCAAGCGAGCTGTGTTTCATTTTGAGAAACTGGCGGCTAGAGTATTCTTGAATTAGCTGCAGGCTTTGCACTGTTGAATACACTGCTAATCTCCCATGATACTCGCTGGGCTTACAGGTCAACAGCCACTCGCACATGTATCAGTTTATTAAAATGTTATTGTAGAAGACTGTACATGATAGCTGTGATGTTGTTGTTTTTTTTTTTTGGCAAAAATCATTTAGAATCCATTTTAAAATGAGCAGTTATTATAACTGATGACCATAAATAGACCAATAACAAAAACTCACAGTATGATATTATCACGGTAAAAAGTCCACGATATGATATGCATCACGATATTAAAAAACAAACAACAAAAAAAAAAGTTCTTTAATATACAGTAAATCTGATATGTACAGCATTGTTTGCTTGTATGAAATTCATTTTTTCCATTTAACTTAAAGTGCTTCTGATTTCCTTCTTTAATAAAAAAAAATAAAATAAAAGTAGCAGCCATGACCTGAGCAAGTGCAAAAACTTTGCATGAATTGTCTTCTTTGTTTGCAGTTGCAAAACAAAAATGATGCAGCAATCAGGAGCAGCCCTTTTATAAAATGAAGCAATAAAATAATGTAAACAACCATGTAACATCATGATATATATCATCACAGTCCGGTACAGTATTGAGTCAGTTTGTAGTTGTGATATTCAATATAGTGTTACATCCCTGCTAAGTTTTGAACAAAACATTTCAGTAAGGCCATAACTAAAAATTCATTCTGCATTTGATATTTGGGTGTGCAGCTGCCTATTTGGGTGGCTCAGACACACCCTGGCACACCTGTGGCCACAACATAGGACTGTAAGTTGATCAGTTTGTCTGTAAAGTTAAGCCCATTATCCTGAAAACAATAGCCCACTGCTCCGAATATACAAACTCTGGAGTTTGATCTCACTGACTGCCTGAATTACTGCCTGCCAGACTCCATTAATACTTTGCTCAGTTTAACTGCTCACACATCTACTCCTTCAAAAGATTATTAATGATTCTTTACGACTCTTCAACAGACACTCAACTCATTCGGCGAATGCTCGGCTTTAATTTGATCTCTAATTAATGTGAAAGGCAAGTTATGGATGAGAGTAGAGATTTCAAAGGAGGACACCACGGTCTGTAGTGCTGAGTATTTCAACTTGACATTTCTTTAATCTGTAATGACATATCATGACCATTTTATGATTTATTACAGTAAATATATTACAGATTTCTCCTTTGTTACAGAGTGTAGTTTTGTGTACTTGGCTTCTATTTTTTTAATCAACTCATCCCTTTAATCAGTTGCACTGAACCATGCACTACAAAAGGCCTTTCCTCCTCCATCCAAACTCTCTCTCTCTCTCTCTGCCAGTCTGCAGACTCTGCAGGAGCACAGTCCCTCCACACCACTTAGTTTATCCTTTTTCATTTATTTACTTAATAAACATAAAAGTTGGTTTAACCATGCTTTATTTTTTCCTTCATGTTGCTCTCTGTAGGCCAGGGGCGTAACATATGGCAGCTCACTGGGATCCAATCTAGGATCCATTTGCATATTTTTTCCATTATTCCCTGAGATTTTGGTATCTTTTTGCCTTGTTTGGTTTTCTAGCGTGGCGTGGAGGTAAGTAGACTCTCTCTGCCTTTTGTTTGTTGCACAGTTGCGCAATTTGTGTTGAAAGTAAACTCTGGTAAATTAGGCACTGAGTGAAGCAGCTGTACTGTTTTTATTGTTTTTATTATAATGTCCTGTTTGTCTTTAATAGCTGTTTTGGATTTTTAGCCATTTCATGCAAACAGTGGAATCAGATGCCGGCAGGAAATAAATGCTTCAGGTTCAGCGGACTTTCGATTTAATGGTTTTTCATTACTGCTAATGCGAAAGCACAAGTCCCTGAAATTCAAGGCTGTGCAAAAAGCTGATTCCTGTCAGGGACTGCTCAGCTACTGACAGCTGCAATAATGATCTCGGATCATACAAGGATCATACCGCCTCAGAGAAATGAAGAGGCGATGCTCTGTTGCTCACAATTAAATGATGTTTTACTTTCTATTAACTGAATGTGCCCACTATGAGTCTGAGACTGTCTGACTCTGCCAGAGGCTGCCAGCCCGGAGGTAGCTGAGTAATTTGTGAATGCTGGCAAAAATTTATGCATTTCAGCACATTCTGCTACGTGTGATGTTGGTGTTTTTCCAGGAATAATTATTCTTTAATTGTGAAAATCAACATGTATGCCAAATAAATGTAGGAGAAGTAGATGTGTTACTTCAATGATTTTTCTTGTGCTGGCTGCTGACAAGACAAGTACAGCCATTAAATTTGTTAGGCAAAACAGCTAAAGGGACAGTTTGGATTATTTGCAGTGGGGTTATATGAGGTACTTATCAATAGTAAATGTATTATCTATTTTGGTGGACACACCCCCAGTTTGGAGAAGCAGAGGAGTGTTTGCACAGAAGCTGAGCAATGCTGCTGTGGACAGGGTCAGCAGAAATTTTATTATTTATAATTTTAGCCACCTGTAAAAAGGTCCACCTAAAAAAAATCAATATTAGTCTACAGTAAGTGTACACTATATTTAGAATATTTTCACTGCTTTACCTTGCTGTCAGACAGCCTATTGCGATGGGAAATCACTGTTATATGAGCCAAATATTGCTCTCTCCAAACCAACCAAACTCAAACTTAATATGACTCCTATACAGATAAAAGCAAACATGGAATAGTAAAATATAACCTGACATGCCAGAGGGTTTGTTGCACAGAGTCACCTGGGAAGTTGTCCTTAGAAACGGTTCGGAAAAGGGCAGGCACTTTCAAAAAAATACTTGGCAAGTGATTTGATGAACCATCTGTCTATCATGTCTAACTTCAACCAATCAGATCAAACTCTGAAGTTGGTCGGGAGAAGAGCGAAAACATCGAGAAAGGCCTTCAGTGCCGCTCTTTGGTCTTCTTTCAGTGGAGAAATACTCCTCTTCAGGAGCCACCATTGTTTGTTCAAGACGAATCGCTTCCATGGACATTTTTTGCTGTCAGCACCCAAAACCACACCCAAATCTGCCAGGTAAATTAGGTAAATAACATAAATAAAATATCTGTTAGATACAGGAAACATGTAACGTCGACATTTCGTAGCAGACATGTAACTAGTTCACCAAAACAGAAGAAATTTTTTTTTTTTAATCAAATGAAACAACACAAACAATGGTAAGCTTCTTGTGATTGGTTCAAATGGTGTTCACACAAGGAACAAACCGCTCCAGAGTTCACTTGAGAGCAGTCCAAGACCACCTTTTTAAGGCGGACCAGAGAGTGGTTGTTCCAGCGTTCACACCAACCCAAACATTTCACACTAAGGACGTTAAAAACACTCCAAGGTCTGGTTCAAGCGGACTAAACAAGGCTGGTGTGAACACGCTTTAAAATACGTTTGGCTGCTCACCCTGTCCACAGCAGTATGTTGCTTAGCTTCCTACGCCAGGACTCCTGCTGCTTCTCCAAACCTCATACAGCCCCACTTCAAATAATCTGAATTATCCCTCTAAGCTCCAGTCAGGGCATTGTGGATTCACTGAGAATCTCACATGGTTTTCGCTGAAATAAGCACATTATTCTGTGGATAAGGATCAAGATTACATGTTTCCTCTAATCCAAACAGACTTTTATGTGAAAACTTCAACATGAACAGCCAGCACTGCGTCAAGTTTCCAATCAACCAGCTCTAGCGTTTTGTCATTTGTCTTCAACGCAGGTGTGTAATATGTAGTCATCATGACTCGCACTAGTATGCAGCCCATGATCTCTAGCTCCAGGGATGACATAGCGCTCTGTCAATTCTTTCATCTTGTAATCTAATCATCTTGATCAACCGTCTTACAGAGTCAAGGTCATGTGTGCCTCATCTTTGCAAAGTCTCCTATGAGCTACAATCTAATTCTGTTTGCTCTGGTCGAAAAGTTTTGACCGAGACTCCAAGAAACGTGATTTTATCAAGAGCTGTAAGAGGATGTTGATTCAGCTAGAACATGACAAAATGTAATGTGTCTCAACCAGGCTTGAGAGTAACAGATTACATCTAATTACATTACAGTTACAGATATAAAAGACATAACAAGATTACAGATACATTTAGTAAAAATGTAGATTACTAACAAGATCACAATTTACAAGTTTACAATATTTTAAAATGAAAAACAATATACTACCATAAGAAGTGTGCACACATTCTGTCATGAGTCTCTCTGGTCAGAGTGAAACCAGCTAATCTTACAGTCAGTTCATTATCATGACCTGTAGTGAAAAATGCTTCACTAGGTTTTCAACATTATTTTGTTTTTAAAAGAGGAACAACATCACAGTATAGTGACAGTTCTGCCTTCAGCTGTGAAAATACTGTCGTCATCCAAGACCGTAACATCCAATTTAAGGGAAAGGACCAACCGCTGATGTTAGCCACACAGACCAACCACTGATGTTAGCTGCACAGAAATCCAGTTAACTAGCTAACCTGTCAATACCTGCTATTCCAGAAAACTATTTTGGGACTGGTAATGTTGGTGAACAGGATGGTGTGTGGGTAAAAACAAAAGCCCCAGGATGGAATAAGTTTCTGTCAGTTTACTTGAAGTTTGAAGTGTGAATACCATACTCGTACATTTAATACATTTGAATGTTCACACATAACGCTATTAACATTCATTCACACATAACAAAGAAGGGAATATCTGGACAAACAATTAATGGACCTACAGTTTCACCACACTTGGTACTGAGATAACCCAAAAGTAAAGGAAAGTAATCAGGTTACATTACTGTAATATTGTGATACATTTTTGAGGGTACATTTTTAAGTAACCTCCCAACCCTGGCTACAGCTACCAGAAATATTACTTCAGTGTGTTGTTTTTATTGAAAGACACAATGATACAGTCCGTCCTCCTGTCTCTCTCTCTGCTCAGGCCCTACTTCACAGATGGACGGCTGCCAAATCACGCTGTTCGCCAACTTGCTGTTAGCTTATTAACATTGATAACTATTTATATACATGACCCCAAGACACAGATAAATGTTCTGCTGGTGCAGCAGCAGAATTGCTCAGCAGGCCTTCTGCAACATGGCGACGCTTTGTCTCTGCAAGTGTGTGATTTCACTGCGTCAAAGGTTGCCGAAAGTTCCAAGAGAGGGACTTTTCTGCTTATGGGGGAGATTTAAACTCTCGTAGCTGCAAGTCAGCATCGACATCAGCACCAGCGCAAATTGGTTTGTCACAGAAGCTGATGATGATCAAAATATTAACACCAGATAAAATCCTAAAATGGCCGTCGAAGTTCGTCCTGCTAGGAGACAAGTCAGAGGACTGCAGAGTGCAAAGAGCACACAGAGTTTATCCTCTCTTCTCCTTGCCAGTTCAAAGAGCAGAATCAGTGAAATGCTAATCAGTTTGAGGAGGAGGAGGCCCAGCAAATCTGCTGTGTCCTCTAAAATGATCTTGGTATCACTTGGCCATGATGATTCCAGTCTGAGTTACTGGACGTAGGCGAGTACACGCCTTAGCAGGAGAGGGCGGATTTATGACCCGCTGTGACAGAGCGCAGAGGTGTGTACAGCTATCCTGTACAGCAGCAGTTAAAGATGGGGATTTATTGAAGCCTGTGCATCTCAGCAGCTTTGTCCTACACACACACACACATTTCCACTCCACATCAGGAAGCACCCAGCAAAGATAGGAACTGGGAGAGGGGCTCGAATGGTGGGATAACATGTTTCCATGCGGCTGTGTGTAGAAAAGAAGATTCTTATTCCTCCGACTTTACAGGTAGAATAAAAGGGATTTGTCTGAGCTATTTTTAAATGCACCAGTTATATCTATTTTTGTGTCATGTTTAAATGGAGGAGCTTGGACTTATTGTTAGGTTACACAGTGGTATACATCTTAAATAAGACTGAGACAACATCATACAAAAAGACTTCAGTAGAAACTATATGTTACTATAACAAAAAATTATATGGCAGATGCTATTTGAATGCAAGTTGGAATAGCCAATGTGGATATTTGCACCTGGGTGTATACAGCCTAGCATGGTAGAGACAAGCACCCAGTTGTCAGTAGCCATCAGTGCTATTTGCAATCAGGGTGTAAATGGCTACATTGGTTGTTTACACCTGCACAGCAGATACAAACCATGCTCTTTCGCTACAAGTAGTTTTGTTGCCTAAACCTAACCAAACTGCAACTGAAAACTGTAAATATCAGGCACCACTGACATATAATTTCACACTACTGTCACTTCTTAATCTCTGAGGGCAGGGCCAGGACCTCAGTTCCCCACAGGAAAACCTTGTGCTTAACCCATTCAGACATTGCAACCTCTAATCGGTGGTGAATTTGTCATGATTTACAGCTAAAATAATGGGTGTCAACAGCTGAATAGTTCTGTGTACCTATTTATACCCTGGTACAAATAGACACTCTGAAACTTGACTGAAAACCTTGCAACTCTCTGCTGATTGCATCTGACTGTTGTGGTGGCATTGCAGTAAGTGCTTCACCATCTATTGTCTGGCCTAGATCAACACTCTGCTGAGTGCATGCTTCTAGATTTTTTTTTTTCATTTATGCATTGCTGAATTAATGAATTATCCATCCATGTACATGTTTGCATCCATTTTGTTAGCATCTAGTCCAATCTATATACTGCATGTTTGATTTTTAGCTGGTGAAAATGGCTAAATGGCTGCAGATGCAGGACGGTGCAGTTAAAGGTACTACAAGGTGTTTTTAAACTGGTAATAAAACAGTCTCAAATTATGACTGATGCCTCTATATGACCTGCATAAACAAACAAGACCATTAGCAAGAACATTTCTTCAAAGTTGTTCTTAATGCTTGCCATCAGGTCAGAGTCTTCTTGAAATCAGAAGTATTAATGGGCAAAGTTACAGTGAGTAGGATGATAGCCAGTTAGCCAGAGCAGGGCCAAGATCAACAAAATATGAGTGCTCCTTGCAGCGGCTTCAAGTCGTGGCTCATAAACGATGAGCTCAGAGACGAGTGGCTCATTTCACAGTACACACAGTCCTCATTTTCCAGTGTTAACATAAAAATATTGGTTAGTGCAGCTTTAAGGCAGATTAATTTACAACTAGAAACAGCCTTGTGGACCATCTCTGCAGCAGTGGTGCAATTTGGCTTCGCTACCTCATTGGGGACCGGATTTTTTGTGCTGAGTGTCTGGACTGCGCACAATCTAAAGAGACCCCTAGTGCCTTTCATGTGACCGAAGGCCCTCTGTTTTCCATTTTTAACAGTGACATTTCCTCTGAGTCTGTGATTTCACAGAGCAGCCCAGGAGATCTGAAGGAAAGAGAGGGAAAAATGACGGCCGCAGAGACAAGGCAAAGAAATAGAGTCACGCTGACCAGTTTCAAATGGCTCTATAAAATGAAATGTAAAGTGATCTTCATCTCATTATGTAATGTACTGGTTGTGCAATATGAGCAGACTCTATTTTGTAACACAACTGCACTGTTGTCCCACAGATACACAGTGTAAAAAGTGTTCGCAAGATCAGAATGACTGAGTGAAATGAGAGTGAAGTGGTAGTTTTGAACAAAGAAGCGATAGTTTTGAGACGTTAGACAGGAGTCAACACTGTCTGGGACTGTCTCGCAGCAGCGCTGAAGTGAGAGACAGAAGGCAAGAACAAGTCTGAAACATTGCCGTGCACCGCTGATTCTGCTTTCACAGATTGCAAACCTTTCCCACCCACCTCCTGAAAGCAAATTTATAACATACACCAGCAGTAACAACAACACAGATGGTTTTGTCCCAGTGAGGCAGCACCGAGCGGTTAATCTAAATACGAACACCACATCAAAGCAAAAACACAGCCAGCCTCCAGGAGTCCACGCTGTCTATCATGTGACATTTCAAACTGCTTAAATGCCAAATGCACACTCTGCCAGTCTGAGGTGACGTTGTCTTGTAACCTCTGAGACACATGAATTACGCAGCGCGGTACAGTACAGAGAACAAATTCAGTTTGCGGTTTCATCCCAGATACGTGGGCCCTGGTCAGACAGGCGTGTAATAGTCGCACAGACCTCACAAGTGTGCCTCAGCGAGACTCGGCTGCCAAATCAGCACTTTTTAAATTGGCACAAGAAGACGGGGAACATAACACCCACTAAACCATTAGTCCTGATTGTTTATTAACACTGTACAGCAGTACGACAAGGAAGAGGACATGACTTTTTCCAAATCTGATCATGACACAACAAGTTGTAGTTTTCTGGAGTTTGACACAATTATAATCTCTTTGAAGTGGAACTGAAAATAATGTCAGGCTGCAAATGTATCAAACTGGCCAACCTTGAGACCTCAAAAATAATGAGGTGGGGTTCAGCATTAATGTTTTTTGGACTTGCCCGATGTACGAATTGTTTTATCTACTAGCAGTTATCAAATAACACTAAAGTTAATTGTCATGTTTAATCTAGGGCTGCAAGGTCTACAAAATGTCAGAAAATGTCCATCCAAAGTCCAAGGTAATATCAGTAAAAGTCTCATTTTGTCTAAAAGATATTCAGTTTATATGAGAATAAAAAAATCAGAAAATCTCCATATTTGAGAGGCTGAAAAAAGCATTTCTGCCATTTTTTTTAATGAAAAATAACTTTAACGATTACTGAATTATCAAAATAGTTTAAAAGTTTAACTCTTTTTTTTACCACTTGCCCACACACATATGAATGAAAAAAAAAACAGATAATGTGTAGGACATCATTTTAAACTAATTTTATATGTGTTTAAGCACTATTTTGTGTGCTGCAGCAACCTTTGCATCATGCAGCAAAAACAGAATTCTATTCTATATTTGCTGAATGCTGCAAGTCTGCTGCAGCTGCAACGTGCTGCATTCATATCTGGTATAAATACGAGCAGTCCGCTACCATTCTGATAAATGTATTTTGGTGAGTGTGGATGCTGTGCAGTAGACATACAGCAGTTGTGCTGCATATACATACAGTTTGATGAAAATTTAAGGGAAACATTAGCCTGAGTGCTTTTCCGCAACTGGGCACGGGAATTCTTCTTTCCAGGATCTCTAAAATCTGCTTGATTTATTTCTCTGAGTTCTTTCCATTTCTCCGTCCCCAATCACTGAGGAGAGTGGGCTTTTACACACCGTGCAGTGCCAGAAACAGGTTGTGTTAACAAAAGGTATAAAAAGATGTGAAAATTTGTCATAAATCGGAACAAATACGGGAGAATTGTGACCCCGGAAGGAAACCAGGGGAGGGAAATGAAAAACAGTCTCCTGGGAACAGGGAGTGTTTGCAAGTATAGTTTATATGATCGATGATGAAATCAATCAACAAATCAATTCTTTTTATGCTGAGAAAAGATAATTAGTTTGTAACAACAGGAATACAAAACCCGACAAACAATTATATGCATGTCTCTTGTCTTATGTGGTGTATTAGCACAGGTCTAGTTTCAATAAAAGGACTCTGCAGTCTCTCCGTTTAGTTATTTCTCAGACGCTACGTGGTGTCGACTTTCACTAAATTTGGCAGGAAGATGCATCTTCACTAACTGTGGGGTAGCACTGATTTGCCTGTTGTGGGAGCTATAAAATGTAATCAAACTTTGCATATAAGCGCGATATAACAAACACAGCTGTAGAAATTCTGCAAAATTGGAGGAATGATGCATTTTGGCACTGTGTCTTGGCTTTTACAGCAAAATGTTCACTGACTGTCCAGAGAGAGGCTCTATAGTGTTATAACAGACCATATTTCAAACTCAAAAGTGCTATTTCAGACACTACTAGCCAGTTTTGGCAAAACTTGAAGGGAGTTACATTCTTGAACTGTGTTCTCAGGTTAAAAACAGTTCATATATTAGCTTGATGAGGTTGTTAAGGTCAAATGTAAAATGACACTGTGACAGACTGACTTCTACAAGCAGTCCATTTGATACAGATCTGACTGGAGTTTATTTAATCCAGCTACAAGAAGTGCACACAACAACTCCACTACACAACAAATACTACTCTACTGTTAAGTTTATAATGTTGTGGTCATACTTAATACTGTGTCAGACAAATTTCAAGCCCAAAGCTCATTCTCATTAGTTTTGTTTTGAATGAAATATCTGGCTCTTTAGCTGCTAAATGCTCCACCAGACTTTGTCTGTCTACTGTTTGATGCTGGGCAGGTTGTGTGCAGTGTTTTTGCTGAAAACAGCCAACTGTTGGGTCAGGAAACAGTGTCGATGAGAGTGGTGACGTTGTGGGCTGTAAAACCAAAACAATGAGCTGGAAGAGGCTAACAGGCAAGCATAGAATAACATAAAGTAGAGCAGAGGATTTGCAGATTTAGATGATAATTGTCTGTGGGTTCTTAATTATAAATGATTCCTTTCACACAACAAACAGTCGCATAATTCATTGTTACTAGAAATATGGATTAGTACTTAATCTCATGCAACACAATAGTAAAAGTGCAGTTTAGAACATACCACAGAGCTGCTTAACATCTCTCTTGCAGAGTCAACATAAACTGCACATTACGGTAACAATTTAAAGGACCAGTGTGTATTATTTAGTGGCATCTAGTTTGGCCTCTGCAATATAAAGGTAATACAATATACCCAGTAATTAAGATATCGGAGGAGAGAGAAAAGTGACCAGTGAAGTTGTTGGTCTGGCAGTAAATGTACAGTTTAGGTTACAGTTTGTCAATGAATAAAGGATGCAGCTTCTCAAGACCAAAACAGAGTGCCTATTTTAGGGAGTGCTATCTGCAGAGTTGATTTTAGCCATTTTGCACAAGTTTTGCATACATACTGTAAAATGTCAAGGAAAGGCATGAAGGCATGAAAAAATAGATACCGCCCAAGCCTAGGATCTAGCTGTGAGATTGGAGATCTCAAGCAACTCACCTCGCTCACCCTCCCTTTCCAAGTGTGGACAGAACCTGAAGTGGCCTGAAGCAAAAAAAAAATGCAAAAGGCACTCTCTAGAGCCAGTGTTTGGTTTGTCCACTCCGGGCTACTGTACAATCACAGTTTATGGTGCAAAATAGTGGACTCAGTAAATGAGGATGTGCACCCTTTGTACAAGAAAATGGCTCATTCTATGCTAACAAAAACATAACAAATCTAATGAAAACATACTTATGATTATTATATTCCATTTCTGTCATATTCTGACAATAAATCCCTGTAAATCTAACAACCAAACCTTTGGGCTATTAACCCAGAGAGACCTCTTTCATTAAAATATCACATTTCAACCTGGAATCAGTGGTTTTTGAGGGAACAGAGACGATGACTGTGCCAGTGTGTCCTGAGGGAACAGCACCCTGTCATCTTGCTGCAGCACAGCTCTGTACAGCCTGGGTTTAGCAGGATGTCAGCTTCGCTTAACTCTGCCCACATCTGACATTTCTCCTATTTTTGCAAGTTGTGGACAGTGTGGAGGTTAAACCAGGCCTCATTTAAAGGACAATCTGCATCAAGGTTTGTTTTGCGCTGTTTGTTCAACTGTGCTATTTGCTTTGTTTGCCTTTGTGACTTCTCTGAGTGGGTGGAGTGCGACGGAACAAGAAGCTGCAGAGGCTGCCAGGGGCAAGAGGAGGCAGGACAGAGCTGATCCCCAGAAATAAATAGCCCAGAACACGATCCAAACCTGCAGCTGAATATTACATGAGAAAACTGCTGAACAACTAACTGCCCTAACTGGCTTGTCTTACTCAATCTCAACAAGTTGAAAGTCTCAGATCAGACAGCCATCGCAAAGTACACTTGATTCTTTAAGTATTCCCCCACGGAGCACTTCAAAACAAAGTATTTCTCCAAAATGTCATTACAGCCGCTTACAATGAAACCCAAGGCCCACAGATGACTATTGGGAGCTGTCCTTATTGGCAATTGTCAGCTATCAATCAGCTTTTAGGGTTTATAATAGCTTTCATATTTATAGAAATTCTGTTTACAGAGCAGACTCTTGTGCCCCCTTTAATGAGCATGCAAACAGGAGAGCCGTGTCTGAAAATCTAGGGCAGGACAACACAACAAGAGTTTGATGCTGACAAAAACAAACTCTTCAAACCAACGCTTCAACAAGATGAGGCAAATAAAAAAAAAGCAACACCACAGAGTCTGCAGCCATGTTAGTGCCTCCGTGAAGCTGTAAGCATGCTAACATTGACGTATCACAGGAACTGATATCGAACTCAAAGACTGCTCGCCAGACACAAAAACCCAAAAAGTTTTCTAGCCTCTGGGTTTGTTTCTGTGCTCTCAGCTGTGCATTAGTGTTTCTCCCACTATCCCCTCTAACTTGAAATATTTTCTGGAAATACTGTACAGAGAGTCACAGTTGACCTTGTTTGTAGTTTGTGGTGTCCCATCAACAGTTTTACAGATGTCTCTAATTGTCATGGTTTGAGGTTTTTGTTGGTTAAGGTTTTTTTGAAGTTCTTGCCTTCTCTTGTTTCTTTGTCTTTTTCTCTCCTCTTTTGATCGCTGATTGTTTTCACCTGCCCCTGATTAGTTTCCGTCTGCATTTACTTGTGTTGTGTCTTTCCCTCCTTAGTTGCCAGATCGTCGCTGTGCTTTGTGTCGTGCGTCTCAGCCGCTTTCTGTTATTGTGGACTTTTACCTTGTATTTCTGTAGACTTTGCCTTCCATTTAGATTTTGGATTTTTGCCTGCTTTTGTTACCTGTGTTTGGACTATCTCTGTGTTACGTAAGCCTGCTGAATATTTTCATTTGAATTAAATCACTTTGAACTGTTTCTGCTCAGACTGAGCCTGCATTTTTGTCAATTTTTCATTTGCTACTTAGCTTGACGAACTGCAGTGAGACAGCTAACTCCCCATAACAATGTTATTGTCCATCAGCGATGTTTCAGTGTGGACAATGTCATATGCCTGTTTAATAGACATCATCCAACCCTAGACTCAAATCACAAAATAAAACAGGAAAATACCAACAAAAACCACAAACTATGACACTTATAGTTTGATTTATGGATTGGTAGCAGGGAACCATATCTAGTTCTCTTTTACAGTCATGTGTCTAACAGGTAAGGTTTACATTGGTCATCTTAGTTATGCATGTTAGCATGCTATTTGCTAATTAGCACTAAACACAAACCAGCCAAGGTTGACAGGAGAGTCATGGAAGTTTGCATCGCTCTGATTCCCTCCTTAAAAAGTCAGTGGGATTTTTTTTTCCAATGAAATTTGGATTATTGTATTATCTATGATACTTAAAAAGCTGACATTAGGTATAAACAAACTACACAACAGTTGCATGCCTTCAGTGTAACCACGACTAAGTGACTAGTGTGACATAATGTCTGCAAGAACATCTGCATTGTCATGAAGCCATTGTTAGCATCTCCTTTTTTATGTAAAAGCTTTAAACTTCATGGGTGGGGTAAAATAAATCTCTTAAGCTTGTGTTAACCACAGACCTTATTTCAGGAATCAAACCAAAAACCCATTACAAAAAAAACCATGAACTTCAGACAAGGAAACTGGAAGTGTAAAAATACTAACTCATTCACTGGACAAATGGTACACCATCTAATAATTATCAGAACATTTTACTCAAAACCACAAAACCTGCTGCTCATATTAGAAGAAAAGTGAGAGGATCACCCAGGTCATTAGGATTCATCCTCTGGGGGTCATGAATTTTAGATCAATCTGTGAGTTAGATCTTAAGATATTTCACTGGAAACCTTTGACTGGCTGGTCGTGCTGGGTAAAAAAAAAATCAACCAAAGTTAGTAGGATTCATCCTCTGGGCACTCTGAATATCCAGACTAAATGTCATGGTAATACATCGACTAGTTGTTGAGATGTTTCAGTCTGAACCAAAGTGATGGACTGACTGAGCAACCAACCAACAGATTGACACTCCCCAGACCAGTGTTGTGCATGATGCCAGAGGCTTCTTCAGTTTGAGCTATTGGATTCTCAAGCAAAGTTCAGTCAGTTCAACCTGAAGATGGTAAAATTACTTCAAAATCTTTAAGCAAAGTCCAGTTGCCTATGACAGCTTCTAGCAAATTCCAGGACCTGGATGACTGAAAAACACAGAAACGTGCTAAAAGAGCGATTGATTAAGATGGCAATGATGGGGCTGGAGAGGATGGATAGGAGGAGGTTTGATTACAAAAGCAAAGCTTGGAGGTGCTCATTTAAAAAATACACAGGTGAAATGCATGCGAACTAGTTCCTTTTAATCTGTGTGAACTAACTTTGAGTTCGCTCTCATGAAGTGTGAACTTGCATACCGCTGCCCTGGAGCCACAGCATGGCTAAAAGGTCAAGATTGAAAGCTCACTCTCGATATTGGAAAATCTATTTCTTGTTTTCTTGCCAGCTGAGACATTTCCATGACAACCTGACTACTGCAGTGGAAGATCGTGTGTCATGATTGAAAAGTCCGACCAGAGAGATAAGTGTGTTTTTGTCCACTGCCATTTCAAGGTCAAAGATGAACTTTCAATGTCAACTGTTGAGCCAATATGAAAAGGATGTCCTTGATCGAAAGCGCCGGCGCAGCTACCGAGTCGACCTTGTGATGATTGGTTTCATCCAAAATAAAAGGTGCTTTGTTGGATTTGTTTGGACCACATTTTAGAGGAGGCTGCAGTCGTTTTTGTGTTCCCTGACAGTGTTTCCTGAAATTGGGAAACAACACACTAGTAGCGGCACTAATGACCGGTGAATCCGGCCCAAACCCTGGATAAACAAGCGCCTCGAGTGGCCCCGGCTTCACTTTCATTCTTCAAAGCAAAATTGTGGAGGCACATCAAGGGGACCAAAGTGTCACTGCTGATTTGAAGCCTCTGCCACAGCCGAGTCAGAGGCGGGAAGTGTTGGGGAGGAGTGTCTAGAGAGCGCAGGGGGGATGCCAGTCTGATAAAGAGTTGTGAGGGGAGGCCCCCAAATCCCTTTTTATATCTCCGCCTCACAAGCATGCAGGAAAAGTGGCACACAAGCCAGAGGGATGGGGGGGTGGAGGAGAGATCAAAGTGAGATGGAAATCAAAACAGAAATCCGTGCGAGCATAAGAAAAAGACAAATACTGTAGACAGACATCAGCCTTTTTCCCTTTTTTCCCCAAAGCAGCTGACTCAGTTTATATGATCGGCTTGTCAGGGGAAGACTGCGTTAGCTGCTGCACGACAACTGGAGCACAAAGGATTTCAACCAGCTATAGATACGCACACAAACACAGCTGCTGTGGTTCCCCCTCCTGTGACTGGGTGAGCTGAGTGCATGGACTCCCTGAGAGCTGCGTCTGTGTATCTGAGGAGCAGGAGGTGCAGGAGCCAGTAAAGCTCTCCTGACAGGTCCACAGTAAATAAACTTCTGACAGCTTCTCCTGCTCCTGTAGATCCAATTCTCCCTGCAGCCATCAGTTTTCCTTATCACTCCCCTCACCACACTTTTCAATTACACTCTTACAAATAAAAGAGCTAATAGACCCATTAAGGGTTCTTTGGCTTGTCCCCATGGGAAAATTTTTTTTTTTTTTTTGTTCCTGGGAGAACCTTTTATAAATGTTGCACTTGGAGCCTGTCAGGACCCTTTTCCACCAACATGGAACCGGAACTGTTTTCGTTCAAGCACCTACTGTTCTGAGCATTTTCACCAAAAATGAACTGGTTCAGAGCCTGAAAAGCTGCTTCCCAACTAGAACCAAAAAAAGCAGGTTTTCCTTGGGAACCAAAGTGGGTGTGTCATATTCTCGAGGTTGGTGTGTGTTGTGCAGCGCCCTCTGTTGGTACCATCCTCAATCACAATGGTTCCACTCAAAGCTAGTGGAAATGCATGCAGGCTACGAGGCTCTTGAACAGAATCGGTTCAAGATTCAGAGCTTATTTGGTGGAAAAGGGCCCTCAGAGTGTTCTATCTAGAACCCAAAATAAAGGGTTATACCGAGAACCATCTGTGAAAGGTTTCATCCAGAACCACTTACAGGAGGTTCTGCAGAGAACCCTTTTATGGTGTAATCACTCCACCCAGTACGATCTCTAGGGGTCGTATCAACAACCATTCCAACTTTTGAGGGTGCTAACAAGAACCCACTTAGGGGGTTCTACTGAGAACCTTTTTTTTATTCCAAGAATTTTATTGAGAGCCCATCAAGAGGGTTCTATTGACAACCTTTTTATATTCCAGGGTTTTATCTAGAACCCACCGAAAGGGATTTTACCAAGAACCTTTTTATATTCCAAGAGTTTTATCAAGAACACACTGGCTATAGGTTCTAACAAGATCTTTTTTATATTCCAAGAGTTTTATCTAGAACACTCGCTGAGTGGGTTCTACAGAGAACCTTTTTAGATGTCAAAGCTTTTATCTAGAACGCACCCAGCAGCTTCTACCTAGAACCCATTTGTATTATGGTACAAAGAACCTTTGACAAAAGAGTTCTTCAAGGATCTCAACAATCCTTTCTTCCAAGGGTTCTTAATGCAACCCATATTCCTACAAAGAACCCCTGTTGAAAAAGGTTTCCTCAGAAGTAAATGGTTCTGGGTAGAACCTCAGCCCTTCAGGATGAACCCTTTTGGAACCCTCATTTCTGAGAGTGTAATAGGAGGTGGTATCACTTTGTATATGTGTGTGTCTTGAGGCCAAGGTCAGAGAGCTGCTGTCAGCTCATGTGACTACCTGAAGTGTGTTCATTTGCACGATCACTCATACACACTCATTCTGCGCTGTGGCTCCTCTCTGGCCGTCAGCGAGGGAGGGGCAGAGGGGGGTGGCTTTATTGGAGCCATCAGGCATGCAGTGCACCACACCATTGGCCCTCGGGTGCCCTGCGAGGGACACTTGCTCTTTTCTGACCTATCGCGCGAGTAAATGTTAAAATGAGGGGGAGCAGACGGGGCTTCTCATTGACATTCCTGCTGGTTTAAATGGAAATGTGGCAACAAAAAAAGAGGCTGCACCCATGGGTGCTGTCCTATAGCCAGGGATGAGTGTGCCGCTCCCTGGCAGGCGAGTCAGATGTCGCCCCCGTTGCCAAAAGTCCCTCACAGCCAAAATGTAACACATGACTGGAAAAAACAAAAATGTTAATCTGGTATTCTGTATGGAAGCCAGTGAAAAGACAGCAGCCTACAGGGATGGATGGCAGCTCCAGTCCTTTTGACATCCAGACTGTCAGTAATGATATGATTATTTAAAGGTACAATCAGTAGGATTTGTTGATTTATTGTTGGGTCTCATTCCCAGAACGTCAAATGCTGATGCTTTGTGTTAGTAAAGTGTTCCCAACACAGCAAAATAATGAGAAACACAGGCAGAGGGTAGAGTCTCTGCAGATACAGACACCACCACACATTTCTAGTGGCTCGTTGTTAAGGAATTTTTCATCTTCTAGTGGTTATGCTAAGGCCTTCGAGCCATACCATTAAGGTTTTAACCTTTGACAGACTTACTGTCTCTCCTCTAGGACAGTGGATGCAGCTGTCTTCTCCTTTCAGATAAACAAGTGAACAACCTGATAGTGTTGCTAGGGCAGCTGGCGTCGAGGAGGTGTTTGTCTTGTCTATCTGACTGGAGAAGACGTAAACTGTAATCTGTTTTGGTTAACACTGACCCTGAGCTGTAGAGCCAGAGGTGCTGAGCACTAGTCTCAGACTTGTGTATTCATAATTCCTGTGTTTGCATATTCAGACCAATAGGCTAACTTTATGTGTTGGGTCTGATCTTATTTGGGCATAGGTTCATCATGACTTTATCTGTGAATGCTTAAAGACTATCCCGGAGGACAGAAACGCCAGAATTGAAGGGAACATCAATGCCAACTGTGTACTGGTTATTCCTTCATTCTCCTTGGCCAAGTATTATTAAACCAATTTCAGTGTAAGACATATTGGACTCCTGAGTACTTCTTCCTTTGGATATATGGGTATTGGAATAAATCCATAACACTCGTGAGTGGTCATTTAAAGGGGTTACATATAAATGGGTCTATACATTGTTTTTTTAAGGAAAATGTCGCATATTATGCCTTTAACAAACAGAAAACACATTAATATTAACAATTCTCCAACTTATTTCTGGAACGTGATCCCAAATAGGTCCTATACCCATCAAAAAGACCCAATAATTAGTCTTAAAGGTGTGATTAATATGCATCATTTTGATGTCCACGCTGTCAGTAATTATATGATTATTTAAAGGTAGAATCAGTAGGATTTGATTATTTATTGGTATCTCATTCCCAGGTCGTTAAATACTGATGTTTGGGGTTGATAAGGCATCCTAAACACAGCAAAATAATGAGAAAATAAGGCAGAGGGCACAGTCTCTGCAGATAACACCACACACTTGTAGTGGGTCATAAGTGAGGATTAAACAAGTCTTTCTTCTTTGTTTTTTGGGAGAATTGTGCATATTTTGCCTTTAATATTAACCATTATTTGTCTGGAGTGAGGTCCCAAATAGGTCTCATACTCAGTTAAAAGATCCAATAATTAGTCTCAAAGGTGTGAGCCGATTAATTTGCCCTCATGGGTGTTGTTTTCTATTTATACTGGCTTGGACACATTTGATTTTCTTGTAATAATACATGTTTTCAACAAGTATTCAGAGGATTTATTCTTGTGTCTCATTACCAGGATATCAAATACAGACGCTTTGGGTTGGTAAAGCGTCCTGAGCAGCGCAAAATAATGAGAAAATAAGGAAACACAGGCAGAGGGCAGAGTCTCTGCAGATGCAGCCACCACCGCACACTTCTAGTGGGTCATAAGTGATGACTAAAAAGGATTATGTTGACATGAGTCTATACATTATGTTTTTTCAGAAAAATGTTTAATGTTGTCCCTTTAAAGGTATAATCAGCAGGACTTGTCTGAGCTGTTCTTAAGCGCACCAGAAAGATACCAGAACGTCAAATACCAACGTTTCGGGGTGGTAAATCACTGCAAAATAATGAGAAAATAAGGAAACACAGGCAGAGGGAAGGGTCTCTGCAGATACAACCACCACCACACACTTCTAGAGGGTCGTAAGTGATGATTGAAAGGAAATATATTAATATGAATCTTTCATCTTTGTTTTTCAGGAAAACGTTGCACAAAACACATTAATATTAACAATTCTCCAACTTATTTCTGAAATATGGTCCCAAACAGGGCTCATATCCAATAAAAAGATCCAATAATTAGTCTTAAAGGTGTGATCTGATGAATATGCATTCTTGAGGGTTGTTCTCTAAATATAAAGCTTTGGACATATTTGATTTTCTCGTACTAAAACACATTTTTTTCAACAAGTATTTAGAAGGCAATCATGCCTGCAACCCAAATGCCCACAAAGGTCAGGAAAATCAGTGCATGCTGCATATATCACCCACCTATAGTCGACACCACAGTTCCAACAAAATAAAAAGCTCCTGTAAAATCCCATCGTGGCCTCAGAGCATCAGCCCGGATCCCGGCGGCGATGGCAGCCTCGTACTCCCGCAGGAAGGAGTTGAGCTCCTGCAGGCTGATGTTGAAGGTCTCGCTGAAGTTGAGGAGCGTCCCGTTCCAGCGGCCGTGTGCCCGCAGCTCCGAGGGCCTCTCTATGGCCGAGAAGACCGCAGCGCCGCACAGCAGGTACAGGATGATCAGGACGGCGAGCAGCGCGAAGCGGCCGTTGTCCTCGTTGAGGTGCAGGGAGCGGCAGCCTTGCAGTCGCTGGCCAGGCATCATCCAAATTTCAGCACCACTCGCGCGTCGGACAGCGACAAGCTCCACATCGGAGACGGCATTCACTCGTCTGCAGGTGTCCTCTGGAAGTCACTCCTGTCCTGCTGCGCTCTCACAGTCACTGCACTTCTTCCACAGGCAACATTTCCTTCAGTGATCCCGCCACGGTGTCCCATGGTAGTTATGAAGTGATATGATCTGTGGATGAGAGGCAGAAAAAACGCTCCACTGGTGTGTGTGAGTGTGTAGATCCACGGAGGAGTTCATGAGAAAAGCTGCTCAGTTTCATCATAGAGACATTTTCTTGTGCCAATGCAGTTGAAGTGGACTGCAGCTTAAATCCAAGCGGACGCGCTCCTTTGTGCAGAAGCAAGCAGTGGTAGTAGCGTGAGTATCCTCCGGGTCCCCTGCACCAAAATGTTTCCACGATGACGCGCGAAATTATGCAAGTTACAGATGTCGCAGGAAAAACCCCGTTTCCAAATAAAGTGATCTATCCTCAGGCTTCCCTGGTCTGAAGAAGAAGAAGAAGAAGTGTGGAGCTTCAGCTGTCATTTAGTGGCAAAGCGTATCCCTCTCCTCTCTTTAAACCGCAGACTTCAGTATCCCGCCGCTGTAGAAGGAGCACAGCGGATTGAATAAGACGTGTAGGTTGTGCACTTGGCTGAGGAACAGGAGTGTCCCGTGCGTCCTTAAAGTGGAGGTGGTCCTCAGATAACAGAAGCTTCACATTTCCACTTGAGTGCAGCCGTGTTACCTTGTGCCATGCGCACTGAAGAGACTCTGCTCACTGGAACAGGACTCAGGAACAACTCATACGTGAGAGGCAACCCCCCAAAAAGAATATTTGGATGGAACACCTTTCTAATCACCAACATTTTGATTATTAAAGTTCATTTAATTACTTTTTTTTTTCAGTAAATGTAACGGATTGCAATTGCATTTATTATCCCCACCAGGCGTAACTTTGGAGGGGTTCATGCAATCCCCTCTGCCTGTGCATGAGTGAGGGAGTGTGTGCGTGATCACTGGAACTACAGCTTGTCTGCAGCTAATCTGGAATATTACTGGACCACTTGGCCTCAAGGTTGAGCTGATGGGGTCAGAGGTCAAGGTCACAGTGACCTCATTTTTGGCCATAATTCAAGAATTAATTATGTCAAAATTGCACACAAATGTCAAACAGGATAAAATGATGAGGTGATGACATTTTATATCTAAAAGGTCAAAGACCAACTGTGAGATCAGTCTCTCAGCTCTCTACCAGTCCTCTGTCCTCCTCTGTGAAAATACATCAGTTTGAAATCTAGTTTCAGCTTGGGACAGTGCATGTAGGGGTTGTGTGAATTTTGGCAGAACTTTGCAAATAAAGTTAGATTTGATTTTTGATTTGATGGGTCTAGCAGTGTGCAAGATTAGCTGCAGACAAGCTCCAGGTCAGTTGACCACAGCACACACGTGCACGCACGTAAGTGATCGCATGATCCCCTCCTGGCGTAAGTGTCACTAACATTACAGCATTTCTTAGACAAGACCTCAATAAAAACAAACCTCATGCAAAAATGCATTTTATTTGCATTGAAAATGTTTTGAGGTGTTTATAAAGAGAAAAAGAACATTTGTGGAACTCAGACTTTTGTGGCTGCAGCCAGTTTTTTTGTATAAGGTATAATATTTTTGTAATCCAATGGATTGCGTTACTTATTACAAAAATAATGTAAGTATGTAATCATATGATAGAGTAAAAACTGCCCCATTACAAGTGAAAGCCCTGCATGCACTATCTATCTTAAGTTTAAAAGTATTATTAGCATATTTTATGCTTAAATTATTAAAAGTAGCACTTAGTATGCAGCAAAACGTCTCCTGTTGGAATTATGATTAATTAATCATATATTAGATTATCATTTTGCATAAAGGAGTAAGAACTTTTATAGACCTCAAGGCTTCCAGTCAAAGCAAAAGACATTCAGTTTGCAGTGATAAATAACTGAGGAAACAGAGACTCCTTACAGCTGGAACCAGATAATGTTGAACTGAAAAATGTTTTAAACATTCATTTATTATCATAAGTTTAAAAGCTGATTATTATTCATTCCATAATCTTTGATTAATTGACTAATCAATTTTGCTCCAATCATATTTTATAAAGTTAAAGCCTCATAAATTTAGCTTTCAGATAAATGTAATGGAGTAAAATGTGGAATGTAGTGAATTAGAAGTATAAAGTAGAAGAAAATGGAAAATAAAATACCTAAAAAATTGACTTATAGTGGCTAAATGTACTTTATTACTTTCCAACATTAGAATTATTGATAATATACCGGAACATCACATAATTATCTGTCTTAAGCATTTATGTGTGCCTATTACGAATGTGATGCACCAGTGACATTAAGAAAATGGGTTTAAAATCAGTTTAAAATGAATGACGACTCACTCTGCATGCTTATAATAGAAAGAAAGAAAAGTCTTATTGGTAAGATGGAGAGGTTTGAAATGCACTGATATCTTTTGGAGAACTAGTTAGGTTGTGCCAAAATCGACACAAAACACCACAAGAGGCTGGTCATGTTTACAGCGGGTCAAGACTTCCTATTGATAGTTTTGAGAACAAAGGACGTGCTTGGGTGAACTCTTACAAGGCACAAAAGGCTCAAATTACTGCTCAGAAAAAGGAGAAAAATCCTTTTGGGTTGACACGCAGTGGAGATTCTAACAAAATCAATGACCACCTGGAGCTGCTGATCCATGAAAATACCTGCGAAAACATCGACTCATGCTTTAAAAGGACGAGTTACCCGACTGGAGGGGAAGCAGTGATTATCTGACACAAATAAACTGTCGCTGTAGAGTTCAGGAGTGATGCTTAGTTGGTGTAAAATAAAGAAACTAGAATCAGCACCTCACAGCAGCATGCCTCCGCCAACCAGTCAAGTTGCAGTTCACGTCCATGTCTGTCCAGATTCATATGTAGTGAAGTTTTCGAAAGAATTTAATAAAAGGTACTGAGTGTAATTTTTTTTTTTTTTTTGGACAAAATTACAAAATTTTTTAGTCATCCCTTTTTTGTGAACACCATATCTCAAAAACAGGTTGAGGGAATTTCTTCAAACTTGACACAAATGCTCACTTGGACTCACAGATGAACTGATTAGATTTTGGTGGTCAAAGGTCAAAGGTCAAGGTCACCGTGACCTCACTAAACACATTTTTGGCCATACTTCAAGAATTCTTGTGCTAATTATGACAAAAATACATACAAATGTCCAACAAGGTGATGACGTTTTATATCCAAAAGGTCAAAGGTCAACTTCACTGTGACATCATAATGCTCAGCTCTCTATCAGTCCTCTGTACTCAATAAAAATAGTCTCTTAGTGAAGACAACGTGTTTCTTACTGGAAATTCTTCACTGGAATCACACATGTATAGTAAAAACTTCCATGTTGCAAAAAAAAATACACTACGTACCTTTTACTAAATTCTGTCAAAGTTACAGGTCAATATTGTGGTAAGTTCCATATTGAATTGCTTCAAAGTCTTCACTACAGACATTATATGAATCTGGACAGAAATTGATGTAACCTGTGACATGACTGGTTGTTGGAGACAAACAGCTGTGAGGCAGTAAATCTATTTTTTGACTGCTCTGTTTTATACGACTATTGACAGCTGACTTCTCACTCTTCTTAACCAGCCGCAAGCGATCAACAACTGCTTCAGTTTGAAATCTTGTTTCAGCTCGGGACAACGTATGTGGATGTCATGTTAGTGTTGGTGGAACTTTGCGAATCTCCGCTGGTTGCATCTGTCAGTTGCGGCGGCATTGCAGAAAGTGCTTCACCATCTCTTGCCTGACGGGGATCTGCACTCTACCGAGTGCACTGCTGTAGTAAGTGCATGAATCCTTCAGTTATGGCCAAAAAAGATCTTGTGAGGTCACTGTGATCTTGATGTTTGACCACCAAAATCTAATTAGTTCATGTCCGAGAGGGCATTTGTGCCAAAGTTAAAGAAATTCCATCCAGGGGTTCCTGAGATATTGCATTCACGAGAAAGATACGGGACGTGAGGTCATGCACGGACAACCTGTCCACACAATACATCTGGCTAAGACTGACCCTGGCATGGAGGCAAAAAAAAAAAAAAAAAAAAAAAACAGCCCAAAAGTGAGGTTTAAATCCACATTGTTGTGACAGGCCATGGTTATTTCTCTAATGTGAGGAAAAGTAGTGGGGCTGCATAAGGTGGATATTGATTATGCTTTCTAATCTAGCTAATTGGCTTACAAATATCAAGGCGGAATGCAGAACAAGGGCACGCTCAGCACAGTTATCTCAGCTGCACATGGTCTGTCCTTGTCAATTCTAATCATTACCTAAAAATGTACTAAGGCAGAGGATAGAGATGTAATAGAAGAAGACATCAATGGAAAGTTGAGTCTGTGGCATTGACATGAGGCCCATCCATTAACTTAACTATAGCTGGTGCTCTTTGTGGTAGAAAATATGCACATACACTGCCTGACTGCACAAGACTAAGAGAAAAACATCAAATAGCAAACATCACAGCATCAGTGATGGTGATGATGAGCTTCATCATGATAATACTGATCAGTGAAAATTAAGTGAAATACAATATGTTTCCTTTTTTCTCTCGTTTGTATTCTCCACCCACTAATTTCATCTCAGGGTCACGGGGAGCTGCAGACTCTCCCAGAATGCACCGGGTGGAAGGCAGGGAAGTCTTACAGCTTCAGATACAGTGCAGACACTCATTCATACCTCCAGGCAATTTAGAGTCTCCAGTCCACCTGACTGTGGGAGGAAACCGGCGCAGCTGAAGCAGAAACTAATCCTGGGTCCATTTGTTTTCAGACAACGATATTAACCACTGAGACACAGTGCAAAGCATTTTTTAACACTTGTATATCATAGTGGGATTTATTTATGATTTATCTTAACCTCCTATATTTATAAGCAGTAAATACACACTTAACTAGAGAGGTCACTGTGAAGTGCAGATTTCTGCCAGGCAACCTGACAAGAACATTCGAATGCAACCCCTTTGTAATCACCAACATTTTGATTAATACTTTTAATTTTTCTCAGTAACTGTAACAGATTACATTACATTTATTATGTAATTTGATTGCATGTAACTAGTTGCAGATTACAGAGAGCCACTACAGGGGTGCGTGGACGACTAGGGAAGAAATGTACAGTGAAAAAAAATTAAATGAAAATGATGTATGCATGCTAGCCTTTATTTCACTAAAATTCAACTCCTCTTTTTTTTATCATTACAATTATTACTTCCCCAATTATTGTTAAGTTAAGCAAAAGTTTGGGAGCCACTGATCGATGTAAAGTTCACTACCAGAATGAGTAAGACTGCAGCAGGGAAATAAGCAGAGGTGTGTTTTCTTGCCTGTGAATTCAACTTTTTCTGTGTGAGATTCTTTCAAAAGTTCATGGATTATCTTTGTATCTGTTGAAAGGTTTTGTTTTTCCAAATTCTGCTGTTTTAATTATCAGTGGCTATCAAGTAACAACAAATAAGTAAATAATGGAACGATTAACTAACATGTTTTTGAAGTGTGCCTTTGAAAAACGACCTGTTTTTATCCAAACCACTCTGATCTTAAAATACATGTTCAGAGGTTTTGATTTTCTAATTCATCAACAAAAAAAAACCTCCGTTCCAGAGTAAATCTCACCTGCGCTTCAGCTCATCATTAATCGAAAAAATTGTGTTTTTTTTCAAGCAGTGTCTCTTTTGTAGCATTTGCCCGTTTGATCAAGTGAGTTGCTAGATTTACTAGCCTGATGTGGCACCAGGCAAGCGGGCAATTGTGAAAGTAAATTAGCATGAAACATTAACCAACTGGATAGTTTTTTTCGGTCCACTTCTTGTGTTTCTGGGTTGGTCAGAAAATATCTCAGAAGATGACTGAGCTGTCTCCACTTGTCAGACGGTTTACATTCTTTTAAAAGGGCCCCTGAAAAGAAGACATCTTATTTTTGTAGCCACCTGCTGTGGCGTCTTGTGTCATCCCATAGATGGACAAATAGATCTCTGACCACTGCTAGAAATATTTAGCTTTCTGTGCTTTACTGTCCTGCTGTAAACCAAAGAGAGACACTTAGGATTCTGTCTGATGTCTGTTAGTGCTTGTGTATTATTTTGTGTAGTGAGCGCTAAGAATTTCCACCACACAACCCTTATTGTTGAGCCCTGGTTGGACCGTAAAAAATTAATACTTGCCACAGAAAATAGTATGCCATATTACCTTTTAAAGCTATCATCTCCGATGCAGGAGCCATTTTACAGTAGTGTGGGCACTCCAGCCATAACGCAGCACCCTAACTGGCACATTACAGGAGATTCGGAGGGCATGCGGGAAAGACAGAGGAAAGACAATCCTTCAGAGTGCGGCAACAAGGGCTCCTGCTGTGAATAAAGATGAGGTGACAAGGGAGGACACACAGCCACTTACACTGAGAAATGAAACAGTGAGGGAAGGGAATGAGGGATTTCCTCTCACCCTGCTGAGCAAGAGCAGCTCCCAATGATTGAGAACATATGGCGAAATCAATCATCATGTCATTTTCAAAAACACTGCACGCAGGGCTCTTTAATGGGTGATCCGGAGTCCTACCATGTAAGGTTAACGTTAGAGGCAAAAAAGCCTGCATGATAGTGTTTCCAGGAGTGAGTATATTGATTTAGATATGGCTTGACAAGGCCAATTTGCCAAACAAACAGTCCTCTGAGATTTGAGAGGAGCCTAATTTGTCATGCGGGCTTTGGAGCGATTGACTTAACATAGCAACACCTGCGCACGCTGTCAAAGGTCAGTACAGTTAGATTCAAATCCGTAATCGTTTTGTTTCATACGAACAATTCAAATCAGGAAAAGAAATAAAACAAATAAACAAAGTAAAACCAGCCAGGAGAGTAGAAATCCCATTTTCTCCCACTGGCTCTGTCCATAGTGCTGATCTCACTACACTTGCAGTGGTTCTTCTGTATCTCTGCAGCTTTAAAAGTAAAAGTAAACTTGGCCTCTTAATAAGAAATTTGCATTTATTTTTATGATAAAAAAAAAAAAATGTGCATAAGTCAAAGCTGCCAGTCTCCCATTATGACTTAGAAGTTTTCTTTTTGGAAAAATTCCTGTAGTAATCTCTGACACGAGCACTGACAAAAGTGCAAGTCAATCAGTGCGTCTGTCCCACAACTTTAATCCACTTCTTTTATCCTCATGTGATTTTGTGTGTGTGTGTGTGTGTGTGTGTGTGAGCATTTGCTCTAAATGAAAACCATTTCCCCACTCTTCCTGCTGAAAAGGATTTGCCATCAAGAATCCAATTAGATTTACAGTCCAACGACAATAGTTCTCCAAGAAAATCCTGGAAGGTGAATTATTTGAGGGGGGGTGGGTTTAAGGTGGTCCATTCAGTTGTGGAACCTGCATTTCATTTGCTAAATAAGTATATCCACTTGGCTATTCTGCTGCTCAGCAGTGGATTGAGGTGAACCCTGTTCAACAATATATGATTTTCCACTCCACGGGGCTCTTTCTGCCCACATGTCTTTTTGAAAGCATAAAGCTGTTTTGGTTGTGATACCTCAGTGGAAGGATCATCCAAGCTTTATCATCTTAGAGGGAATTACATCATCTTGAAAATGTTACAAAAACATATTTTTGAGTAAGATTTTATTTAGATTTCTCACCAGCTGTATGTGGTGGGACACCAGTGTGTTCCAATCAGTTCCAGTTCCTGGTTATATTAAAATAATTTTATTATGTCACTTAAAGTACAACAACTACCACACCTCTGTAATAAAACAGGGAACTATTTACTGCTAAACATTGAGGCATGTAGAGGACAGCTAATTTTCTAGCTTGTAGGACAGTCTATAGGGCACAGCATCACATTTTCTCCACTGGAAGGGCTCCCTAAAGGCCACTCTAGCAGGTTTTGACTACTGGAAAGGCAACTTAGAAGACGCTTTACCACTTTGACGTCACTGGAGGGGCACCCTAAAGGACTCTTTTCATGTTTTGTCTACTATAGGGGCATCCAAAGTTGCACTTTTGCACCAGTTTTTCAAAAATCTGGGCACTGACAAAACACAATCTTAATGACAAAACAGAATACCCAAATTCTTTTATCCGTCATTAACTTCAACAACAATATGATATTTTAGGCTGCGACAAGTCAGTAGTTATGCCCTAGGTGGCAATATCCTAACAACACCCTAACAACAAAAACAAACAAACAAAAAAGAAGCAGAAAACACAAGCAAAAAAAAAAAAAACAACAACAACAACAACACACATGAATAAACCTACTCTACTAAAGCTCCTCTTTTCCATATTAAAATAATTATGATGGGTTTTGAATAATTATGCAGAGGCAATACATCTGATTTTATTTAAATAACTAAAGATGTTCTCCAGGGTTCCACTTTGGGACCTGTTTATTTATTTTCTATTTTTTTTTTAATAATTTGACTGGGGACATTCAAACTAAAATACATTTATATGCTGATGACACTGTCATTCACCCGTATGCTCCCTCCATAGTACCGGTGGTGCAAGAGCTTCAGCGTGCATTTCAGTCATGACAAATTGTTCTGTTTAAAATTAGTTTTAAATGTTCAGAAAACTAAGTTCAAGGTGTCCGAATGTTTAAATCCATTGAAACAGTGCTCCTGTACAAGTACTTGGGTATATGGACAGATGAAAAGCTTATTGCTAATCTAGTTAGGGAGCTCAAACTGAAGATTGGCTTTTATTTTGGAAATAAATCTGGTTTTACTTTCAATGCTAAGAAAAAATTGTGGGAACTACTTTTCTGTCTGTGATTGACTGATGCTCTATATGCATGCAGCCTCCTCCATTTTATGTAGCCTTGAGTCAGTGCACCATGCATCTCTACACTCCATCACAAATGCAAAGTCCACTACTCAGCACTGCTGTCTTTATGATTTGGTGGGCTGGACATCACTGACCACTCACAGACAACAGCACTGGTGTATTTTTATGTATAAAGCAATACTGAGTAAATCTCCAGCCTCTGTCTGTACCCTGCTCTGTGTCAACCCTGCTAGTTAACAGCTGTGCTCCTCCAAGTGGCTGCTTTTTAATGAACCCCAGGATTTGACAGATCTGGGGAAAACAACTATGTAACTATGCACCATTGGCATGGATTAATTTACAAAAAGATCTAAGAGACGTGATTGTTTTTCTTGAGACGCCACTGTGCTTGAATAGCTGTTCATGTTTTATTGTGGGTTTCTGCATATTATGTTGTGTGTGTTGTATTTTAATATGTTGTGATTTTGAATAGCTGCCAGGTCTCTCTTGTAAAAAAGTTTTTTTTTTTTTTTTCTTTTTTCTTTTTTTTTTAACTCAGTGGGACTTCCTGGTAAAATAAAGGTAAAATTAAAAACATAAATTCAATTTCCACTGCAGTAGTCTAGGAGGGTTTATTGATTTCCAGTTTGTAAGTATCATTTTGTATTTTGTTTTCCAATTTGTAAGTATCAAGAAAAAAAGAGTTTTCTAACTCCACAGATATCATCATTGAGTCCTGTAACATATCTTGAAATATACAAATTGACAGATGAAAATTATATTTTACACGAAAAACACCTGATAACCAATTTTCTATATCAAACCAAATCTTATGAATGTTGCTACAGTTCCCATGAGAGGATCAATGACTATTTCACATTTGAAACAGAACAGTACAGTCTATACTTTATCCAACAATTACTACATCTTACAAGTTTAGTTCATTAATGAGGAATTGTCCTTCTTGCTGCCCACAAGGTGAGTCTGTGTCAAGGAGCATGTCAGATTGCTCATGTGCTGTTCTTCTTTCACAAAGATGGCAGTGACACATTTTAAGTTGTTCAAGTATCCAGACAACATGGCCTTTCCTCAGCAGAAAATTATTAATTATTTGCAGAAAACGAGATCTGAATATAGAGTCAGTTTCACTTGATGGCCAACATGTTGAAACTATTGAAACTTTAAATACTTTGGCACTGTTCTGGATTTCCAGGCAAGCCTCTGTGAAAACAAAAAGTCTACAGAGCGACTTTATCTTGCTGGGAAACTCAGTGGCCTTGGTGTCAGCAGCAGATTTTCGAGCTTGTGTACAAAACCTTTGTGGAAAGTGTCTCAACGTTTCATCTTCCTGCCCGGTTGGGTCACTTGAGTCGTGAACTTTTTAGTGTTGTGTCAATGGCACGTAAAGCAATTGGCAAACCCCAAAAGCCTTTGACCAAACTTTCTACAGAAAGGGCGAGGAATAAGGTGAGGAGCATCGTGACAGAAAGCTCTGATCCTCTCTTCAGTCAGTTTGAGCCTTTAAGCTCCGAGAGGCGCCACCGAGTCCCTCCGGCAACTAAAAATGCATTCATCCCAAGTTCCATCAGTTTTCTTAAAGTTCACCTGCAGCCATGTTTTAAACAGTATCAGAAATAATAAATTGTATCTGATATGTTCTTCTTTTTGCAAAATAAGTTCAGATATCTTGTTAAAATGGCTTACATGTAGCTCTATATCTTGCTTTCATTTAGCATTCAAGGATTAATGAATATGCAGTTGTTTCCCGTCCTCTCCACACACACCACAACCTCCACCCCTCCCCTTAAGAGGCTGCACCTGGTTTCTCCTCTATTTTGCTAACTAATTACGGTAACTAGCTACATCTGGCTTCTCCTGTGGGCTGGGCATTTCTGCTAATGATGTGTACAGTGTCACCCCATTGATTAACGGGATTGGTTCCTTAGGTTTATTACGTCATATATCCAGCCTGACTGAATCCGTTTCTTTGAGTCTGCCTTTGCTCACTGCTGTTTCAAAGCAAGAAATGCACAGACATGGTGTTTACTGCTTACTTCGCTCCTGATATGTCTTGTAACACATGAAAAACACCAAATGGACATGTGAACAAGGTTAAAAACGTGATTTTCACTGAAAGGGGTCTTCAACTATCAAGTGACCAATGAGATTTAAGCCACGGACATGACATGAACTGCTTTTAGTGTTTAATATTGTTTAATATGTGATGTGGTCTAATCCATGCATTTGTTCTTTACTAACTGCTATGTTGCTGTAATTGGTGAGCTGAGTGATCATATTTTATTCTATTAAACTGATGTAATTTCTCTTTAAATCTTGGTTCCACAAATGTATTCTAGATTGCAGCAAACTGTACTTACACGGAATGTGATATTTTATATAACAACACAGGTTTATTTGCCTATATCCTGTTTGCACTGTCTCACCATTTTCTACCTTATGTCCACATCCATCTCCGGGCCCTTTTAATCGATATTTGTGTCATTAACGCCTTCGTGCAACACATTCATTTCAGTTACCCTGCAGAGTGAGACAAGCTTTTTCTGTGCCCTGTAAATCCAAGCCTGTTGAGAGGATCCTCTTGTGTAGAGCATGTTTCTCTCGGTGAGACACTCATGATAACGATCCAGTCTAAAACCTGGAGGTGGTCCACAGTGAGAGCCGTATGTGGCTGAAGCTTTGCTGCAGTTCTTCTGCATTATTACACCTTTCAAATCCACTCACCCTTTCAGCAGCTTGCAGCTCTCAAGGGCAGCCAGAGAAGGTGGAATTACGAACTAACATATCATAACTTTCCGACAAGCTAAATGGGCGCAAGGAGGAGGGAAGCAGACTTTTAAGTGTCCCAGGGGTATTTTAGCCAACATATTGCCAGCTTTTTAACTGTCATAATCTCTTTTTTTTTTTTTTTTTTTTATCAAACACCACTTCAGACTAGAAGGCGAATGCTGCCAGAGGAGTGGCTGACAGTGGATAAGCCCGCTTTGTATCCTTATCTCCGTAAAACATGCTCATGTTCGTAACCAGCTGCAGTGTCGTGCTGCAGCATTTTATTCAACACATGTATCATTATGTTTAACTTTACATATGTGTTTATAAATCAAATAAAATGAATTATAACAAGTGAATGCCTGACAGAGCGCCATGAGACATCACAGATTGTCTATATTCCTCAAAGACCACGAAAAACAAACTTGCAAAAAGCGACAGTATAGGCTGAGACGTAGCGAGGGTTTGTTAATTACTGTAGGAAGGCTGATTGGACAGCTTTACATCCCACGGGCCGTGTCCCTGGTTACTGCAAATCCCTTGCAGCAGCAAATGTTACGGTCTAGTAGTTTTCCTTTTAGAGCTCTGGGATATAATCCATTATCTCGGAAAAGTCACACTCCACATCTATACTCGTATGTTTATTTACCCAAAAATGCCAGTTCCCAATAAAAATGAGTTACGGAGACAGAGATAACACTCCTGTTCATGTCAGGAAGATGACACACCACCCAGAGAAGGGAACAATCGATTGATGCAGGGATAATATAGATTCCTGTTCATGTTTTGTGTGGGTAGAGTTCCTCTAAACCGGAATCTTTTTTGGCCCACTGAGACTTTGAATTGTACAATGAAGGAAATCTGACTTTCCCCGCCAGTCATTTATCACGGTGACAGTCGCCTATAGGCTTTCACTCTCTCCATAGGCTGTATCTTTCTGCTCGACCGCTTCCCCACAACTTTTTTTAATTTAGATGTGTGGAGATGATAGCGCTGCATCGCATTGCAGCACAATACACACGGGATGCATTGTGTCACACACCTGCATGTGAAAAACCACACACACACAAACACGTACTGCCATGCTGAGGGTATGTTTGCTGGTATTTGTAAAGGCCATCTGTGGATCTCTGCAGTCACATGGGTTATAGAATATCAAAGGTGTATTTCCACTGAGGATAGAGGGACATGTCCCCTTCACTTTCCAAAATCCTATTATTGTCCCTCCTGGCTTTTATAGTTTCAAGTTGATTTTCTCACTAAAGTCCCTCTGAACATTGTGGTCCTACTTTCCTGCTGTACTCAGTCAAAGACAAGAGAGAAAAGCGTGGTGTTTTTGTGGTAAAGTTGCAAATAAAAGTGGCAGCCATCTATACAGCAAGCTAAAAGGATTCTAAGTCAGGTTAGTGCATTAACAGTTTACATGGATTTTCAATTTTTTGCACTCCCACACAGCAAATTTCTGGAGTTAAATAAATCTCATACTCTCTGATGGTGAAATATTTCAGTGTTCATTCACTGGGTGTCGAGGAGTGTGATTCAACTCCTGGTGCTGATTCATCTTTCCTGCTTTGTCGCCGTGCTGTGCTCATAAGTTTTGGCTTTGACTTAGTCGTGAGGCAGGTAAAAGAGACAGGGCAGGGGTTTTCTGTCAGTGTTGGTTGAACTTCCTAAATTTTCCTCTGAGTTTATGGGTCATTCTTCAACTACGGTAGAATTTGTGTCCTTTGCAGGAATAATAGATACAAAACACATTTCTTGATTTTTTATTTTTGGCACAGTTACTTGACACCAAGAGGAACATACAAAAATTAATTTAAAGGTCAAGTGTTATTTTTACTACATAAACCATGGTTTTATATGTATGGATTGTGCTATACTTCCTTTGTCCCTGGGTCAGATTTTTGACGTTCAGTCCCTCTTACTATTGAATTACATTTTGATTTAAAAACTAACTTTACAGACAAATGGTACATAAATACCTATTTTAATGAAATATACCATGTGTTGTAAGATACAGTAGTATTAAATGTCTTTTTTTATAAAAAGAACACCTGTCCCTTGGGATCACTGTCATTTCCATCACACACCACAAAATGTAACTTTAGGGAGGTTTTTTTTTAAGGTTTGTACACTTGTAACCACGGTAACAGTCAGTCACAGGAGAGCACATGGCAGGAGAGCAGAGCTAGCTCCCTGGAAGAATATGAAAGCTGAAAAAAATCAAGGTAAATATTGCCCAAACAAAGAATATGTTTATTGGTTGTCATTTCCAAACAGCTCATATTTTCTTTGAATTTACAAATAATGATTAAAATAACATTTTATATTGTGTATTTTGTGTATATTTAATGCTAGCTTTAAAACAGAGATTAGCATGCTAATACAACATGAGATTTTTGAAAAAATGTGACACATTGTCATTTCCACAACAGTCATTTCCATCACTTTGTTCATTGTGATGGAAATGACGTGTTGTGATGGAAATGACAATGATGGTGTTATGAATGCTTTTTATTTGGCTTATATCAAGTTAATATAATATTAACTTAAATAATCACACAAAACACTGGATCAACTAATTCATATTGTGTACATAAACTTTAGTGTAGTTAAACATTCATTTAATGTTGGTATTGGAGAGAGCATTAGTTTAAAAAATGCATATGATAAAAAGTGCAAGGCAGCTAGCACACAGGTTTTACAGCAATCACATGACATTTTATGACTATGAATTTTTCTATTGTGTGCTAGAACTGTAACAAGTTTTACAGGGATGATAGGAGCTGGTAAGGCTACCAGCTTGGCATGGCCCAGCATGGACCTGCGACAGCTCAAAATGAGAGGGGGAGTAAGGTCCAACAATGTGAGGACATACTGTGTACTGTAAGAGTCAGGTTGTGTTAAATGATGTGTTTGGATTAGAAAGCCTTTGTCAGTGTCAAATCGTTACCGTTTCAACATTTTTAGGATGGAAAAACCTATGGTCTGAATTTGATTGCCATGAAATGAAGTATTGTAGTTTTGTGTGTAGGTTTTAGCACATAGAGAGCAGGGAAGGAGCAATTGTCTACCATCTAAATGTGCATTAATAGTTAAATGTTACAATGTTAAGACTGATGTTACTTTGTTTAAGTGAACTTTGTTCAGCAATGTTGGTTGTCACATGTCATTTCCAACACGTGCTGTCTTTTCCATCACATCACACATTTGTAAATAAAATTTATAAAAATAACACAGTCACACTAATAATATTTTGTAGTTTTGAAAATTATGCAGCTATGGCTGCAATTCATATCTGGGATTGGAAAACTCATGTTTGTGTCATGAAAGAACTTAATTGAAAGACTTCAGTAAAACAGTTTAAAGGTGTTTGTCATCTTAACAATGGAAAAATATTGTCCTTACAATCCTGAAAATAAATATATTTATATATTTGGGATCAGTTATGTGTGAAATTTCATGAAATGTTTTGAAAACATGAGTTCTGTAAATAATTTTGTTTGTAAAACACATTGTTTGTGGTGTGATGGAAATGATGATTTCCTCTGAATGTTCGACTAAAATGAGAAAAAATATATATTATCTAAATAATTTCATCACAACAGCTACCAGAATGTGTTTCTACACATAATGGATAAGCAAAACATATCAAAATATTACCTAAAATATGTGTTTGATTTTCTAAAATTTTTGAGACCACATTTGACCATAGTTGAAGAATGACCCTTATGCAATACTTACAAAAATATACGAATTTCATTATCTCAAGAACACCCTGATGGAATGTCTTCAAACTATTGACACAAATGACCACTTAGACTCAAGGATGAACTGATTAAATTTTGGTGATCAAAGGTTGCCGTGACCTCATGTCTATCCCTCTCTTATGAATACGATATCTCAGGAACGCTTGGAGAGAATTTCTGCAAATTTGGCACAAATGTCCACTTGAACTCAGGGATGAAATGATTGGATTTTAGTGGTCAAAGGTCACTGTGATCTCATCAAACACATTTAGGCCATAACTCAAGAATTCATATACTAATTATAACAAAAATTCGTCTAAATTTCTAACAGGACACTAGAAGTGCTGGAGAGTAACTACTTACATCTAACTAATTAAATGTAATTAAATTAGAAAATAAATGTAATTGTAATTTGGTACATTTATGGTGAAAAAATATGTAATTAACTTACAGTAACTAATCTAAAAGTTGGGGATGACCAGTTACATCCAAATATTTTTGGGTTGGCAGAGATCTGCATTCTACTGGGTGAACTTTTCTAGTTTTATTTGTGATTTCCATTGGACCAAACCATTTCCCAACTGTTAAACTGGCCTTATAGTTTGTTTTAAAAAGTGAATTTTTACTGTAACATGCATTAAATCACAGTGAGGGTTGCATTTAGTTGGATTAGTGTTTTAACTCCCACAAGAAATCAGTTTTAATTCCTGAATGCAGTTAAAAGATACTTTACTTTTGAATTTAATTGATTTGAGCGCACAGAAAGTCCAGAATTTCTATTATGGGAGGAACCCGTTTTATCATACTTTAATTTTATATTGCATTATTTCCCCAACCCTTGAAAATCAAACCTTCACCCTCATAATATACAAACAATTTAATTGAGATGTACTCCTCCAGCAGGCCTCTTAATCTGTAGTATAAAGGGATAGAAGATAAAGGAGGTAAACATGTCTTAGTCACAGCAGCCACTGCTCTGACAACTTAATGGACAATACAGATACTTTAAGCTGCCTTAATCCCTACAGAAAAATGTTAAACAAATAATGCCTAAACTGTGCTTACATGCCAAAAAGTGCTTAAATAAACCTGCTGTCTGGATTCAGCATCATTCCTTCCTTTAGTCTTAATCTATGTTTTTTTAATTATATTTTGGCATCTCACAAAATGACTCATGACGGCGACACTCTCATCACAAACTGGATGTTCAGCAGGTGCTGTGAGGTGCCGAGGGAATTAGACAGCATGTTCTGTTGTTGTGGAACGGAGACGGAGACTTTAATGTCACGGTACATTAAAAGTGATTTGAGAAGGTGTGCTGCGCTCTTTGCAAGCAGCTTAGTCAGCAGATTGAGGGAGCCCGGCGTAGCCCCACAATGCTCTTTGTAAAAAAAACAAACTCTCTTTCAGACAGTGTGCAGCGTTATGGATCCAGCCTCCTATAGGTCATGACCCAGTGATGTGTGAATATATATACGCCTGTGCATATCAAAATAAATGTTTGCTCCACGGTTCTAGACAGGAAATAAACACCTGAATTATGTTGCTATAATGTAATGTAATGGCATGAAACAAGTCACTGAACAGGCTGATCGAGTTCTCATGCTGCTCTGAGATAATGTTCACACGGATATTATGCTAACATAATGCTTGAATCTCTAAAATGACCAAATGAAATGACAGAATCATAAAGCACATTAATGCTCCTCTGGTCACACACTCACACATTTTTTACATCCCCATGACTTCAGTAATGTTGATAGTAATGTGACCTGTAGTAATGTCAGTATTACAATTATTTATACTTATGTCTCATGTAGGAATTACAACTGGAAAAGAGAAAAAAAACAATTGAAGAGGCTTTTCAAATTCAAGAGGAATCTGTTGCAAAAAAAAAAAAGACAAACTAGAAGAGTGCACTCAGCAGACTGCAGATTTCCACCAGGCAACAGATGGTGAGGCACCTACTGCAATGCCACCAAACAGATGCAACCAGTGGGGAGCTGCAAAGTTTTGAAAGACGTGTTAGTTATAATATAGTCTCATTTTTCTTTAAGATGCACAGAATAGTGTAATTGTTTTGTAAGCTTGCCTCCTGGGTTCTAGGGATGCCTAGTTGTCATCAGTTCAAGCCAACACTTGACTAGTCGTTGCAAGTTTATGATATAAATTTAATTATATAAATATATATTTTGGGGCTCAAGGTGAGCTGGCTGTTAAATTCTGAATGTGTCTTAACAACTGGCAAGGAGAATGAACATTTTGTTAATTTATTTCAACACAGTGTGACCTTGTTCAAAACATGGGGTATACCTGCCAACTTCACAAGAACAAATACTTGTGGACTGATTTGGCATAAAGTTGATCAGATGACCCCCAGTAACAAAATTTAATAACCACTATCATGTTTAATCTCTCCACGTTTGCCGAATTTAATGGAAATCAGTTCAGAATTAAGTGAGTTACAGTCTGTTCTGTAGTGAGGTCTGCATCTCTCAGTACACACTGTATTTGTTTACTAGTGGACCTTGAACACTCCAGTATGGCGACCCTGCACATGCATAGCAGCGACATACAGCAGCAACCAGTCAGGTACAGTAAAGGTGGTGGCAAAGAAACAAAAACAAAGATTTATTTATCTCCTATCATTCCTAACCTTAGGGAACAATAAATGGAATTGAATTATCTATAGATATTTTGGTTCAAAGGAATTAGTCACCCCAAAATCAAAAACATATTTCTCGTCTTGCCTATAGTGCTTTTTATCCATCTAGATTGTTCTGGTGTGTGCAGTGTTTGGGAGATATCTTCTCTCTCATTTCATAGAATTAGATGGCACTCAGTTCATAGTGCTCAAAGCACCAAAAATATGATATTTTGACCAATATCTCCCAAACTCAGCAAATCATACCAAAGCAATCTAGACTGATTGAAAGCACTCCAGGTAATAGGAAAAATATCTAGTTTCTCATTTTGGGTTGAATTGTCCCTTTAAGATGAAATAAAACTTTTCTATGGATGTCAGTTTCTAAGCTATGATGAAGACCAACATGTGGCCTGTAACAGACTAGTCTTGTCCTTAGTCTTGCAGTCGTTGATGACTTTCAGCCCCTACCAGCTGGTTAAATCAGTTACATTTGTCCGGGTTGTTCGTAAACGCGCCAGAAGATACCAGGACGTCAAATACCAACTTTTTGGGATGGTAAAGCACAGCAAAATAATGAGCAAATAAGGAAACATGAGGAGAGGGCAGGGTTTCTATAGATACAGCCACCAAATAAGTGATGATTGACAGGAATTACATTTATATGAGTCTATACATTACTTAGAAAGTGAAATGTTGCTTATTATGCCTTGCATGATCTCCTCCTGGCGGAGATAAAAATGTTTCAGTTACGGGGTCCTCCCCAGCACGACCTCTAAACTACAAATAGCCTCTTTCGGTTTTTGTGGGTGAGTGTGGGCAGGTTCTCCTATGGGACAGTTTATCTTGCCTACCTGCACCTTTGAAAAGCCTGGATTCAAGAGCGCAAACCCTTTGTCTTATTTGTAAAGCAGGAAATCGTTTTAACAAAGACATCAGCCATGCCCTCAGGCGGAGAAGAAATTAGACTATTGAAATGAGTCACCCCACTGCTAACTAAATTGGAAAGTTATTTCTAATCAAATAGACTTTGTTCATTTCAAATATACTTTGAAAATTGATCTGAAAGAGGTGAGGAGTTGTGAAGATTGTTTTGATAATCTGTCAGACATGAACTGGGACTTTAGAGCAGTATTGACATGATTTTATACAGCCTAAACATAAATAGACTACAGCATTCTTCAATTATACTTGTGACTTTGTCTTATTTTGGCTCTCATCCAGCATGCAATTCACTTGATGAGCCTGCATGCAGTCAAACCATGTGTTTCCCTGCAGTCAGGTGAGTGAGGAGGTTATCACGATGATACACACACCAGAATACGATCAGAAACACACAGATGTCATCTGATATAAACACAGAGCAAATGGCAAATTGATGTTTGCTCCGGGGCAGACGGTTGAAATGATGGCACCGTTGACTGATGCTGCATTTGCTCCTATAGGACATGATCAGATTACTGCTTCTTTCTTCTCTAATGGCTTCTGCGTCTCAGCCCCACCCCCAGGAGCTCTGAAAGGGGAGGAATCACAGTTATCTGCAGGGTTGCTTTTATCCTCCGCCACAAAGCAACATTTTATTACTGCTCGCATGGTGATGAGGGGACAGACAGATAACCCCTCTACCCATTACCCAAAAAGAAACTCCCCCAACCGGTGCATTGTGAGACCAGACCTGCAGCTGCTGGCTTTATCAAACCCCATTCAAGGTTCCACTGTGACAACAGCGGCCACAGTAAGGACAACGCCGGAGACATTTTAATTGGCAAGCTACGGTGATGTTTGTCTGATCATTGTCAGCAACAGATGAGCGTCTATCTGTGGTGCCAGATGCCTTGTAGTGTTCTAAAAACATGAAAGTGTGTCTAATTAGACACATATTCGTATCAGTGTAGAGGCTAATTGGAGCTCACTTGATGGGATTCATGGAGATAAGTGACAAGTTTCATCTCACTGGTTATTATGCAACACTGCTTCCTCCTGTCTGATCTCCATACAGAGTGCTTTCCTATTATTTCTGCATAATAAAGTTGTAAAACCATCTGGGCCAGAGCCAGGATTTTAGAAGTACTGAGGTCCCTGTCCCCTGCAATGCACAGCCCCCTTCCTTAGAGGATTTTGATGGAATATAAAAAATGAAGTGTCAAAAATGTTTCAACTGGTCAATTATATGTTCAGATGTAGATTTTATTTATAAAGTTCTAATCATTCAGATTTTAGTCCTTGCTGATTTAGCAACACCTGTGATTTCATGTAAAACAGCAGATGTGGTGTAACACTGAGTAGCCAGGTTTCAATCCAAATGTGTTGCAAATTTCGAGCAGCAAAATAAAATTCAAAAATGAATGCTTAAGTGATTATTAGGCTGCTAATCAAGATTAGTAGTAAGTGGTGCCATTATATACCAATGAAGTAGAAGAGGGTGAAGCAAGATGCTGTAATTAAAAGAGTGCCAAGCAACCTCAAACGCTGAAAAACAATATTAAAAACATGATGGAAATAACATATTTGTGTTATTTTGTTCATGTATTAATGTGAGGGAGGTTCCATCAGATCTGTGTGGAGCCATGAGAGCAATGAGGAGACGACTGAAGTGATCATTGAGCACAAAAAAACCCCCAAAAAAACTCAAGCAAGCATAAAAGCTTTTTGCAAAATTGAAAAGAGATACTTGCATACGAAAATATGCATTTTAGTACATTGAAGGAAACACCACTATTGAGCAACAGAATACAACAGCATAGCAACTGGTGCATCTGTCAGTCAAAAAGCATTGCATTTTATTATCCAACATCTGATCTAATGCTGCACATTGCACAAGATGTTTTCCACTCAGCAGCAGGGCTTGGAGACATGTTGCTTGTTCATCTAATTGCTCACTGTGGTTCCTCGTTGCTCCTTTGGAAGAAATTAAAAATCACCCGTGGACCAAAAATGAATAAATGAATGAATGAGTTGCAATCAGCACAACCCACAGTGACAAATAGATTCACAATAGATTCAATAAAAGCCACCGGAGTTTCACAAGTTGAACACTTTGAGCGAAATGTTTGGTGAATGAGGCTGATATCAGTGAGGTTAAATTAATACAGTAATGTCGGATTACATTCATGCATTGTTTCCTTCGAACCCTACAAGTGTATTTAGATCATCAATCCCCCCTCAAGAATGGCGGACCCTGCCACTGCCAATTTAATGTAGTCTAAAAAGAGGTAATTATAGAATGTAAATATATTGAATGGACAATTAGAAAAAAATGCCAACCACAATACCAAAAGGTTGGTTAATTTCATGAAAAAGTTGTGTTTGCAAGTCTTCTCCACACTGCCAGGACTAAATATCTGGTGGGAAAAACTGAACCCTTTTTTTGCTGAACTAAATCAGCCTGTGAAATAAGTTACATTATTATCCCCACCACACTTGCTTGTGTGTGTGTGTGTGTGTGTGTGTGTGTGTGTGTGTGTGTGTGTGTGTGTGTGTGATCAACGGACCTTCGGACATATTTTGTGTCCACTTAGACTCGAGAGTGAACTGGTTGGATTTTGATGATCAAAGGTCATGGTGACCTCACTGAACACATTTGTTGTCATAACTCAAGAACTCATGTGTTAATTATGACAAAATTACTCGCAGATCTCCAGCAGGATAAAATAATGAGGTGATGAAATTTTATTTCCAGAAGGTGTAAAGGACAACTTCACTGTGACATCATAATGTCCAGCTCTCTATCAGTCCTCTGTCCTCTGTAAAAACAGTCTCTGAGTGAAGACGGCAGGTTTCTCACCGGAAATTATTCACTTGAATTGCACATGTACAGTGATAACTTCCATTTGACATTTAACTTAATACCTTTTATTAAATTTGTTCAAAGTTACGGGTTAATATTGTGGTGAGGAGCTTCATCATCTGTTGCCTGGCGGGGATCTGCACTCTTTGAGTTTTAAATATGGAATGTAAACTCCACCCGGGTTGCTAAAACCTCCAAATTATGTGAAAATATACTCAGGGCATTAATCAGTGGTTGCTAGAGCCCTGAAAACAACATATAAACACAAAATGTGCTCCATGCAGTAATGTATTTCTGCCCTTAAATGCAAAACGACTAGAAGTGAGCACTAATGAACTCTGAAGATGAGATAAGACTGGGATGAAAATGTAGTTTGCCATCTGGAAATCTGACCAGAAAGAAGGAAGGAAATCCAATTGCTTGTGAGATAATAATACTGGGACTAGTGCAGCCTAAACATAAAACATGTCCCCGCAGGTGTACCCTCCTCCCCTCAAGACGCTGACTCTTTTAACAGCGAGGATCTTTGTAATGAACGCCATCATTCTCATCAGACAAACACAACCGGTCCCCAGATGGAACCACACAGAACCCTAAACCATTACGAGTATGCATGGATCATCGTCCCCCCCCGTTTCTTCTTAAACGCTCATGTTCAATTTTGCTTTCTGTTACTTCTAAATGTGTCGAAGGAGTTTGGGAGCAAAACAAATTGTAGCGGCGGAGTCAATACCTCCAAAGAGCAAGATTCATCTTTTCTTCTTCCCACAGCAATTATAAAGAAAGTTATGATACACTGACAGATGAAACAGAAGGAAGAAACTGAAGAAAGCAATTATGTCCTCGGGGGGAATGTGTAGTTCTCTGTGAATCCCTAACTGTGAGGAATGGCTGGTAATGGCTTCTATTTCTGAGGGCGACAGCAATTTAACTGCTTAACATTCGACGTCGGGGACAAGTATTCATGGCCACAAGAGACTCTGGCTGGTTATATAGAGCCAGTTCTCTCACATCTTTAAAATTACGTACAAGGTGAAAAGAAATGTGTGGAAAGTTATGAGCTAGAAAACCTCCCATGATTTACCCACAAATACCTTCAGAAGTCTTCGACTGGCATGTTTATCACATTAATCAAAGAGCACACATATCTTCTTTTTTTTTTTTATTTCAAGGGTTATCAGTAACCCGTGCTGGCAGGAAATTAGATTCTGATTTATGTTGGTGCAGTCACTTTTCATGTAGAAAAAAATCAAACTGTGTAAGCAAAAAAACAGCTGGAAGAGTCAGTGAAATACCAGTAACCAGCACGCTAAAAGCACGCATTTATTTGAGTTCGAGTTTGCTCACACAGCAGGCATAAATCTTTACTTGATGTTTTTTTTTTAACAGGTTCTCATTCATTATCAACATAACAACAACAACAGAATCATGATCTATTTGCCACTGAATTCATCACTCACATGGTAAATGGCTCATGTGGCCATTTTTCGATTTGCTGCACATATGGTGCTGCTGAACTGTAGCCAAAAGTTACAAAGAATTAAAGGACGCTGTGAGCAAATTTCTTCAAACTTCACTTGGACCCAAGAATGAACTGATTAGATTTTGATGGTCATGTGACCTCATAAAACACTTTTTTTTTTGGCCATAATTCAAGATTTCATTTTAACACTGAGTGACTGAGACCCAGACTCTCAAGCTGTGGTACACAAGAGTCATCCAGTGGTACACGGAAGACTGTCAGAAATATTTTTTAAAATGAAATAAATTAATTTAAAAACATAATACTATCAAAATGCTACAACATTTTGAATGAAAATACAGAAAACATTAGCTAAGTGAAATGTAATTTAACATGAGCTGTGTGTTTCCTGAAGTTTGCTTCAATATCAGCCAGCTATGTAGTCATGATCATGCCTGTAGCATCATCCACACATACTGGTAGTTAAAACTGCCATGGCAAGATAGTAAGTGGAGGTAAAATGAAGAGACTGAAAATGAATGCTTCAAAAACAATTGTGGCTTCAAACAGGGCTATTACAAAGAGGAGTGCAGAGAAGGAGGGTAATATTTTGCACAGCTGAGTGGACAATAAAATGGACAACAGTGGACCAAGCACAAGCGCTAGTGGCTTGAAACGCCTGTGAAGTGTCCACAGCACCTGCAAGCATCAAACGGTGCAAAACAATAAGGTTGTACTTGGAGAGTTCAATATTTTCTGAGGTGGTAAGCAGTGCAAAAAGTTTGAGAAACACCGGTCGAAGAGGTTAAAATGATTTTGTGATTTCATTTTATACTCAGAAGGTCAAAGGTCAGCTTCACTGTGACATTATAATGTTCAGCTCTCATTATAACGACCAGTCCTCTGTCCTCCTCTGTAAAATTAGTCTCTAAGTGAAGGCAGCATGTATCACACTGGAAATTATTCATTGGAATTACACATGTATAGTGAGAACTTCCATTTTGCCAAAAAAACAACAACAAAAAAACTACTGAATATCTTCTATTTAATTCCTTCATTGTCTTTGATACATAAATTATATGAACCTGGATAGATGTGGATGTAAACAGCAACTTGACTTGACAGCTTGAAATTTATCTTAGAATCACAAAGGTGCAAGACGCAGTCATGAAACTTTACAGGTGTGTAGTTGAAATAAAAATGAGGACTGAGTTTGAAGACTGACTCATTAGCGATAAGTACTCTTATAACAGTGTAATATTGACAATACTGAGTATTGATGGGTTGGAACATCAACATCAATGCATCGAATGATGGTCTCTAGTTTCTTCTTTCAAAATGTACATTGTCTTGTTTTAACCTCTTATGTTATTCCCTCCCTTGCTTTCCAGCATTAGTTCCTGGTGTGTTCTTGCTTTTCCACATCACCACCTGCACACCTGCTCCAAATTTCCCAAATTACCGCTCCAGTATAAAGTACAGTATACCCTCCGTTGGCCATAGTCCTCCAGAACTTATATATTTTGCTGTCCGGACTTCTTGCTTACACCCCTTTGGACATGACTGCCTGTTCTCATTTCCATGCTTCCTTTTACTGAGCCACTGCACGGATAGTTCCAGTTTTTTATAATTTTTCCACTTGCTATGATATTGTATTCACTAATGTGATTTCTGAGCGCTGACATCCACAGAGGTCCAACAGAGGCAAGATACAAGCTGTCAGATGATTAGACAGGCTGCGAACAAGCCAACATTTGTTCTCAGTCCACCGTGATCTGCAAAAATCACACAGAATTAGCATTTATCATCTACGCTGTCATGACTTAAACTGGGACACCTGAATAAAAACACTTGACACCGTCATTAATGTTATTAGTAACACCTGTGCTTTGAGTCAAAATGTCTGCGGTGAAAATTGTCCAATCTGCCTCACTGTCACGGCTTATTGGCTCACCTTAATGCAACAGAGCCATCGCTGATGTTATTAGTTACACCTGTGCTTTCTCGGTATGACAGGTCAAAAATATCTGCTGAGACAACAGTCTAGCGCCAAACTGACACATGGAGCTTCAAGAGATGGCAAGGAGACAGTAACTTGACGGACGACAACTGAACAGTGAGGAATAGCTGATGCTTTTTTAAATTAAAAATAACAACATAGCTAATTTTATATCAGGCAAACATAAACAGATGTAAAGATGTACATCGTATAAGAATGGATATTGCTCTCTCATATATACAATAACTGCTCATGCTGTGTCTTTAGGCTACAACGATAAGGCCAGTCCAATAAGCCTGAGCTGCTGCATTGTCTCCCACCCTGTTTCACCTCTCATAACAAATGACACAAAGCCTTATTCTTTGCTGAGTAAGGTGGATTTGTGGCGATGCAGGGGTAGCTCCATCTAGTGGATCCACCCTACATTAAATCACATAAAAAAAATAAAAAAAATCATTGTTTCACATAATTACCATAGTTAATTACACTCCCTCAACCACTGCTCTTTGTTTGCAGATACAGTTTTGGTTTTGGAGGATTTTGTCACATATGCAATGAATGAAATACACACGTGTATATGTGTGGGGCATCAGTGTACACTGTGTGTAAGGCATGCACATGTATGACTTTTTTTGTCATGAACATATTTCCACCTGAGACAGTAAAGACGATTTAAAGGGGTGGTTCAGATTTTTTTTTGAAGAAGAAGAGTTGAATGAGGTACTTACCCATCAGTCAGTGTGAGATGGTGGTTGGCACGCGACCAATTTGGAAAGGCAGAGAGGAGTGCTGGTGTAGGAAGCCAAGCAATGTACTAATGTGGACAGGATCAGCAGCAAAATGTATTTTATCCACCTAAAAAAAAACTCAGTGTCAGTAAGTATATAAGTATATGCTATATTTAGAATATTTCACCACTTTACCTTGCTGTCAGACAGCCTTTTCCAATGATTCCAACCACCATGGCTGAAATCTGCGGTTTTACCTTCCACAGCACAGGACTTGCTGGTCTGCCGCTGCTTTGGTCACTGAGTTTGTTTGTGTTATTGTGTGAATTTGATGAATCCAAACTAACCCTTTAAAACACCAAAGTGACAAAAAATTACTGTTTTTGCCTATGGAGTTTGGTTGGTTTGGTGATATTTTGCTTTTATAAAGGCAATTTCCTGGTGGAAAAGGCTGTCTGATGGCAAGGTAATGTGGTGTAAACATCATAATGTAGGGTACACTGATGATTGATTTTTTTTTTAGGCTTTTCAAGTGCGGTTAAAAAAGTTCCAGCTCCAAGAAATGTCACGCAGAGGATGTTGAATTGACGTTGCAAAAATACCATAGAATACCTGTAACACTGTAACATTTCAACTATGTAGCAGCAATGTAACTAATGGTAACATCGTAACTGTAATGCTGCAAACGTACATGACGTACATACATATTAAACGTCACAATCGCAACGTTGCAGGGACATACTGTGTTTGTGAGGAATACACTGACTATGGAAAAGTACCTCATACAACCCCACTTCAAAAAAGTCCTTTTAAACGCAGAACATTAAAAGGCTACGTGAGAGGGTTTGCAAGTCATTATGTGCCGTTGTTTTTGGACAGGGCATGACAGTTGATGGCTGTGCTCTTAGCAGTGAAATGTTTATCCCCATGCCAGTGACAAAGAAGTGCCCAGGATCTGCTTTTTGAGACAGGCTCTTCAAGCTGGCACGGTCTCACTGTGACAGGAGGCATGGGCACAAAACAACCAGATGATGACTCCATGGGAGATGGGAATGGGGCAAGAGTTGGTCAGTATACCAGCTCTTAATCATCAATCAGTGTCCAAACCAGTTGCTCACAGGATTGGCACATTTTTCAACCTAAAAAGAAGGGACTAAAGAATAACACTCAATTAACTAAATTATAGTGTAAAAATAAATAAGCAGCCCTTTATGACTTTTTAATTAAAGCTGCTGCATTTACTTATTGGTTTTTGAAGCCCTTTAGATACACACAGCATGCAATCTGGGCAGGGAGGCAGATTGTTAGTGGTGTGGAAGATTTGTCGTGCTAAAATCTTCTCAAACTAGAAGAGGTCACTCAGTAGAGTGGCAGATCCCGACCAGGCAACAGATGGTGAAGCACCTACTGCAATGCCACCACGATTTGCCAGCTGCAACCAGTGGAGATTTGCAAAGTCCACCATCACCACTCCATTTACATTTTTAAAAATAATTAAACTTAAATTACTAATTCTTATTATATCATGCATGTACACAAAAGTATCTAGTGTGCAGAGATATACTGTACAAACATGCTTATCCATGTATACCTCAACGTAATTTGGTATGTACATAGATGCAGGCGTATACCTGCACCTGCATACACAGACAATTAAATCCACATACTTATATGCACTGTATGCACATATACCTACATGTGCCACACACACACAGACACACACAGACACATCTAAATGTAAACAATTGTTGATTTTATAAGCACCTGTTCAATCTCCCCTTATTTTCCTCCCTGTTGAGTGATCAGTAATCAAGACCTGTAATAAACTTTAAAATTAGGGACCCTCCATCCTCCAGCAGTTTTCTCTCTCTAGAAGGTTGTAAGTTAAATCCTTAGTCTTTTGTTGTTCCAAATGAAATCAGTGACTAAGCTATGTAATTTATCCCAATACCCAATTTGTGGGCTCAGATGAAGCATAAAACTGAGAAAAGTAATTTGTGGTAACACCAGCATTTTTATAAAAAAAATCCCAGCATCATGGGATATTGGTCTTGACACCCTCTTCCCTAAATCTGTTTTGATCTTATCTTGAACTGTAGTGTAATTATTGTTCACCTTAGTTTCTAAGAGTTGGGAAAATGTCAATTCCTAGATATTTAAATTGATTTTACATTTGAGAACCTAAACTGAGTCAAATTGTCACCAGAGCTACTTAGAGGTAAGAGAGCAGATAGTTTTTTTGTAGCCTGAGATACAGTTGAAAATAACCAAAGGATATGAGGAAGTGACTGTGAAAATTTACTAAGAAAGAGGAGCACATCATCTGCATAAAAACTGAAGCAGTTTTTGATCGTTTGAGGCCCCTCGCTGTCGGTTAAGAAGAAGTGAGAAGTCAGCTGTCAATGGTCGTATAAAACAAGCAGTCAAAGAAATAGGATTCCCCCCAAAAATGTGTTTATTGAGGTCACCATGACCTTGAAGTTTGAAGAAATTCCCTCAAGGCATTCTTGACATGTCGCATTCTCAAAGTCTATTGATCATGCATGCACTAACACACACAGGCACATGCAAGTGATTGCACATTCCCTCCATAAGCTACATGGACATTATCAAAAACAAGGAGCACAAGTTGAGGGAACAGACACCAGACACTTCTAAGACTATCTATGCAGTGGCCGATGTGTCAGGTGATACTGAATGTCAGATGTGTTAACTTTTTATCATTAGTTTTAGTTTCTCTGATCCTTTATCTGACTGAGCTTTTTTTAAAGCACAATATGTATAATTCCATGGCGCTGTTTGTGGTGCTGAAGTATCAGACAGATTTGTAACTGAGCCTTTTTCTCTCAGTCTTTCTGTCAGTTTCAGTTTTTCAGATACTCAACTTGCTTCACCCAGGAGCCACTTTTGCAGGTACTTTATTGTATTTAATAATGGCAAATGCATTTTAGTTTCAAATGCTTTGGTAATATTTGAAAGAATTTATGCAATATTAAACATAGCTGGAACCTCCTCCACCATGCATTGCCTCTACCAGGGACAGAACAAACTGCATATTTAAGAGCTTTTAGTATGAAATAAACATTTATGGGATCATAATTATCCTCATTTCTGCGTAACTTCTGCTTCCCTTCAGCTAATAGTTGTCATCCTCTACAGAGCTCACTGTCTGATCCTTCTGCACTTTGCGCAGCCTGAAAGCAAAAATCAGCCTTCTCTTTCACTAACAGCCTATTTTATCCCATTAACTGCCATATCTGTCCCTCCTGCCTGTCAAAAACTGTGCAAATCAATTTATTTTCATTGTAAATAAGAAAACGGTCTCTTTGGTTCCACAAGCCAAGTATCGCTGCTCTAAACTAAACACTATAAATACTCAGTTCTATAATATATTGCAGCCTGTATACTCACCAGAGTAGTGTCACTGTCATGATCAGAGTGACAAGTAGCAACCTGTAGTCATGAAAGAGTGAGAGGATCATAGAGACAAACTGCTGCCTGTAGTATTACTATGATCTTTCTATAATATTTATTCACTCATTACTTTAATACACTGTCATAAATAGACCACTGTAGTTAGGAGAGAAGGAAGATAACTGGATCAAATGGGAGATTCTACAATTGTAGAATTGGAAATGTCAGATATGGTTAAGGTGTCTTAAATGGCACTTGGCTTATGGTGCTTCAAAGAGTAAAATAAATTTGTTTGAAAAATTCAACACCAGTGTCTTCTTTCTTTCTGGTCAAAAAGAAAGTAGTTATGGTAGATTCTAAAGTAGTTAAAGCAGATTCTACTGCTGAAAGAAAGTAATACCTACATGAAACTGCTCACAAGGTGTGTGGATTCTTTTGAGTGACCAGGTCATTATTTTTAGAAAGAGAAACTGGTTTTGAATTTTTCAGATGTACTTTTTTTCATCCTTTGAGGCCCTCAAGCTGAGTCGAGCCAATTTAGTCCCATTATATAGGAGAGAGGGCAGACATCTCTATGGCTGATATCTCCAAAACTCTTCAACACACACCAAAACTATCTAGATGGGTATATAGCACTACAGGCAAGAGGGAAAATATGTATTTTTGATTTTGGGGTGAGCTGTCCTTTTAAGGAGCCTTTTACCTCTAGTCAGTCCTTTATTGCCCGCTTGACCCCTCGTAGAGGAAGCTGTAAGGACGGAGAAATGATGAGGAGAACATTAAACATGGCAGTGCACCTCAGATGACCATCCTGTGGACAGGAAGAAGAGGTGCAGCCAGGATCCGGTCTACAGTCAATATTTAATTAGTTTGGACCTTTCTCTGAGGAGACTTCCTCCAGGGAGACAATTATGTGTAAAGTTGAACATTTTAGGGTACAGCATGAGGCAGAGTTTGGGTCTCGTAAACCTCCATATGTCTCTCTACACCTACACCGCAGCCTTTCACAGCATCTCTGCACAGTTAAAAACCTCTGAGTACAAACTCATAAAATATTTGTTTAACTTATTATTATCATTATCAGATTTTATTCCTTGATGCAGTGATAGCTACAAAATAATTAATAAAGCACTGTTATGTTTATGATATGTGAAAATCCTTCTGTAGATATGCTTTTAATTGGGCATCAATAAACTCCAGGGATTTATAGCTTTGTTCTTATCGATCTGGTCTCTGAGCCTCGCTGTGTTGTCAGCAGTGATTCTGAGATGCATTAAACTCTTGGCGTTCACACGTATTGAACTTCAGCTTTACTCCCCAGTCTCCCCATGAAACCTTGCAGAAAGAACCAGAGAAACCAGTTCACGACCATTTCAGTGGTGTTGGAGAATTTATGAGTGAAGACAACTTTTAATAACTTTAAGTTAAAAACACAACATAATATTTTGTTCGCACTTTATTTTACAGTACCCTAACAAGACATAACATGCTGTACTTCATATCAAATTAGACAAAAGCTAGAAATAATGTTCTTTATTAGACAATAAACCAGTAAACAAAAACAACTGTTGCCTAATTAGACACCGTATACCTAAGAAGACATTAAAAGCTGTACTTTGTATCAAATTAGCGAAAACTAGAAATAATATTAGACCCTTTACACAACCCTAATTAGACTTTACTAGACGGTAATTAGGAATTATCCTCCAATAGAGTCTAATAAGAGTCTAACCCTGGAAATTTAGTTTACAGTACAGTTCTGTTGTAATGTGTCCCTAAAGTCTAATAAAGGTTCTAATGCTGTCTAATAATGAACATATTTCTAGTTTTTTGCCTAATTTAATACAAAGTACAACTTGTTACTCTTATTAGTGCACTGTTAGGTGTATGGTGTCTAATTAGGGTATTTTACAACTCATAAAGAACACATTATCTTGATTTTTTTGTCCGATTTAATACAAAAGTACAGCTTGTTATGTCTTAGTGTAATGCAAAATAAAGTGTGACCAAAATATTATTATTTTTCCATTGATAATTGATAAACAATTGATAAATACACACAATGAATAATGTTTGCTGAAGGCTGCAGTTTGTGGTACAGTGTCTCTGTACACAAAAAGGACTGAAAAGCTTATTTCCACAGGCAAGAATGAGAACTGGGCAAACTAAATTTGTTGATTAAGATCATAATTGAAAGCTCCAGAACAGCTACTCAGTGGAAACAGCTGTTCCCAAGGTAAAAATTAATGTTTAGCCTCCGTATAACTCTAAATTGCTGGGATATTTACATAGATCAAATTATTCTACGCTTCTCAACATTGATAGTATTGAAGTACTGCCATTTTTAATGGTGCAAGTGTGATATTTGGGCTTTTTGTTCAAAGTTCATAGAGCCCTTTGATAGTGTTTTGCTATAAACCACGATAACTCGCTACTCCAACCACCACAGCACACATGCAGTGGCTGATTCTCCTGTTTTGATCCTCTCTGCTGTACGCCTCAGGGCACGGTGTAGGGGAGCTCCATCACTCCGCCGTTAACCACCCATCGTTCATACCGTTCCACGCACCCATCATAGATCAAAACCCCCGCTGAGCCGTAAACATTAGAGACAGAATGGTGAAAAAATGCAAATCACAGCTTCATCCTAGTCTTCATTTTGATGGATCTGGTCCCCAAAACGGCACGTCTTGTATTCTTCCCGCACCAGACAACAAACTCTGACTCAGACGTGTTTATTTCAGATATCTGCACATGGCCAGATCCCAAAGGAAAATACCACGTATTTATATCATGACTCACACCAACAGTGTGATCTTTTCTTTCACCTTCTCTATCTGTTACAGAGACACTATGACTCAGATGAAGAGCAAACATACAGACGTTCTATCTTTAGATGTGCACCAATACAAGATTAATATAAAATATCAGAGTGCAGGAACTCCACCACAGATCATCAGTTAAACAATAAACAAGAACACTTTGATTTGCTTGTGTTGCATGGACCATGTTTCTACTGTGAAACACTTTCTAATCTACAATGACTGTAAATCAGTATGGGCTTATGTAAAACAAATATTCCAAGTTTCACAAAAATGGTGTTGACGATGGTATGATGAGCTGTTCATGCCCCCTGCAGCAGAAATTAAACCAGATAAAATATGTTCCTGTATGTGTCATGCAGGCTTAGGGAGTAACAGATTACCTTGTAATGGGATTACATAATGAGGATACAAAAAAGGTAATTATATTCTGTTACAATTAAAAAAAAAGACAACATCACAGTGCAGTGACAGTTCCAAGAACTCGACATCTAATATAAAGAAACATTCACAGTGAAGACAACAGCTACGTTAGCAACGCAGACCACATTGTTACATGCCACAGTAGTGTGTGTGTGTGTCTCTTGCTGTGTTCTCTGTCTGAGTACTGCACCTCTCCTCCCATACTGCTGCTGCAGTGGCTGATTGGCAGCAGGTGTGCTCAGGTGTGCAGTCAATCATTAATTAGGGCAGGTCAAAGGCTGGCATAGTGCAGCAGAAGAGGGCCAGTGGACCATTCAGCAGACTTCAGTCTATGTGTCTGCAGTATAGTCCAGTGGTGGCAGACTAGACTGCTTGTGGCCAGCATATTGCTCGTTTTTGTGTCTTATGTGTTTTATTAGCTGCCCTGCACGAAGAGGTGCCTGTTTACCTCCTTGACACTGTTGAGGTGCCCTTGAGAAAGACACCAAACCCCAAACTGCCTCCTAATATGCTCTATCCTGTGTGTGTGTGTGTGTGTGTGTGTGTGTGTTTTTGGGCTGTAATGTCTCCAAGAGGGATTAATAAAATCTTCTAAAGTACATTTAAATGTCCTTTATTACTGTGATCTAAACATTAATTTGCACATAACAAAAGCGGTAAAGGCTGGACAAACAACTGATAAAGCAAACAGTGAAAATCAAACATTATACTAGGCTAAAGAAATTCAACATATTTGGTATTGAGGTCATCTGAAAGTACAGAAAAGTAATCAAGTAACATTCCTTTAATATTGTGATACTTGGATTAGGTTACAGACTGATTGGCACTTAAAAAGTCACTAAATTAGCAAAAGCGTGTTACACTGTAGCTTTTCTCTGTCACATTCACATTTTGGGATGTTACCAAAGAATAAAGAGAAAAGTAATTAATCTTCATTTAGGGAGAAATAGGACCAGCTGTGACAACTTGATTGCACATACTGTACAGTGTGAAACATTATGTAAGTCTTGTTAGTTTTGCTTTGAACTGGCCTGAAGCAAAGTTACAGTAAAACATGTTTAAACAGTGCCCTCATCTGTCCAAGAGATGGTATTGTAACCTCTGCAGTGCCTTTTTTATTTGTGCAAACATGTTATTGCGAAACATAATTTTACATAGTAGAAACAAAAATGAGAAAAGGGGAGGAACATATCATGGGATGGAAACAAAAAAGTACATTTTCAGAAATATTGTGTTTTCCTGCTGTACATGAACAATGCAACAATTGTCATATGCAAAAATAAACAAGTTATCAGTGCAATGAAGTTCTTAATTCACCATGTCTCTTTACCTTGTGCTATCATTTAGTCTATTCACAAATATTTTAAAAAATAGCGTTGCTAGTGTCCAGGGATTGTTCCAACTGAGAAAAAATAACCACAACTTGAGAGGAACCTAAAAAAACTACTAGAAAGCTCAAACTTGTATATACATACTTAGAATACACTTATTATATATGTACACATTACACTTACATATATACTACAATATATATCCTTATATATTGCTGATGATCTTGTTTGTTTTTGTTTTTATTGCTTACTTAAACTTAGGTTTAATAAATAGAAAGAAAGACACAGCAGGACCAAAAATCACAGCAGTTCTTCTCTTCCTCCAAAGGGTGTCGCTGTAGCTAATTAACCCTGACTGGCCCTTTAACTCTGACGTTTCAGTTTTCCTCCACGTTGGCCGCACATGCGCATAGAGCTCGGTCACCTGCTGGAAATCAGAGGCGAACAAGGAAGTCTATCACTGAGGACTGGATGCCAGGCTGAGCAAAACTAAAAACATCTCCGCCGGATAGTAGTCATCTGCTCGTCAGCTGTTTGCTCCATCGGCGCGACAAGATGTTTAAAAAGCTGAAGCAGAGGATAAACGAGGAGCAGTCACCGCAGAGGAAGTGCGCAGTCACCACAGCAGGCCCAGGTTGGTTGTTGAGTTACTGGGAGCTAAGTGGCTAAGCTAACCTCTGTTTACACTGCCGAGCTGTCAGCCAAGGAAGATAGCCGCCGTTTGGCAGAAGTTAATGCCGCGAAAACGACTGTTTAGTAATATATAATCAATTATATTATCATTATCAGTCGGCCACTTTCTTCTAAACGTTAGCCAACTATGCTAGCTCGTTTAGCTGCCTAACTTAGCTGTCATCAGCTGCTGCTCGTAAGGTGCGTTCAAACAAACGTGTTACTGGTAAAGCTCGTTGACCCAGGTAGAAGAAACAGTAACATGCAGCCAACCACGGACATGAACCAGCCGTATCAAACATATCAAACATATCAAACATGGGCGTGCCATTTGTTTTTGCTGGCACTGGCTGCAAGTGGATGTCAGCTGGCAGCTTTATTTGACACATGCAGATCCTTCCAGTCTGCCATCATAGTGCATAAATACAAAAGATGAGAGAGACTATGTGAAGCTGAAGTAAATAACACGGGCAGTTTTGTAACATGCTGAATCAGCCCTGCTGGTCAGATTCAACTTGTCTTTATTTTTCTCTGTAGTCCCTCAGTGTTTTCTTTTTTTTAAAATCTGTTCTACTATAATTTGGACAAACCTGCTTTGTAACTGGTAAAGGCTGCTGCTTGGCATTTCCTTCTGCAATTGTGTTCATGTTGTTTCAAATGAAAAATGCACAACATTTATTTGTCTACTTTACATTAATTGTATTAACTGTTATTTATTGTGGCTTAGTCCTTGTCTGGAGCGAACTTTAGTACTTGTTGTTTGTGTTTGCAGCCAGAGTGCAAAATAACTTTCTTATTCACCAGCCACACTACAGAGTGAATCTTCTTGCATATTTTACCAGTGTTTGGCTGGTGGCTGATGCTAATTTTGGTCCATGTTTGCAGCTCATGGTACCCATTGTCTTGCTTCAAAAGCAGCATGTTAAGAGCTGATTGGGTTCAAAGGTTAAGATTGACAACAGTGCGGCACAATGAAAAGAAGAGTTAGAGTAGGCCAGTGGTTCTCAAACTTTTTTTGACATTCCCCACTTCAGAAACCAAAAAAGTTTACTCCCCAACCCCCACATCTTTTTTTTTTAATTAACCATAAACATTTATAAGAGAAGCGACTGGTGAAAAAGGGTCCAACTAAATTTTAGGGAAATAAAGGTCAGCATGATAGCATCCGCATACTCATGTCTGTTTATTTTCCTGCTTTTCTGTTTATTTGAGAACCACTGGTTTAGGCAAGTATCATTATTATAGGGGTCCATCTAATTATTGCGTGTCAGAACTTTATCATAAGTAAGAAGCATCTTTGAGAATCTGATACATATATACCTTTTTATTGCTTTAAACAGATGGGCAGTGGAGACCGGCGCAGCAGCCAGACCCCTCCGTTTCATCATGATGGCACACCCTCTCCCAGTGACAGAGAGGTGAGCATGGTGTCAGCTTGTGATAGATTTATGTTTAATATATTTGAGCTCAAACTGCAGCCTGCAGGGATGTCATGTTCTCTCCCCAGCTTATATTCTTCCCCCAGCTTATTTTCTAATTCTCAACACAGAGTGATGTTTCTGCCAGTCCTCAAAAATCTGTCATGTGTTTTGTCACGCTTTAAGCTCCCTCAATAACAAACCAGTGCCTTTTTAATTGCTGTGTCAAGTGCAAGTAAATCAGTGACCAAGTAGTCGTTTCAGTTTTCAAATGTGGACTATTACTTTTAACTACTCCTCATCTACTCTCAAATTAAAGGAGATATATGTAATATATTTACTGTGCAAAATCATATGAAATGTCAGAGATTAAGGAAACATGCTTCAAGTTCAAATGCTGTTTCTTTGGCAATAACGCTACAGCCCCTCTTTGAAATGTCCATTCCGGGTCCCTTTCACATTCCATAAGAAATGAAAAGTCATAAGAAATCATTAATCTTTTAGAAGGAGCAGATGTTTATAACGGTTAACCTGATCGATATGTTAATACTGTTCACTGTCCATGCGGTCTGCAGGCATCCTGCCTGAGCTTCGAATCTGGGGAGGAGGGGTGGGAGGAAACGACTTTGCTTTGTATATCAAAAAGGGATTCAGCCTATTTAATATACTGTTTTTGCCTTCAATTCACTATTTTTTAATCTCTTTTCTCTTTTAAGTTGAAATAATCTTAAGTTCTGTCCCAGATTGATTGTAATTTGTTAATATAATAAAAGATGCATATTATTCCCTAAGCATACTTCTTGGATCGTAGCATTTCCATTACTTCAGGCAACAGATGACAATCTAACACTAAAAGGTCCTTATAATTTCATGGGAACTCGTGAGCAGAAATAACATTGTGAAAACTGATGTTGTAGAGCAATCAGCACGGTGATGCCATTACATACAGGTACGGTCTGTTAACTTTTTTCTTTATTTAACTGCATGTGTGATCAAAATTTTAATCCAAATCGTAGCATTTTAATGTTTATCTTTCAGATGTGGCTAATTATTATAATGAAGTCTTTTGTTAAAACTACGACAAGGAGTTTTAACTGGTTATGAAACTGTGTTTTTTACTGATGTCTGTATATGAGGAATGTCTGCACCATTTCTAGGGGTGTATAGTTCTTAAAGCCTGCCACTGGGTCAGATTCCTCTTGAAATCAGATCAAACTAGCCTGTGTTTACATTTAGTTACATTTAGTAGTGCATTAGCCAGTTAAAAAGAAGAGCTTATTTTATTTTTGTGTTATTTTGTGGTTACTACGGTGGAAACGCTACCACTTTTGTCCACCGGGGCCTCCAAAATCAACAAAATATGAACGTTTCTTGTAGCAGCTTTAAAAAAAACTTCAATCAAATATCATTCAATTGAAAATATATATACAAAAGCTCACTTAATGACAAAACATAAGATACTTTTCTTAAGTTATACTGAGTCTGCTCACCCATAAGAGACACGGTGAAGGGCATTCTGACTGTGGAGAGCAGGCCATATTTCAGCATGTGTATGAATAATTGATGCATCCTCCTCTCAGTGTTTTTCTTTCTCTGGTGATTTGTTGCAATATTTTCCCTCTTTCGAAATGGGCACGTTACGCAAGACTTCTTTGATTCATTAGACGGAGGTAGACCGGCAATGAGGTAGTGACCACGACTGTAAGATTGATGATGCAACATATGGTTAATGATCTGTTTTAGAGCTTATATATGGATGTTTACAGTCTTGGCTGTTTGATCCTCAGATCAAAAAAATGGATGCAATTACTCATTTATGACACGTTTTTCTACATTTCAACACTGGAGACTCCAAGCTGGAATAGTGACACTGATGCTTTTAGTTAGTTTTCTACTCTACTTTCCCCCTTATCCACTGGAAGCAGAGGTGTGTGGTTTGGCTCTCAAGGCCCTCAACTTAGAAGCTTCTGGTCATCGCAGCATCTTTTTTCACCTCACAAATCTTTAAAACTTTGACATCTCTGAAGGTGTTGATTATTGGAGGTGGATTGAATCTATTTCTTGGTAACATCATAATTTAAGACTACATTCAGAGATGCCAAACTGTTATTCATAACATTAATGTTGATTGAGTGTTTCACTTTCCCGTTTTTTCTTATTTTTCTTCCTCTCCCATGTAGTCTCTCTTTCTTTCTCTCCATCCATCTCAGTCTCTCTGTGCCAGCCTCTTCTTGACAGTCCTAGACTCTCCCTCCAGCGCTATTTCACACTCATGGTGTTGTTTTTCTCATTGCTCTCTGTGTTCCTCTCCTTTCCCCCACCTTTCGTCCCGTTACTGCACTGACGGGGTCAGATGCTGGCCGGGATGATAGCAGAGCCCGCTTTTCTCTCTGAGTATACTATCTTTGCTCTGGACCATTCAAAACGACCCAAAACGGCCCAGGTAGCCAGTGTGGTGAGTTTGTCCTCACTTCCTGTCTCTTCCTCCTCATCTTTCTCCTCCTCCTCCTCCTCCTCCTCTTGCCCTGTTCCTTCCTCCCGTCTCTGCGCCTTTGGGGAATCAGTAGAGGACTGTGGCCCAAGTCGGGACAGCTTGTTCCCTGCTCTCTGTCTCCTGTTTCCTTTGGATTTAGCAACAAGAAGGCATCTCATGTCTAGGCTAACCCTGCATCTAATGGGAGTCATGGTTTACATTGTGGGATAGAAGCTTGTGTGCTTCCTGCCGTTTGTTGGTTTATTGCCCTACCTTTCAGTTATTATTCTCTGTCACAGAATTGAATATTGCCCCCTTGTCTTAAGGTATCCTTAGTTGCTTGCTCTATAGACCCTCAACACCCTGTTATGTTGCCTGACGGCCTATATCCCTTCTCCCCACAAGTCTGTTTATTTGGAGAGTTGACATTTTCATTTTTCTAAAAGCTAAAGGCAGGCTTTTACAGCAGGTCAAATGTTGAATTGCTTGTAACTCTTCCAAGTAAACAAACAGACCAGAGCACCTTTGTAGATGCCTCAAAAACTAGGTGATGTGTGTTCACATGTGGAGGCAGTAATAGGACGAGAGGAAAACAACATTTGAAACAACTAAGTATTCATCATTTGTGATACAAACAGATTTTAAATGCATTATATTACATTCATTTTGCTCACATTTTGTATGTCTGTTCAAATGTCTAAGATATATTTGATGTAATGTGCAGTGTACAACGTTTGTTTGGTGTAAATAGATATATGTGTTTTGACTACTAACTAACTACTGGCTGTAAAGTGGATTTATTTTATATTTATATCTTTATTTTTTTGTAATATTTTTCGTGATATTTGTATTTCATGTTAGCAAACACAGTTGATATAAATATGAACTTCCTCTACTGCGCTCACTCAGCACTCATGTGAATCACCTTGTCAGTGTTTACTAACGCTAGAAAGGGCATGGAGGTAATGTGGGCAAATCAGTGTTTGAGTCTTGAACTCCGTTGCCTTTTAACTCTTTATTACATCTACTTGAACTGAAGACTATTCAGGCAGATTAACCTGAAATAGGGGAGGGGAAAATAATAGAACATGTGCGCCATGTTTACGTTCTAAATGAGGCTACTTCTTGAGTTTTGGTGAAGCTGAGTGTGAGCAACTGCAGACAGATACAATCCACACTTCCTGGATTAAAATATTAAAATGTAATTATTTTATAATTGCATCGTAGCCCTCTGAATCGAATTGATTGGCTTTCCATGATGAAACTTTCACACAGCTTTAGTTGGTTGCAACTTAGTTGTAGTTAAGCTGCATGGTATAAAGTCCTCCAAATGCTGATAACATGTCATATGACAACATCAAGCATTCCATTTTCCAAATATTTCAGATGTTAACTGATTGAGTTCAACTTGGCATCAGCTTATCACCAAAATGAACAAATTAATGAAACAGAAGATGGTCTCTTGGATGTTTTCAGAAGGAAATTATCATCATCAACTTCATGCAAGGTTGGTAACACTGTCAGCATAAAAACATGAGGCAAAGTTTATTTACATTGCAGTTTGCAGCTGACTAACATTATAGCTGTGCTTTAATAAAGCTAATGTTTTAATGAGAATGAGATCTGTTATAAAATACAATAATGTCAAGTTACAATTTCATAGTGATGTCAGAAGGTGGCAGTAAAGAGCTATTTATTTATTTTACTTGAATCAAAGGGCAAATGAACTCATTGACTAGAGTATGAAATGATCAGTTGGTCCTTTTGAGTAGCCAGTAGGTGGCGTTATTTTACACCAACATAGCAATAAGCATTAGTGCACTGTTAGCTCTCTTCATACAGCCATTCTGAAATAAAGCAGCCAGCTAGTGCCAGAAGAAAAAGTGATACAACTCATTCAAAATTGATTTTATTCAGTGAAAAAATTATACGATAAGTTACAAAGATATAAATGTAGTTACAATGACTCTTCCCACTTGATATAATCAAGAGAGAAAACAGTTATCATGGAAAAGTACCAATCTAGTCAGCTAATTTTAGTGAAATCAACTGTATAATTGTGTTGTATCAAACTTGATTATTTTTGAATTGCTTCATGTAAAACTCAAGTTGCATGGAAATTGTTTCGTGCAGTCTGCAACCTGCAACTAGTTGCATGAAAGTTTCACTGTTTAAAGCCATCCTAAGGTGCTAAGAGATTCCCACCCCTAGCCTAAAACCTTTTCCTCTGTTGATACAATCCGAATTGTCAGTGATAGACTGTGAAGGTCAGTGAATTATTGCACTACAGTCTGGAGAATTTTAATGTGTTGTAGCTTCAGATATAAATCGTCTCTTGATTTGTGATGAAGCATAAATATCTAAAATCCATCACAATGTCTTTGTTATTTTCCACCTACATTTTATTAAAATATCAACACATCCACACAAAATTCATTTTCATTCATTTTGTTGATTTTTACATTTTTTGTTGAAGGTACAAACTTGTTTTGCCAGCTATGTTTGTCTTTTGACCAGAGATATATGAAGGAATCTTTCTGTCGCTTTGAATTATGTTTGTGCTTGATTCAGGTTGTCACAGGCATGATTACGGTTGTTAGTCACAGGATTTTGGATTCAGAAACACTTTGAATTTAGTCACTTGTTGTGTCTGTGAGGGGAGTGGAGCATTTGGACATGTAGTGCTGAAACACAGCAGAGGCATTCAAGCCTCGGTTTACTGTTGGTAAAGCTGACGAGCATCTACATGGGACGACACACATGGGGAAGTAGTGACCAAAGGCAGTAAGTATTGTGCTATAGGATTTTTAAATTTGGTCTTTTATCCCAGTTTATTTACATAAACCTGTGACAATGAAATAAGTAAGCAATTAAATATCTGTACACTTTATGAGTGTATAACCTTGTACTGTAGATTACTTACAGGAAAATTAGCGCTTCTTTTATATTCATTTACTACCCCAGTTCCAAAAAAAGTTAGGATATTGTGTAAAACATTAATAAAAACAGAATGACTGATGTGCAAAAACATTTCGACCTATATTCAATGTTGCCCCATCCCAGCGTTTTTTGAAACATGCAGACATCAAATTCAGACTGAGTGTATATTTGCAAAAACAATACATTTTATCAGTTTGAACATTAAATATTTTGTCTTTCTACTGTATTCAGTTGAATGCAATTCGAACATGACTCACATCACTGAATTCTGTTTTTATTTACGTTTTGCACAGCATTTTACATCGAATTAGGGTTTGAGCTCTGTTGACTCCACACAAAGACATGTACACACTCTTTGAACTTCCCCTATACACTGTAGAATGAAACTGCATTAAATAATTTGTTATAAACGTCATCTCGCAAATAAGAACAAGAACAAAAAAAAGGTTAAAAATTCAGGTATAAAACAGATCTTGCGAGTGACTACATTGTCAGAACATTTCCACAAGAAACAGGACATAAATGTTGAGTGTTTTGCACAGTAATCCAGAGGAAGGAGTAGCTCGGAGCCGGACAAGGGAGGAGAAAATGTGCTTACTCTGATCCTGCTTCTAACAAGTCAACTAAACCAACTAAGCTGCTCAATGTTCACTTTACTTCAGTCATGACTCTCTTGTGCTCTTGTAATGCAGCTGCACACGGCACTGCCAAGCATCTTTAATTCAAATACCAGCTCTCCTACTTGACTTTTAACTGTCTGTTTGTTCTGACCTCATGGCTGTTTTGTAGAGTCTAGTTTTAACCCTTTTTGTTGAATGTACTGTAGAGATGCCTTCTTTTATGTATTTAACCCCTCTGTTTTTTCCAAGTTGCATGAGGGTACCCATCGCCCCTGCATTGCTCCCAGCAATACTAATATTGCTCCCTCCAGAGTAATCAGGGAGAGCCATGCTGGGTGTGGATGACTAACTGGCCCAGGACAAGTCCACTGGCACAGTTTTCCGTCCACTCATAATGTCTTTTTATCTGCAGAGCGCCGCTAAAGGACCAGCAAGATCTCCCAGAGGTAGCATCAATGGGATGGAAGTGCTTCTCCTCATGTACGTTTAGTACCCAATCTTTTTCCTCTTTGATCTCCAAGTTAATGTTAATTCGTCGATATGCTTAAAATGAGCTTTTTATGCAATTTCTCATCTTGGTCCTCCCGACAGAGAGAGGAGACGCAGTCATTTGCCCAGAAACTGCAGTTAAAAGTTCCCTCGATGGAGTCGTTGATTCGCGGCGGTGCCAGCCGGGCAGAAAGCCTGTTCCGCTCTCCCTCGAAAGAAAACCTGGTCCGAAGCTCATCGCGTGACTCCCTGACACCATTGGGAGAAAAACGAGTCCCCCGGCGGCCCCACATATGACCCACCCTCGGATATTGAAAGCGAGGCTGAGGAGCCGCCAGGAACTGCAGAGTCTCTGACCAAAGAGCAGCTGTTGCATCGACTGCTCAGAGTGGAGAGGAGCCTGGGGAAGTACAGAGGGAAATACTCAGAGGTGAGAGTGTGGCACACAACCATACAAGCATATAACTGTGGTTACTTTAAGAGATGAGCTGATTGCAAATTCTTGGCCGAGTCAGATTTGACCTGCTGATAACGATTTTCTTTCTTTCGTAGAACTATAATTGACAGCATACACAAACAGTTTTTGTAACTTTTCCTTCATGTAAAATTAAATTGTACTACTAAATAACACATTTTCTCCTGAAGTGCTCCAAGTTACTGCCAGGTCTTGTTCTTTTCCTTGTTTCTCTCTCCATCCCCACCTTTTCCCTTTTCCATCTTTTCTTCTCCCTTTGTCTCTCCTCCTGTCTTCTCTCGCATTTTCTTACCCCCTCTCTACTCATGTCCTCCCTTCTATTTCGCCATCTCTTCTTTCTCCAACTCTTCTTCTTATCCTATGCCGACTGTGTGTGTGGTGTGTGTGTGTGTGTGTGTGTGTGTGAGTGTGTTTGTGTGTGTGTGTGTGTGTGTGCAGTGTGGTTCGTGTGTGTCATGACCAGTATGTTATGCCTTGTCGCTGTTGTGCATGTCAGCCTCATGCAAGCACATGTGCGTCATCGGCCACAACTCGCAGTTGTGATGATCTTGTCAGATTCAGGCCTCTAGAAACGAGGGAATTGGGCGACTCAGTTGGTACTGAGTTGCTAGATTATCTGTTGATGTGAGGGACTTGCAGATCCAGTCTTCACTGGGCTGATTTGCTCCTATTATTATTGGGGCCACCCTGATAATTTCAAACATGTTTGATATTTATGATTTAAAATCAGGATGACTACATCAGTACAGAAGTGAAAGAGAGGTGTTGCCAAGCAACAGTAAACTCTAGCCCTTATGGCTAATGTTCGCTAGCAAACTATTGTTGACAGATAGTAAAACTATTCAAGTCTCACCTCCAGTTCTGGCTGAAGAATAGACAATCCATGTTGATCAAGCCTCCCCAAATATTTTCAGCTTCTGCTTTAGTTTTTTCTAACTGCAAGGCTTTAGGCATTACTACAGCAAGTTGTTCCGCTACATGAGATCACCCATGAAATCTCAGCGATCGTGCCCTCTCCTCTGGCAGGATAATCTTGTTAGTATCCTGTTGTGTGTCGTGTACCATTAAGTTTCTCCTGATGTGTGTGATGCAACCAGATTTCTCAACACTTCAGAGTGTGGGGCCAGCTTAAATTTTACTGGCACAGAATCAGATATGTCTGACAGTGATTGAATGGTCACAGCTGATGAAACTGAAAACCATGCAATTCCGGCCACCGGCCGATCAATTGGTGCATCTTTAGTTACTTTGATGTATCCTCAGTTAGGATTTTTTCTTTCTCAGTTTCCTCCCATTTTACTCACCTCTACTCCTTAAACCTGCAGCTGGTTACTGCGTACCGAACAGTGCAACGGGATAAAGAAAAAACACAGGTAATTTCCTCTAACGACCACACTGGCTAGGATATTATTATTAATATTTTATTTTTTGATATGATGGTTTTCCCAGAGGGACATTTTATGATTTTATGGCATGTTCATTTCTGTTCTGCTTCCCCTCAGGTCATCCTCAGTCAGAGTCAAGATAAAGCTCTCCGCAGGATAGGGGAGCTGCGGGAGGTATGCCTGTATCTTATGAATGTCTCTCTAGGTCAATATGTGTTTTCCTTTTTGATTAAAGTTTTACATATGAGTGAACATATCGGATGATCCATAGGAGCTTCAAATGGACCAGCAGGCCAAGAAACACCTACAGGACGAGTTTGATGCTGCGCTGGAGGAGAAAGACCAGATGATCACTGTTCTCCAAACACAGGTTAGTGTAACTACATGAATATGTTTTTTAATGTATGACAAAGTCTGCTGCAGTATCATTTTAGAATTTACAAGGCAATGAAGTATGACTTAATGTTTGGCAGAAATTTTTGTTTAAAAAATGTTCAAATTTGACTTGACTTGAAGTGAAAAAGCTACACTAACCATTAATTACACCAACACAAAAATATAGTATTTGGTTGCCACTTGTACAGCCTTAAACCTACTTGGGTTAGTGTCCTTCATGTACTTGCAATATTTGCAGAGTTTTATTTCACCAAGTCTGGTTTTTGCTCTTTCTAACAGGTTGCTCTGTTGAAGAAACGAGTGAAGGGGGTCTCCGACGGTGCTCTGCCACCTGATGGTGACGTTGCTCAATCTGAAGATGCTACAGACTCCTCTCCACAAAGTCCTTCTAAGGAGCAACCAGAGCCTGAAGTCACAGAGGGTAAACAAACTTTTTGCACATACTTGTATTTTGATGGGGAGCATAAGCAAAACATTAAAAATTAAACGTCTATTTAGGGATTAGTTTTTAACCAGTGCATTTTCTTTTCTGGGCAGGAGAGGGCAACAGTGATCCAGCCAAACTCATAGAGGCTCTGCAGAAGAGAGTGAAGAGGCAGGAAAACCTCCTGCAGAAGTGCAAAGAGGTGATGCGTACACACAAGGAGCGGAGCGCCCAGCTGGGAACTGAGAATGAAACTTTGCAGGAGCAGCTGCAAGAGAGACTGCAGGAGCTGGAGAAAATAAAGGTGGCTAACCAGTGTTTCACAGCAACGACAGCAAACCGTGGTTATACTGTAATATTTCATGAATTTTAAATAATGTCTGCTTGTACACATTATCACTTTGTCAGTAAGATATTTTCGGAAATACAAAGTGAGCAGATATTTCAAAGCAATTTACTGAAGACAGCCGCTCACTAGAAATTGATGTGTCGGTAAACTGTAATTACAGGAGGAGGAGATTTGATTAAAATGGGGCTGGACTGAGATGCAGCAGATGACTGAACACTGTGTTTAGGGTCATTAATGTTGTGCTGCAAAATGTCTGCCAGAGTCTTTATGGTCCGCTGATAATGCGTCTCCATTATGTTAGTGACACAGTGGTTTGCTGTGTTTCTCAGAGTCCGAACATCCAGATTCTCTGGCCGAGCTCCAGGACGAGGGTTCATGTCAGCGTGACATGACTGAACCATTGTTTTCATTGATTTCAAAACATTTAGCTTCAGTGGTATGATCGGCTTGTTTAGCTTGTCCATAGCTGCTCTGATGTTTTGCAGCGTCCGATAACAGATGTTTGTTGTTACAAAGATTCTGATAGTAGGCAGCTTGTCTGTGACTGTATGTTGATTGACTCGCGTTCATTTTTTTTTTGCCATAATTGTTGTGTTGGATCTGCACTCTGTTTGGGAAAAGGGCCTTTCCTGTGTCAGGAAAAGCAGAGGTTAACAGGCGTTTTGCCCTCTTAAGCAGCATGAAGGCATCCTGGAACGGCTGGGCGGGCTGTGCTCATCCCTTGCCTCAGACAAATATCCCGTAAAATGCCCCATCTGTCTACGATTCCAGACCTTCAGCGCTGGGATCTCTGAATTTAATATTTATAGTCTCATTGACAGTGTATTGTATGCTGTATTTTTTTGTATATTCACAGAAAAATTCTACATTTTTCAATGTGTTTTCTAAATACAGTTAATCCAAAGACTGCATGCCTTGTTGCTCAGATAGATATGAGAAATACGTCATCCCAGCATTTCCTGTTTAGCAACCGATAGTTATACAGCGGTGGCACAGAAACACAGCTTCTACATGCCACTGCTCCTGAGCTGAGCTGTAATTTAGGTTGACTTGTTGGTTTAGCCAGGCTTGTATACACTGTCTGGTCGTTTGGCTTGTGGGTGCGGCAGCCTGGGTGGTGCAGCAAACATTTTGAAGTTATCTGACCGAAGCGTATACAGGATATGAGTCCCAGCATCAGAAATGGCCCCATGCAAAGCTAGATATGTAGTTGTATTGACAGTTGTGACATATCCTTTGTAATTCTTTCTATTATTTTATCCTCATAGGAGCTGCACACAACAGAAAAGACCAAGTTGATCACTCAGCTGCGCGATGCTAAGAACCTCATCGAACAGCTGGAGCAGGACAAGGTGAGTGAGGAGTTTTTTAGGCTTTAGTCACATCTTGATTGAAGGTCCTGCAGATTCAGTTGTATGAGAAAACATGTTTTTTCTCTCCGCCACTGAGGAAAGAAGTCAGACACACCTTGAAGTCCCATATTGTTCCTCTTAAACTTTGACCCCAGCTCTGCAGGATGGACAGCAGCTCATGAGATCTGTGTGAGGAATGCTGAAAACACTTAAAGTCAAAACCAATTACAGACACTGGCTTGAGTTAGGATGTAAAATAGAGAGAAAGTACTTATCAAATCAACATTCATTTCAGTGTCAATTTATCTCCTGAGACTAAGGTTTATTCCGGGAAACAGGATTCCCGGGAATGCCCCTTCAAACCAGGTTTATTTCTCATTTCCAGGGAAATATAACAACGGGAAACCAGGAAAAAATATTTTATTTAAAACTTAACTAACACTTAAATGTAATCAATTATGAATCAGTTGTTGAATTTGTTGCAAACAGTTTTGATAATTGATTCATTGGTTTGAGTCAAAGTTCTCTGATCTCAGCTTCTTAAATGTGAATATTTTCTGGTTTCTTTACGTCTTTATGACAGTACACTGAATATCTTTGGGTTGCGGGAAAAACAAGACATTTAAGGGTGTCCACTTGGGCTTTTGGAAAACACTAATCAACATTTTCTAACAGTTTTCTGACATTCTATAGACCAAACAATCAATTAATTAACAACATTTTCGACAGATTAATCAACAGTGAAATTAATTGTTAGTTGCAGCCCTATACAACAGCTGTGTCCGTGTGCCGGTGGAACACACTGAATCCTTTAATGAATTGTTTAAAAAGCACAATACACCATGAATTCAGAGAGTTTAAACATTAATGCAGTTAGTATGGTAACTTGTAGGCATTACTATCAAAGTCAGGCTAACACAACTCAATGCCTGCCACCAGCTTGTGTGGAAATACTTCAGAAGATTACAAAAAGGAAGATGAATAGTGTAAACAAGAGATCAAATGCCCTGGACGGAGGCTCAAAAAGCAGTGTGCTGCCACATTTAAAATCTCAGACAGAATTCCAAGTTAAAGCCCATCAAAGTGTGTAAGAACACTGGATTCAAACTTTATCCAAAACACTTCTGGGCGAAATACTGGCAGGGATGGCAGCACATGATGGATTTACCTCCAGCAGTAAAATTCGCCTCTCTCAGAGCAGCACTGACGAAAGATGGCCATGATCTCCAGAAGAATCCATCTGGAATCTAACACCAAATGAGGGAGAGCTTTTTTAGAGTTTTGCTTTTTATTTCAGTGATCACTGACTTTATTAAACTGACTATATTTAACGGTGCAGCGTGCATGATGCGAGTCACAGCAGCCTCTGAATGCGAACAGAATATTGAATCTGTCTGAGCTCAATAGAATGACTTTGAAAATGCGAAATGTCTTGTTCTAATGATTTATGCTTGTTTATAATATGAGGAATTATAAAATATAACTTCCATGAGGCTATTCAGTCAGACAGTGACACATCACAGGCAATAAACTTGGACTTTCATCCCCGCAGCTGGAGCAAAGTTCAAGCTGCATGCGCAGTTCATTTTATGTTGATTATCATAAATGACGTTCTTTTGCCTTAATAATAATTAAACCACTAAATAATAAGCGCTTCAGGATTGGAACCCATATTTCTCCTTGTTGGGTTAAGTGTTTTCAGGAAACGTATGAATCCCTTGATCATACGAGACATTTATTTAAACTTTGATTTTCTTTCATGGGTTTCTGTCTTTTAGGGAATGGTCATCGCTGAGACAAAGCGCCAGATGCATGAGACTCTGGAAATGAAAGAAGACGAGGTTGCACAGCTTCGCTCCAGGCTCCAGCAGGTCACTGCCCAGAAAGAAGAATTACAGGAGCAGAAAGAAAAGGCTGAGAAAGCAGGTGAGTGAAATCTACTTCTGAATATGTACAGGGGGGAAAAAAGTCCTTTCTTGGATATGTTTATAATGCATTTTTTTGTTTTTTTTCAAAGCGTTTGAAGAACTTGAACGGGCGCTGGGTGTAGCTCAGAGGGCGGAGGAGTCCCGAAAACAGCTGCAGGTTCAGCTGGAGGAGCAAGTGAAAGAGGTCGAAAGGGTCAGTGAGGAGGAGAGGAAGAGTCTGCAGCAGAAGCTCACAAAAGTCAAACAGGAGGTCGTCACCATCATGAAGGTCAGTAAGTGACTTCTGCTGAAAAACAGTCCATTCTTTTATAATCCTTCATCTTCATTTAGAGGAAGTCATTAATACATTAACATTACTGGCTTTTTGGTTGTGTTTCTTTGAACATGACGTGTTATTGTCATTTAATAGAAGCTAAGTAGCAACATTAACTCACCGACTGAACTTTATAAGAAGTTTATATTAGAAAAAATAATAGGAAATAGCAAGCTGTTATTAACAATATTTCCCTGGTAAAGTATTCCAATACTGACATGAAGGGCAGTCCAAGACAAATTTGTTTTCTTTATTTTTTGTTTATGTTGATTATATTCACTTTTAATGCACTTTGATGATGTTTACATGCATTTTATGTTCTGAAGTGTCTTTTAAAAAGAAAAGTTCTATAAAGCTGTATTTTTTATCATTAATGTTATTAGAAATCATCAGAGGAAACGGTCGCCAATATGGAAAAACTCCACAAGGAGGCTTTGGCTGCTAAAGAAGAGGAGATGACTGCCAGGATTAACAAAGCTGTGGTATGTGCCAAAGGTTTTCGTGTGTTTCATTAGATGAAAAACAGTCACTTTTAGATTTTTTCACCACTTGTGCTTCTTATGTGTTTAGGAGCAGTGCAAAGAGGAGTTTGCCCAGTTAGGCAAAGAGCGAGAACAGCAGGCGTCTCTGGCTCTGGAGGATGTAGAGCTACAGAAAATGGCTCTGAGGGCGGAAGGTGATAACAAGGTTAAAGAGATACAGTTGGAGCTGGAGGCTGCAAGAACTGTGAGTTGTTATACAATTAATTTTTGTTACTCTGATTTAATGTTGGCAGTACCAGTACCCTTAAAGTGATACTGACACCAACAGACTACTCTAATTGATACCCTTTTTACACACTGCAGATATCCTGAAGTTTTCTTTATGCTTTATTAGGTGCTTCATCATGTTCATGTCATAGTCACAGTTTTTCCTGAAATAATCCTTCCACATATGTGTGGTTGCAGAGAATACTGGAGCTGGAGAGCTCTCTGGAGAAGATCTCACAAGACGGATCAAGTCTGTCCCATGAACTTTCCAGTCAGTTGGGCGAGCTGAAGGATAAACACAAAGAGCAAATCTCTGCATTAGAGGAGAAGCACCAGGAGCAGCTGGAAAAGCACAAGGGCACCCTAACCCAGCAGCATAATGCTGCTCTCGAGGAGCTGAAGGAAAAACACAGAGCTGAAGTGGAGACCCTTCTGAAAAATAAAGAACTGGAGTTCCAAGCACACGTTGAAGATATGAACCAGAAAACTTTAGAAAAACTGGATGCAAAGCAGGCAGAGCTGGAGGAAGTTTCCTCTGAACTTTCTGAGGTTTTGAAGAATAAACAGCTTCTGGAGGAGAAGTTGGTGGCAGCTGAAGATGCTCAACGGGAACATGAGAAGAGGTTTCAAGATTGGGAAGCGAAGCACAACGCGGAGGTTGCAAATATCAAACAGGAGCATCAACAGTCCCTTGGAGGTATCGAGAAAACTCTGAAGCAAGAACTTAATGCCTTGAAGATTGTTCTGAGAGAAAAGGAAAAGGAAATAGAAGAACATGTGCTTAGGGAAAAAACATCACAAGAGAGCTCACAAGAGTTAAACGTCAAGGTTAAGGAATTGGATGAGCTACGGCAACGTTTATCCCAGTCCCAGCTGGAAAATGGGAGCCTAAAGGAATCTAATGCACAGTTGAGTAAGATCTCAGAGGATCTTGATCAGTGTAAGAAAGACTTGACAGATTTGGAGCATCAGTTGGAAGTTGCTAAGAATGACTGTCAACAAAAAGAGAAGTCGCTTCAAGATCTGGAGCACCAATTAGAGCAGAGCAGAAAAGAGCTGTCAGAGCAGGAGAAGTCATTCGTGGCAGAACTGAACACTAAGCAGGAAGAACAAACACGCCTCAAGAAAGAGCTGGATGACGAAAAAGCTGCACACGAGAAGAAGCTGAAAAACACTATAACCGAGATGGAAGCTAAGCTGAAATCACAGGAAACAAAAATGGAAAAGTTTAAACAGAAGGCCAAAGACATGCACGAGAGCTTTAAGAAGAAGCTTCAGCAGAACGAAGAAAACATGAAGAATGAACTTGCAAAGAAAGAGAAAGAGCTTCAGGAGAAAGAGCAGCAAGTTCAAGAGAAAATCGTAGAGATGGCTCAAAAAAGTTCCCAAGGTCTCAGCAGTGCAGTGTCAGAGCTGCAGGCCAACCACAAGGAAGAGCTGGAGAAGCTACATGACACCCACAAGCATGAGATCGAGGAGCTGGAGCGTCGTTGGCAGGAGAAGTTAGGACAGCAGGAAGAAGAATTAACAGAGAAACACTCAAATATCCTACAGGAGAAAGCTCAGGAACTGGAGGAAATGTCTCAAAAACTTGGCAGAGGAAAAGAGGAGAACGAGCAAGTGTTGTGTGAAGTTAAGAATTTGAAGGAGGAGCTGGCAATTAGAGAAACCACCGTGCAGAAGCTGCAAGAAGAGCTGAACGAAGCAGCGGTTAAGCTTGAAAGTTTGTCCCAGGCCGAGGCGCTGCTCAAAGAGCAAATGGAGTCTGTGGAAAGGAACCTAAACCAGGCTCTGAACTGAGAGAAACTCTCTCCAGGACCAGCTTAACACAACAAAGGAAGAGAACAGAGAGGCGTTAAAGACCTTGTCAGATAAGTTGGAGGAAGCAGAGACGCAGCTTAAAGCACTGGAAGGCTCCAGATGTAAGGAGAGTGAGGACTTGCAGAAAAAGTTTGAGGAAAATGTCAGTCAGCTACAAGCCGATATCGATACTAAAGCAGAAAGAATTTGCACTTTAGAGGAGAATCTCCGCCAGCAGACGGAGGAGAATAAGAATCTATGCATTTCATTAGACCAGATGACTGCTCAGGTAAATGCTCACACTGAGCATGTCAAAGCCTTAACACATGAAAAGGAGAATCAGTCTCAGTCTGTCATGAGAAGGTTCAGAAAATTGAGGAGCTGAGTGAAGCAAACAGAATCATATCAGAAAGCATCAAAACGCACGAGTCGCATATCAGTAACCTGGAAAGCATCATCAGTGACTTGAAAAATCAGCTAGAAAGTAGCATAAAAGAGAAGGTGGAAGCCATACATCAGCAGGAGCAGCAGTTTAAAGAGGAGCGACAACAGGCTGCTGAGACTGTAGAGAGATTAGAGCGGGAGAGAAAGTCTGCTTCAGAGCAGGCCGACGAACTCAGGAACAGTCTGTCAGAGCGTGAGACCAAGTTAACCCAGAATGACAACACTATCTCGTGTCTGCAGACCAGGCTGGACGAGCTGGAGCGAGAAATCTTTGAAAAGAATGACACTCTGCAAAGGCTCACAGCGAGTATTGACAATCAGTCCATCAGCAAGTCGGAGATGGACCAAGTGTTGAGTGAGAAGGAGCAGAAGGTCAGCGGACTCACATCGGAGCTTGAGAGTTGCATCTTTCGACTCGGTGAGCTTCAGGAGCAGTTAGCCTTAAAGACAAAGGAGTGTGAACAACTCACAGCCAAACCCCAAACAGCAGCACAGCATCAGGGAGAACGAAAAGAGAGAGCTGGTAGAGCAGCTGCAGCAGAACGGTAATTTAGAGCAGGAGATGGTGGAAAAACTTCGCTCGCTTGAGGAAGACAACCAAAAGTGTAAAGACAGGCTCGAGAGTCAAAGGGAGGAATTTGAAAAGATGAAAGATGAGATTATCAAGAGCAAAGAGGAGAGTCTGAAAGAAACCGAGGAGAAGTTGTCTGCAGAGAGTGCTCGGAAAGTATCAGAGCTGAAGAAGAAAGCTGAGCAGAAAATCGGTCAGATTAAGAAACAGCTGACCTCGCAGCTCGATGAGAAAGAGCAGACGATCAAGGCTCTTCAGAGCAGCCTGGAGGAAATCAAGAGCAATGAAACGTCCAGTAAACAACACGCAGAAACATTAGAAGAGAAAACAAAAACACTTGAGGAAGCTCTTGACAAGCTAAAAGAAGAGCAAGAGAACATCTTGAAGAGATGCTGAGTAATGAGAGGCTTGAAAAGGAAAAATCTTTAGAGGAATTAAGAAACATTTATGAAGACAAGCTGTCCTCCCTTCAGAGGGATGCAGCGCAACAAGCGGAGCTCAAAGAAACTGAAACAGCACTACACGAAATCAAGGCAAAGCTGAAAGAGGCAGAAGAGCAAAACGGAAACCTTCTGGCAGAAATAAATCGACTAAAAGAAGAAATATGTGAGAAGGATGCTCAGCTCGATCAGCATCAGGCAACTATTAAGGATATCCAAAATTCATCACAACCTGTGGCTGAGGTGATGGTGGAATCTAGCAGTGTACAGCAAACCACGAGTGTGATGCAAAACCACGCTCCGATGGAAGAGGGAGAAGAAGACGGTGATTCTCTGGAGTCTCTCAAGAACAATCTGAGTCGGTTGAAGAACGAAAAGGAGAAAATCCAGAAGGACTTCACCAGGCTACAGAAAGACATGCGACAACTGAGGAAGGAGCACGAACAGGACCTGGAGTACATGAAGAAAGAGTTGTCAGAGGAGAATGAGAAAAAGCTAAAGTAAGTTTATGATGTCAAATTGACAATAATAATTGAAGAGAGGTTGCAATGTAGGGCTGCACCCCATATTTGATTTTTTTTTTTTTTTTGTTCATATAATATATCAAGCAGTGCTTTATTGATTTGCCATATTTGCAGTTTGGTGGCACATTCAGGATGAGAGTGACGTTCATGTAATGGTAAACAAGCCTAGATCATACTCCCAAATGCACGCCCTCTGAGCTCATACCTGCTTTCTACGCTGAAGACGAATCGGAAATGTGCATTATTTTTTTCCCCAACTCTAGATATCAAACAAAAGTCTCCTGTGAGCAGCATATTCAACACTTATAAGCAGAAGGAAGAGAGGCTCACTCCTACAATTAAATGGCATTTTATCAAAATCGCATTATATTCTATAGACTTCAGTGGGTTTTGCATCGAGAACTGATTCTAAATTGGAACCGGTTCCCAAAGTATGATTCTTCACATTTGTGTAGCTCGGACCATGAAATGTTTTGCATGAAAAAATGATGATTAGCAAAATAGTTTTTCAAATAAAGTGAAATAAGCATGTGACATGTTTTGACGTGGCCCCGTAAAGAATCGAAAGGAAGAATCGTTAAGAACAGGAATCAAAAAGTGTAACCAAAGTCGGAATCAGAATCATTAAAATTCAAACAATATCCACCACTAGACTTCAGAAAACATCTTGTTTTGGCACAGATCCCCACAAAGATCAGTATGTATCCATATGGTTTTTAATGAAAATGAGAATAATGACAGAGAAATTATCATTCATTCTAATATTGCAAATCCTATTGCACTAGCAGATAAAATAATTGAAAGCAGATAACTTTTCAAAATCATTCAGCCCTACCGTGGTGTCCGCATCTGCTCGTATCCGTTTGGGACTATATTCAGGCCTTCAGACTCACCCTGGATCTGAGTCTGCTGTACCTGTCGCAGACGTCTTCATCAAGCAGACGGGACAACTTGACGTAGTTAAATGATATTACCTCTGAGAAAAAGGGAGGAGTGCTCGCGCTGCAGCTACTTCTCGGGACCTAATTGTCCGTTGAAGTACACTGCACACTTAATGACGCAAAAGAAGTAACGGCTTCAACTGCAGAATCTCAGTGGACTGATGGGACTGATGATTCAAATCTTCGACTTTCAGAGTGCAGCCCTACTGCAATGAATTTCTTGTTTGTAAATCTCTAAACACATTCTTGTGGTGTCCATACCAGTTTAACACGTTCCTTTACTTTCTGTTCTAACAGACTGGAGTTGGAAGATGTGGAAATGAAGCACAATTCAGCCATCAAGCAGTTAATGAGGGAGGTCAACACACAACTGGCTTTGAAAGAGACGGAGCTTGACACAGCGGTGAAGGAGGCCATCGGTGAGGCAGAAGGAAATAATTCTCCTTTCATCAAATTAACCTGATGAGGTTTACAGCTGTGATGTGAAGCCTGGGAAATGGGCGATATAAATAATTCTCACCGCCGTCTGTTTATGTTTTAGGCACCCAAACACAAGTGCCTTAAAATGGAAAATCAAAGTAATGATTTGACTTTCATGTACAACAGCAGGGTAGAATAAGTACATGGAAACATAATGTGTTTTTTAAATCTCGACACTGGGTGGAACAAAATTAAGGGATCATTGCATTTGGAAACAGTGCGTCTGAATTGCCATGTTTCCCCGTTTCCTCCATGGTTAAATGATGTTACGTTCCAGATGGGATGTGACTGAGCGGTTTGGAATATGAATTTGGTTAATTTTTTATACGCTAACTCTGGTGTCTTCTTCCTCCCTCGACACAGCGAAGGCCCAGAGTGTAGAAGCAGAGCTCATCGACAGCCATCGTGAAGAAACCAGTCAGCTGAGGAAGCTGGTTGCCCAGAAGGAGGACGATTTGCACAGAACTGTTCAGAAATATGAGGAGGTTATACAGGTACTGTAAAAAAGATAAAGCCTCAAAAGATAATCCCTAAAATGAGACCCAATTTTATATGTTTAACCTGGAAAGAAGATTAAGCCCACCCTCCATTTGGAAGCTGTCATTGTTGGCAGCGGCCTTCACTTCGTCTAAAGCAGTGTTCCAACCATAATAGGCAGAAGCACCACCACAACACCGTCAGATGAACTCAAGTACCCCTCCACCGACGCCAACAATCATGTTCTAGATGTGCTCATCTGAATTAAATGAAATTATAATATAAAAATGGATACACTAGTGGATGTTTGTACTCTCCCACTGAGCGTGTTAGGTGAATGTTTTAATTAGTTATTGTTTTATTTAACTATTTCAACTGTAATCCATTACTTGTAGCTGTCTATCCGTTACTTTAAGCTAGATTTCAGCTGTTTGTCCCCTTTTCAATCAATTATCCATTACCTTTATCCACCTATTTCAATTAGAGCTTGGTAATATATCGATACTACATCAATATAATGATTAATAATAGTAACTTTATTTATATAGCACCTTCAAAAGCAGCTTACAAAGTGCTTTGACAAACAAAGCAAGAGCAGGATACCTACAACAACAGGAAGCTAGAACAGTGAGGCCAAACAAAAGCAGAATGAAATTAAGCTAAAGTTTGTGTAAAAATCATAGCGCAAAGTAAAAGACAAAAAACAGAGAAGAAATAGGACAGAAAGATAAAAGGATAAGATCAATAAAAACTATTCTTTTATTTCTAAACACTTAAAACAAAACTTAGAAACAAAGAAGGATAAAAAGACAACATCACAAAAAAGCAAACCTTTAAAGGCTGCATTGCAGTAAAGTAATTTTTTGGAGCTGTTATTCAATATTAATTCCAGCTTCTTACATGTGAATATTCTCTTGTTTCTTTACTCCTTTATGACGGTTAACTAACTATTGTTGGGTTGTGGGCAAAACAAGACATTTGAAGATGTCATCTTGGGTGTTTTCACCATTTTTTTGACGTTTTATAGACCAAACAAGAATGAGAATCAAGAATATAATCAACAAATTAATCAACAATGAAAATAATCATTAGCTACAGCACTTCTCTTAATCACAACGTTGTTTTGGTTTTATAGCTGACTGGATATATTTTTCTTAATCAAATCACTTGCTCTACTTGTCCACAATGTTTCCTCACATTCTCTGGCAACCAATTTGGAAGTAAACTTGACTTAATCATCAATCAATGGCTGCTGAAATCCTGAATTGGAAAGTGGTCAGATGATTCATTAAGAAGAGTCACTGTCTGTAATAAAATTGCCTCCTTTACTGTCTCCAAACATAATCAGTGACAAGAGGTCTGAATGATTTGACCAACATGCTTGAGTTGTGATGCTGAGATGAAACATAGGAAATGACTCAGCCGTTGTTTTTTTTTTTTCTTTGTCTTTTTGTGTTTTTTTTTTTTTCCAGAGTCGAGAGGAGGAGATGGGAGACAGAGTGTGGCAGGTCCAGAAGGAACTGGAGGAGTTGCAGGGAAAGAGCCGCGGCACTGCTGAGGTACAAACATTTCTGACCCATATTCACCAGGTCATCAAACATCTGCGATTTGTGTCACAACTGGTTGATTTATTGGGGACATTTTTCCGTTTACACAGATGTAGAAATTCATACCTGCAGCTATTAAAGTCCATTACATACCAGACTAGAGGTTTAGGTTAAATTTATATAGTGATTCTGTTGAAATCATAAGTCACTTCACAATGGCTGCATGGAATCACTTCACTTCTCTGCTCCTCTGGGAAAAGGCTGGAGTCTGATGGAAGCATTACTAGCTTTGAATGACATTTTAATCCAGACGCATTTTTGTGTCTGACTCCATACTTTTATTATTTTAAAGTTCACATCCAGGTTAACAGACTTTACAGTTATCGGTTATCTGTTCCTTTGTCTTGCTTCGTAATTGAAGGATTCCGTCTCAGAGCTCAGGGACAATTTGCTTACATACTTCGCTCTGATCAGCCTCTCGCCCCAGTCGTGTGGCCGCTCTCCAAAACACGCCGGATCCTGTGAAGCTCGTTTGAATCACTCAGGAATGTTCCTCCTCGGGAAACAGAGATCGTGAGGCAGCAGCCAGCCTCGATCCCTGTTCTCAATTATCATCATATGAGGTGATTCTAGGCCTTAGATTTATACTACATGCAAGATGTGCACGCTGGAAAGGAGCCAGATAGGACAAAAGTACTCGAGGGAGGCGTTTCACCCAGGTGTTGAGGTGCCATGAGACCCCTGTGCTGATTCTTCTACCTTTACATGGTGTCCAGATGCACACAAACAGAGAATTACACTGCTCTCTCTGCTGCATTTTTCCCTGGTGAGGTAATAATTTTATGGGTGGATTGTATGGGTTTATGCTCAGGGAGGCCTTTCCTTACTACGGGCCTCACAAACCATTCTTCATTTCGACAGTGGGTCAGTGTGTCTCTCCACAGAGACAGCAGAGCAACACTCTCTCAGACGTACAAGTCCGGTTTAGTCTGTGTGTGTGCAGATGAAACTCAAAGACCAAAACAGCAGTGTGTTAGTTCTACTCTCTGTACTTTATTCTTCCACCGGTATGTGGCTCCCAAAACAGTATTTTAAGCTTTGAGAAAACATTACTGAAACAGGTGGTGCAAGATACGGGGGGTTTTGAGGGTCGAAGATCCCTTGATTGACGTATGACAAACCCAAAAGCCTCTAAAGCAAAACTTTGGGGGTTTCTCCAGAAGAATCTTAAAAAATTTGTCACTTGCAAGTGTCACTAAACTATCTTTTAAAAGCTACTATGTCCAGTTTTTGTTGTTCAAATTGCAAAACCTTTATTCACAAATATGAAAACAGAAAAATATTGTTGTGTTGTTTCTGCTTTTGTTTTTTTTCTGCTTCAATGTTGTGGTCACACTTAGTTAGAAATACTCAAATCTTGTACATTACATGTTGAGTCTGTGTAAGACTTCAGCAAAACACTGGAGAACTTGGTAGCGGAGACCACCCAACTGCCAGCGGGTGTTTCACACACTCACTAAATTGCCTATTTGTTGGGACTTTAAGTGGTGCATTAATACGCATTTAATGTTCCAGCAAATATGTGGGATTGATTCAAAATAAACTAATCATAGTGAAGGAACATGTCAACCGGTTCAACAATAGCAGCGTTTTTTTTAAGCACATTTTGAACCATTGCGTTAGAAAAGGTTGATGGAAATTTGAAACATCCTCAATTTTGCACAAAAAGAATTTTTCAGGCTTCCTTGAGGTGTTTTTTTCCTTTATTGGAGACGAGTTAATAGGCTTCATGGAAGAATGAAACACCTTTTCCAAATAAGTTCTTACAGCAAACATTTAACTTGCATGACTGACCGGCTGTTTCTGCTCTGACAGGAGCAGAAGAAGTAGAAGCTGTTTCCACTGCCATGACTATAGCTGACATGAAAAAATAACTGCAACTTACAAGGACACTGTTTTTTTTCTCCTTCTTCTTCTTTGAGAATTATCGGCAGTTGGTAAACAACTGGTTTTGTTTCCAGATTGTGACCTCTACTTCTTCTACTCTGTTACTGCCACATGTAATCCAGCCTATACCAACAATTTCTGATGAAACTACGCTTTGCATAGTCAACAATGTGTTTGCTCCAAACCAGTTGAAGGACACACCTAATTCTCATCGTCTTATTATTTTTTGTCTTTTTTTTTTTTTTTTTTTTTTTTTTTTTTTTCTTTTGCATCATTTTAAAAGTTTGCTTCAAATTTGCTTGACCTTTAGGTGGAAACACAGCTGATATGGATCATTTATGTGTTTTCAATAGTTTATAGACAACAGTAGAGCTCTGTGGCACAGAGTAATGAGCTACATGAGGCTTCAGTTACACAAACTTTGCAGAGAGAATTTATATTTGTTTTGGTCTTTTCATGGGATTTCTTAACAATAAGGAAAATATAGAATATCAAGAGATATATTCCTTTTAGTTTCTATATAATCTGCCAGTTCATTTAATTATTATCATGCTATTACAAAGTAAATATGTATATTATTGTTTTTACTTAAATTCTTTAAACACACACAGTATCTTCTCTTTTTCCTTATTTATTTGGGCAGATGGGAGAGATGAGCCTCGAAGAACTGCAGGTATGTTTGCTGGTTCCAGTCTCACTGGTTTCACTAGGATTCGTATCATTTAAGCCCATTACCACTGAAAAACAACTGTTTGATCAAGATATTGATCATTAATAGACACATACTGTTTGTGAAATGCGTGTCTTGTTCCATCATAAAAATTGTCACTGACATTAGTGCTCTGTCCTTCTCTACCACAGGCCCAGCTAGCGGAGAAGACGACGTTGCTGAGTGAAGCTCGGCTGAAGGAGCAGGGCTTTGTTGAGAGAGTGAGTGTCAGATCCTCTCTGTGTGTGGAGTGTGGTGTGTGTGTGCTGCTCTTTGCTGGGGACAAGTGAACAGCAAATCCCACGCAGTGTATTCCCAGGATTCTGTGGCCTCCAGCAAGAGCAGCTACTGCTCTCCTGCTGCATCAACTTAATTACACAGCACATCTGTTTACATTTGGTTTAACCCTATAAACCATCAGAGCAACGCCTCCCACAGTTTTTCTCACACACATCGTCATCCTCACAAACATCCCCCCCGAGGATGATCAACAAAATGCTGTGCTCAGGTCCCATGTAACAATTAGGCTAATGCATAGAATTAACCCACTGGGGTCAAATGACTTTTTTCAGAGTTATTAATCTGTGCATGCCTTGTGTGTTTCTCCACGGTAGATTCACTCGCTTGAGGACAAGATTAAATGTTTCCACCGGAGCACTGTTGTAACTCATCTCGGGAGCACATTCAAAGGTAATGTTTAACACCATGAATCACTTAGTTCTGCTTCTTGAGCCAGTTTCCTTGTTGATCAACGCAACAAAGATACCATGCAAAATGCTTGAACACATGCAGTGTCACAGGAATGAATGAGGTTGCTTAACTTTTTTATGGTTTATAATGGAAGACATGGCTTAGATTAAACCAGGAGAAGGTCATAATCTGTATTAAACTAGGTCAGTAAAGTAACTTTCATGAACATGGTGTAAGTTTGCCTTAGTTAGTTGGAGATTATTGATTTCTGAGAGCACCTGGGTTAAACCTCATTAGGTCATTCATGATGGTGGTTGGTGGTTTGGTTGTCACAAAACCCCGTAATGGAGTAGAAAACACCATTACTGGTGTGAATCTTGTGACAAACAAAACAAAACAAAAAAAAAAATCAGTGAGCATTAAAAAATGCTTCTAAAACAAAGATGTGTCAAACCATCCAGTTATTGAAAGTAAAAACTGCATGTTGGTCTTCATTTAGATCAGTGCTGCCCAAAGTGGGGCCTGTGGACCAAAGTTGGCCTGACATAAGGTTTGATTTGGCCACATGTTCTCAAGCTAGAAATATTTTATATTATATACATTTTTCTTGAATTAATTAAAGATATTTTTAGCTTGTACTGTCAGTGACTGGATGTGAAACTGGACCACAACATATGATTGCATATTGTAGTAACATGAATTTTTGGGACAGTTTCATAGACAAGGCTTAATCCTAAAGCCAGACTACAATGCCTCTTCAAGCTGTCCTCACTCAAATTGACTTGAACAGACTTGTATATTAAAATAGTTGTAGATTGAGCTGTTTCTGGATAAAAATAAGATGATTGCGAGAAGGGGGATTAGAGCTACTCTAGGCCTCAGTTGAAGCTTAAATTAACCCTTGTACTCAGTACTGGAGTATCTGAATCAGGGCTGCCCAAACTTTCTCCCTGCTGGTCCAAAACTGAAATACCCATTGTAATGTATTGTACTGTTAAGATGTTAAGATCTCTTAATTGACTGAAAATTCAATAGTTGTAGCTCCAGACAGTTTTTTTTGTTTGTTTCTTTGTTTGTTTTTTCTGGCCAAGAATGTCTCTTTTGATAGTAAAGGTTGCTGACCCCGGGCCTAAATGAACTACAAGGATCCCCCTTGAAGAGCATTTTTACCTCACAAAAGTAAAACAACATAAATGAAGATTCACTGTATATAATCAAAATACATTTTTTTATTAATTTTATTTAGATTTTTTTTTAGCTAGAAACATCTGACAGGCCAAATCATACCTCAAAGCGGGCCAACTTTGGTCCACAGACCTCACTTTTGGCAGCCTTGATCTAAATGAATGAACATGCAGTAGAGGCACCAGTCAGATGAGTCTGGTTTTTACTTTCAATCACTGGATGGTTTGACACAATTTGTTTTTGTAGTATTTTTTCATTCTCATTAAAGTTTTTGTGAATGAATTCTTTACGCTTCTGTTGTTTCACTCCGGTCCTGGTGTTTTCTTCTCCATTCCGGGTTTTTGTGAGCACCATTAGTTACTTATCGTACTCCACGACTCCACAGTGTCCGACTAACTAAACCAAATTTCAAGCCACTTCCATGAGGGGGCTTTACAGTTTGTACAGTATGCAATCCCCCCCTGTCCTGTAGACCCTTGAAAGAGTGAAGAAAAACTCCCCCCAAAACACTTCAATGTCCAAGTTTAACTAGTACAGATTAAGACCCACTCCCTCCCTTACAGTTCTTGTCCAAGGAGCGTAGCTGCTCTGTAGAATCTCAGAGTTTTGACACACTACCAATAATCTGCCAGCCCCCACGTCTCTTCATGGATCAGAAAGAGGACATGAGATGCAGATCCTGAATGGTGTGTGGATGGGTGTGTGGTCTGGTTTAAATATGCTTTTCAGAACATGTTGGCCCACTAAGCGTGATTGTAGGCTTACTGGTTAAGATTGAAGCTGTGGTTATAATTAAGGTTTGGTTAAGGTTAGAGTAAAGGTTGGGGTTTTAACCGTTGCGGTGAGGGTTAGGGTAAGCCTCTTGGGTCCTGACTGTAAGTCAACACTGTATCCTCGAGTATATCGTAAACTGAACATGATGTGTGAGAGAGCATGTAGAGCGACGGGGGGTATTGAGTGAATTCTACCCTCCTCTTAGACCTTCCCTGCTGGTGTAATAAAGAGAATCTGCTGTCAGAAGGGGGGCGGTGAAGAAGCCATCCTCGGATTTAATGGGTTTTGCAGATTGTGGTTTTAAGGTTTCCCGCACAGGACCCTGCAGCACACAGACTTTTCCTCTCAAATCCTCCACAATATATCCGACCTGATACCTGCTCTGTCCTGTATTCGGACCTGTTAGTTAAGGTTTCTTATGCTCATTATAAATCTGTAGTTTCAGGTAGAAGGGTTGATCAGGAGGCTGTTTCAAGTCTGTAGCCTCCTGATTGGTGCTGTGCGAGGCTCAGCTGGGGCAACACGGGGTCAGCAGGACAAAGGCTGTGGGATTTATTGGCGACCCGGTGCTTCACACAAGAGATCAAAGAGTTGTTTGCACTTCTCTATCACCTTTTCTGTCCTCAAGTCACACAGCCTCTCTTGGCGCATACATTTGGACATTTGGTGTCATGTGAATGATTATTCCAGATAAGCAGAGAGCAAGTGGGTGTTGTTCCGGATTAAAGACCTGATGGGATATTTCAGTAGCGTAAGTGTTACCAGGCCTGTCCGTGCTGCAGCTCAGTTTCCCATTCATAGTTTTTAAAAGAGATAATGGTGTTATAGCTTTGGGCGGAGAATTAAAAAGTTCATTCTTTCACTCTTGTGGTATTAATGTGCTCAAGCTGAGCTTCGCCATTCTTTCCTGCTCTTATAGTTGGTGCTTAATTTGAACGAATACCTGTGCAGAAATGCTCTGTGCATGGTTGCTAACACAAACATGAAACTGGCAGTGACTGATATTGTTTTATGCTAGTAGAAGTGGTGTTAATCATTAATCGATTAGTCACTGTTAAGAATTTAACTGATTAGATAATTTATCAATATGCTAGAAATGGCTGTAATTGTGCCTCATTTGACATTGTTTGGTCTGGTGCAGCCTTTTGTTGAATAAAGGAACTAAAACCTACACTAAGTAGTAGTTTTACTATAAAAGAAGACAAGAAAAATTAATGTACAAACCATATTTGTGATGTTTTTAGAAGTGCACCCTGATTTATATCTTATAGCAATGTTTTATGTTGTATTTGTTTACTGTATTTAAGCGAAAGACTTTTGAGACCTGCCCAAAATGGCAGCATAGAGTAGTTCACAACACGTAGTCCCATAAAAATATGTACAACACTCACATGTAGCATCGTAACAGGACCTGAGAGCCATGAGAGAGACAGAGAAGCTTGACTATTAAGACATTATTCATGAAATATTATAGTTTAATATCAGAGTTTTACTCAAGTATGCACTATAGTGTGACTGTCCAGGTCTCAGATGATTAAATGTCTGTTTTTTGTTTGATTTCACAGATCCTGGATGCAACAGCACTGATCCACTCTCAGAAGCCACTGAGATGGAGTACCTGAGGAAGGTGTTGTTTGAATACATGATGGGACGGGAAAACAAAAGTATGCTTCTACTTCTCTTACGTTATTATGCTTTTAAAAAAATTACATGGTTGTTTATAGGACTCAGTTTTCTAGTTTTCAAGCTCTTATTTGTCTCTTAATTCTGAATCATCAATGGTTGGTTGTCTGTAAAAAACACCAGAATCAACAATGAAGTCCATCGGCCCTATTTTAATCACACAAACACACAGCAGTAGGTCATGGGTGCTTGAACTGTGTAGGCGTCTCCACGCACACCTGCTGTTTTATGTATGTGCAGCGGGCTGGGTGAAGGTGAATATAGATCAGGGGTCATGGTGATTAATAAATACCTTCTCAGTCAGTCACATCACTGGCATGAAGGCAACAAAGCCTCAACAAATGAAAAGATGCTTTTCAGGAAAAACACATTGTTGTCTGGAAGGTGCAGAGCAGCACGATGTGAACACACAGAACCAAATCTGCAGCTGGAGGCAGATTGTGTTTTTTGTCTGATCAAGCTGTGTCTAAGATGACATTAGTCCGTTGCTATTTAAATAATAATTCTACTGTGTTTCACTTTGCTAATGGGCAAATCATATCCTAAAATATGACACGGCTGTGTTTGCATCAAGAATAAAACATGAACAGCTAATTAACGCACAAGATTGAGTTCTGGTGATCCAATGCCTCCCTCATAAACAAGCAGAACACCGAGTCATAACGGACCCATGTGATGTGTGTGGTTATTCTGTCATATGCAAGTAATTTAATCACGGAGGACAGCTGTGTGTGACAGTACTGCACCATGGCACAACAGTTCTCAAAACAGAGGCTGCATATTTTTATTTTTTTGGCTTTTTTTTTTTTGCCTTTATTAGATAGGACAGCCAGAGATTAGACAGGAAACGGGGCAGAGAGAGGGGGGGATGACATGCAGCAAAGTGCCGAAGGCGGGAGTCGAACCAGCGGCCACTGCAGAGGACTAGCAGCCTCCATACATGGGTTGGACGCTCTACCCACTGAGCTAAACGTCCGCCCCAGAGGCTGCATATTTAACATGCATGTCCTGCTGTCTGTAGATGGCTGCAGCGATGTGATGAACTGAGGGAAAAGCTTTTCATAGTGTAAATCAGCTGTAAACAACAGATACTGAAAGAATCATTCATGTTTATTTATAGGTAAATGCAGATTGATTTACTGCAAAACTAATCGAAATATTTTAAAAATTGCAAAAATGGTCAGCGTGCAATATCCAAATCGCAGAAGCAAAGTGTGTAACAAAGCAGCCTTGTAATGAAGCACTGTAGTGCTGCAGAAATGCTCTGGCCTACAAATCTTGTTCTCCAGATGTAAGAAAACATGTTTGTTTTGTCACATCATCATGATTTGAATAGTTTTGTCCAGCGAAAATTAAAGCTGTGATGTAAAAATAATCATTCCCACTAATCGTGAATCTTATCCCAATCACAGTATTTGTCAAAATAGTTGCAACATGTTTTTTTTTTTTTTTTTTTTACATATTGTGTGCTACATTCCTGTTTTTACCAGATTAAACAAATCACTCTGGTATTTCTGCACATTTGCTGCAAGTATTTAGTTTGCTGCCATTGATAAAATCACCAAAGTTGCTTCAGAGTGACGTTGCACCAGAAACAGATGTGATCTGAGATATCTATTCTCACTACGACTTCTAAAAAAAACATTTTCCACCAAAATACCAACAACTTGCTTTGCACTGCCTCATTTGATTAAACCTCCCACCTGTTTGCATCTCTCCTACCTGTTCACTAGGGCACCAAAATACCACACAGACGGGGGAAAATGAATTTCAAGATACCAAACAATTGCAGCGCTGCTTGCACTGGTTGTGCACCACCATGACTTTATCATTCTTTCCCTGACAAAGACTGACATGTTGTAATTTCTAAATATACTCGGATGTGGTCGATAAATCAAACCAAGCAATTTAAAACCCACCACATTGTAATAAGAACGGATGATATCAGAGAGTCCATCCAACCACCCTTTTTTTTTTTTTGTTTTTTTTAGCAGGATACCCAATGACCTCCATTTGCCACACAGAACGTGAGAGCATTTAGGACGCCATATAAAAGTCATGTTGTGTCCAGTCTTCTTGGGTAAAATTAACAGTGATCTCCCTAATTAACAGTGCTGTTGACATGGTCCTAAAGTCAGCGGGATTTTCCCAGCTCCTCAGCAAACAGTTAGTCTTTATGGCGGCATGGCAGACCTCCCCTGTGTGGAGGATGTCCCCCAGGCTGCCTGCGAGAACATACATCTCGCATGACGCGGATTTGCCATTTAAAGACACGCCGGCCTTGTTTAGTGTTAGTTGAGCTGCTGGGTTTCCTACACAGCAGCCCTGTTTCTGATTATCCCTGGTGTTTATGGGGAAATGCATGCACCCTGGCAGATGGGCCTGGAGTTGATTTTTTTCTCTTGTTGGCCTTAACTTGTATCAGATCAGCGTGTGAAAGGTAGGTGGTTAGTGTATCTGGTGTTTGTGAAAGAGATATCTTAGCAACAAACAACCTCAATTCCAAAAAAGCTGTGATGTTGAGTAAAACATGAATAAAAACATCATGAAATAATTTGCAAAAACAAAAAAGATGTATGCTGAAGGTGAAGATTAGGGTTTCTGTTTTTGTGAAATGCTGGTTGTCAGGCTGTTTATCATCTGTTTGCTCCTCATCCACAGACGATGGCCAAAGTTATTACCTCCATGCTCAAGTTTCCTCCAGACCAAGCGCAAAAGGTTTTGGACAAAGAAGACTCGAAAACGATTGTAAGCATCCGTTTACCTGCTCGGAAACTTTCCTTTAAGACACCTCTTGCATTTAAAAAAAACTATAATTTGTTGAAAATTGCATGAATAATAGACTTCATCTCATGTGTGTCTCTCCACAGCCTTGGTTACGATGAGTATTTAAATGATTCGTGAACTTTTGGATGAAAATCTGCTGCTGCTACTGCTGCTGAAGGAGAAGACTGCCATGGATTTGATCTCACCCTTCTCTCTGCATTTTTTTTGTCATTTTTATGTGTGTGTGTGTGTGTGTTGGTGGGTGTTTGTATGTGTGGGACACAAGTGTGGTGCGTGTGTGAATGCGTGCGTGAATACAGTATACAGTATCAAAGGTATGAGGGAAATAGAGAATATGCCAGAAAACACAAATCTTCCATGAATCCAGTTTTACCCTGAAATTGAGTTTGTTAATTTATATGTTTTAGATTAAGTTAAATTGTTTTCTTTTTATTTTAGAATGTGTTCATACAGATTGGCTTGTGCAATAAATAATGTCATTATCACGTATTGATGCTGACAGGTCAGTTGATTTATAGGTTTCTGTGTTGTGCTGTTGTCTGAATCACTTCCTCTGTAAAACTTGTAAACGACCCTTTAACTGTGCACTCGCACCATGTTATGAAGATGTATACTGGCCTCTGGACCTTGTTTGTTTAACACAGCTTTTCTATGCTTTATATTTTGTCACTGACACTGACAGAGAAACACGAAAACACAAACTGTAAATTGTACTATGATAATTAAACTGTACTATAGGGCACTATATGACTTGCTATACATTTTCAGACTAACAGATTAAATCTTATTTACAGAACACCTTTTGTCACTCATTTATGCTTATTATCATGCAGTATGTTACGTGTTAAATCCGATAGCTTATCTCTTTAGCTGGTGTTTCATTGTTTAGCCTGTCCAGCGCGGGGTAAAGTATGATAACTCCTGTTATATAGACGTGTGTGGAATGCAGACATCACAACAAATCTGAGTTCTAAAGATCCTGTTGGTAGTGGGTCACACACTTCAGTGACCTCTGTTTGACCTTTATTTCTTTACTCCACAGGACAGAGTTTCTGCAGGGCCTTAAAAGTCAAAGTGTAAATTCCAATTATCTGAATTTTAGCTCTTAAAATGTCTTAAATATGGTTTTGACAGGTCTTCAAATGGATCGAATTCTGAAGTTGGCTTTACTTTTATAAAGTATCACTTAATTCTTGCTTTTAAATGACTTTTGGGGGTTTAAATGAATTCATTAGGCTGTAACAATTACAAAACTAAACCAACATTGAACCAATCACGACTAATGCAAACTGCATGTACTTTTTTGTCAGTAAAATAACTCTAAAATTGCATTTATAATGGTCTTAAAAAGTCTCAAAATTCACTTGTTGAAACCTGCAGAAACTGCAACAAAAATGCAAATTTATATACAAAGAGATGAGTCAGAATCAACTTTAATGGTCAATTATGTTGATCCATAACAAGGAATTTGACTCTGACCGGGCTCTCAGTATATGACGATAGAAACAAAGACCATAAAAGTAACCTTAAATACTAGAAATCACCTACAGAAAGACCCAAAATACTCTACTTTGAAATGTTTTTTTCCACAAAAAAAAAAAAAAAAACAAAAAACAAATAAGTTATAAATTACATCGTTATTGATCAGAATCTATGAACATTGAAATATTAGTGCACATGTTGCATATTGGATCAATGATTGGCTTATAAACTGGTTGTGATGTCACAAAATCATGCTTGTGCATCTTAAACTCAGATTTCAGGTGCGCACAGAGAAACTTTGCAGCCTGAACAGTGTCCAGCTCTGCACAGACTGGACATCATTTCTGCACAGTGAAGCCACAACACCGAAGTGAATTAAGAAACAGCAAAAACACATTTTTAGTGGAGAATACAAGTGCAGACATACAGCTAAACATTTAGCTCACCTGTTATTATAAGAGCTGGAGCAACAAGAGAGCCTTACTGCTCTATGTTCTATTATATTTAAAATGATTACTCAGTTTTCCCTGACAAAAATAGAGACGTTTCCACGAAACTGATGTAAAAAACACGCAAATTGAAACGAAATTCACCAGAATGCAGGAAGGACTGCTGGATATGACGTGCTTGGCCATACAACAATAAACGGATATTATGTATGTACAGTGGTTCCAAGAGTCCTGGACCCCCCACAAGACATACAGGATAAAACTGAGGGGTTGCCAGATGACTAAGAGAAGAGAAAAGCTGACAAAACATATTTCTGCAGCACAATGTTATGCTTTTTATTCTCTCTTTTAATCTTTTCCCTTTTTCTGGTAAATGTGGATATTTTGTTTTGTCGGGACTCTAAAAAAATATTCAGTTAAACAAGGAGATTGAAATCACTCTGACTGGTCACAACTGGTAAACACTGCTTTGTTTAAGGGCGCAGAAAGAAAGAAGGAACCACATCAGAGGGGCGTCTTGAGTCAGTTTTGCAACAAACTCTCTTTTTTTTAATAAAAGCTTTGAACAGTTCACTCATATGCTAAAAAAAACTGCACTGTCCCTGATTTAAATTCTGAGAATCTCAGATCTTGAATGTATAAATCATTAAACTGCCCATTAAAGTTTAAACTAAAACTTTTTTAAAGTATGAAAGTGAGGATGTTTCTCAGTCCACCGTGAGTGGAAAACGTTAGATGGCAGCAGTGCGCCCTCATCTCTCAGTTTAGGTGAGCGGAGCCCCTGAAGCCCACGGGTGAAATGTGATGCTTTGCGCCTCAAAACCATTCGCGTCTCTCCATGACCGCGTTAACCGTGTCAGCGCAGCAGAATGAAAACACACCTTCCGGGTTTCACCTTTCACATTAAAACCCCGCAGGAGTTGCGCCATCAGCCCAAGCAGCAGCGACGCTTTTATTTTTGAGTGAAACTCCTCTCACTTCCTGTCTCATCCCGGCTTCCTCTTGTCAACTTGACGATGTGACCGCATTTATCTCCACGACAGGGAGCCTGCGAGCAACAACTTTCTCAGATTGACACAGAATGGAGAGAAGCTGACGCACCGTTATTTACCGGACCGTTAACTCTGCTCCTCACGCCTTTCCTCATGCCATCACATCCTGCATGTTGCGCCACTCCAGGAACAAATCACCGAACGATAGTTTTGTAATAGTTTGACCACAGAAGAGCTGAAAACTCCTCATTATTGAGTTTCTTCTTCTTCTTCTTTTTGGACACTTTAACCGCGTTATTACGCACGATGCGCAAAGGGATGGCTCCTCTCCGGGGACAAAAAACGGGATTACAAAATGTTTTTTATGTCTATCTCTCTATTTCAGTGGCTTATTCTTACAACATAGACTTAGAACATCCTCTGGTGTTCCGCGGACCAAATTCTAGTTTTTTTGGCTACTCTGTGCTGGAGCATTATCATGACAACACACGCTGGTGAGTCCCCAATTGTAATGTCCTGGAAATGCTGTTATTTTCTGTCAGTGATGCAATGAATTTGTACTTTTGGAGCAAATGTTGGAGAGTTCAGACTGCATCCACACCCAATAAGTGCAACAATAACGGTTTATCCTGTGCAATATTACTTATCATGCGTTTAATATCATGTATGTTCATTATCTGGTGCAGTATAACTTTTTGTTACTTTTCAACATGACTTGCAATACTGCTTTCTCAATTTTAGCTTACTTATATATTTATCTTTCTTATATTGTTATTCTATTGGGCACTGCTTTCTGCATTTACTCGTTACACACTTTATATTCTATATTTTACTTTATGTTTAATACTCTATTGTTGTTATTCTTATGTTACTGTAATTCTGACATGAGAATTTCCGTTGAAATTAAAAATGTTCTGTCTTATCTTAACTTATCTTATCTTATCTCATCTTATCTTATCTTATCTATTTCTGTCCATTTTCTGCTGGAGATAGATGTCATTTCTTCATTTAAAAGTTTCACTGACTCAAATTAAAGATACAGTATGGTGTTTTAGTGCGTGAAAACCCCACTGTGTCCCATCCTCTGCCCTGTCCTCATGTCTGCAGGGTAATAGTGGGGGCTCCGAGGGCAGAATCTACCTACAGTAGCTCTGTGCACTCTCCCGGAGCTGTGTATAAGTGTCGAGTTCACAGCAACCCAGAGCGCCGCTGCACGGAGATGGACCTTGGAAGAGGTCAGTCACCACTGCTGCTTGCAGCATAAAAACAAGAGCACACAGAGACACACACGCTGGCTGCAGACTCACATGCACCCATACACACACACACACACGAACAGTTCAAGAAATTTCCCTATCTGATGCTGCAGTCCGCGCACACATGCTGGACTTTCCTGCTGCTTTTTCTTGTCCACTCTTTGCATAAACTCCCCCAAGCATCTGTTTTGTTTTATCAGAATAATGCAGCCTTATACTGCTCTTAACAGTGCTGCAGTTGTTCTGTTACCTGCTGTATGGAGACATGCAAAGGAAAAGGAGGTTCTGTCTGTGTGCAGAGGTCCATAAATATTTTGATAAATATGATTTATGCTCCTGCTAATATTTTCCAAGCACGTGAGCCAAAAAGTTGAGCTTCACCCCCACCAAAACCTCAATCCCCACGGCTCTGTTCTTGTGGTCAAGAGAGCCGGGGTGCAGGCATGGCTTTAATTTTAACCCCCGCGCTCAGTCAGTGTGTCACAAACATTATCACAGTGAGCGCGTGCTGCTGACTGGTGCTCAGTGAAGCACATGGAGCAGAGGAGCTGGACTCCGATGGGCCTCTGGGAACCTACAACACACTGACACACAGAAACACTCACAGCTACATGCCATTGTGCTGAATCAATTGTCTTCAGGGAGACAGAGAATAAAACTTATGGAAAGGGGGGCCACGAAGGGAGATTTGGACTCTTAAACAGTGAAGTTTAGAAGTGAGATCTTTGTCTTTTTTATGGCTCTCTTCCTAATTATCAGAGTTCATATGGATGCTGGGAATACTTGAAAACAGTAATGTAATGTTTTCAAGATTTAAAAAGCGCTTGGATTTTGGATAGAGTGCGTTCAACTACTTGAAACTGTCATTTCATTGCTTTCATAATAAATCGCTCTCTGACTGAAAAGTTCACTTTTCGGATGAAGAAATAAAATAAGTCTGAGAGCCTGATTTTTTTTTTTTACCCTTCACTCAAAATAAAGACAGCTCCACTCAAGCCTCACTTGCCACTCTGCACGTGGAGCTACACTTAGTTTTGTTGAAATTAAGGTTATTTGTCCCGTGATTGTTGGACTGATTGTTTTATACTGGCTCAGTCAGGTTAAAGAGGTGCCAAGTCCACTTACAGACAGGTGACACAGTTTGAAACATCAAACTTTGCTGTGTTTTCCTTTAACTTGTCAACACTTGGTAGAATTCTATCATGAAACATAATCTTGGTGGTTTGTTGCAAAATAACCTGTGACTTAATGTGATGAAGAAATGGAGTTGGGCCTTATTTTGGGCATATATAAAAGCATCTGTTATGTAATTTACCACAACTGGTGCTGGGAAAGCTTGAAAATGCTTGATTTTGAGTTTGGAAAAGTTGTAGGAAACATGAATCATGAACATTTATGTATGTTTTACTTTTTGTAGATTCATGTTCTTGTCCATGTTTGTGAAAACTGATGTTCATAAACTGGTCAAGAGTTCACAATCAGTAATGTTAACAGCTTTACGAAGCAGTATGAGTTCATCAAAAGAAAAGTAGTTGCCAAGTCTTTTGATCACTGATTAATCGTTTAGGTAACTGTTCAGCAAAAATGTCAAACATTTGCTTCTTCCATTTGCTTTGAGGATTTTTCACAATTTTTGACATTTTATAAACTTTGATGGAAAATTATCAGTAGATTAATCAATAATGAATTACTTGCAGCACAATGAGAGATGAGAGATGTGTCATCAATAAATAGTACAGGAGGTTATTTGAAATTTTAGATTTGTGTGTGTGGACTTTGATGACATTTCCTTTGGCTGAAGGAATAATTGGTTAGTTCGTCAAGTATGAAAATAATCATTATTTTCAGTCCTGAGTTTGTTTATATTATGTGTTCATGTAAAAGTGCCAAATTAGTCAGTATATCATAATCAGACTTGTTTCACACTCAAATGTGAATACTGATATCAAACTAGAGAATCCAGTGATGGGTTTCATCAAATTCATTCTTTTCTTCAAGTAAATTTGACTCAAGGGCTCCAACTTATAATTATTATCATTGTCGATTGCCCATCGATCATTTTCTGGATTGATCGATTAGTTATTTGGGATGTAACAGGTCAGAAAATAGCAAAAATTGTTTCCCAAAGCCTAAGGTTACATACTCAAATGTCTTGTTTTGCCCACAACCCAAAGATATTCTGTTTACTGTTGTGGAAGAGTAAAAAGAGATCTTTATTAAAAAAATATTTGCCAGCCAGTATATTGTCATCAGACTTGTTTAATGCTCAAATATCAATATTAATTTCAGCTTCAAAAATCCAGTGTGGTTGGGCCGTACTAAATGTCATGATAGATTTCCGTCTCACAGTAAAGTTGACTTGCAGTACTGACTGGACGGTAACAGAAGAGTTGTTGTGAAATACTTCAGATAAGCGGAAAACATTGCTGTGAGCCACAGAAATTCAAACTGTCAACTGTTAAGAATCACTTGCACATTCAGCAGAAATAAAGAATAAAACAAATGTCTGACAGGCAACAAGTTACTTGCTCCAAGACGTCCTCCGTCCTGATGACTCAACGGCTGCAAACTGCTCTCAATTGTCTTTCAGGAAACAAGCTGAGAGAGTCTTGCGGGAAGACGTGCCAGGGAGACAGGGACGACGAGTGGATGGGGGTCAGCCTGGCCCGCCAGGACAAAGCCGACGGCAAAATACTGGTGAGTTCAGGGACACGACGCCGCAGCAGTCACTTCACAAAATTGTTTAATGTGAACCATGTACACTCATAAAAAAAAAAAAAAAACAGACCTGATTATACCGACATCATTGTTACAAATGTCTTACCATGAACCGCACTGTTAAACCACAGCTGGTCTCAACATTACAGCAACAAGCCTTTTCCTTCCATCCTGTGTTACAAGCTCACAAGCAAGTAAAAAATGAACTCAAATGATTTTTTTGCCTAGTCAAAGCTGGAGTACAACTAAAGTCAGACAGATTTGGAAGCTGCAGTGCCGTTACATAATAGTGTAAAACATTTACCTCGTGTTTGGAGCTGGACGAGCCAGTGGAACAGGGTTTGTCAAGAGAAGATTGCTGTTAAGAAAAATGGGGAGAGTGATTTGGAGAAATAGACAAACTGGTGGTGCTAATCCCAGAGGTGCTTGGTTGGGTGTTTGCACAGAGATCAGAGGGCAGCTGGCAGAGTTTGTTTAGGCTTCAGCCCCTCTGCGGTGGTCCCGTCCAAGGGCAGCCCTTCATTAAACGCTAACCCCCCGTCCCCTGTGCGGCGGGTAGTGAAGGAACCTGCAGCCTTCCAGGACGGTTTGAAGGCGACTGGTGGACACTTGAAACACTCACGACAGGTGTGAAAGTGCTTGGATCCCTGCTGCTGCTTGACCTCCTCCACTGGGAGTCAAAGAAATCACAAGGATTCCTCCCTTTCCACTCTGAGACATAAAGGTGCTAAATAGAACCATAAAGAGTTCTTCAGCTTGTTCCCATAAAATAACTTTTTTGATTCCTGGTAGAAACTTTTATAAAGGTTCCACTTGGAACTCGCCTACTTTGGTTCCCAAGATAAACCTACTATGTTTCAGTTCCAGCTAGGAACTAACTTTTACAGTTCTTGGAACCTTGGTTCTATCTGAACCAGCCTGCATTTCCACCAGTTTTGAGTGGAACCATTGTAATCAAGGAATGTCATCAGTTGAGGACATTGCACAGTGTAGCATAGGACACGTCTACTTTGGTTCCCAAAGAAAACGCCACTGTTTTTTGGTTCCAGCTGGGAACCAACTTTTCAGGTACCAACCCAGTTCATTTTTGGTGGAAATGCACGCTTCAAAATTAGGTGCTTGAACCGGAACCTGGCCTATTCCACGTTGGTGGAAAAGGCCTATATGAGAGGTTCCACAGAGAATCCTTCTGTGGTGTAATAGTTCCGCCCAGGACCCTCTCTGGGGGCTCAACCAAGAAGTTTCCCACATTCAGGATCCTTTCAAATCGCAAAGGTTTTATCTAGAACCCACTCAGGGGGTTCAACTGAGAACCACTTTGTGTTCCAAAGGTTTTATCTAGGATCCGACCGAGCAGTTCTTCCAAGAACCCTCTTATGTTGCAAAGGTTTTATTTAGAAGCTACTCAGGCAGTTTGAAAAAGACCCCTCTCATATTGCAAAGGTTTTATCTAGATACCACTCAAGGGGATCTACCAAGAACCCTTTTATAATATGGTACAAAGAACACTTGAAAACCCCTTGAAGAAAGACTTCTTCAAGAATTTCAACAATTCTTGAAGAACTCTTTTTTTCCAAAAAAAAAAAAAAGGTTCTTTGGATTTACATAAAAACCCCTAAGAGATGTTCTACAGAGAACATGTCTGTAGTGTAATTCATCCAAGTCCCTCTGTGGGGGTTCAAGAACTTTTTCACCCTCAGAACCCTTTTATACTCCAAAGGTTTTATCTAGAACCCACCCAAGGGGCTCTACTGAGATCCCTTTTATATTATGGTACAAAGAACCTGTGGCATCCCCTTTATGAAAGAGTGCTTCAAGGATTTCAATAATTCTTGAAGAACTCTTTCTTCCCAAAATGTTTTTTGGATAAAAAACAAAGTTATACCTAGAATCTAGAACCCACTTAGGGGGGTCCACCAAGAGCCCTCTTATGTTGCAAAGGTTTTATCAAGAATTCTTATAGAACTCTTTCTTCCAGAGAGGCTTCTTTGGATGAAAATTGTTCCTTTAGTCTTACAAAGTACCCCTGATGAAGGTCAAATAAGGGTTTTTCAGAAGCAAATGGTTCTGGGTAGAACCTCAGCCCTTCAGGAAGAACCTTTTTGGAACCCTTATTTCTAAGAGTGGACATCAAGATCACTGTTTGGCCTGTTAAACCTCTGTTCCTTTCAAGATGTTTGTCTTTGGTTCATTTTTTATACCTCGGAGGAATGTTTTGGCGTGATTTTCAAACCATTACTCTTGGCTTTACTCGTCAGTCAGGCCGTCAGATTCTGAGGAGTTCTTGGACTTGTCAGTCTTGGGAATTTGAGCGTAGAGTGGTATAACAACAAGCTTTTAGCTGCAGTCCAGACGGGGTTCTGATGATAAAAGAAAGGTGGTGGCTTTCCAGAGCCACGTGTTGCTCTGCCTCTCCACAAGCACTCATGTTTTTTTTCTTTTTTTTATCTCATCTGAATGGACTCACGTTTCTGTGCAACAGGACGGAAACGGCTGCTTGGCAGATGTGTATTGTGGTGATTTCATCTGTGCTTTCAGTGAAGGCCTTGTTTGTGACCAGTGAGCCCTTTAACTGAACAGGAACATGACAACAGCACATACTCCACACTCCGGCCATAAAAGCCTCCTCCGCTGCTTCAACAGAACTTGTCTAAGAGCTGCTTTTGCCGTGTTTATGTCGCTGATTGATCTTTTTTTTTTTTAAGAATCCGTCTCCACTGAGAGTGAGAGTTTATGCTGCGTTGCTTCTACCAAGCCGTCCTTTGAAATACAAGTGTTTCTCAACACAGCATCTTGCTTCCAGACAGTCATCTGATGCTCTGTGTGCGCCCACAATCTGCAGAGGTCTTATATTCATTTAGATTGGCTCTAAGTGTGTGTGTGCGTGTGTGTGTGTGCATGGTGAGGAAGACTGGAGGAGTTAAACAGTGCAAAGGGAAATGAAGTGAACTTTGTCTGCACAGAGGCGTCCAGATCTGTCCCCAGAGCCACAGGAGCCCCACCACCACCACCTCCCCCCCCAGGGTACTAAATTATTACCACATTTACACATTTATGTGGCCTGATTTGTGCAGAGTTTGAAATCGAGTCTATATTACTCTGTTTGCTTACCGATCTGTGGAATGTTTTATTTTGGAAAACACAGCAGCAAAATATTATTTTGAGAATTATTCACCGTCAGTTTTAGGAATGGTTTCAGCAGCAGCATAATAAAGTGGGAGTTTGTTCTTTGCCTTTTGATCCACTTTTCTTTTTCGCTGTCTGAACTTTTGGCCTCTCCAGCTGCTTTTAGAGCCTGGAGGAGCCGTTTTGAAATTAAAACTTTTAAAACAAAAATGTCATGTGAAGATTTTTCCGGCTGCGCATTAGCTTCTGCTTTAGAAACACGGTTCCCATGCTGCAGATGAGATATTCACACCACAGACCATGGCTGTTATGGTCACGGTTATGATGGGCTTTAATTCCCCCTCTCATTGACGATCATTTGACAGCCACAGAGACGGAGTGACTCCAGCCCAGAGAGGACGGGGATTAAACTATCAGCGTGGTCGAGAAACGCCTGCCTGCAGTCTGAAGTGTTTGTGTTTACAGAGTGAACGTGTGTCTGAACTTGTTTTTCGTTTCTGCTTTTCCCTCTCAGGCTTGTGCTCACCGCTGGAAAAACGTTTACTACGACTCAGAGCACATCCTTCCACATGGATACTGCTCCATCATTCCTCCCACCCTGCAGGGCAGGACCAAACCGCTCATCCCTTGTTATGAAGGTACAGTGGGGGCAGCACAGTGGACAAGCAGAGCACATATTTAATTAGGATTTTCCTTCATTTCAACTCATATGAACCTCTCACGTCAGGCAGACATCAGCTCTAGAAAAGATCAAACGCATTGCTGGGGGCAAGAGATCTTTTTTAGTCCGGTGGCTCCCGACTCTTATGTTTCGCAGTCCCTTAAAATCAAGCAAAGATACAGGTTATAGCTTCAGTGTGAACATGAGTTATGAGCAGTTAAAATTGTTCTTATTACACGGTTCAGATTTGACGATTTTTCAGAGCCAGAGGGTCTATTTCATAATCGAAAAGATGAAATTAGACAAAAGTCACAAATGGGATTATAGTCACAGTCAGTTTGCCCACCACTTAAATCCAGGCTGAAATACCTTAACAAGCAGATGGATTGCAATGAAATTTAGTAAAGTCATTGGCCCCAGAGGATGAAGCCTAATGACTTTGTTGATCTCCTCTCTTGAAGACCAAATTTGTCTTCAAAAGCCCCACAAATGATATTCCCGTCCTCAGCTGTACATTGTGTTTGGTGCAAATTAGAAAACGCTGACATGCTAAACTAAGAGCTGGGTAATTCTAGTAAAAAAAACGATTCGTACGATGTGTTGTCTGACCACATCCCAAATCAAAAGTGTTTTATAGTTGTCCCAAACAGTAACATTAGAAAGTGCGGTGAACATAGTGCTGCTAGGTCAAGCAGGAAATGAGCATTGCTCTGGTTCCCCTCACAAAAAGTCAACAGGATTTTTCGCCACAAGTGAAAAGATAACGTTAGGCAATCAGTTAACTTCACCATGGTAGCATGACTTAGACGTCACCACCATCAAGTGACCAGTGTTTGGTGTGATGATGTTTAATGTCCACAACAACCTCTGTCGCCACTTGTTAACAACCACCTTTTCATGACATGTCACTATTCATGATTGTGGTATATACTGACATATTTTATGTCATAGAACAAAACATGAAAACCTCATAATCTTGTGTTAACCACAAACTTTATTTCAGGCAAATAATGAAAAACCCGTTCAAAAAAACCCCACCAACTTTGAGACGAGGGAACCAGAAGTGCTGATATGCTCACTAATTTCTGGATTTTAGGACTCATTCCTGCAGCAATATAGCGTATAATTTATACCATAATAAATCCCTGTACTCAGTTGTTCACATGAAAAGTATCACAAATAATTGTGCAAAGAAAGAGAACTGAGAGAAGTTAAAACCCTGCTTACTGTCTCAACTCCACACAGCGCCCAGTCGGAAAGTTACAGCAACTGTCAAATGTTTGAAAGGTGTCAGGGGGGTTTTCAGCAGTTTTTCAAACATCTGATGAGCAGTTCTGATCAGCATGATAGTCATTGTGAGGATGTTAGCACTGACATTAGCTGGAATTAGCATTTAGCATTTGCTGTTCCTTAGTACAGGCACACAGCATATCTACAGACTTATTTCTTATTCCTTTCATCATCTTGTGACCCTTCAGAGTTATCCTGGGATCCCTTTAGGGGTCCAGACCACCAGGTTGGGAGCCACTGGTTTGGTCTGTTTATCCTCCTCTGTGGTTACGTTTTATCATGGCACGTGATCTCTGAAGCCAGCACCATCAGTGCGAACTGAAGCCCCACATCTGCTTCTGGCCTCTGATTGATGTTTTGGCACTGAGACTAGTAGCAGGAGAGCCTTGAAGTGTGATCTCTTCTCCCTCAGTCCAACAAGAGTACTTTGGCAAGAGCCAGCTCCGACCACTGAAGGACACACAGATTGTTAAAGAGAAACTTCGGCGCTTTTCATGTGAATGTCCGGTCAGTGTTGAAGGTCGTCACTCGAAGCAATAAATTCCTTAGTGTGTGCTATATTGACCATGAAATGAAGTTGAGTTTATGGTTCTTACAGCATCCATTGATGTCACTGGATGTAAGGAAGAACTACAGGTTATTTTAGATTGAATTTCTAGTCTCTCCGGGTATCCAGATGAGTATTTATGTCACCAAATGCTATGTTTTGGCCAACAAAGTAATCACTATAGGTGAGGGTGATAATACATGCTTATCCACAATGCATCCTGGTACATGTGAGCACTGCTGCATGGCTCTGAGAGCAGGAAAAATCCAATATATATATATATAATATATATATACGCCAATATATTACACACTGACAATTTTAGTGCATCAAAAAGTGCAGAAATTTCCCTTTAATGTAAGAGCATTTGTGCAGTGGGGATGGAGTTTGTATTCCCTATGCACTTTTTTTCCAAAGATAAACATTTTCACAAAGGTGTCATTCTACTAACTATGTTTAAGTGCGGGTTTCGGCTTGATTTTCCAGAATTCAGGTGCTTTTAAGGACAGATTTTCTTTCGAGGTAGAGAAATCAGATTATGTTATCTTTGTAGTAAATCAAATCCATTTGGGCTGCAGGTTGTTTTCCTTTGCGCACCCTCTAAAACACTAAAAATCAAGTTCCATTTGAAAAATAATGTACTGCATAACATTTTAAGCTGACTCATGCAAATGTGTTCTTCATATGTTTTCATATGTGACTCAGAGCTATTTATCAAAGGCTGTTTTACGCCTTAATTGTGCTCCCAGGTCAGGATTTCACTTCCTTCCGTAACGCTCGTTGCCAGCAGTTGTGGAGAAGCCAGACAGATTTTGCATGGGACTGTATTTACAGTGCATTTTGCACAGATCCAAGCTCAATATTTTTGTAACCTGAGAGCACTGTGCCCCCCCCCCCCCAACCTCCAAGTTAGCGGTCCTCTCACTGAATGTGGTGTTGAACCCCTTCTTCTCTCAGTCTACTTTCTGCCCCCAGATTCCTCGTGGATGGGACTCTGACTTTGACTAGCTCCATATGGAATGCAGGAAAAACTCCAGTAAACGCTGGCTCAAGCACACAGTGAAATAATTTGTGGTTTGTTTTTTCTTTCAGACTATAAGCAGAAGTATGGGGAAGAGCACGGCTCGTGCCAAGCCGGGATAGCGGGAGTTTTTACGGAGGTCAGTAACGGTGCTTGTTCATCCTCTTTATCCATGTAATATTCCCTTTTCTGTTTGTCTGTTATAGAGACGTCGGTCTGTTATAATCCAAACTCTGTTATCTGGACACTCATTGAACATCATTTTCTCACTTCAATGTGTGATTACTGTTAACATTACCACATCCCTTATGTTTTTTTTCCTCACTCTTTGTTGACTTTGACTCTCTGGTATTATGGGTACAGTTAGCAGGGACATTATATATGTGGCTGAGGAGGATTTTTTCCCCTCAAGTTGTTTAAGACGTCAAATGATGTGGAAAATCTGAATTCTACAGTCAGATATACAAGGCGTTTGTGTCAAATCAGCAGCCAGCGCTCTCCTGACTAACTGCTGATAACTGTTAGCTTATGTTTCCATAGGCAGATGCTCCAGGAAAGGCTGTGGCGGCCTCAGCTGACCTGGTGTGGCTCCATAAGATAAAGCGTTTAAGAAAATAGGAGTTTCCTTTTCCCTATAGCATAGATGCACTACTGTTTTTGTACTGACATCATCCTTGGTTGCACAATGCCTCTTTGTATCTTACAAATGCCTTTTGATCTCCCACACGTTTCTCTGTAGAAAGATGAAGCCGGTAGGGCTGCACCCTTAAAATCGAAGGTTTGAATCATCAGTCGCCTGAGATTCTTCAAGCCAAGCAGTTTTTTTCTTTTCTTTTGTCAGTCAGTGCGCATCAATATAAGAATCAAACACAAGAAGTTTGAATTTCAGCTCTCGTTTTTTAGCTGCATCATCGTACGCAGAGCAATGCAACAGCATGGCAGGCTGTAAACTTTGCAAAGAAAGTCTCTAAATAACCACAAACCACAAAACTAACTGTGATGGAAGCAGAGCAGAGTGATGGAAATGGAGCGCAGGTGATGCGCTGTCAGGAACTTCCAGCCAGCGCACCGTGGGGCACACAGGCAGGTGACGCTTGCTGGCACAGATTGTTATAATAAGTGTCATCATTATTGAAATGCCTGCTAAAGAGAGAGAGCTTTTTTTTTTTAAATAGGAAAATACTTTTTGTTCAATCAGAAACAGCTGTTTTATTGCTCTCGCCAAACTAACCAGATTCCCTTTGAGAAACTGTATTTTTCTGTAATTTTAACATCATCATCATTAGCTTCATTCAAACTCAACTGAAACAAAATACAACTCGCCAAAAACGTCTTGGTTTGTCTTTTCACTGTTCCAGCAACCAACAGCTCTGGTTTGGTTGAAATGGCATGAAAGATGCAGAGTGTGCAGGGCAGGTACGCGCTGCTGCAGCCTGAGGAGAGAAGCTCCATGGTGCGCTGGGATTTTATAACTCAACTATAGACGGATACACACTTTAACTTTCACTGACTGTGTGAAAATCTGATGTTTTGCCTCACAGATGAAAGAGAAAGGCATTGAAAAGCAAATCTTTCTGGTAAAACATACATCATGTAGGCTGATTCAGGAGAGCAGAGTCGCGCACTGAACTGAAAAAAAAGAATAATTGCAAAATATTCTTATAGAATGGCCGACTGAATACATTTTTAGTCAGGAGCAGCCCTAGAAGCCACTGCAGGGAGCAGAACCAGTGAGAGGAAGGTCAAACAGATTTAATGTATAGATGCATTTGAGCGCAAATATAGTTTGACAGGAGAAAAATGTTCATGCGAGGAATACATATAAATTTGAAAATGTATATTTGATCCGTTTAGACATTTTGTTTTCTATACATTAACAATATAATTCTTTCCTGATGTTGCCCCCGAGCGACATGTTCTGCAAAGGTCCTTTTCATGTCTCAGATTACAGTCACGCTCAATTTGTGACATACAGTAAAGTACAGTAGACTGTGAGTCACTTAAAACGTGTCCTCGGAGCACAGCTGTGCCCTGAGGGTGAAATGTTCTTCTTTATTTTAACTATGGTAAATAACATTATTTTAGCTTTCTGCACTCTTTGAAACAAGAGTTCCAGAGGGGTTCTTCTTGAAGAGCTGAGGTTTCACTCAGAACCATTTGCTTGCGAAAAACCCTTTTTTGAATTTGAATTTTTTTTGTTGCGGGTTCTTTGTAAAACTAATGGCTCCATTGAGAACCTTTTTCATCCAAAGAACCCTTTTTGGAGGAAAGAGTTCTTCAAGGATTGTTGAGATCCTTGAAGAAATCTTTCGTCAAGGGGTCTTTGTACCACAATGTAAAAGGATTCATGGTAGGACGCCCTATGCGAATTTGAGATGAAACCCTTGAAAATGTAGAAGGGTTCTTGGTAGAGCCACCTGGCTGGATTCTAGATGAAACCTTTGGAATATAAAAGTGTTCATGGTAGAACTCCTTGGGTGGTTTCTAGATGAAACCCATGTAATATAAAAACAACTCTCATATATGGGGTTCTGGGTGAAACCTTTCACAAATGGTTCTAGGTATAACCCTTCATGGTAGATTCTAGGTAGAACTCTCTGAAAGGGTTCCCAATGGAACCTTTATAAAAGGAGCCAGAAAGACTTCTTGTATGGGGACAAGCTGAAGAACCCTTTATGGAGTGCAGTTTGCTTGTTTTTAAAAGTTAATTTTAAGCAGAAACATCATTCATCATTCTCGGTTCTTTAATATGAAGATTTGCTGCTTTTCCTCTGTTTATTTCATTGTAACCTGAATATATTCAGGTTTAAGATTGTTTGATGGACAAAATAAGACATTTGAAGACGTCCTGTTGGGCTGTGGGAAACTGTAATTGTATTTTCTGAAATTAAATGACCAAATGATGAGTTGAGATTAAACAATGATGAATGTTTTGCTTTAGAAATCGTTTTCCCATCATAGATACTAAAATGGGATTATTTCACATGATCCTGGTAACTTGTTGAACATTTTACCACAAAGTCTTTGAGTGTGTGTTTCAATACAGCGTCAAAGATCCTTTGAAAATCTTGTTTACCACTGTTATGAAGACTCAGGCTCATAGCAGTGCATGATGTAATGTTTAGTTGGTTTTAGTTTAATTATTTTACTATGTAAACCCCCCAAAACACAGATTACAAACTAGAAAGAACCGTGCAGGTGTCGATCTTGTTAAGTGGGAGTTTTACTGCAGCATGAGATGGTTCAGTCGACATCATGTGAAACCTGCAAATAACACTCGGGAGAAGACTTATAGCTTCAGGAAAGAAAAGATCCTGATAACGCTGGATTCCACAATGAACCTACTGTTTTAAAACCAAAGACAAAATCATAAAACTCACTTCTTTTTCACAGACTGAGAGCGTCAGAGCTGATCTGGTAAAGCATTTGGACAACCCCCCCTTGAAAGAATGCAAGGAATTTAAAGAAAAGATGTCCAACTGTTAAACCTTATCCCTGTCTGAACCGTGGTGCACACGCCTGGTGGTGCCCAGATGTTAGACGCCACAGCACAGGGGATGTATACTGCTGAGTAAGGTCCTTAAGTTTGTTTGAGTTCTCAGTGGTAACCACACATCCTCTGACACAGATAACATCAGTGGAGAAAATCAGGAAGTGCTGAGCAATGGTGCAGTATCTTAACTGTCGTGCTCTGGTCCCTCTAATAGCTGTGGAGCATCCCAACAGAAAGCTGTGAACAACTCATTTTACAGCTGTCAGTTTTGCCCAACGTCTGAATTCCTCGTCACATCAAAGGAGGCAGCTTCAGCCGGAATGCCATCTGGCCGTGTGGTTAAGAGCAGATAGTACAAACCAGTCTGTGGCCACTGGTTAACCAGACGTTCACCCCGGCAGCGTTTTTCCTTTTTTCCTTTTCCCCCTTTTCCTTCAGCAGGATATTGCAGTGGAATTAAAGGTGAATCAAAAACAGTCATCTGAATGAATGTCGGGGGGTTTTCATTTTCAGGAGCTGGTGGTGATGGGGGCGCCGGGGTCGTACTACTGGACCGGGACGATCAAGGTGTACAACCTGACCTCTGACTCCTTCTACAGCCCGAACAAAGATGACATTGACTCCCACAGATACAGCTACCTGGGTGAGAGCTTGTTCAAGGGATATCCTCATTAAAGGCATAGTTTGAAGTTTAGTTGTACACTATATTTAGAATATTTTCACTGCTTTATTTTACTGTCAGACAGCTTTTTCCAATTGGAAACTGATGTTATATAAGTCAAATATCACTCTCTCCAAACCAACCAAACTCCATTGGCAGAATCAGTAATTTTACCTCTCAGAACACAGGAGTTGCTGTTCTAACCGCTGCCTCGATTGATTAGTTTGTTTATGTTATTGTGTGATTTTAGTGAATCTGAACCAACTTTTTAAAACACCAAAGTCACATAATAACATGAACTAACAGACTGATCGAGGCAGCAATAGAACAGCAGTTCTTGTGTTCCGCAAACTAAAATCGCTGATTTTACAATGGAGTCTGGCTGATTTGGAGAGAGACTTTACATTGCTGTTACACAGCCTTTCCTGATGGGAAACAGCCGTTATATAAGCCAAATAGCACTTTCTTCAAACCAACCAGACTCCATTGTCAAAATCAGTAACTTTGGAGAGAGCAATATTTGGCTTACTGTCAAAAAGAGGCTGTCTGATGACAAAGTTAAGCGCTGAAAATATTCTAAGTACACTTAAACTAATATTGATTTCATACAACCCCACTTCAAATAATGTGAACTATTCCTTTAATGCTGGCACTTGCATTTAATGTCAAATATATCATTATATCCAAGGAGCTGTGACTGATTATTGTGTCTGCAGGCTACGCTGTGACTGCTGGACACTTCTCCTCTCCTAATGTAATAGACATAGCTGCAGGGGCGCCTCAGCACAGCGGCAGTGGAAAAGTAGGCACTTCGTCTTCTGTCTTGTTTCCAACTGTTGAGTCCTGTTGTGTTGCTCGCTGCAGTGATTTGTTTTTCTCTGCACAGGTTTACATTTTCAAAATTGATGGAGCGTCTTTGGTGAAGAGTTTTCAAGCCTCAGGGAAAATGGTATGAGCTCAGATGTGGTCTTATATTCCTGTTTTTAATCTCTGTCCAGCCTATATTTTGCATTGAGGCTATTCTTTTTCATCAGGTACAGAACAACAGTTTTTTTTAACCTAGTTCTACCTCAAGGACATGTGGTTGATTCTTACGATGCATTGCAGACACACAACTCTAATTGCTTTGTTGTCAAACTGCACTGTTTACATCTGCCTTAAGTGTTTAGACAGCGATTTAAAGAAGGAACACATTCGCTAGAAACCAATGCCAGGGAGGTAGCTAATGCTTTCCATTCAGAGTAAATAAAAGGAAGTCAGGGTAGCTTTAAGACATAAGTTGTGTAAATATTCCTTTATTAATGCTATGGATATAAAAGGGGGAAGTAAATCCAGTCAGAGCGTGAATCACATGTCAATCATATGAACTGAAGAAGAAAAAGTGTCTGTGATCTGACCCATTGCTCTGTGGCTCGGCTTGGTTCCAGATGGGCTCTTACTTTGGCTCCTCATTGTGTGCAGTTGATCTGAACCAGGACGGCCTGTCGGACCTGCTGGTGGGGGCACCCATGCACAGCCAGCTCCGGGACGAGGGCCAGGTGTCTGTGTACCTCAGCAAGGGCAACGTGAGTGGGATCTGTGGGTCAGTGGGAACATGATAGCATAACTCGCAGATTTATTTTACTACAGTATGTCCAGTCGCTCCCTTTGAACCACACATATGTACATTTCTGCACTGTTATTATTGTCGGCAGTGTCGATTTTTTTAGCTCCGCTGGTGTTTGATTTCTTTCTGACCATGTTTGTTATCACGATACTTGAATAAAACACTGGAGCATTGTGTGATTTAGCAGTCGATTATTTAACCGACTAAGACTAGAGCTCCTGTTTGTACATGTTATATTTATGAGTTATTTTGCGAGGAAGTCGACTGTCTGTTTGGTTGTTAAATCGTTTGGATAAAAGCCAAGGAGCTGCAGTCGTGGCCAAAGAATTTTATCAGAGAAAAGCTGCAATAATTTAACTGCAGCAGTAAACTGTAGGACCTTTCTTTTATCTCCTGCCAGCTCAGTATATAAACTGTTGTCTGTCCTGCTGCTGTTTTCAGGGGGTGATGGAGGAGGATGCTGTTCTGAGTGGTGACAATGCTTTCAATGCTCACTTTGGAGAATGCATCACTGCGATCGGAGACGTAGACGATGACGGATATCAAGGTCAGTTTCTGCCAGAACAGTGTCCACTCAACATCCGTTTACTTGCAGTGGTGGAAGAAATACTACCCTTCTAAATGATTTACTGTGTAAATGGTTTATAATGAGGTAATTTATCAGACTGTAAACACTATAAATCATTAATAAACGATTATAAACAAGTTATAACACAGTTTTCATACATCAAAATGTACTCACTATTTGTTATGATCCAGTTACTGCTAACTAGTAATTAATCTTACTCATGACTTACATTTATAAAAGCCAAAAGGGAGCCTTACTGTAACGTGTCAAATGGTGCAAGCTGAAAATATCAAGATTAAAGAAAACTTCCAAAGCCCAAACGTTTAGACTTAAAGGTATGCTGACACTGGTTAAATGCTAGTAACTTATTAAAGAATATGTGATGAAGCTGATGGGTATAAATGCTGTTGATGGAGAAGACAAAATAAGTTTTAAAAAACAGATAAATGGTGGCTCACTATTTTTCAAGTAACAGGTCCACCATTGCCCTTTTTAACCAGTGACTTACAACTGTTTTATTAAGTGTTTACAACCTAATTATAACACATTTTATGAATTATTTATAAGGGTTTTCTTATTGTTAAGTAGTACCCAGATGTTTTACTAAAGTAAAATTGTAACACCACACTAGAAATACTCTATTACAAGTAAAAATCCTGCATTCAAAATATTACTTAAAAAAGTAATACAAAAAAGTACAAAACATTAGCATCCAAAAGTAAAAGTACTCATTGTGGAGAATGACCCATTTCAGAATATTATATATTATTATGTTAGTGATACATTCATGTGTCATGTTGCAGCTTGTAAAAGTGGAGCTCATTTGAAAAAGTTTATGTTTAGTTGGTAGCTTGTGAATTTCCCCCAGAAATCAATAAGTTTTTTAACCTATAATAATACATCATCATTTATTTGTTGAGTATATTTTGTTTTAATGATGTAAATCTGCAAAGTGACATAAGTTATCAAATAAATGTAGAAGAGTAGAAGTAAAAAGTACAAAAGTTTTTAGAAGTTAGATTATTGTTATTTTATTGTAAATATATGATATATTATTATAGGCATTTCAGATGGCTGTTTAAAAAGTCTTAATTTTATCAATGGGAAACAGAGAAACAGAGGTTCTTAAAATAGTGGTTCCCAACCTGTGGGTCAGGATTCCTTCAGTGGGTCACAACATAAATCTGAGAGGTTGTGAATGATTAACGTTACCATAAGCAAGAAAAGGTACTTTTCTGTTGCACCTTATTCTGCTTCTTCTTCTTCGTTTCCCTGTGAATTTCTGGCTATTTGAGCCTGAAACACAACCTGAGAAGTTCAGAGGAGAAAATCACACTTTAAAGGAGCTGCTCACATCACAGCTGATAGACATCTGAAACCTGTCAAGAGGTCACAAGCAGACACTGATTTAGTTCAGGTGGTCAAAAGCCAAAAAGGTTGGGAACCGCTGACTTCAGGGACCACACTGGGGGTTTAACATGTTTTAGTCCATTAAACACAAATCACTTGTGTTTTACAGTAGTGCTGCTGACCTTTTTTTACAACCATGCCACAAGTTTCAAGACTGACTTCCTATCTTGTGGGCTGCCACTGTTTTTAATTTATTTCACTATGATATCCATCACTGTGCCCATGTTATTTTGTTGTTGTTATTGTTGAAGTGTCATTACTGTTGTTTAGTGGTACATTAAAATTGGTGTTTGTAATTTTAATCCAATGCACTTTTGCAGTTTTGTCAGCAGATATGTCCTCACAGTCTTCTAGCTGTCTGTTCTGTATGTCTGCTAAAAAGAAAAGAACATCCCTGGCTCTGTAAATGGGAAACAAAAAGTGGTTTGAACCAAACCACACAAGACTATTCCAGCAGATCAGCAACAGGTTGAGTTCATGCTTGTGCTGAGGAGAAGGAGACTGGGGAGATGGAGGGAGCGAGAGGGACTGTAAATCTTTTTAAGGAGCACAGCAGGGGTGTATTTGTTTGGCTGTTGAGTTCAAATATCAGCAATCCTTCTTTAGAATCTCATATGCTGCTTTTAAGAGCAGAAAGTTCTTGGTAGGAATTCTACCTATCAATCAGCTCCTGCAGTACAAACTAAAAACTGCAGTTACTACCTCGTGATTGAATGACTTCACCGACCACACAGGTTCCAGTTTACATCCATGATTGTATGATTTGTACATGTAAAATCATCATTTTATCATTTTATCCTATTAGATATTTGTGTAATATGTTGTCATAATTAGCAGATGAGTTCTTGAGTTATGGCCAAAAACATGTTACGTGAGGTCCAAGTGGACATTTGTGCCAGATGTAATGAAATTCCCTCCGAATGTCCCTGAGATATTGCGTTCACAAGAATAGGACAGACGTGAGGTCACACCTTTGACCACCAAAATCTAACCAGTTCATCCTAACGTCCAAGTGGACATTTGTGCCAAGACTGAAGAAGTTCAGTCAAAGTTTTCTTGAGATATTGCGTGCAGAATGGGATGTACGGACGTGTGTAGGAATGGATGGACAATGATGAAAACATCATGCCTCCGTCTCTGACTGTTTCCAGCTCGGAGGAACAAAAACATCATATTTATTTCGTCTTAAGCCTCAGATGCCAGAGAGTCCTCGAATGCACCACTAAAATTGTCCTTTAACCACTAAACTTTCTCTGGTAAACCGTTCATAACACTTGAGCCACTGTTGAGAGGTCAGGACTCAGAAGAGGGTCGTGTTGTATATGTATAAGTCTTGTAATGGCCCTCCAGTGATCTATGAATCTATTATCCAGGCGGTGGCAGCCACTTTGCAATAGTATTCAGTGTGACGTTGTCCTGTGGTCACTGAAACAAAGCTATTTCCACTGTCATCTGGTGAGTAATAAAGTCACACAGTTTATGTTCTTCCCATCATCCCACAAGGAAATGATGGCTGGCTGAGATGCTCAGTAGGTGCAACAAAACCCGTCATTTTCACAGACATTTTGTTTCGATTACCCTGCGGCGAGGGTTGGGGATCTGTAGAAAATATTGCCCTCTCTCACCCTCATGTGCACAGAGTCATCCACACACAAACCCAATTATCTACACACACACACAACACACACACACACACACAGACATACATTTACACTGTCTGTTTTCCTGGCACACTCATGGTTTGGCTGTGAGGGCTCGACTTGGCGCCCGTCTCACACTCGAGGCTGGAAGCTGCTGCCCGGTTTCATCTCCGTGTGAGATACGCCTCGAGGCTTGCAGCCTGGCACAGTGTGTGTGTGTCTGTGTGTGTGTGTGTGTCTGTGTGTGTGTGTGTGTGGAGAAAGATGGCAGCTGAGAGGTATAACTCATCCTGTAACTCGTCACTCTCGGCGTGTCGAAAGAGGCAGACTGCTCCCTGACTGACAGTCTGTTATTTACAACTGAACTGCTACCGTTTAATTTGAAAGAACTACTGTAGAAATCGTAATGCACATTTGGTTTCACTAACAAATTACTTTTTAATTCTACTTCTCCATAATGAGTTCATTATTGTGTGGTATGTGTACAAAAAAAAGTGCCATTCATTTCACCATTTCTGCTTTGGTATGCTGCTCCACATGTCATGGAAGTGTTTTGGTTTATAAAAAGAAAGTTTATATATGGGCTTGCTGTGGAAATGGGATAAGGAGACGTTGTTTCAGTGCTCTAGCCAGCACTTTATAGTCTTGTTTCCACTCTCTCAGAGGTCGAGCAAGTTTTATGGCCCCTAACAACACTTAATTGTCTATTAAGACTCTTACTGTAACAGCTTGTTTCCCAGGCGCTGGCCAGCTGAAAGTAAACAGGTTAATGAAAGCTTTTGTGCACATTCATAAACACACATGGTCATTTATGTGCTCATTCATTTCTGTGCCGACTTTTCACAGAAACACTTTCTGTCCTCTGTTTGTGTGTTCAGATGTGGCCATAGGAGCGCCTAAAGAGGACGACTACGGAGGAGCCGTTTATATCTACCATGGAGATGCCACAGGAATCATCAAGAAATACTCCATGGTAAGAACTCTTCCTAGTATCAGACGACATCCCAGTATTTTTTAAATAATATTTTTATGCTTTTTTAACTTAGAAGGACAGTTCACCCCGAAATCCTACATGAAGCTGCTCACCACATGGTCTGATGATTATCTTGAGTAACTGGGTCATGATTTTTGGAAAGAGACACTTGTTTTGAATTTTTTAAATGTTTTTTTTTTTGTGCTTTAAGCACCACAAGCCAAGTGTCATTTAGTCCTATTAAACTGAAGAGAATGCAGAAATCTCTATGGCTGATATCTCCAAAACTCTGCAACTTACACCAGAACAATCTAATGATTAAATAGCACTAGCCAGAGGAAAAATATTTTTTGATTGAGTGAAGATGAGAGCTAATGTCTAAGTAATGGGTACAAGGTATTTTATATAAGACTATGATGTAGAAGGAGAATAATACAAAAAAAAAAAAAAAAAAAACATAACTAAAAAAACAAAATACATAAAAGACAAAATTGGAAAAAAACTGAAAAAAATGAAACAAAAAAACAAAGTCAAGTCAACTTTATTTATATAGCACATTTCATACGACAAGCGTAAACTCAATGTGCTTCAAGATACATGACAAACATAAAATAACAGAGATAATAGAGTATTACATATAAAAACAAGCAGAACATCATAAAAACAACAAGATAAGAAGGTATTATTATTATCATTAATATAATGAAAAAAACAAAAACAAGGCACACACACATTATGTGTTTCTTTATTGATACACCAACTCTGTATCGTTCGAGAAGCTTCTTAAAATCCTTCTATCTGTCCAATATCTCTTCTACTGGAACAAGCAGGCAACATCTTACAAATCACTATGTTTAATAAAATATTTAAACTGACCCCGGTTCTCTTTGAAAAGGCTGTTTTTCCTCTTATTTAGAGTGTAGGTTGTCTTTTCCATTGCAAGACAGCGGGACATTTCTCTCAACCATCGACTTATCTGAGGTTAAGCAACAGTCCGATGTTTTGTGGATTTTTGTTTTTATTCAGGGTAAGCAAAGAAATAATCATAATGTGATTCTCTTTGTCCTCATTTCTAGGTGTAATAATAATAATAAAGTAATAGTTTCCCTACAGCTTCACCGATGCATGCTAGATTTAGATGAAAACCATGTGTTCACCTTGTGTACCGACACAGTAGCTGTTGGAGGAGCTGAGTAATGTGGTCAAGTCACAGGTGGTGATGAAGCGTCGGGAATACACAAAAAGACCACCATAGCTCTGAGGCACGGCAGTTCTTCAATGGCTTCTTCTAGTGTCTACAAAGTATTTCAGTGTTAAAAATCACCTTTTCAAGCACCACGTGCAGTATGACATTATCACGGTGAAGTACGTCAATGACACGTCATTGTATGTAATTATTCGAAGAGAAAGGTCATTTCTTTCAGTCTCTCAGTGGATGAAGTATGACTTCCTCTGTTAAAACAGAGCTTTCCTGTTTTTTCCCCCGTTTTCCAAGTTTTCCAGTCACGTCTTCTTCCTGTACAAAAAATATGATGTGTGCTTATGTAGGCTTGAACCAACCAATTTCAGGAAATAGTATCATGACATCCACCCATCAATCAATCTTCAACTTTTAGTGAGACAGAACTAAGATGCATTAGTTCCCTAGCTAACAGCATAGTACGTTCTCCATATTCAACATTTAAATCAAATTCTTCCCAATGTTAGGCCCATATTCCTCACTTGGCTACACTTTCAAAACTGCTGTTTCATCTGGAGGCAACTAGCTTAGCTTAGCATAAAGACTGGGGGGAACGGCTCGCGTCTATCCAGGTGAAAAAAATCCACCTACCAGCACCTCTAAAGCTCCCTAATTAACACAATTTATCCTGTTTGTTTAATCCACACAAAAACCTAAAAGTAAACGTGACAAGTTGCAGTTTTCCTGAGATTTCGTGCTGTAAGTAATTCTTTGCAAACAGCGGCCAGGTGCAGTGACTTCTTCCCCGTCACCGTGAACTCCCTGTAACGTGTCTTTGTTACACTTGTTTGTGTACAGATTAAACAAACACGATATAGCCTAACGTGCAGGTGTATTTTTGAACTCTGGATAGAGCCAGGCTAGCTGTTTACAGTCTCGATGCTAAGCTACCAAATCTGCAAAAGCAAAGATCATTCCTCTATGAAAAACAAACGCAGAACAAAAACAAGTCGTACCATGTGGTCTGTTTTTTCCACGTTGGCTCACATGTGTTATTTGAAGGCTGGTATCATCTGTTACAGAAACTGTCTGGGCGCAGCGTGAGCCCTGGTCTGCAGATGTTTGGCCAGTCGATCTCCGGCAATGTGGATATGGATGGCAACGGCTACGCAGGTACGGTCAGACCAGACAAGGTGGAGGCTTAAAATGTCTTCCCTCACCACGTCAGGAAAATAAGATGAAAACATCAAAAGGGAGAGGTTGAGATTATTAAATATTTGCTTTCTCTCCCTCATGGTTTTTGACTCTTATTCTCTTGCAACAGCAGTGCAAAGACTCGTGATAGAGGCATCTTGTTTACTGCATTCCACAGCTGACAGTCAGACTTAGCCAGCGTGTCAGTTGAAGACCTCTGTGCATTGTTCTGGATTTGCAGGTGTAAAGAGTGCTGTCAGCAGCTGCAGTTGCATTAATAGCGGATCTTCTTATCACTTTCTTGGGCCTGCCCCCTGAAACTTGAAGATTCAAATCATCAGAGACCCCTCAGTCGACTGAGATGTTTACACGTGCAGTGTTTTTTTTTCCTTTGTCAACCCTTTCAGTGAAGATTTGTAAACAGGGGAAACCATAAATATATTTTTATTTTAGCTGACCCATTTATTAAAAGAAATCCTCGGGACAACAGGCGCTGGTGGTGAACTGGTGAGAGAAGATGAAAGGAGTGGCTGGTAAACAAGTTCCAGCTCATGTTTTTTAGCAGCGTTATTGTTCACAGCGCGACTGACAGTAAACTTTTCAAACAGTGTCTCAAGATCACCACAAATGACAAAACTAACTGAGATGAAAGCAGAGAAGAGGGACAGAAATGGTGCGCTGTCAGACACTTCACCTGAACGCACTGTGGAGCGTGCGAGGAAGGGGATGATTGCTTGTTTTTGCCACTGACAGGCTCAGATTGTTATTATAAGTGTCTTACAACATTATGGAAAAGACTGCTACAGTGAAAGACCTTTTTTTAAGAAAGAAAGAAATAGCTGTTTTATTGCTTTCGTCAAACTCAACCAGACTCCCTTTGCAAAACTGTAATTTTAACATCATCGGCAGTTTCATTCAAACTCAACAGAAGCAAAGTGTCTTGGTTTGTCTTCCACTGCTCCAACAATTACCAACTCTGGTTTGGTCAAATATATACCCTTAATTCACGGCATGATGGATCACAGGACAGGTGATGCCAGACAGCAGCTGCAGCGTTTCAGTAGCCTGGGGGAGAAACTTTAGTTAGTTAGTTGGGGACAGCCCTACAGTTTCTAAAACAATCATATTACGTTTTTGTTGCAGATGTGACTATTGGAGCGTTCATGGCAGACAGTGTGGTGCTGCTGAGGTGAGTGATTGAATCATTCTCTGTGACACTGCAGTATTATGTTCGCCCACTGAGTCGTTTTAATGTCCAGTCTCTCCCACACTGCGTTCCTGTGTCGGTTTGTGTGGTTGTAGGACCCGGCCTGTCATTACGGTGGACGTCTCCATCTTCCTGCCCGTCTCCATCAACATCACTGTGCCGCAGTGCCACGAGGGCCACCAGAACCTAAACTGCTTCAACGTCACGGTCTGCATGCGCTTCAGGGGAAGACAGCTGCCCGGACAGATAGGTGAGGACAGAGAAACCTCACAGAAGTTGTCCGTCCAGTCTGAAAGGGCCACTAAACCACCTGTTTGCTTAAACAGTCCTCACTGCTGTCATCCACTGAAACAAAAATATTTCCAAACTAAAAAGAAGGGGCTGGCTAAGTAGAGAATAGATAAAACACAGAAAAGTTGAATCATGCTTCAGTTTTTATGGCTTAAAGGAATAGTCCGATCTATCACAAAATTTCTTTCCAAGACTTAAAAGATTGATACCACTTGTGTCTGTGTGCCAGAAGTGGGAACTCAAGTCTTTGCACTCAAGTCCCAAGAAGTCCTAAAGGTTATTAGCTTAGCTTAGCATAAAGACTTGAAGCAGGGGGCAACAACTAACCTGGCTCTCTCCAAAGAACAAAAAAAAAAAACATGGACCAACACCTCAAAAAAATAGTGATTTATAAATTGTATATCATTTGTATGATTCAGTATTCCAATATGTGGGTTTTTTGTTGTTGTTGTTTATTGGAGGGGCGTAGTGTACACATGTGCATACAGTTTCAAATAATTGGTCACAGTTATAGTCATTGTATCATAACATTTTCAAAAAAAGAATCAAAGAAAAGAGTGAACAACATCAGTGGAAATACCCTAACAACAAGAGGACAAACAGTACCAAAAAATGAATAAAATAAAAAATAAAAAAATAAAAAACACACAAGAAACATACCAAAAAGCATACAAATCAAAAAAGAAACCCCCCCAAAAATAAAATAAAATAAACACATCAGTCAGTAAAAAAAAAAATACATATTAAGACCCACAGTGCCACAACAAGATGTGGTTTCATCACAAATTACAGACTGTATGTTTTTGGTGACCAGCGTCTGAGCACAGTGACTTCCTTGAGTCTTGTTGTCAGTTTTGAAAGTGAATCTCAAAAGCTATGAATCTTCTCTGTTGTTGATCAACAATCCTGTCAAATCGCTGCAGATGCAGGACATTTTGGTCGTGTTGTGTTGTGAGGTGTGTGCTGTGAAATTCACAGTTCTTGAATTTCTCGTCATTTAAAAGAGAAAAATTGTAAACATGATCGAGATGAGCAATTCTCCCCTGTGCTCGGAGATGATCGGTGTGGTTAGCCTTTGGCCTGTGGCTGAGAGCGTGTTTGGCCGATGGTTTACCCTTCAGCCTTTGCTAACAGGCTCTTGGGTGCGGTGCCTGTTGAGTGCTGAGATGCAGTCCTGTTCCAGTGTTTGGGTGTGGTCATTCACTGCCCCCCCACCCCGGGGGGCAGGAGCCCTGTCGTTACATAATGACTACGTCCTGGCTCGCAGGAATAAAGCCTCTCTGTTTAGACGTCTGGCGAACATCATGGAAAGTGCAGCACCATGTGTTTGGTGACTCCCATAATGAAACCTTCCTTTGCCTCCTCTGGAGTGAGCTCATGGCGTTCTCTCTGTTGGACGGAGAAAACAGCAAGCTTTGGTCCAACTGGGGTGTGTTTGCCACCCTTCCCACTGTTTTACCAGTGTGACACACCCTCTTGAGGCAATTACTACAGACTGAGGCTGATTCATTCAGAGGAATGGATGTTAAATGGCCGGAGGCCCATATAAGGGTTTCTCGGAAACGGTGATCATGTTTGACATCATGCTTAAGTTTCTCAATTCAAAATAGACTTGACGTTGTTCTGTGTCTCAGTGTCACTAAAGCCAGGGGTGGAGCCAACAGGAATGTTAAAATTAAATGTTTTCTTTCGCAGTAATACCAGTTCTGCCCCACCAGCTGGAAAATTAATTTCCTATTTTTGTTCATTCTCGTCTGCTAACCTTAAGCTATGAAAATATTGGCACAAAAACGATGTTTTCATGTTTAAGTTCAGTTTGCCAGTAGTCATTCCAGCATGAGCTAAAATTAAAGGAGAAATATTTAATATTTTTACTTTACTAAGTCATAAAATGATCAAACGCCATCAGAGATTAAGGAAACATGCTAAGTTGAGACACCAGCTTCTCTGACAGCAACGCTACAGCCAGCACGTTCTCCTCTGACATTTCCGTTCTGGTGCTGAACATCTGTTTTTGTTTGCCCGTTTTATGTCTATTGACTTTACATAGAGCTACAATTAATACAGAGTGCTGGCCGAATGAGCTAGTGTCTGTATGTGAGTTGAAAGAAACCAGTAATGCTCTTTTAGAAGGAATAAATGTTTATAACGGTTAAAGGAGCAATTTGTAGAAATTTCACGTCCAAAATGAGAATTGCGGTCCAAATAGTGAGTTGGAGCCACAGACGGTATACTGAATTGGTTTAAATCCTATTTAATGTAACATTTATAGTTGAGTTGTTTCCCCCTGCCACCTCCTCCTCAGGCTCAAGGAGGCTCAGACAGGCGGCAGGAACACTGCAGGAGTGCAAGATGTGTGAAACGTTGTAATTTAACAATAACAAGTGACAACGAGTCCTCCACTGTACATTGAACAGCTGTTTATAACGGTCAGTTGTCTGTCAGTGTAAAGTTAAGCCTGTTATCCTGAAAACAAAAGCCCACTGCTCTGAAAATACACACTTGACTGTGACTGTCTGTCTTACTGCTGCCAGATTCTGTTATATTGCTAAATTTAACCATTACTACTTCTAAAAGATTATTAATGATTTCTCATGACTCATAAACAGATACTTTATTCATTCACTCGCTCATTCAGCGAACATTTGGTAATAATTTCAACTCTGAAAAATGAAAGAGAAAACTTAAACAGTTATTTTGACCCAGAATGGGTTTTTAATGGAGGACACAGTGCCGCAGCATTGTTGTCAGAGAAGCAAGTTTTTCAGTTTCCTTGATCTCTGATGGCCTATCATGGTCATTTTGTGATAAGTTACAGTACATATATTACAGATTTATCCTTTAAATTGAGCAATATGTTTATGGAGTCTGGCAGGCCGAGTGTGGACAGGCTTAGCTTTACATTGACAGACAATTGACAGTTATAAAAAGTGTATTTGTGTAGGACTTGCCATCGCTTGTCATTGTCAAAATATAATGCTGGGATTGTCTTGTGCTCTTGTAGGTTTGGTGTCCCTGCAGCCTGCAGACAGTCTGCCACAGCTAGAGAGAGGGGGGCGCGGGGAAACCGCATGCTTCAACCATAGACTGTATTCAACCTATTTAATGTACCGTCCAGGACTCCAACTCACTATTTGGACTGCAGAACTAAGTTTTGAACGCTGGGGTCTTACATATTGCCTATATGAAATAGCTTATACACCTCTTCACAGGTTTGCTGGCATGTAAGTGAAAGATTTGATCTAAATTCATCATCTCTCAAACCCAATACTAAGTCTGTGTTCATCACAGTAGCAAACCTATTTCACTCATTACATTTAATCTCCTGAAATGATCTGTTTTCATTACACAACACTGAACAAAGAGCCGTTGTTAAGTTAAAGTAATATCAGATGATTTGACCAAGAAATGTCAAACATGTTCCCATCTTCCCTCTGACTCACATTCATTTTAGTGCACTAAGAGATAATTTATTTTTTCCCATGTTTTGATGGCAGTTACCAGAAAACCAAACCCTGCATACTTGACGTGTTTCTCAGGATTATCTTTACTCAAAAACCCATCGCTGTCAGTTGGTGTTATGTGTAAAAGTGTTTCTGTCTCCTCTCAGAGCTGCTGTACAACTTGACAGCTGACGTGGACAAGCGACAGAAGAGCCAGCCTTCGCGGGTCTACTTCACTCAAAGTGGATCTCAGATTAGCCACATGAGCCAGCAGCTCAGCCTGAGCATCAACAGGGAGGAGTGCCAGCGCTACACGGCCTACGTTAAGGTAAGGTTGGCTTTTTCTGCTCTGAGTTTGCTGGCTGCATTTGTGTTGGGTTGTCCCTGTGCTGCTGATGTCCTCAGCTGATCTTTCCCAGGACCTTGAGCACTCCCACCCTGCAGTGTTGACGTGTGATATGAGTTATTTGCTTATGTGTTCTGTTTTTCTTTCTTATCTATTTATGTAGTTTTTGGTTGGAGCTTCAAAGTCTGTATGTTTCCAGCTTTGACAGATCAAAACAAGAGAAAAATTACAACCCCAAGTCCATAAAAGTTGGGACGTTGTATAAATCGTAAATAAAAACAGCATCCAATGATTTGCAAAAACCTTTCGACTTATATTCAATTCAGTATACACTCATTCTGATGCCTGCAACATGTTTCAAAACAGTTGGGACAGGAGCATGTAAGCATTTTGCCAGCTGAGGACACTATTGTTGAAGTGCTAAAAGTTAAATTCTTTCTCCTTCTTGTGTTATATACAACTTCAAGTGCTCAACAATCCAGGGAGTCCGTTTTCGTGTTTTGTGCTTCATAATGCACCACACAGTTTTCAATAGGAGACGTGTCTGAACTGTAGGCAGTAAGAAGAACAAGCAAGATGAAGTAAGCAGGGACGTCTCTGAAAAAGACCAAAACCTCTGTGAACCTTTCAGCATTAATGGGACCTTCACAGATGAGACAGTTACCCATGATGCCATGGGCACTAACACACCTCCGTACCATCACAGATGTTGGCTTTTGAAGTTTGCGCTGGATGGTCTTTTACCTCTTTAGCCCAGAAGACACGACATTCATGATTTCTGAAAACAGTCTGAAATGTCCCGTCAGACCACAGCACACTTTTCTACTTTGCATCAGACCATCTCAGATGAGCACAAGTCCAGAGAGGCTGGCAGCATTTCTGGATGTTGTTGATGTATGTCTTTCTCTTTGTGTGGAGTCTTAACTTGCATCTATAGATGCAGTGACAAACTGTGTTTACTGACAACGGTTTTCCAAAGAGTTCCCCAGCCCATGGAGTGTCCTTTATATAATTATGCGGGTTTTTAATGCAGCCACCTAAAGGGTCAAAGATCACAGGCATTCAAAGTTGGTTTTCAGCCTTGCCCCTTACATGCAGAGATTTCCCCAGATTCTCTGAATCTTTTCATGATATTATGGATTTTAGATGGTTAAACCCATAAATTCCTTGAAGTTTTGTGTTGTGAAATGTTCTTAAACTGTTTTGCCCGTGCAGTTTTTCACAAAGTGGTGAACTTTGCCCCATCCGTGAACAACTGAGCCTTTCAAGGCGCCCCTTTAACACCCAGTCATGAAGTCGAAAAGTGTTTTCAAATCATTGCATTCTGTTTTTGTTAATATTTTACACAACGTCCCGACATTTTTGGGGAATGAGGTTGTATAATGTCAAAATAAAGTAAAGGGCCATCACATATCTGATAGTGGCCGCTGTAGCTTTAGGCTACGGATCAACAGGCATCTGCTGGGAAGCTCTTTGTGTCACGCTGCTGGTTTCGGTTAAAGGTAACACTCAGGCTCTTGAGGGTTCTTGAAGCCATGCTGCTCGAGTGTGTGTCTGCAGAAACTGACAGAAACAGGAAACAGAGTCTCCTTTGTCGTTGCATAGTCTCTCTATTGTGTTCCTCTGTGATTTAGCCGCGTAGCCTCAGTGAGGGTCCTCATCCTGAGGGCACCATCCATGTTTCACCTCCGCTAATACGGAGGCCCACTGCAGGCCTGTAAATTTCACTGGCATTCTTAACTGTGCTCTCCAGGCGCTTTCACCGTGGGAGGCTGAGCTGCCTGTCATTACCACGCCTGCCTCTCTTCCTTCAACCATTCAGGCTGTAATGAGTGTATATCACACAGGGCGGTTGTAGCAATGAGCTCCTTTATTCATCACAAGATCCACATCACAGTTATCAGCGAAGTCTGACGTGTGTTTTACCAGGCTCCAATCAAACATTTCAAATTTAATTTTCACTTCTATTCGTCTAAGTCTCAACTTTAAGAGGAGGATAAGTCATGTAAAATAGTGTTTCTACCCAAAGTAAATCCGGCATTTCAACACTTGAACCAAACATCTTAAGGTTTGTGGGTGGGCGAGTGAATTATCACTCAATCGTAGCTCATAGCTGCCACATATCTGTGGCATCGTCTCTAGCTGTGAGATAAACACACTTTTACTTTAAGTGCCATCCGTCAGGCCAGATGTTACTTTAGGGACGAGATGTGTTTTGAAGCCCTGTTGGTTAGTTCAGGCTGTAATGGTGCAGGATGAAATTCCCTTTGATGTCGTTAAAGGAGTAGATCTTTTGGAGGGAAAGTTTGAGAAATGTACGCATTTGCTTTCATGCTGTGAGGTCGATGAGAAGATTACATCCTGACTAATGTAGGATTTTGAGACTGATTTTAGAGGGGAGAAATTCACTGATTACCATGCTGGGGCAGATACAGCAAATAGTTGAGCTGGAATGATAATGGATCTTCTTTATGTGGATTGTGCACCAGTCTTGCACCGATACGACTATACCAAGGTACTTATAAGGCTACTTTCTTAAATGAATAACTTTAACAAATAAACTTTATTTAAGTATTGCTGGACCATTTAAAGTATAGCTTCTCAGCATTCACACCTGTCAGAGAGCTCCTCTTGTCCTGAAAATGTTCCCTATCGTGCTAAATCTAATTCACAACAAGCACAATTTTTTTGCATTATATGTTTTTATCATCAGTCCATATCAGAAAATACACATGCTGATACGGATATGTCTGTGACAGACCCAAATCAGGCCCATTTTGGCTGGTAATATTGGCCAACCGATATCTTGGTCGGGCTCTAGAGAAGATTTATGATGCAGCTAGTAGGCAGTTAGCTTAGCTTGGCATAAAGACTGCATGCACGTTACATAAGACCAGTGTCTTTTGGGTGATTTCATGCAGATAACCTAACATCTTTTGTCTGTAGGCACGTTTGGATCGGCTTGACTTAGGGCTGTGATGTCACTGCAGAGACAAAGCAACCTATTCCTGTGGGATGGCTTAGATTTAGCAGAAAGTCATCACTCTGGCGGTAAATGTACAGTTTAGATTACAGTGTGTCAGTTAATAAACACTGCAGCTTCTCAAGAGGTCTTGTCTTGTCTGTTATTTCCCAACTTCTGGAAAAATGACAGGGTTAGCTCTGCAGTAAGCTGAGCAGGAAAGACTAATGTTAAGCTAATGCTAATGCCAGCGTTGCACCTTTACAACGTTGGCTGCGATGCAATCAAATCTCTTTCAGAAGCTTTGCGATCCGTCTTTTTGGAGACATGGTAAAATAAGTCCATAATGATAAATCCAACACTGAATGTCTCCTGTAGTTACTTGTCCATTTTTCTGTCTTGAAAACACTTGTTGTTGTTGTGTTGTTGTTAGCATGTTGTTAGCCTCCCACTGACAATTGCAAGATGCCGTGGGTTGAGTCTTTGGTCCTGACTTGTATGTGACAGTGCTGATCAATAGATGTACAGTATAAATAGATCGATAAGCGCAACACAGCGGTAGGCATCACATGACTGCGGTATTGGTGTGATCCAGTTATTGTCACAGCCCAACATATGACTAGTGTCTTTTGGGATGACTTCATGCAGATGACATTACATCTTTCGTCTTTAAGTGTTACACCCTGAAAAGGGGAGATATTAATAATGACGCTCAGACACGAAGCTTCCTCTCTGGCAGCAGGACCCAGAATGTATTGTTTTCAAAATTATTTACAAAGTTACAAGATTTCTTTAAATGTAACATATTACAACAACAGTATTCATTTCTTTACATTTATACAATTCTACAAATCTTCTTCTCCCAGGTTTCTTTCACAGGTAAGTAAACAGGTAGGTATAATAACATTTCTCCTTTTTTTTTTCTTCAACAGGAAAAAACAAATTTGAGTTACATATTTATGAAAATAGTCTATAACTAAATATCAATAAAAATAATATATAATATAATAATAATAAGAAAATATTCTATAAAACATCTGCAGTAGTGTGTCTCTTCTATGTTACCTTCCTGTGCTCCTTATCACATTTACACGCTTAAACAATGAGTACACATTATCTTTAAAACACACAAACAAATTAAAAATTATCCACACACTTTAACACTAGCAACCTTAATGTTCTAAATGTGTGTCTCACTAAGCCAAGGCACAATCAAACAGCTCACAATATATGTTGTAGCGGCACTACAAGTGCAAAGGTGCTAATCTGTCTTCCTGTGCCAACCACCGCAGAAACGGAAATTAGCTGGCTGTTTACAGTGCATCAATAAACAGTCAAAAGATATAAATAATGCTTTTAACACACTCAAACTTGAGTCAGGATGCTAAGAGAACATTAACAAAACGTGTCAGCAAACATATCTCAGTGTTCAGGTGAATTAACACTCATTTTTTTTAACTGAAAAGGGGAGATATTAATGATATACAGTACCTACAGGTAGGTATATTTAGAATGTTGCAGGCATGACTAATCAATCACAGATTTCTCATGTCAAAGGATCAACATTTCCACATCTTTTTCCACGGGACTTAATTTTTATAGGGCATTTTTACATTTATAGCCATGAACTATTATTAATGAATTTTTCTCTGTCACTGATCTATCACATAGGTCTATTTGGATTGGCCTGACTGAGGTGTGAAGTGCAGCGTGGTTGCCACTTTCTCGAGCTGTGTGGATTATTATTTTTTCGCTATAAGAGGCCGCAGATTCCACCTGATCAGCAGCAAAAAGCAGAGGCGAGATTCCCAGAGTTCAGTTTCAGATTTCAGTTGCCAAAAGCTGAAGAGCCACACAGGACGGTGAAGGTGTGGTGCCCAAATTACAACTTTACCAAACTGTTTACAGACTGAATGACCTTAGATATGTATGAAAAGTAGCGGGGGCTGAGATTATGACCTAACGTGATGACTATCTGCCATATTTGTTTGTCGTAAACTCAAGAGAAGAGCTGAAGAATCACCATAATCAGAGGTGATCTGGCTCCACTCTGAGAGAGGCTCTGGTCTGCTTGACCAATCACATCATTTATCTTCCTCATGTGTCTGCCCACATGCGCCAGTCCTCCCGTTCCCCAGAAGAGGTATGCTAATGGAAACCAGCTGGTTGCCCGACTGCATCCTCAAGGGATCGTGCACCCCTGCCCCCGCCCCCCCTCCTCTCAGCTAAAACATACAGTGAAAACACAGGACGTCACAGCGGGGTGCAGAGCTGCTGTTGTGTCAACTGGAGCTGCGTGCTGGCGCTGCTGATGGAAAACCCTCACGTCAGGGTTGATTGCTCGAGCCCTGATGCATGAGCGCCGGTGGAAGGAGGCCATGAGCTATTCTGAGCCACTCTCACGTTTGTAACTCGGCTGACCATCTGTCGACCCCGTTTGTTGACTTTATAAATTAAACACTTTTAAAGGACTTCAGTTAACGGCTAAACTTAATAAGGCGCTGTTAAAGTTGTATTTGCTCTACATTTTGTACATGCAGCAACAGGGCTGGAACAGACATGCTCAATTTTCACCATCTGAAATCAAGTAAAAAGCTGGAGCGGCCGCTCAGTAAATCATGCAGTGTTGAGAACACAAGAGCATAGCGAGAGAGCACAGAGTACAGAAGCTCAACAGTTCAACCTCTAACTTTTTTTTTTTTTTCAAGAGTAATTCCTTCTGAAATTATGCAAGCCTTTCATGTTGATCATTTTAAACATGTTTTCATTGGCAACGACCAACAGCATACCAGTCCTCCAGATGGTCTTTGTTTGGTTATTTTTAGCTAAATAAACTCCATGCAGGCTTTCACTTATGTTGTACCTCACAGTCACATTTAGGAAGGGAGAACAGTTCCTAGCAGCGATGACTGATGAATTATTAGTGTTCAGACGATCAGAGGTGTCGTGTGTGAGCTGGCAGTGAGTCATTTAACAAGAGACCCGCCAACTTCAAGCAGGAATTCTTCAGGTTCATGTGTTGTTTTAAGTAATTTTGTAGAATTGGCATGTTATCCCGCTGCAGTGTGATCGTGTCTCAACTTATTGTTCTTCCACAGCGCTTGTAGTAAAATAGCTTGAAGGTTTTGAATATCGTTCAAGTTCAACTGGACGGATGATTATTATTCCATCATGGATGGAGAACTGGAGCAGTGTCAGTGCCAGTGTACTAATAATGTCAGTATGTTAACATGCTCATAGTGACAATGCTAACATGCGGATATTTGGCATGGTGATGCACCAATTTATCAGCCGATATATCATTTATCATTTACTGCAATCACCCTATCTGCAAATAAGATGACATTTACCTTTGCCAGTGGCCGATGTCTGTCTTGCATCAGTTTTGCACACACTAAATGTTGTGTGCAATCCGGCAGCAGGATATTAGAATACTCAGCTGCTGTTTCAGAGGAGAAGACACTGGCTGGACACAACTCCTGTACATAAGAGAACGAGTCCCATGTTTTTCTGAATGAAGATTTTTTTCATTCCCTGGCACAAAAGGAGAAATAAATAACAACAAAAACAAAGTAAAGGCATGATGGAACAGTGGTTAGCACTTTCACCTCACAGCAACAAGATTGTGGGTTTGAATCAGAGTTCTGACTTTCTGTACATGAGTGAATGTCTGTGCAAAGTTTCATGGTAATCCATCTAATATTTGTTGATGTATCTGAGTCTGGACCGAAGTAGTTGACGATTGATGTTGCCTCCATAGAGCCACACTGCCAGCATGGCTAGAAACAAAAAAAAAAACAAACATCAAATGACAAAAGTATTCAGATCTTGTTCTGTACTTTGTTTACTGAATGGAGGACAGTAGGTTTAAAGTGCAACAAGTGTAATGTCATCATTACATTGTGACATACTGTATGTCTTACTATAAACTGTAAAGCATTCATTATTCATTGTGTCGCGTACTGTTTGGTTGTAGTCTGACTTTTACTGCTCACTTGGCTTTAAATTTATGACTCGTCTTTGTAAACACATTTTAAGTATCCTTTGTTCGATGTTCTGCACTTCTTCAGTGATCACGTCTTGTGGCATGTTTACGTCTTTGGCAGTTTATCCGTCGTCGTATGCGTGTTTTTGCTCCTGCAGCCCCATTACAGCGCCGTGCACGTGAGCCTTGAAAACACGCCAAGAGTTGATTCCATTTGTGGTCATGAGAGGTATTGTGTAGCTCTGTAGATGCGTTACAGTCTCCGAGGAGGAGCTAAAAATAAGCAGTTAAAGCCCTGCCTGTAACAGTTGTCTGTTTAATTTAGCTCGTAAAGTATCCTGCTCACTTTCCCCTCCTCTCTCTCCTCTGGCCTATATTCCACTGAGTGTGTGCCCTATATCTCATGTCCCACCTAACATATGCTTGGCACCACCGGAGTATTTAAAGGTCTATCAAGCTTTATTCTGATGATGCTGCTGTTACTGGGTCATCTGCAGGTGAATATCTATCTGTCAAAGCTAAATGCACTGATGCCATCATCAGTCTCGTATGACTGAATGGAAAAACTGTTTGGTTTGAGATTTTCAGACTGGGATCATGATGGTCTGTGACGTTACAGAAGGAACCAGGTTCTCTTGTTATTACCTCCCCAAATTCAATTGAAAGGAGCAGATGTTTTAACCTGCATGTGTCTGCTTGTTAGCACTGCACTGAAATTCATTCACATCTCATTAGGCTGAATTTGACGGACAGTTTCATCTTTTACATGCTACATGTTGTAAGAAAACAAAGGCTGGAAGACAACAACAAACATAAACTGCAGCTTTACAATCAGTGTTATTGGAGGTTTGTCTTCTCATGTGTTTTATCAGATTCATTGATGTACTGTGAGCTCTACTTATAGAACTAAATGTAGGCAGTTACACCATATAACAAGCTGCGGTATAGATCGATATTTTCACTTTGCATTGATTATACTGGATCATTGAACATTGAATCGACATATCGATCCAAAATGATGTATCGTTGCACCCCTAGAAGCAAAATGACAAAGTCAGAATGAAAAGATTATCTGATTCATTGATAAGTTTTTCATCCACAATCGGGCTGTGACGGGCTGTGTTACCGCCGTGTCATATAACATATGTCATGGTGGGATGACGGTTTATTGCATCTGACTAATTTCATTTTGAAGTGTACTGCTCCTTTAAGCAGTAGGGCAATAGGGCATGGAGACGTGGTCAAATAAATCCATCATGATGCGATAGGCATCACATGACCGCAGCATTGCAGTAATATGATTATCGTCACTGCCCCATTCCATAATAATTTTGGTAGTTGTTGTAATTGTTCCAGTTCATGACTTTTTCAATTCTGTTCAGACTGAACCTTGACCCATAAATACATTTTAAATAATGTTATGTTGTGAAGCAGTTCATTATATTTGATGAAGTAAGTTTTGATGTACACATGGCTGAATGCAGTAATTGGATGAAAGTTGTAGCTAAACAGATGTAATAAGCTACATGAATGTTATTTGATAGGCAAAAATGCCAAAATTCACCAGCTTTTCACATGTAAACTTTTTATGTTTTCTTCATCTTCAGTGATAGTAAATAAAATTCCTTTGGGTTTCAGACAACAGAAGCAATTTGAATATGTCAGCCTGGGCTTTGGGAAAATATTTCAGACATTTTGTCGACCAATGATGATAGATTAATCTAGAATATAATATTTTGTATAATCAATAAAAAAATATTTGTTAGTTGCAGCCTTAGTCTACAGCGATTCTGACCCCGATGAACAGTTTCATTTGACTGAAAACAATATTATAACACTGACCACAGAATTTCCCCATCCTTTAAGACTTTGGTGAAACCATTTTTTAAAAGGTATTTTTCTAGTTGCTTTACTCTAGTGGATATAGTGCCAGACAGGAAGTGTGGTTTTCAGGACACGATTCTGGTTCCCACAAAATCTACAAAACTGTAAAAAGTAACCGAGTGTCCTAGACTTTCCTGTGAGGACAACTTTCCTGACAATATTTGAGTTACATTATGCAGTGAAATCCACAACAAAGTCAAAATAAACATGAAAAATCATTGGCGCTGACACTGTTTGACCTCGTCTGCTCTCTACTCGCACAAACTGTGGCAACACAGGAGTTCCTGTTGCTGCATCCTCAAGAATCTCCTTTAAGACAAAGTCCCAGAGCCTCAACACTGTCTGGCACGTGGAGACCCCAGAGCCGGGCCGCCGCCACACTGCCTGCTTTGTTTGCCTCTTTACAGTTCAACAGAAACGTGCAATTCCCTTGATGCTGTTCCCCCGGTTTCATTTACCTCAGGCCAAGAGAGCTGATACAATGAAAGCCTATAGCAGGAAGTTAATCAAATCCAGCTGTCTTCTATTACACATGGCAGCCAGTCAAGCACCTATTTATAAAGAATATAATGAAAATGCGCTGCGATAATAAATCAAGTGGAAAATGTCATAGACACTGTCATATAAATAAGTTCAGCTGCATGCTTTGTCTGCAAGTATTAGTGTTATTAGCATTTACGGGACACTAAAGAAGAGCTATTTGGGTTAATTTTAGCTCAGGGTAATATTTTGGTCAGGATTTCCCTACATGGCCGTGCCAGAGTGAACGTTAGACACTTCTTCTGCAGGCTTGTTTTGGGAGTGCACAGCCGGCAGAGTTTTGTTACAGTAAAACAAGTCAAACTTCTCATGAAGTCCCTCTCATGCATGTGCACTGTAGATGTAAGCGAGCTATTATTTTTGGTATGGCTGCTCATTAGACCTGCTCTGTGTTGTTGCCATAGTAAATCCATCGTTGTTACTCATATCAAGAGCGACCAAAGGTTGGGCAGATTTGATGATTTGTTGATTTTGGCAGCTCAGCATGCCGGGCAAAATGTTTCCGCAGTCTTTTGGCCGTGTTGCTGCCACACGATGCCACCGCAAGGCAGCGTAATGGGTGGCCAAGTCTGACCACAATGAAAGAGTTTCTCTTGCCATGTTTCCCACATCCACTGCAGAGGAAACATGTATGTGTTCAGCAGACTGGGGGAGTAACAGAGTACATGTCAGGGATTACGTAATCTGGGTAGAAAAAAAAGGTAACTGATCCATTACAGTTACAGATTAAAAAGGCATAATCGGGTTACAGATACATTTAGTAGAAATGGGGATTATTAGTAGGATTACAATTTTAAAACAGAACAATATACTACCATGCACAATGCACACACAGCTGTCAATTCATTATCATGGCCGCTAATGAAATAAAATGCTTCTCTGGGTGGAAATTTTGTATTCAAATCAATCAATCAATCAATAAAATTTCACACAACAAAAGAAGGAATAGCTGGACAAACTAATAAACCAAACAACAAACATAAAACACTTAGAGCTGCAGCAATTAATATATCGTGAATGGACTATTAAATTAATCTGCATCTATTTTTATTATCAGTTAATCATTTTAAGTCATTTTTTAAGTAAAAGAAGTCCAAGTTCTCAGATTTCAGCTTCTTAAATGTGAATATTTTCTGGTTTCTTTACTCCTCTCTGGCAGTAAACTGAGTATTTTGAGTTGTGGACAAAACAAGACATTTTAGAACATCATCTCAGGCTTTGATGAACATTTTTCACCATTTTCTGACACTTCATGGACCAAACAACTAATCGATTAATGGAGAAAATAATTAATTCACCAATTAAATTAACCCTCCCAACCCTGTCAGTGTGTGAACGTGTGTGCGTGTTAAATGCCACAGGCGCTGACTTTCATGGGGTCGTTGCTTCATCACACCGGGATAAGACAAAAGGCTGTGATTACTTCATCGCTTGGCATCATCATGGCGCTTCCTTAACAACCTGGCGGTGACCCCGTCATCATTTCCCACTACTTGACCCATTTGTTAATATTAGTGTATATTCCTGATGCAGTGGCGTCAACATCAAACTCTGCTTCCTGTATAAACAGCCAAGATCCGCCACAAAGGAAGTGGTACATACACAAGACATTTGTTTACGTCCGGCAGAGACTGTAACCTGCCCTCATCAGGTGGATTTTGACAAATCTGTCTTTGCGTGCTGCAGTTTTTATCATGGCTTTGTCTAAAAAAAAAAAACAATGGCTCCAACAATAACAGTGGAGTAAAAGTGGCCCAGATTTGGTGCAGAGTGACAAAATCAGCTGCAGGAAGCATCTGGAGACCTCCTCTATCACCAGGATGGAACAGACTCAAACACACACAAACACACTGAAGTACATTTTAAAAACTGCACATTATGAGCTGCTGCTATCTCGTCTATCAGAGGGCTGCTTTCTCCTGAGATTGAAAGAGCAGTTTTTGATAAATGCATGTAATTATGGTAAAATGTCACAACATGATGAAAAAAATCAGCGGCTGTGAACTTTATAAAGGACTCTTAATTCATGTAAGAAATATGCTTCTACAATTAATTGCATAAGAATGCAGATAAGAAGCTTCCTGTTTATGTACAAGACAGTTTATCAGGAAGTTGAAGGAAGTTAATCTCTCAAAGACAGGAAGTCTTCAGATGCTTGTTGTTCTTCTAAATTCAAACAAAATTCAGAAGTAGAATTATGATGGTTTTAGTCACACAAGTTCATGAGTGAAACCCAATAAAACATTGTCTGTGTCTGACATTTTCCATTTTATTTGACTATCTGAAATTGTTGTGAAGTTTATACACCTCAAAGAAATCCCACAATAAATAAAGAAAAACAACAGTGTAGTCCTATGTTTTTTGAGCTAGCAAATTAAACTATATTACTGTACGTCTCTGGATTTATGACATTTCTGAATAATTTATAAAAATCAGCATTTCATGGGTTTAAAAAGGCTCAAAACATTGCACACCGTTTTAAAACATCCTGAGGCTCGTGAAGCTAAATTTAAAAAGCAATTTAACGTCCTCAGATCAGAGTAGGGTGCAGCACCAGACTGCATCCTTTTCCTTGATTGATAAACAGCGAGAATACGGCTCAATACTGTCACCCACCCCCAAGACACACATATACACACACACACACCGGAAAGAGCAGCCTCTCTGAGTTGCTAGCATTAGCTCAGCTGGCTATACAACACAGTTTCTTTTTTGCAAACAGGGCCACAGATGTGCTCCTATTGACTGTCAAAGCTCAGCCAGCTCTCTGGTCAAGTGTTTCCCCTCAGACACAGAGAGTCTGACAGCAGCTGTGTGTGGTTTGTTAGCTTGACTAGCCTACGAGTTACTGCTACACTGAGCTGTGTGTCACACAATACATAGCCATGCTCCCTAGAGTGGTTGATCTGCGTATCTGCACCCTGTCCGTCTCCTCAACCTCTTTGCCTACTTTTTTCCATTTTTCAAAATTTTGCAGAGGGTGGAGTTCGGCTGCAGTTACATTTGTGTCACACAATTGCAATGCTTTAGACAAATATGTAAACTACACTTATGGACATTCTACTGGTCAATAATGCTACTAAATAATGATCATTCATACATGTCCAATAAATCAATGTACGTTTCATTTTAGAGCATGTGTCAAACTCATGGCCTGCAGATCAAATCTGGTCCGCCATCTCATTTTATGTGGCCCGCGAGAGCTTCCAAAGAATAGAATTTGCACAGTGCAATTCTATGCTGTGTTGCAGAAGTACGGCCAATAAACTACATGTCTCAGGAAACCATCCTGATTTTGTAATCTGCGCACTGACGGCATTTAACTGCTAGAGTCTGTATGCTAGCTAGCATGTCATTATAATATAGCCACTGTAGCTGAGTAGTTTTAGCTGGTAGCATTAATGCTAGCAGCCCAGCAAAATGTCCAAGACAAGAAAAGTTGATGCAGAGTGATTGGCATTATTTTTTCTAGGCTCCTGCTGTCAGAACTTAAGGGTATTAGTTAAAAACCAACAATAATCGAATGCAGAGGCAATTATGTTATATGATGACAAGTAGAAACATTTACATATACATTTACAACCAGCCCTTTGAGGGCAGCCATATTGCTGGTACTGTATGGCTTGGGATGAAATTGAGTTTGACGACCCTGCTTTAAAGTAAACTGCTGATTTTTTATTAGATAAGGAATAGCAAAGGAGTGAACAAGGGAGTGATTTGGACACAGCTATTATTATCTCAGCTGGCAGGAGGCATTCTTTTTCTCGTTCTTGTGCTGTGTCTTCTTGTTTTTATTAGTTTTAATATTACTCCCATTATTACAAATATACACAGACTCAAGTGGTCACTAAAGCCACCTTGTTTCTATTTGATCCCCAGTTCCCAAAACTGTTTCCTTAAAAGGACCTCATCTGGATTCTTCCTTCTTCTTTTTTTTTTTTCAGCGCTCGGTTTGTTTTGCTTCTCAGGAGAGCCGTGCGTGTGTCCTCATGGTGACTCCACACACGTCAGTCAGGTTACAATAGAGATCAGCGAGAGGGTTTGAAGGTAGCTCGACACAATGATGATGATGGGAGCTCTGGGTCGAGAATTTGGGGAATGAAGAGGCCGTAATACAACAGGACCATTTAGACTAATTTCCCTTCTGTTCTGCTCCTGTTCCTGCTGATTTTCCAGAGTTCAACTTTGCAGCTATTTCAGGAGTGTAAAGCCTTGTAATATTCTCAAATGCGATATAGTAATGATGCTGAAAATAGCGCAGAAACAAAGAATGTGTTGAGAATATCACAATGTGGGAGTCGAGTGAGGAGGAACTGCGATATGAGGGAACACATCTGTGTATTTATAGGTGGCTGGCTGGATTTCAGAACCAGATATCACACTAATGCAGCTATAGTTAGCATTGGCGTTAAATCAAGTTGTTGTTGAGAGAATGTAGTAAAAATAACACGCTGATGAATTTGGTATGTTTGAGCTGCAAACCTCTTCCATCTGCCAGTTTCCACCGGGGGGAAGTGAGGCACCTTTCTCTCCTCTCCTTTATAAATCCCAGCTGTGGTTTTAACTGTCCGAGGGTCAAATGTTGAATGCCTTCTTCATGATGCGTGCGAGACCATAAAAGTTTCCTGTAATTTGTGTTTACGTGAACATTGTTTTAAAAAGCAATAAATTCAATACACTTGGATTCTCGGAGGCATGAGAGATGTATATCTCCTTATCTGCACCCTCGGGATCGTTGTTGAGGAGTCGTTTCACTGAAAGTCAAAAGAAGCAAAGAGGTGTGAGTGTTTTTATTTGCATGTTCCAGAGAAAAGTTCATGTGTGAGGAATCATGCAGTATGCACTTCTGCAAATGCATGCTCCTCTGTGCATGCTGTGTTAAGAGAAATGTGGTATTTATTGGTGTTTATGCGTGACGTGGCCACATGCGTGACAGTACAGATGGTACACGTTTCCTGTCAGTTAAGTGATGGTGCTCCTCTGGTCTTAGTCAAGAGGAAATACGTGTTTGCTCATGGGAGACATTACGACACACAGCCATATCTAGCAGCACTCGGCCTCGCTAAAGGTTAGGATTTGGTTGATTTATGCTCTCACGGAAACAGCAGCTCAAAATTCTACTCAGGATTCAGTGTTCTGTCTTTGAACACGTTGTCTCAAGTTCTATGACTTTTTTGGTGGTGAGGGACAAGTGAGTTCTTAATTAAGCACTCTTCTGATGAGGTAGCAGTAATTAGGGGTGTTCGGATATCAGTGGAGGTCACAGTCATCGGGCGTTCACATATTCGCATACCATTATTCTGTGACCATTTACAAACAGTTATGTGAGGGGTTTTTAAGTTATCTGCAATTCAGGGCTTTTTTTTTAGAAAACAAAAAAAGGTTCTATCTGCAATGTCGAACTCTAACGTGGTTCTATAGGTTCGAACTGTGTGAGCCAATCAGCCAATTAGAGGCCTTTTATTCTTTGTCATGTTGCCGCACTGCTCAGTGGACAGTGTGAAAAGGAGCAGAGAAGACATGAGAAAATGATAACTCACCCTAACACAGCTAACTACCTCTGACAGGTACAGCTACCTACTACAGCTAACTCTGACAGGTAGCTGACTCCTTGTTAACACACCCTGTAATACAGCTCTTCTGAGTGAAACTAACCACCTCCAACAGGCATCTAACACCTTGTTTTCTTACTCCAACACAGTTTACTACTTACAGCAGGTAATAAACTTCTTGTGAACTTGTTCAGTAATACTAAATACCTCTGTAGCTAAGTGTAGCATGATTTGCATAATATGTTGAAGGGTTAACGTAGGGTTAAAGCTACTACAAGGAACTTTCATATTTTGTTAATTTTGCAGGCCACTGTGGACAAAAGTGGCAGCGCTTCTATTGTAATAACCACAAAATATAACATCAAAAACTAAATTATGTAAATTAAACTCTCCTCCTGCTTCTATCTAAGTGGCTAACTTATTCACTGTAGCTTTACCTGTGGAAAATGTATTGGATTTAACAGAGACTTAGACCTGATGACAGACCTGGAGACATTAAGAACAACTATTGCAGAAGTAACCAATCTTCTTGTGAATGGTCTTGTTAACTTATGTGGGTCATACAGAGGCATCAGTATTAAACTGAGACTGTTTCATAACCAGTTAAAAACTCCTTCTAGTAGCTTTACGTATTGTGGTAATAGGAACCTCTGCTGATTCACATCCCTGATAGCAGTGATGGATTATCCTCGCAAATGTATCATCAGATTGGACAAAAATCACAACTGGAGTGGAAACATGAGATGCTGAAGATTTAAAATGGAAGGAGGGGGGGGGCAGAATGGGGAATTAAGTTGAGACTCAGAAATGAAGGAGAAAATATTCTAGACATACCAGAGATTCTGATGTGAAAATACACCCCTGTCCTCATTTTTCTGTCTTGTCCAAGTGCCACAGTGACCAGTGAAAGGTTTACAAATGTCAGAGGTTTTTTTTTTTTATTTATTTGTGCGGAGAGGCCACTTCACTGTTTACTGAAATCACTATTTACTCCTAATTACAGTGTAAAACCCCAGTAAAGCCCCTAATTTGTTTTCATTTCTAACCACTAAATCAAATTAACTAAATCGGCTTAATAAGCAGAACTATGGCAGTAGTTCTTGGTCATAATAACATATTTGCTTTTTGTGCTAGACACAGTGTTCGATGAACTCTGACCCCTGCTGTTCCCTCCTCTGTCTGATCGATTTGTTTTCTGGACGCACAGTTTGTGTTTTGATGCACATCAGCTTGCGGGGTTGCAGTGGGTGATTTATCAGACTGGTGCCTGAAGCTGGACAGACATCTGAGGATCACTGCCTCTACTACTAACATCAGACAGGCTGAAACATTTTCCAGTGGTCGGAGTAAACATGGCTCATGTTTAACGGGAACAGTTTTCAAAGGCGTGCTGCATACATTTTGTGTGACTGGAAGTCTGGCATCTTCAGATTAGTCAGAATTATTTGGTTTTGGACAGACTGAAGGTATTAAAAAACCCAAGCGCATTTTTTGTTGACTTGTAACTTTTTCTAATCAGACAGGCGTTTAAGAACATGATTAGTTTCACTGACTCATTGTTGCAGGCAAGACATCTTGCTTAAAGCAGCTATGATCAATACTTTTTTATAATAACAACCTATCAGATGACAATGTGAAAATAATGTACTGTAAAAGGGGTCACTCATAGTGATGAACTGCAGGGAATTATCATCTGAATGTGCGGCTTCCCTCAGCTTCATGGAGCCATATAGTGACTTTTAGCTCATTTTTTAAGTCAGTGGTTTGTTCTCAACATTTTTGAGTCACCACCCCCCAAAATAATCAGGTTGGGCATCACACCCACCCAACCCCACCTCCATTACCCCTGAGAAACTCAAACATGAAGACCATTGCCTTGACTCTCACAAACACTCTATAAAATCTATTCTAAGGCAAATTATAACACTGGTACAAGCGATTTAATGTAAAAAAAAACAAAAAAACATTCCCCTGTCGAAAATACAGCCCTCATTTCCCATCAGGCCTTGTTCTTCTCTGTTTGCTGTTTTATGTTCCAAAATGCAAATGTTACTTTTTCTTAGTGTATTTGTCTGTTCAGAACATGGTGGTTCGTGCTGGTATTTGTCATTTTTGTGCTGGTCACTAGTTTTAACCATTAGTTAGCTGCATTTTGCAGATATTATCTCAAGACTCGCTTGAGGGTCCTGAGCCCAAGGTTGAGACTCATGGGTTTAGGTGTCTGGCCTGCAACTTTACTGTTTTGGGTCACTCTCATAGTGTCTTTTTCAGCACTTAACAGCAGACCGGCAAAGTTAGGGGCTAGCTGGTGAAGATGGTGGTGGTTTTAGCAGCTAAAGAAACAAATATTTTCCTCTGGATTTGGTGGTGGAGACCAAAAACAGAGCTAAAAGAGAGCGAATAGTGGAATTGCGTTTGCCACATTACCAGAACACAACTCTAAATGAAAGTTAATATTTTTATGCAAGTAAGAAAAGTTTGCTAACAGATTCACAACTATTATTTTAGCATCTTTCAGCTCATTGGTTTCACTGTGCAGCTGGTCTGTTGTTGTGCTGGCTGTTTCCAAGCAGCTGTTTTCAGTAAAAAAAAAGGCCAACTCTATGCCACCTGCCGAGGACAAGGCAGCAGACAGATAAAGTTAGTAGCTTGCTACTGGAACATTTACATAGCAGCTAAAGAGCTGCTAAATTTTCTCAGGAGACAAAAATAGAGCTAATAGGAGAGTGAATAGTGGCCAGAAACACAGCTCCAAATGAATGCTAATGTTGCTTCATGTCTGCTTGATGTGTAAATTAGCAACTATTTGCTAGCACCTCAACTTTATAAGGTGACAATATAATACAATTAAAGGGATCATTTTGATCATTGAAACTGCTGTTAGCCAAATATCGTTCTTTCCAAACTAACCAAACTCCATTGGCAAAATCAGTAATTTTACCTCACAGAACACAGAAGTTGTTGGTCTACCGCTGCCTCAATCAGTTAGTTTGTGTTATTGTGTGACTTTGGTGAATCCAAACTAACCTTTTAAAACACAGAAATCACACAATAACACATACAAATAAACAGATCGAGGCAGCAGTACACCAGCAACTGTTCTGTAAGGTAAAAATTATTGATTTCACCTATGGGGTTTGGTTGGTTTGGCCAGAGTGATAATTGACTTTTATAATAGCAGTTTCCCGTCAGAAAAGGCTGTCTGACTGCAAAGAAGAGTGGTGAAAATATTCTAAATATAGTGTACACTTAAACTGATATTGATTTTTTCTCTTGGTGGTTCAATTTTTTTCTGCTGACCCAGTCCACAGCAGTTCATTTCTTAACTTCTGTGCTTATTTCCCTCTGCTTCTGCAAACCAGGGGGTGTGCCGACTGCTATCTACTGTAGGTAATACACTGACTGTCAATCCAAACTATCCCTGTCATATTCAAATGACACCAGAAACATGACAAAAAAACATGAAAAGTAACAAAAATAGAAGAACAAATACTTTAATTTAAATGCAAGAGGCAGAGAAACAGTGGGCACATTAACTGAGCCATCAGGGGACAGTTAAAGTAACAAAACAACAAGAGGAAAAGCACAGTAAAAAGCCCCCAGGTTCTGAGGCAGCTGCGTGCATTCTCGCCAAGAGGTCCTTGACAATGTCCTTGAAGGAAGTTCTTCACATTTTTCGGAAAAAATACCAAGTCACGAGCAAGAGCTGTCTGAATTGAGGAGCTGCTCCTTGGGTTGTTTTTTTTTAGCAGTATGTCCATACCAGATAAATCAATTGGTGAATATGAGTATGACCCATGGGGTTTGCTAATAGACGTGCGATCTTTTATGATTTAAGATATCAGATTGCACTTTTGTCATTTTAAGACTCCAGATTTTTCCACCAGGACACACTTGACCAGAAAGATTTAGGATCAATTTAACAGACAGAATGAAGCTGTTCACGTTTGACGTCTCCAAAAAGGTTTCTAGTTAAAACAGTTGGACGACACTCTTTCCTACTCCTACGCAGTTTGTCATTCTAGGCCCCTCTCAACATCTGCTAACCTATTCTGAGCTGAGCAGCTGCTTTAGTTTGACCTGCAGTCGATCTGGCACAGAGTTACGCACTAAAACTTCAGTAATTGTCTCACTTCTACACTTTTTTTTTTCAAGGACAAGCTGAGATAAGCCGCTTGAGTGCATGTCTGCCATATGCTGCAGACATTACTGTAAATAATTTCAATTTCAAGTCGCCTCCTTGTGTGTCTCAGTGTACACACATGACCCTAACCTTTGACAGGCTGAATCCATTCATCACTTAACCAAAAAGCTTTTTTCCATTTAATCTAAGATTCCCTGGCATTTAGCCTTTGAATGAAACGGCCTCAACCTGCAAGTCATCCAAACATCCATTGTCCTAAAAAGGAGCGCTGTGTGCACGAGTTAATAAAGACTTCCCATGACCGGGCTTAAGCTATATGCTTTTGAGGGAATGGTTTTGGCGGAGAGAGGAGCTCTTGTGTGTTTCAGCCAAGCATGAGGCGTTTAAACTGAGGATCCCAGACGCTCCTCGCACCCACCTGGTGGAGCTGCTCTGTGAGCTGAAGGGGGCAGCTTGGTGCGTTGCCATCTTGTTGATCAGATTAACATGTGAGAACCAGAGCTTGCAACACAAGCCTGAGTACGGCTCAACTAGAGTTCAGGGTGAAATCTATAAAATATGTGTAGCTAAGTCAGATTAATTCATGCAGTAGCTGTGTTTGTGTTGCAAAAACATGCAGGCATTAAGTATGGATGTGTAGGAAAGAGTCAGAAGAGAAGGAATGAAGGGGAAGGAATGGATGGTGAGGTAGGAGTTATGCTCTGCTGTACCAAATAAATGGGTCCTGAGTGAGAACATAAACACTCAGATAGTATACTGGCAGAAACCTTGTTCCACAGAGAGTGGGTGTTGTAGGTGAAGGTCTGATTCCCAGTTGTTTTCTTTCAAAACAGGCAGAGTGGCAGCCTGTCCTCCATCCTACATGAATATGACAAACAGTTTGTATCGAGTGTGTCATAAAAGACTGCAACTGCTGTAACGTGCAGATTTTTTTTATCCTATCGCTGATAATTTACAGTTTCCAAAGTACGGTGGGAACTGCTGAGTTCCCGCTGAGTTTGCTGGCAGCTCTACAATGTGGCTGGAAGTAATAATAGGTAATTTTGTCCATGGGATGGTTCAGACCGTTTTTAAGTGACCATGCAGGAAATTTACCTTTTTTATTGGCAGTACTTTCATCTCAAAGGATACTGTAAAATAAACCCTTCATCTTGTTTAAAGCCACCATGTGTGAGATTTGAAAATGTCAGACTTTAGCACCCCTAGTGATAATATCAAAACAGACAGAAATACACGCTCCTAGCCCGGGTCCAGACCTTCGAATCCGCCCGCTGAGTTGACTGATTCTCTGGTCTGGCATTGTGACTTAAGTAACATACCCACCACTCACTCTCTCACACAACCAGAGACTGTAGGGGCAAAAACAAAGTATGTTGGCATGGCAATGCAGCAGTGTGGACTCAAAACGACATTGGTCTCTAGTGACTGTTTTGGGAAAATCAAATCTCGCCTCCCCCGGGGAAATCAGTTAGAGTGGAGGCAATGTCAGACTAAATATGGAAACGAAGCATAACAAGTTTACAATTCAGTCTGATATCAGGCTATGGGTCCAGACCTTTGAATCCGCCCACTTCACTGAGTTGGCTGATTCTCTGGTATGGCATCGGGACATGTAACCATAGATATATTATAATGAACTAGGATAGTTACCGCAAAGATGGCACTCAATCCAAGGAGAATAGCTCGCCTGGCGCATAAGCTGAAAACATTTTCTGAAAATATACAATAGTGTTGCCTCCGCCCTTGAGTTCAGAGCTAGCATTGGCTAATCAGCAAGCTAATTTCATGTCAGCCCGTGACCAAAAGAAAAACGTGATCATATCATTGCTTCAAGCTCTGTTGGCATGGGCCAGGACAAAATTATAATATATAGACATCTTGTGTTCTTTTCAGTGGAAAAAAAAGGTAAATAATAAAACACTGTGTCAGTTGATTGAGACGTTCGTGTATCATGTTTGTGCAGGAGACCGCTATGTTTGGTGGAACTTGCAGGAAGCAACGATGATTGGTCAAATTTGCAGAAAAGTTGCAGTGACTGGGCAATTTTGCAAATACTTTATGTATTTTATCTTTAAAACATAGTTTGAAATAATAAATTGCATCTGTAACCATATCTTTACTTTTCCTCCCCTATCTCCTTCACTCCTCTTCCTAGCCAGTCTTGAACACAGTTAAAAATGGGGACATTTCTGAGGACAGCTCCAGCAGACAGGGACGTCTGGTCACCCTTAATTAGAGCTACCAGACCAAGTGAGGCTGTAAGCAGCAAACCCCTTGACTTTATCAAGAGGAGCAGGGGTGTGTTTTATTGCTCTTAAGTTCAACTTTTCATTCATAAGAAGAAAAATGTTTTGTTTCTTCTCTAAAATGTCATATATGATCAGTTTAAACTGGAAAAAAAACTGATATAAACCTGCTGTTTCGTATGTCCGCTTTCATTGTAATGGTCTTTAAATAATGATCTGAGTTTGGGGACCCACCCCGCAGCCTCTGTGTTTGCAAGAGGATTAACACAGTGGAAGCCTTTGAGTAGGGACAAACCCGTCACAGTGTTTCTGTTGTGAACTTCACCAACATGTAAAGAACAGTTGTTGGGTTCCTTTCCATTGAATTATGGGTACCAGGCAGTTAACACTAGCCAGTGTCCTTCTCAGCTGGAGCTCAGGAACTCCTCTGTTCCATAAATACGGGAATTAAAAGCCGGATCAGGAGGGAGTAGGTGACTGGAACTCGGGTGGGGCAATTGGCAGCATTGATCAAGGGATAATAAAACTTAGGCCAAGTGTTACTGAACGGCCTCCGGCACTTCTAATATGAGCTCGCTGTGAGTCTTGGGAGCTCTCCAGTTAGTTAGCAGTCTGTAGTCCTGTGTTTCAAGAAGAAAGTGATCCTGTATGTGCACAATAATAGATGCTCTGTTAAAAAAGAGGTGAAATCCCTCCACAGCACCCTAGTTTAATGGTAAGATTATGCCTTTTATTAGTGCATAAAGGTTGCTCTTTTGAGCATGAGATTATGCAAAAACACCACATATCATTTCAAGTAATTATGTCTCTCTTATGTTCTCCTGTGGCCTGTGAAAATGTGAGATAAGCGGTGGGAGTTTGGGGCTGGAGACCCGAGCGGACGGCTCCCAGGGGGTCAGTTCACTCAGAGGCCAGCGGACAGGGGCCATTTGAAGCGTTCTGCTTTAATGGCTACTGAGGCTGTGGCTTTGCCAGTGGCTCACATAGCAAACCACCACTTGTTCAACACTGACTACAACATTGTGTCATGTCACCTCCCAGCTGAGCCGACATGCTACTAGAACAACACCGTCTCTATAAGTCTAATGAGGCATGAATCGCAGTCAAGTGATGGATGTGAGGTCAACCTCTTGCGTCTGCGTTACTCATTAATGACCTGTTCAGCTCTGGTAATGGCCAATTAATGTTGTCAGATTCAATCAGAGCTGAAACAATTAGTTGTGAATTGACAAGGATTTTTTTATGCCATTATGTCAGTAATTGCTTAATTGTTTACTTTTTTTGCTTGCACACATATAAAAGAAAAAAATAAACATGTCAGGAGATGTAAGGAAGCTGCAGGCTTATACAAGGGACCTCCCCTCCTTTTTAGAACAAACAACCAATAAAAACATAATTCTAATCAAAATTAACACTAACATAATTTAAGAAAAACAGAAAAACCAACGAGGAATGCAAACAGTGAGAAGAAAAACTAACCAGTTCATAAACAAATGATCTGATGAAAACAAAGAAATACATAAACAAGAATATGCAATTAAAAAAAGAAACATAATTATGTGTATACATCAAGAAATAATTAAACATCATGAATTAAATGTGATGGCAGTTTTGTGCCTCTTGATAACATGTAGTTTTGCACTCGTGCACCACGACATCTGAGGGAAAACCAGCCTTGTTTCACTTTATAAAAAGGAAGTTGAAGAGGATCAATCTGTCTTTCTTATGAGTGAACTTGAGAATTAAATCTGAAAATGTTAAAGACAAAGGCAAAGCAAATATTTATATACAAACATACATATCTGATGAAAATTTGTTCATATACTGCAAGAATGTTCAGTTTTCTGAACAGGGGAGCTGAGGCCTCAACATAATCTGCATAATTTCCCTACAAAACAATGTTCAATGTTTCTTTCAATCATAACTTACACCCACTGGAAGTGTGTGGTGGTGGCTGTCTCTGCAGAGACCTTGCAGCCCTCTGCCTGTATTTTCCTTATTGCCTCATTATTTTGCTGTCCTCGGGACGCTTTACCTCTCTACCTCTTGCTAGTGCATTTACGAACAGCTCTGACAAATCCTTAAAAGGCTAGTTCAGCCAGGACCACTTTAGTAAAAAAAAAAAAAAAAAAAAAAAAAAGCTTTTATTTGTAATTGCAATACGGTTCTGTTGTGGGACCTCCCTGCCCGTCCACGTGCTTGTGTGGAAAGCAAGAGGCGGGGAGGGCACACCTCCCAACCCTTACCATGCTAAACTTGTTAAGTTATTGCACGGCTTTTGTAATTACTCGGTTCTGATTGGTCAATTATGGAATTTAACGGCGTGTTATTTCTGAATAGCAGACCGCTGCTAAAAATAACAGACTGCTTCTATGAAGGCATTTCCAACGATGGCTTCTAGAGGACTTATTTGGCACAATAAAATAATTACTAAATCCACAGAATAATTTTAAATCAATATTTTGTTTCAAATTATTGTTTTTTTTAGCAAGTAGCTGTGTAATAAGTGGGATAATGTGCAGTGACCAGGTCATTATGGCAAAATAAGTGTTTTCAGGGTGATTCAAGACAGTCCTGCATCACCGTGTCTGGGTTTAATTCACTGTAATGACCTGCTTACTGTATATTATCCCTTATATGGTAAACATATATGATTAGCATCAGCTGTTAGCATTGTCATTCTCAAGTTCAGCCCCACAAAGCTTTTAGCATGGCTGTAATCATTTAATCTTGTTTAAGTGAAATTCAAAAAAGTAGGTTAGTAAGTAGTTCGACCTTTCAAATGTGAATATTTGTTGTTTTCTTCATCTTATATGATGATGAATTTTATATTTTTGGGGTTTTAGACTTTGGACAGACGTGTGTCAGCTTGGACTGTAGGAAGTTTTTATAAATGAAATTAAATTAATTGATTAATCAAGAAAATACTAGTCTGATTAATAGTTTCATACATTGACAGCAGTCTCACATTCAAGGAAAATATTGATCACATCTTTAAGAAACGTTCACAGCATCTCCAATCATTTTGGTGTGATTCAAAACACCTTTGACACTTTGTATAAAAGCCAAGTGGGAAGCATCTTAATTTTTAACATGATCGTGTGGTTTGGTAATTTGAAGTTTTAGACAACTGTAGACTTAGGTACAGGGTTGTGCTCCTGACTTTGCTGCATTTCATTAATGTAATATGGTGCATAGATGTATTGTGAGTATATTTTTTATAAATGTGTATTCGAAGACGATGCATTGTCGTATGTAGTGCACATTGTATTTTTAGGACATATTTTATGGTGAAACTTAAGGCAAATTGTCAAATTGTGGACAATAAAGTTTTTTGGATTCTTATTTGTATAATTGATAATGAAAATAAATGTGATTTGCAGCTCACTTTTCAACCAGACAATTACAGAAAATCACTAAAAACAGATCAGCAAGGCCGTGCCTTTATCTGCGTCCAGCACCATTTCCCAAATGAGCCCTCATTCTGTTTTTGTCTATTCATGTCCTGCGCTAACGTTCGCTCTTTTCCTGCAATAACTCTCTCGCTGTTGATGAGCTGGGTGGGTTCTGCACTGGTGATGTGTTCAAAGACCAGATTGGCTCTCTGCCCGACTGAGGAAAGAGGATGGGTGGGTGGACACTGGAAAATGCGACAATAACAGGCGAAAGACAGAAAGAGCGAAAGAACGAGTGGCCTAAATGACCACCGGAAAACACAGGGAAGCCCTCTGTGTTTACATTGTGGGTATGGCTCGGTGTTGTCAGCTGAGCAAAGAGACACAGGTTGCCCACAGAGCGTGTGTGTGTTTCTGAGCTAGACCCACCAAGCTTCCCTCAAAGAGCCCAACTGTAACGGACAGAAGAGATGAAAAAGGCCAATCAGTATCTGCTTTTCCCATGTATATCTTTCAACACTGTCATCTAATAAAGATATGGGATTTGATCACTTTTAGCTCTCTGTTTTCATTCTGTCTGCATTGTTTCCAAACCTGATGCCAAATGAAACACTTCTTATGTGGTCTTAGATGGAGCCGCCAGAAATACAAACATATCTCTCAGAGGCAGTGCCAGCAGGTTAAAAAAAAAAAAAAAAAGACCCATGTATTCGCTTTGCTGAGAACTTAGCGGTAGTTTTATTACTTTCAGCAAAATGACAAAAAAGAAATAGTAATTGATGAGGGAGCTGTGTCACCCGTCCACATAAACCAGTTCAGATTGGAGTGGATTTTGTGGTTCTCCAGTGTACTTACATCTGTGTTCAACCCTGTAGATCTTTGGCGCAGTGATTACAGTGAGAACATCATATCCAGACTGTATGATCTTCTGATAATCTGCTGTGCAATCAGTCTGCGCGCCAGGCGTCAATTGGAGAAAGATGTTAAATTACTATAATCACCCCGGCTGCTACGTGACGGAGTTAAAATGAGTTTCAACGGTCGTTTGTCTACGGTGGGACATATTCTCAGCTGCATACTTGTCATTTTTGCTCTCTACAGAAAGACGTGAAGGAAGTGTTCACACCCATCACGTTCGAGGCGGCGTACAGCCTGGGGAAGCACCTGCCGACGGGACACCAGGAGCGAGACATGCCCGCGCTCACGCCGGTGCTACGGTGGAGGAAAGGAAACAAGATCGCAGTGAGGAACGAGGTAAAACACTCTGAAAAAGGCATTGTGGTGAAATGATCTGGTCTTCACTACAATCAGCTGTCTTACTGACCTGTGATTGGCCAGTAAGATCTGTGAGTCCCCCATCATAGGCCGTGTCTTCTAAAGTCCTGATCATAGAGCGACGAGGAGGAGCAGAAGTCTAGTCTTCTGTCAGACCACATGAATTACATTATGCTTAAAGGAGAAATCTGTAATATATTTACTGTAATAAATCATAAAATTACCATGATAGGTCATCAAAGATTAAGAAAACATACCACTTCCCTGACAACACTGCAATAGTTCAGTTTATCCTGTTTCCGTTTCACATTAATTAGAGTTCAAATTAATGCAGAATGTTTGCTGAATGAGTAAGTGTCTGTTTATGAGTTGTAAGAAATCATTAATAATCTTTTAGAAGGAGTAGACGTTCAGTAACAGCTAAATTTAGCAATATATTAATGCAGTCTGGCAGGCAGATACATGCAACCACTGAACTCAAACTCCAGAGTGTGTATTTTCAGAGCAGTGGGCTTTTGTTTTCAAGATAACGGGCTTAGCTTTACATTGACAGACAATTAACAGTTATTAACAGCTGATCAATGTACAGTGGAGGATTTGTTGTTGCTTCTTATTTTCAAATAACAGTGCTGTCCAGATCTTGCACTCCTGCAGTGTTCCTGCAGCCTGCCTGAGTCTGGTGAGGAGGGGTAGGGGGAAACAACTTGCTTCAAACATAGACTGTATATAAATATTAAATTTCAACCTATTAATACATTCTGTGCTCAACTCGCTATTGACTGCAGTACATTTGACATGTAATTGCTACATATTGCTCCTTTAAGTACTGTAGAAATAACTTTAAGTTAGTGTGTTAAGTGTTTCAGAGCTTCTCACTGTCTGATTTTGTGCAATTAAAGTAAATTGCAACAAAAAATCTTAATATGATTCATGTTTGGAGACGGGTGATCATTCCAAATTTGCAGTGAGAGGTCATATTCTTCACTGTCTGCACATTTTAATAAAATCTGATACATTATTTTGTGCAGAATCATTGTCAGTAGTTCGATTGAAGATATAATTGTGACAAACATGAATATAAACATTTTTTAATCATTTCCAGTGCATGTTGTACAAAATATTTTTCCTAATTAAATGATTGTATTGGACATTTATTCTCCTGTGAAAGGACCATAGTTTGTAATGGATGATTAAAGTTATCATCATTGAAATTTAAGTTGGTAATTTATTCTTCTGAGCAAGAAAATGATCATCAAACAGAATTTCTCACACTTTCATTTAAATTTAGTGTCATAAGACATCAAATTCTCAAATTCGAACCTCTTTCAATCTCTTTTATTTAGATTTATAAATTATTCAGATACCAATCATCCTGCTCTTTGATGTAGAAATGCTTCAGTTTGAGGTGTGCTGCAACAGATGAGGAAAAATCACTCAACTAATTCAGATCCTGATGTCAGTTCACCTCCTCACTTGATCATAAAGAACAAAGTTGTGCCTCAGACCGCAGAAGGAATGAAGGAAATAGCTCAAATTGAGGTTATAATGATTTGGTGTTGGTTACCAGCTTTATTATTGTCTGATTTAGCTTTTCTTGAGTGGAATCCAAAAAGACTGATTCATTTATTTTCTTTGCAACCACCTCTAACCTGCCCCACATGTGTTTCCCTGGTGTCTGCACCTCATGAAACACGGAGGGGATTTGCGTCTCTCAGCACCTACAGAATCCATTTATCTGAAAGTCATCAACGTTACATCGGACTTCACTCCGCTTGACTTAAGTTTCCTTTCATGATTTTAGCTTCAAACCAAAGACCATCCCTGCCTGATTAAAAGAGATTAGATAGAGTAAAGATTTGGGCCCTCCTGGATAAAAAAAAAAATCTACTGGATAGCTCCAACAACAACACAACACTGCCCCCTAGTCTGATTCTGTAGTCGTGTGTTCAGCGCATGAGGTCATATGAACTATGTACTTTACTGTTTCCTTCGCAGACTTGGTTTGAGAAGAACTGCCTGTCAGACGACTGCGCTGCAGACCTGAGGCTCCATGGGAAACTGTTGCTCTCTGGGTAAGAAACCTTTCGACTTCACAGTTTAGATTCAGTCTCTGTCTCTGCCTTTTCTGAGGAAGCAAGCTGACGTCATAGGCCATGTGGGTGTGGGTAGTGGAACCATGACGCATGCTTGGAGGATATCCATATGTTTTTCCACACTCAGGAGTTCCCTGTCTTTTTATTGTGTATCTTTTGCTTTTACTGACAGCATCTGTCTGTCTCACTAAGCAGTACTCATCTTTTACATACTGACTCCTAAAAAACAGGCAGATAGTCTATTTTAAAGCGATTTTTGAGGTGGGGTTGTATGACGTACTTCTAGCAATGTACTGCTGTGGACAGGGACTGCAGCAAAACATGTTTTAGCGGCCTAAAAAGAAGGCCCACCTAAAAAAAATCAATGTCAGTTTAAGTGTATACTATATTTAGAATGATTTCACCCCTTTATCTTCCCATCAGACAGCCTTTTCCCACGGGAAACTGCCGTTGTATAAACCAAATACCACTCTCCTTAAAGCAGTCAGACTCCACTGGCGAAAGCGGCCAGCAGTTAACGCCCCCCCCCACCGTCCCAACAGCACTCAAATTATTTTATTTATATATTTTAATTTTGGTAAGCAATCAGTATCACTATACACATCATATACTCATCAAACTCTCAGTTTAAATCACTAAACTTGGATTTACTAAACTGAGATTAGTTTTTTTTAATTGTGTAACAGAGCTCTGCTTAATTTAAAATCTGGATTTACTCATTTTAAAATTGTAAACTCCAATTAAAACAATCATAGCTTAAATTAATCTTTGTCTACATATACCATACACTTTAAAATGATACTGACTTTTTTATTTGTGTTTTTTTCCTACGCCCGTACTTCTCCAAACTGGTAGTATACCACCTCATACTTCAAACAACCCCACATCAAAAAATACGAGTTATCCCTTTAAGGCCAGTCGTCTTTGTTTACTTCCATTTTAAAGCAAATAATTTCAAAATTAAACAAACTTAGATTCTTGTTTACGTAAATCTTCGCTTACTTGTCCTCCTGTAGCATCCAGAAGTTTATTTATTCTCTGAAATGCATCGTTTACTTCATGTTCCCATCAGGCAGCACAGCAAACCCCATTTGGCCCTCGGTGGAGTGAAGAATGTGTCCTTGAACCTGACCATCTCCAACGCTGGGGACGACGCCTACGACACCAACATCTACTTCAACTTCTCCAGAGAGGTTTTCTACATCAACTTCTGGCAGAAGGTCTGTAACTCTTGAAGTATCTTCTGTTTATTTACTCGAGCGCTCGTGTTTATTTCCTTATTTCTGTTCAGCTGAAAAGATGTGGACAAAACCCTGAAATGATACACTCTTAGAAATAAAGGTGCTAATGAGAACCAGAAAGGGTTCTTTGTCTTGTCCCCATATGAGAAACCTTTTTTTTAATAAAGGTTCCACTTGGAACCCTATCAGAGTTCTACCTAAAGCCTAGAACCATTTGTGAAAGGTTTCGACCCAGATTCCCCTAGTAGAGGTTCTGCAGAGAACTTTCTCTGGATCCACCCTGTTTGGAGGTTCTGTCCAGATGTTTTCCATCCTCTAAGGGTGCTGACAAGGACCCAGCCAGGGGGCTCTACTGAGAACCCTTTTTATATTACAAAGGTTCCATGTAGAACCCACCTAGGAGGTTCTACCAAGAACCCTTTTTATATTACAAGGGTTTCAAATAGAACCCATGTTGGAGGTTCTCCTGAGACCACTTTGCATATTACAAGGGGTTCATCTAGAACCCACCCAGGGGGTTCTACTGAGAACACTTTTATATTCCAAGAGTTTAATGTAGAACCCACACAGTGTGTTCTACTGAAAATCCTTTTATATTTTGGTACAAAAAACCCTTGATAAAAGAGTTCTTCAAACATCTCAACAATTCTTGAAGAACTCTTTCTTCCAGGGTTCTTTGGATGAAAAGGGTTCTTAATGAAGCCCTCAGTGTCACAAAGAACCCCTTATGAATGCTTTTATTTAAAAAAGGGTCCTCACAAGCAAATGGTTCTGAGTAGGACTTCAGCCCTTCAGGAAGAACCCTTTTGGAACCTTTATTTCTAGGAGTATGCAGAGAGCCAGATTTTACACATACGTATCAGCTGAATACCATTAGTTTTCCACTGAGATGCACATTTTCTACAAGACAGTTTATTTTAAAAGACTGATTAGATGTCTGGAGTTCAGTCTAAACACTGAAGCGTACAGAAAGACAGACCTGCTGGAGCTGGGATCAACTTAAAGCTTAGCCTGAGCTGTGCAGGCAGCCCTGCAGATGAAAGGGATGAAGAGCAGGAGAGCCCCAACAGCAGCAGCGGCAGCGCAGCAGCAGCAGCAGCAGCTGTCCCGTCTCGACCTGACCTGTCATACGCCTCTCTGACTCGTTCGAGGCAGACACACCATGTCAGCCACGAGCTGGCGCGCACGGGAACAAATCAGAACGCGCATACTTCGTATTCCCCCAAGCTTGACTTATGAACCATTAAAATCACATTATTCGTGTCAAAAAACTCCTTCATATCAGATTAAATGGGCTCATATTTAATCGGGTAAATACGGGAATGTACAGTGAAGATTGTAACTGATCTTCATGGAGATATTGATCAGGCAGACTCGCCCTCTCTGACCTCCACAGATTTCACCGGTCTGTCACTGTTAAAGAAATATCTACCCACTGCCATCCCACATTAAACCTGAGAGACTGTCCTCGACACCACGCCGCATGTGGATGGATTTCACAGCAGCCACCTCTGCCTCTGCTCGCGTCTGCTCGCTCACTTGTTGCAAAGAGGCCAGCGGGTCGCCCACAGCTGAGTAGAGACGCCACGTAAGACGGAGCACTCTGATACGAGCCCTGCGGAAGAAAAAAAAACAACAATCTGGTGATCTTTTTTTAAAAGTCCGATCTAAATAGTCTTCTCACCTGTCTTTATGACTAAAGAACAGGTGAAAAAAAAAGTTTTGCCAGGATAATCTTCTGAAATTCCTTAATTTTTTTCATCAAACAGGTTCTGAATTTTCTTTCTTTTTTTTTTTTTTTTGTGCTGGTGATTTTTCTTAGATTATTAGTCCCACAACAGGGAAACTTTCAGTGTCACAGTAGTAAGTGGAAAGCAAAATAGAAAGAAGCATAAATTTAAAAATAATAAATAAATAAGTAACCAAACCAAGAGGAAATATAAAAATAGGTGCAATATAAACAAAAGGAAATATTTTAAAAAAAAGGTAAAAACAAGGCACAGACTCAACAATAGAGTTTACACTATTGCACGCAGGAAATACTTATACTTCACAGTCAAAATTATAATATACCTATATATAAATCAATTAATCGATTCAGGAATCGTAAAAAGAAGAATCAAAGTACTTAAGAGAATCAATTTTTTCTTCCACCTCTATAAACTAAGATGCACTTGGTTAGCCATGGAAAATGTTAGCTATGGGGCTAACATATGTAACATAAAGGCAGATTCTTCTTCAGGACCTGGGGTGGTGATGAGGTTCTGCCTCCTGTGGCCAAAATGAGTATTACAACAACAAACACTGAAAAATGAGCCATAAAATAAAAATCATTTCAACTTGGCAAAACTGTTTTTATTCGTCACCTGTTCATAAGTCATTAAAAACAGGAAAGAAAACTATTTAGATCAGGCTTCGGAGGTGGATCACCAGATTTTTTTTTTCACTTTCCCCCCAGGGCTTCTGTACAGCCTGTCCTGGTTCAGCTGCTTTTTGGACGCTCGAGGGGACAGCATCCATCACGCAGACTTGTCCCGTCATAATGGACCACATGTTTATCTTCCAGCTGGGTTTTGCACCCATGCGATGGAAAGCGCACAACCTGTGACATGATTTAACCCCCCCAACAAAGCTGAAATTGAATTTAAATAGAACACATGCTGCAGGCAGATATTAAAAAAACAATGTGTCCGTTTGAGTTTCATGGCTAATCTAATGAAGTAATGAAGTATCAGGTTACCGGCGGCCGCAGAAGCTCATTTTGTTCAGGAACCTGATAAGTCGGGGTGGCCTGCCGCACAAAGGGAACAGGATGTGAACAGTATGAGGAGATGAAAAAGAGGCCACCGAGCAGATTTACTGCCATCTGCTCTTTGAGACATTTCTAACTACTACTGGAGAAGTCTGAGGTGATGATGTGACCCCTTTTTGCAAAGTGAAGGTCGGCTCCCAATCCTCCCCGGAGGCTTTTTTTCCAGTGAGTGAAGCGTGAACTTGTACTCCCCTTCATATTTAGTGCAAGTGGGGTGTGTTATCTGTCTGTTGTTCTTGCAACACAAGCTGTCAGAAGCTGTGGAGGTGAATTGGTTTCAGGAGCACTGCCTTCACTCCTGCGGGACTTTAAGACCACTGCACCGGCTCCTGTGTTTTCTTTTTTTATCTTTTTTTTTTTTCACCCTAAAAGGTCTGAGCTGTGGCAGATGTTTTGTGGCATTGTCTTTCTGTCAGTGGTTTATAAATCTACTCAACTACTTTATCTTAAAGCCATAGTTACTTGTTACTTTTTAAAAATGTTCACACAAAACATACCTGTTAAACTAAACCACAGAGCAACGCACAGAGGTAGCTTCACCTCTAGTAAAAATATTAAAATACTGCGAGTGAAATCAGTATGATGGTATTTCTGGGTGTTTGTCCAATAATGATATACAACAAACGTTTGCAAACGTTTGAAATTACTCATCAAACTAGAAAAGTGCAGTCAGTGTCACTGAAGGGCAACCTGAAGAGAATATTTTGATGTAACCCCTTTGTAATCACCAACATTTCGATTAGTAACTGTAACTTAATTTGATATTTTTGGTGTGTAACTGTAATGGATTATCTAAAGTGGGGTGCATCACCACACAAGAGGGTCATACGTGATGATTGATTGAAAGGGATTATGTTTATGAGTCTATACATGTTTTTTTTTAGGAAAATGTTGCACATTGTGTCTTCAGTTTAATTTAAGTACTTGTACTTACTGATAAAGCTTCTTTTACTTAAGTTGAATTTGGAATGCAGGACTTTTACTGACTTACCTGATCTTAAAGGCATAATCTGCACCATTTCCCCCCCAAAAAACAATGTATATAATGCAAATAATCATTACTAATGACCCAGTAGAAGTGTGTGGCGGTGGCTGTCTCTGCAGAGACTCTGCCCTCTGCCTGTATTACCTTATTCTGTCATAATTTTGGTGTCCTTGGGACGCTTTGCCAACACAAAACATCAGTATTTGATGTCCTGTGAATGAGATGTCCTGGGAATTTACGAACAGCTTGGTAAAATCCTACCGATTCAACTTTTAATACTTCTTCCACCACAGATTTTTTTTTTTTTTTTTTTTTTTTGGTGATTTAACAGCTGGAACAAAATGAGCATTGTGGTAAAAAGCCCAGAATGTGGGAATGCAACTGAGAAATGTGTGAAGTTGTGAATTTCAGTGGGCCCTTAAACCTGAGACTATACGAATCACTGATTTTCTTGGCTGTGAAGTGCAGCTTTGCACGTGCCATGGAAAGCAAAGGTGGATGTTAATCTTGATACCTGTGTAGAAAGTAGAAAGTAGGCAATGACACAGCAGGCTTGGAAAAGGTTGGCCGAATTAAAGCCAAGTGTACAAATACAAAAGTGGTTGTAGACATAAAGAGACGTGCGGAACATGCCTGTGTGTTGTCACCCACGCTGTCTCCAGTAGAGGCTTCATCTGACACCAGAGTAGAGTAAACAGCCCTGGTGATATTTAATGGGCCTGCCATTTGTGAAAATCCCAGCGTGCATCTGTTCCCAACAGAGAGAGACAAGAGAAAGTAAGCAAGAGACAGAAAGTGAAGAAGTGCTGAACAAACAGACTTTTGTCGCTCTTCTCCCCATGGAGGCACGACTCTCCATATGTCCGAGCGCTCTGCTCTCTCTCAAGGGCTGCCAGGTGGATGATGGGTAAACAGGCTGACTTCCCCGATCCTGCCCAGCCCCGTGGGACAGGCAGTGTTTGCACAGCAGCACGGAGGAATACAGGAAATAGAGGAAATTCCATCATTGCCAGTTGTGCTGGGGTCCCCACGCCCCTCACAGTATCCATGCAAAGGGCAGCACTGCTTGTTTAAGCTGACTTAATGAAGATGGAGGGCACGGCCACGCCCTGGACTTACGATGGGAATCTGCTGAATAAGATAAATGGAAGAGTGGATGATACTGTGGATGGATGTGTACCTTTTTAAATATGTCAGCGGAGACAACCTTGAAAAATGAAAAAGTCACAAACATCCATGAACCCAGTGAGATGAGTGTTGGATCACAAAAAAATACCTGAATAAAGAAAGAGAGATCCACACACCAAAGAGCTCCTGTTTAAAGTCTTTACTTGCGTGATATTTCGAGCTCCAGGCTTTTCCTCAGATTACTTCTAATAGGTACAGAGAATCGCCGTCTGAAATACCCATTGCATAAAACAAATAAAACCAGAAAGCAATGATTTGCAAAAACCTTTTGACCTATATTCAATTGAATCCAGTACAAAGAGAAGAAAAGCAGGGACATCTCTGAAAAAGACATTGTCAGGATGGCAGCATGTTTCTCCAAAACCTGTATGTACCTTTCAGCATTAACGGGGCCTTCACAGATGTGACAGTTACCCATGATGTCCTGAGGTCCTTCTTCACTTAGATGAAGGAGGTCACGATGTCCACGATTCCCGAAAACAATCTGAAATGTGGACTCGTCAGACCAAAGCACACTTCTCCACTTCCTGTCAGTCCAGTCTCAGATGAGCTCGGGCTCAGAGAAGTCTGCAGCGTTTCTGGATGATGTTGATATAATAGCTTTCACTTTAGCATTATAGAGATATTTACAAAAAAACAATAAAGTTAGTTAGTGTAAATATCTTACCGTTGTACTGCATTCAACTGAGTACAAGTCAATAAAGATTTGCAAATCATTGCATTCTGTTTTGATTTATGTTTTGCGCAACGTACCAACTTTTTTGGGAATTTAGGGTTGTACGCAGACAAACACAGACGTCCACACCCTTACACTGGAATTCTGCTGAATAAGGGATGTGGGAGTGTTGATGGTACTGTGGATGGATGTGTACCTTTAAATATGTCAGCAGAGACAACTTTTCACACCTCTTTTCTATATCACTTTTGGAAACGCGTGATAAACACGGCACAAACTGGACAGCAGCTCACGCTTGCAGACGTTTTGTGTGACTTACCTTAAGCCCCCTGCTGAATGTTCCAGGAGCGCTGCAAGTCTGTTTCTTTTTTTTTTTTTTTATATCATTAAAAAAAAGTATCTCTGCCCTCCTTCATGCTCCCAGCACACGAGCACAGCCCACAGCCTCGCAGTGAACTCTCGCTAAAAGAATTCTTACTCCTCGTCGGGTCAAGGCCCGAGTGTTTACACAGCGCAGCCGGTGAAGCTCCATACTGTTTAGACAAGCTTCCAAACACACAGCCTGGAGGTTGTCCAATTACCCACCCGCTAGGATGTGTGTGTGCCATCACTGCTTTGTACATTCTTCCCTTAACCTAATTTAGAACTTCAATAAGATGTGAGAACCTATTCTTTTCCACGTAGAAATCTGTTTCTAACAAAACACTTTGATCCCATTGTATATGTTGGCAGGTGTGTGTGTGTCGGTGAGTGTGTTTAAAGCTGCAGTAGAGGTTATACTGTTGATTTTTGACATGTAGATCCAATTATTTATTTTACCATTCAGAGCCATTGCTGCTTCTTTTTGATAACTTATCAACACTGCTTGTTCCGCGTCAAAGGCTTGTCTACTGCGTCCTCCGCTTTGTGTCTCCTTGAGTGTCACCCACTCTGTCTCCAGTCTGTCTGTCTCTGCTACCTCCTCTTACTCTCTGTCTATCTGTCTTTTTGCAGGAGGAGAAGGGTATTTCCTGTGGACTTGTTGATTTGGACTTCCTCAAATGCAGCGTGGGATTTCCCTTCATGAGAGCACAGACTAAGGTAGGTCAAACCAAGACAGGACAAACTAGACACCAAACGTCTTTACAGTATACATGCCATTTTTTAAACCATGATGCATTGGTGTGCAGAAACCTCCTGCTGACTGTGTTTTTGCATGGATGAAAACAACGATCATACTGTATCAGATGGAAAACAGTCCATAACACACTGATTTATTCTGCCTTTTTCTCTCCAGTATCATTTTGCAGTGATTTTTGATACGAGTCAGCTCTCTGGGGATAATGACACATTGCAGTTCTTAGTTCAAGCAAAAAGGTGAGTATTACAAGTTTCACACTGTAGTGGATAACTAACAATAGTTATTTTTGGTCATTTCTGTGAATAAAAGTACAGATTTATCCCCATATACGTGCCCATCTTTATTCTCTGTAGACTAGAGGTGGCAAAATTTCACACATCAAAATGGGTTAATAGATTAATTCTTTTTTAACTTTACCTTTACTTGCCCAATTAGGCAAGTGAGTTTCTAGATTTACCATGTGGTATTTTACATTTGGTTGTTAAGTCCTGAGAAGTACAGATATTTGTGTTAAAAAGACTCTGGTAAAAGTAGAAGTACGGATTCAACTTCTGTACTCAAGTAAAAGTGAAAAGGTACAGACTCTGAAATGTACTCAAAGTAAAAAATTTACTTTTACATGGTCTTCATCTTATTACATCTGTTGTGTGTGAAATGCACTGATGGACACACCAATGAATCATCTTTTCTAGGTGTTACTGTCCCATCATTTCGGTTGAAATCAGACGCAAAATAAAAATAATAATTCCACTCAAATGCATTAAAACTAAAGTTACAAGTCTGTTTTGAAAATGTAAAGAGAAAGAGTGCCGATATTTGTGTTAAAATGTGGAGAGTAAAAGTAAAAAGTTGTATAAAGTAAAGTACAGATATCTAATGAAGTATACTTAATTACTTCCTGTCTGTCATAGAGTAAATGTATTTCTGAATAACTTTATTGTTTTTTGTTTGTTGTAGCGCCAACCCTGAGCACAAACTCTCTGACAACAGTTTGGATCTGTCCATCCCTCTGGTTCATGAGACCGACACGACCATTACTGGGTAAGAGCACGACGAACATGAACACAATGTCCACAGTTTACCTGAAAATCAGAGGTACATATTTTTCCACTGGCTTGTAGTGTTATTTATCCGTCTGGATTGTTTTGGTGTGAGTTGCAGACTTGCCTTCCTCCTTTTGAATATATTGGAACTAGATGGCATTTGGCTTGTGCTGCTCAAAACGGCCAAAGAACACATTTAAAAAATTCAACAGCAGTGTCGCTTTTCAGAAATCATGACCCAGTTACTCAAGATAATCCACAGACTTTATTAGTTTCGTGGAAACTATTTTCTTTTTAGTAGAAATAAAAGAGCTAGATTGAGTGCCATGTAGTTCCATAATATTGGTGAGAGGGCAGACATCTCTACGTCCGATATCTCCAAAACTCTGCAACTCACACCAAAACAATCTCGATGGATAAATAGCACTACAGGGCAGATGAAAAATGTGTATTTCTTGAGTTTGGGTTGAGCTGTTCCCGTAACGCTTTCTTTAGTTAAATACCTCAAACGGACACTTGATCCAGTTGCTCATCTGTTGGCTCTCAGGAGGATCGGGAGTGCTTTTGTCAGTATGGAGCTTGTCAAGTTGAAAAGCCTTATCTCTGAACACTTTATCATAGCGCTGCTTCACAGAGGAGGGAAAGAGATTGAAAACAGCCCAAATCCGCCAGAACTCTGACATCTGATAAGGCTGCTGTGTGCTGTCTTTAATGTGAAGGGAGTCTTCAGAACAAAGCTGGACACATCTGACTCATGTCACAACTGCTGAAAAAAATCTCTGCCCTCCAGCTAATAACATGACTGAAGCCAGAGGGTTTTTTTTAATGATTCCTGTCTGCATTTAAATAAATTAATGCATCTTCTTTGATGTTTCTCCTGGTCATTGTGTCTGCAGTGTGGTGACCCCGAGCTCCTTCGTGTACGGAAACTCCATCGATGCCTCCGCTTCGTCCAGTTGGAGGACATGGAGTGCAACTTTCAGCCTCTCAATCTCACTTTCCAGGTACTGCCAGCTCAGGACAGGCCTGCTCAGTTACTTTTTTAAAAAGGGCCAGCTGGAAAAAAAGGTTGAGTGCCAAAAGGGTTGGACATTTACATTTCCTACGTCTGACCTGTAAAGTTAGGAATTTAAAAGTGTAAAACAATGCACCTTTTTATTTATTTTTTTTCTCCACTTTATTAGTTGGAAAAGAAACATTATGAACAAAAGTACAGGAAAAACCAATGCACCTTTGTAATCCTATATTAGAAGTAGCTTGTTGTTTTATTAACACAATGTTGCATTAACCTTCTTTTTCATACAGTTCGATCTCCCTTTGTTCCCTCCGCTTGAACAGCCAAAGTTAAAACTTCTTATGAATAATACAAGTGTCTCTGTGCTTAACAAAAAACACAACCAGTGAATGGGCTAATTAGAATTATGGTCTTCTAATGAATAATATAAACACCTACAGTATAAAGGTAAAAACTTCAAACAGTTTAAAAATCTGTTAAAAGTCTTCGAAATCTAAAACTAACAATACATACTGACAACATAGGTATAAAATCTTTGTTTTAAATTTGTTTTTTTATGAAAATGTTGGCCCTTTAACATTGTTTAACTCTGTCAGATTCAGACAAAATCATGATTTAATCAGGCATTAAAAGGTTTAGCTATACCCTAAGGACCCCTGTCTCACTTCCTGGTTTAAAAAAGATGGGAAATACTGCTCATGCACTGGTAAACTGTCTATTTTTCGGCAAGTTCATTAAATAATATTGCTATCAGATGTGTCTCAACCATAACATGTCAACTCTGTAGACATGTTATGGTTTTTTTAAAAGCAGCTTTTTAAAGCAGCTTTAAAAAATAAAATGGCTACTCACTACAACTGTGTTGGTAAATGAAAAAATATATAACAGTTTGTCAACTCCATAAGTCTACATTTAATGAAAAATTTAATCACTAGGAGATTGGCCCATTACAAGGTTTAATAGCCATGAGTTTCGTCTTTTTAAAATATATTTTCTGAGCATAATTGGAGCGTAAAAATCAAAACCCACTTGTCCAGATCCTCAGGAGTGAGTGTAGAAAGAGCCAATCACCTTGTGGACAGTCTTGATAACTTATGTAGGTCATAAAGAGGCATCGGTGTTAATATGAGATTGTTTTTAAGCAGTTTAAACCTCCTTGTAGAGGCTTTGAATAAAATCACAATGACATATTGTTCATATTCATAAATTATCAATGGCCAAACCGAGGTCATTGAAGGGCCTGATTCAACCCACAGACCACCAGTCGAATCGTCCTGATGTAGGATTTTCAGCGTTTTTGCATGTTTCTCTATATATTCACTTCTCCTTTCCTTTGTTTCCAACTTTCTCTGTCTGTGTCTGATGTGGTTCCAGGCCATAAACAAGGGGCCCAGCAGGCTGCCTGGCTCCACTGTGGACATCAGGATACCCAACCGGCTGGCTGGCAACGGAGCTGACATGTTCCACATCATTGAAACACAGGTGGATGCCAACAGCAGTCTATCTACATTATTTATCTAGCCCAAATCATTATTTATTAGTTTATTCACCTGCAGGCAGCCACATTTTTAGCTCATTTATCCAGCCTACGCCTGTCAGCCGAGCTTCTCTTCAGGTCACAGCTGCCTGCGTGCACCTCAGAGGACACTTTAATGTACAGAAGGCGTCTAATCCGTGGACTTTTTGTCACGGCACGGGCAATTTGCTTAGTGTGAGGCTCCTCTGGGCCAGTGAAAACCTGAGCAAAAGTGTTGACGTTGCTACTGAAGCTGGCCAACCATTTTGTTTCACAACATTTTGCATTTAGATAAAGAAACACAATCCTCCCACTGGGTTTGGATGTTTTCTTAACCCTTGCATTGCTCCTTTCATATAGGTAGATTGTGGGGGGGCTGAAGCTGTTAATTGTATTTACTGTGAATGGGCAGACGGGGTGACTGTATCCCACCCTCCTTGAGCCCATCTGGAATCACTTTCAGGGGATCAGACAGCTTGCACGAAACAGGAATGGGACACCTGCGGAGCTGGCTACTGCCCCGTACCATCCCCAGCCTCGAACCACACATCATAAACGCTGTTAACACTGCGTCTAGCCTGTGGCACACCGGACAGTTGCACACTTATATTTTATGGCCAGATATTCTTACATTTTATACAGACCTCCATTTCTTCATGACATGACTTACAAGTTCCTGACTGTTGTTCCATATGTTCCAGTTTTTCTGCGCAAAATCCCTCAACCTTCATTATTTATTGTGAAAATTATGTTCTTGCGAGAGTTAAGTCAGTGCAGCCCATGAATCTTCACACCAGCCGTGGCAGCAGCAGAAACACGGGACATGAGAAAGAGCGGCAATAAAAAAGCTGAGACATGCTGGGTGGCAACAGAGCAGACAACGAGGACAGGCCAGAGGACATTTCCACCTCCAGAGCTTCAGGTCGGGCCGAGGAGAGGGGAAAGGGGAAGTGTTCCCTCGGGGGTGGGCAGTAAAGCAGACACCTCTAAATCACTCCATATGGGAAATCTGCGTGGGAGGGGTACCAGCTTCTTGTTGGGGAGAACTTCCTGTGAGACCTGGAGGCTCATAACAATAGTGGGATCAGGCCAGTTTAGGTGACAAAAGTGCTTGTGTCGACATTTTCGCTGTCAAACAGAAATCCAAATTTATCTTTGACACATAAACATGACAAAACTCCTGCTCCGTGCCACATATCCCGTTTTAACTCGGCTCTGCTACACTCTTAGAAACAAGGGTTCCAAAAGGGTTCTTCCTGAAGGGCTGAGGTTCTACCCAGAACCCTTTGCTTCCGAAGAACCCTTTTATGGAGAAACTGTGCATTAAGGGTACCAAGGGTGAAACTAAGGGTTCCATTAAGAACCCTTGTCATCCCAGGAACCCATTTTGGAAGAAAGGTTTTCAAGATTGTTTAAGTCCTTGAAGAATTTTTTTCCTCAAGGGTTAGATAGAACCCAAGAACCCCTGTGGGATGTTCCAACCATCTATAAAAGTTTTCACCCCCCAAACCCCCAATGAGAGGTTCTACAGAGACCCTGCAATGTTGCAGTGGTTCCACACAGAACCATTTTTTGAAGAAAGGATTCTTTATAAGACTAAAGATTCCATTAAGAACCACTTTCATCCAAAGAATTCTTTTTGGAAGAAAGAGAGAACTTTTTGTCAAGGGTTCTTTGTCCCATAGTTCACATTAGAACCCCCCTGGGTGGGTTCTTGTTAATACCTTAGATGGTGGAAAGGTTCTGCATAGAACCCAAAAACTCTCATGGGAGGTTCCAACCATCTGTGAAAGTTTTCACCCCCCACACCTTCACACCCCTCCCAATGGAAGGTTCTACATAGAACCCTTTAATGGTGAAATGGTTCCACATAGATCCCTTTTCTTGTGAGTGGATTCTTAATAAAACCATCGGAATATAAAAGGGTTCTCAGTAGAACCCTGTGGATGGGTTCTAGATAAAATCCTTGAAATACGAAAGATGGTAGAACCTCCTGAGGGTGGGGGGAGGGGTTCTTGCTAGCACCATTAGATGGTGGAAAGGTTCTGAAGAGAATCACCAGAGAGAGGATTCTGGTTAGAACAATTATACCATAAAAGGGTTCTCTGTAGAACCTCCAATACTGGATTTTGGGTGAAAACTTTAAGAGATGGTTTGCTATTATACATATATATATATATATATATATATATATATATATGTATACTCTCTGAAAGCGTTCAAAGTGAAACCTTTATAAAAGGCAACCAAAACAGGAACACGTTGAAGAAACCTTTATGGTTCTAGTTAGCACCTTTATTTCTAAGAGTGTATGTCTTCATTTATGCTCATTGGTTATGATTGAATCTAAAACTCTGTTTACCTCCCACCACTGTCCCGCCTCAGGTAGCTGATGGCCGAGGGAACTGTACCCCTCACAAGAACCCGACACCGTGCACCATCCCCCAGGACAGAGAGAGCATCTTCCACTCCATATTTGCCTTCTTCACCAAGTCAGGACGCAGAGTCGTGGTAAATATGCCGCCCTCAAGTTGCTCTTCGACCTTTCAGAGGTCACTGACAGTCGCCCCCTGTGAGGATTCTTGTTTTGTTTTTTTTAGCCGGTGCAACATCTGTTTATCACACTTCTCTCTCCCACACGCTTTCTCCTGCTCTCTGGCCCCCCCCTCCATTTCTTCTTCTGTCTTTTCTAAAAGGACTGTGACCGGCCTGGAAGAGCGTGTATGACGATCTCCTGCAGTCTGGGTCCGCAATTAAAAGAAGAAGCTTTGAGCATAGATATAAAACTTCTACTCAACACTGAAATTCTTAAGAGGGTAAGAAACATGACACAAGCCTGGTAGATTTAGTTGCTGTTATTGTGATTCTGATATTAACAGTACTTCATCCTCTCTCGGCCCACAGGATAGCTCCTCTGTGATCCAGTTTGTGACACGGGGAAACGTGCAAGTAAATGACAGAGCAGTGGAGGTGGCAAAGGGCCTGACAGAAGACATTTCTGTGAGTACTTCAACTGTTCATTCACCATCCAACTAAATACACTGATTGCACTACTTTAGCTAACTTTGACAGACTGCAAAAAAGATTAATTACAGCACATGATAACCTTAAGGTACTGATCAAGTAACTCAAATAACTCAGTACCAGATTTCTGCAGTCTAACAGTGCCTGCATTCAATCTTTTTCGTACCCAGATCCAGAAAAATGACTATTTGTATGTTTTTTTCTCACAGCCAATCACCACAAGTGTTAATATGATTTAATATGATGTGTATTGTAATTTTTTAAAACAATACCCAGCCGTAGAGGTTTCATTCTTAGATGCACATCCATCATGCCGTGGTTAGACAATCCTTGAGCGGCTGATGTGAGCCCAGGGAACAGCTGGGGATTGTGGGTATACTGTATGGTGGCACTGCTACCGGCTTGTTTTCGGGGTCCTCAGCTGTGCTCAAGGACAGACCCTCCCCCCTCTGTCGTGCGCTGAGTGATTGAACGGCCCACCAGATGAGACTTGATGATTATATTGAGCACCCAGCGTGCTCGCAGTTGGATCTCTCGAGTGATTACGGTGCTGCAGCCCTGCTGACCCTGAGCTTCAGCCGTGCTCAGAAGATTCAGGCCTGCCATGAATATGTCCATACCATGCCGCTCTTTCAGCACTGAGTGAGTGTGCTCATTCCAGCGATTATTGCCCCCCTAGGTTTTAGTAAACACAGTCCCCTCTTCCCTCAGGATCCCTGCAGGCTTGAGTACACACTGCAGAGTATAATTTGTGGTCCCTGGATGTATCGCTCACAGCAGCTCACTTTTAATCTCTTGTGGCATGTAAACGAACTGACATAAATCTGTAGGATTCTCTTGCAAGCAGGCTTAGGGAGTAACAGATTACATGTAACAGGGTTATGGAATTAGGATACAGAAGAAAGATAACTGTATTCTATTACAGTTACAGAAAAAAGACATAATCAGATTACAGTTAGGTTTATTAAAAACAGGGATTATTTAGCAGGATTACAATTTTAAAATATATTTTAGCCCAGTTCATTATCATGACCTCCAGTGAAAAAAAATGCTTCTCTGGGTGGAAATCTTTACATTATTTTGTCTTTAAATCAGACAAAAGAAACAACATCACAGTACAGTGACAGTTTTGCCATCAGCTGTGAAAATACTGTCATCATCCCAAGAACTCAACACCTAATTTAAAGAAACATTTACAGGAAAGACCCACCGCTACCGTTAGCTGCATAGACCAACTGTTAACGTTAGCTGCATAGACCAAACGTTAATGTTGGCTTCACAGACCAACATCTACATAGACCAGCTGCTAAGCCAGCTGCACCTACTTTGCAAGATTTCTTGAAGTTTGAGTGTGAAGTGTGAATAGCATACTTAACAAATTACATTTAAATGTTCATAATTAGTGCTATTAATCTAAAAGTGCCTTTGTGCATATCAAAAGAAGGAACATTTGGACAAACAAACATATGAGGCTAAACAACGTCATATTTGGTACTGAGGTAATTCAAAAGTAATAGAAAGCAATCAAGTTACATATATTGTGATACTTTGATTAGGTTACTGATTACTTTTTTTAACAGGCAGCATTTGTATCAGAATACATTTTTAAAGTAACCCTCAAAATCCTAGTTGTAAGTGCGCAAGTTCCAAACTTAGCATTGCAGCACTGAGTTGAATGAACTTCACATTCAATCGCACGTTCCCAGAATTAACCCATTGCACAAGTTAAATTGGGAAAGTCAAAGTCAGAGAGCAACGACCAGCAGGGCTTTCATCCTTTCTGTACACGCAAGCGCCTCGGCATGCATAACAACGGTTAGATTCCAGAGCATGGAGTAAGGGGGAGGTGTTAATGTGGGAAACTATTCAACAGAGAGATTCATCTTCACTTGTCCACTTGGTTGTGTCTTGGCTCACAGTTGGCGTCTCATGCCACATTTGTGTTCAAAGCCCATGCAGCATTGCACATGGATGATGTGGAGTTCCACAGTCAGGCTCTGAAATTGTCCCACCATTGTTTGCAGCAACAAATTATGCAGGATTATCTGACATTTGGGAGTTGCACATTTATTTATACAGTTATTTCCCTCTGTTTAAGATAATTGGTAAATAAACCCAGCTATTTCATGATCCTAGAATGTGTTGTTTTCCATTTGGGGCCCGCATGCTGACAGTGAAGCAGGCCTAGCTGTGGTGCAGAGTAAAGCAATGTTTCCTTCAAGTCAAACCACAGTTAATTCAGTGCAAATCAATTTAGACGATCAAAGTCATTTTGGTGAAAAGCTTTAAAGGAATTGTTTCAAAGTAGGACAGCTGGCACACAAATAAGATTAATGGTAACTGTTCAAATAAAACCAAATAAAAATCAAAGCGCTTTGCTAGAAAGTGATTTAAGATAATTGTGTTTACTTATTTGGCGATAAATACAGCCTTTGTCACAGGATACTACTTCCCTGCATTGTAGTTAAGCGTTACAGTGTGCATTGGGTTAAATGAACTGTGTTGGCTGTCAGTGACAGATGAACCAACAGGTCAGTGTTCACTCATGTCATGGGAAACAGACTAAATAGCTCTTATTTATTGTGGAACCAGGCTATTTTTTAAGCGTTGCCGAGCCTCCCGGAACAGACGAGATAACTCTCATAATTTGCCTCCTTCTGGACTTTGAGGCATCAGTTTAAAAGCATGAGGCTCCGAATGGAAAAAAGGGAGTGGATGATGTATTATTTTGAATTGCACTGACCTAATAAGATGAGTATTTGTTGGCATTAAACACAATGACATGTGACGGGTGGTGAACTGTGAAACAGAGATGGTAAAACTCACTGACTAGCTCTGTTATATTATTCATAACAGTGATAAAAACATTCATCTTTTTCATTCATTTGTTGTCTATGTAAGTAGCCATGCAGTGCATTCTGGTTGTGCAGCTTGGCCCACAGACACTACATACTGATGACATCACTGATTTTTCAATCTCTTTTCTCAGCTCTAGGAGAGTTTTACAAATACAGAACCTCCATGGATCAAAAATTCATAATAGAAAGAGTCATAATTAACCTTTTTTGCAGTTCGAGGTGTCCCGCCAACAGTTTTACAGATATTTCTTTTATAATGGTGGCTTATGGGGGAAAATGCTTTTTGGGCTGGTGGGGAATTTCGCTGCAACACTTCAAGTGGCCACTGGGAAAAATTGGAAGCAAGGCTTAGGGCCAATGCCTTCCTAGGTGCTATTAAACATCTATAGCAGACAGCCCATGAGTTAGCCTTCATCCAATCAAGTGCAGCCAAGAAGTGCTTGCACGATTATAGGAGGGCTTAGTCGATTGTTGGTCAACACACTCGTCAAGCATCCAACGGATCAGAGCATCCACACACACACAACCACGCCGCATTTTGGGTAAAGACAAAAAAAAAAAAAAAAGTGCTGTTAAAGTGCCAAATAGTATCATTCGTATGCATGGTAATGTCAGCAATGTAATTAGTTTATCATAATGCCACAGTGGACAGCCTACTAAAAAAGCAAAATAGTGTCTTAACAAGGGACAGATGTCAGAAATACATCACCTGGAGATTCATTCAGGTAATTGTATGTAGGGATACACCACCTCCGACCACTAGGTAGAGTCGTTCTTCCAGTTTGATGGAGGCAGTCGCTCATCAACCCCTATTTCTGTCATTTTTTCTTTGTAATGACGCCGATCATTGATCAGCAAAGACATACTATGATTGGACACCTGACTGGGAGGATTCGGGCCCCTAATAGCTCAACAGTGATGCGGTTTTCTTATTTTATGTGTTTGAACTGGCAACGACCTTTGAATTTCTATTGAGTTAAAATGTTTACCGTGTTCACCATCTGCATGTTAGCAAGCTCACATTTGCTAAGTAGCGTCAGCTGAGGCTGGTGGCTCATCAGTTTACAGGTGTTTTGTCATAAACCAAAGTCCTGGAAAAATTAAAACTTAAACGTACATGAAAGTCACCAAAGTCAGTAGGATTCATCTCCTGGAGAAGAGCAAAAGTTTAAGCAATCTATCTAGATATGTCAGTCTGAACCAAAGTAGTGGACTGACTAACAGACTGACATTTCCATGCTCATCCTCTCATGTGAATGACCCCAAGTTGTTTACTTTTTTGCTGCTGGCTTTTTATTGCATCTGGGGCAAAGGTCAGGGTCACCACCCTGTCCTGTCCCGTCCTGCTCTGTGCTCAAAAACTCAGGCTGAAGAGTATCTACTTTCCTTTTTCGAATTCAGTATAAAATTGTGTTTCACTGGATGTTGCTTGAAACATAATAGTGTACTGTATAAACTGATTTTAAATCTACATTTATTTGGACTGCTTTTTATGTTTCTTGTTACTATTATTGATTGATCGAACATGTTTTGTATAAAATAAATTCCATTAGTGTCCAGTTTCATGCTGTATTCAGCTTTACATGTGGCTCCTTGTGAATCAAATCAAGAGTTTGGTGAACAGCTAAACTGAAATAAGATGTATCTTGGTTATTATTCTTGCACTACATTGCATCACTGGCAGCACATGACTTCATGAGTAATCTTGTGTGTCCCTGCCTGTGTGGTGGTGTGTGTGTGTGTGTTGTGTTTTATTTGAGCGTGACTCACTGACTGACTGAAGTGTTGTTGTGTTTCAGCTGGTGTTCGAGGCTCTCCACAGTCAGGAGCCGAGGGGTTACGTCGTCGGCTGGATCATTGCCATCAGTCTGCTGGTGGGAATCCTCATCTTTCTCGCTGTTAGCTGTGCTACTCTGGAAGGTAAACACACGAACACAGATTGGGATTTTTCACCTAACAGGATACTTACAAGCCATCTCACTGTTTTCATCTCTTCTTATCCAGAAAACAACATAAGCCATTTTAGCCTACTTCATAAAGGAGACAAAATATGTGCATTTAGACAGAATTAAAGGGCTCTAGCTTTTTCCTCTCATCACTAAAATAAAATACATTTTAAATCATTCATAAAAGGTGTACTGCAGCTATAAATCTTAAGTTTGCAGAATTTCCTGCATAGTCTTTTATTCAATGGGGACCCAAACAAAATCTCCTGTGAACCACCTCTCTGTCCCGACACAGTCTTTGGGAATAACTCGCTTAAAGCATTGGTCACATAGCTGCTTGTTTTGAAGCAATACTTTGTTGAAGCTACAACAGTGTAAAAGAGGGAGTTTGTGCCACAGCCAGAAGCCGTGTGTCTGACTCTGGTTAGACGACAGTGAAGTATCCAGTTGTACAGAGACAGCTGGAGGTAGGGGAAGAAGAGGTGGGGGTCGAGAGCTTGCTTTGGGCCTTAAACAACCATGAAAAGGACAAATCACAGACTGGACAATAATTCACACCATACCACTCACATGAAAGAAGGATCTAAAAGGGAAATGGCAATTACATTGATGTCCAGAGGCCCTGTTAGCACAAAACGCCTTTTTCTTCTTCACTGCCTCATTTTCCACCGGGAATACCACAACTAAACCTTGGAATGTTGGTCCAGGGATACACCCCCCACTCCCACCCCCACCCCCTCGGATCCCCAGGTCTTTGGATCTTGCCAAAATAAACCCCACTTACATGAGCCGCACATGTCCTGTATTGCTCTCTTCAGGAAATGCCTGAGGAGAGTACAGGTCTGTATCAATAAACTTTAGCAGTCATAACGCAGATAAATGAATGGAGTCGTAGTGAGAGAGGCATCACGGCTTTGTTTAGACACACACCAAGAGTCCTCTCATATCTCCCTCATATTACTCTTGGTAAATGCGTGCTATAGGTCAGTCAAATGTAAATTAGAATACAATATTAGATTCCTACAGAAACAACACATTTCTGCAGGGGAAATGCTTGATTTGCTTCCACGCATGCTGGCGGTTTTGCCCATTACCTTCAAATTGTTTTACATTACTGCCAGCCATTTTTCACAGCATACCATGCAATAATGTTTTAAATTGATTTCCCACTGGCCAGACAGCCATTGTTTTTCATCTGTTTCACTGCAGGAGGAATCTCAACCTGCAGATATGTAACTTAAAGACACATAATCCAGCAAAGTGACCTCCTCAAGGGTCAAATTATTATTAAAATTAGGTTTATCGTAATATTGCAGCATACAAGGCCAAGTGTAAAAATGACACGTTATGGTTTTAAAAAGAGTTATGTGACGGGCTGTTTCTTGGCTAGGAAGGTACTACGCCCAGCTGAGAACAGCAATAACCACGTAACACACATGTGTAACAGCTACTCACCGTAATAACACTACATTGTGTAACCAGCTAACCTGCTGCTGGTTGTAGCTTCATATTTGTATCTAATTCTCTGTTAGAAAGTGAATAAGTGCTTTTCCTTTTTAAATCACTCATTTAAAGGGTGACATATTTGCCAATACCGATAAGATCTATCTATGATAAGCTGAGGTGGGTGTTAATATCAGCCAGTGGTCGAGCTCTAGGTCTCAGGTGTGCATTACCTATTTAAAGTAATTCATGTTTGCAAATAATGACAACCTCAAGAGAGGAAAATCTACCCTAAAAAGATCTGGAAAATGTTCAGCTGTAATGTAAAGTGTGGTGATTTGTAGTCAGATCTGACCACAGATGCACCTTACTCTACAAACCACTCAAATTCTTGTTCCTCTCGTTCTTCGACAGATGGGATTCTTCCGTCGGCGCTACAGAGAGATCATCGAGGCTGAGAAGAACAGGAAGGACAGTGATGAAAGCTGGGACTGGATGGAAAAGAACCACTGAGACTTGCGGTGGTGGTGGGGGGGGTCCCAGAGGAGCCAATGAGATTAGGGATTGGGTCGGGAAGGATCCAATAGCACGGGGGTCTCGCTGCCCAGCCGCCCCAGTGGCACCAGGCCCTTCAAGTCTTCCATATGTGGAAGAGAAGAATATTCTCCATATTTTTTGGAGACTTGATATTTTTTTGTGGGTGGGGGTCCAGGAAACAGGCTTCTGAGGTGACAGTGTGGCTTGCCAGAGGACACTTGCTGTGGAATTCAGCTAATCTCAAAGGAGGTAACTCCCAGCCAGCCGAGCAGAGCGGAGCTGTTGATGGAGACCCACATCCGTACGGGGATGTGGAGACGGCATGAATACTGGTGGACAACAAAACCCTCAGGGCTGTGTTACATAGCAAATTTATTTTTATACATACACTTTAAGCCATATTGTGTAAAACTGGGCTTGGAGAAGAGTTGGGGGTTTGAAGGCCATTATAAACATACTGTATCTACAGTATGTTTTCCTTAAAGCACTGATGTTTGATAAGAATGAATGCCTTGGCTCCATAGCTTTACTTTTTATGCCAAAGATATGTCCTGTATAGTATATGATTGGAGCCGTTTGTATATGCAGTTCTTCCTGGGAGTGAAAGATTGTATCTTTTCTTTACTATTTCCGCTCATGAATATCTGCTTTACACATCTGACTGTCCCTCCCTCCCTCGCGCAGATAATCAACCAGAGTTAATTCTGTGTTTGAGACCCACACATGATGATGATTAAAACGCTGTGTCCTCATGTCATCCGCTGGTGTTGTCTCAGAGGCGCTGGAGGCCCAATAAAAGCGCTCCCTGAGGTCGTCAAGACGTAAAAGCCTCCATTCACATTTCAAGCTTTGCGGCTTTTTATAAGCATTCCAATTGTTACGGCTTTTAAACTGAGTTGTTTGTAGGTGATGAATGTGGATGTAACATAAGTGAGTTCATCAGATTTAAAAGGAGCAGGGCAGCATATCACCAGAAAGTCCCTCATAGGTCGTTCTTTCAACAAACAGCTAATTTTGCAAACAATTACATAATGTCATCCCTCATGTCTGAGCCTAACTCCACCCGCAGTCACTATAAAGCACAGACATGGGCCTTCGTAAAAGTTTCTGTGTGGTAAGTTACCTGTGTTGTAGCTGAGCTACATTAGCAGCTCAGAGAGGCTGAGAGGCTCCCTGGTGTGTATCTGTGGCCGTAGTTAGTATGTAGCCACAGCCACCGTGGTGAAGTTAGTTTTAAGTTGGGTATTCAAGACGATGCTGCTGGACCTGCCTGTCGAATACCCAACTTAAAACTAACTTCACTGTTTAATCATAGGATCATTAATCAAGGGAAATAATGCAGTTCACAAAAGTGTTCACAAAAAACAGTGTGAACTCCTGTAAAAGAGGAGTCTCATAGCATCTATCTCAGCATATATCTGGAAATGAGCGCTCTTTCACAGACTCACACTCAACAACGGGGGCTTGGGGAGGTGTGGCGCTCAACTGATTAGAGGGCAGCGAGCAGCACTGAGGTGAAGAAAGCTCCCACCATCTACATCACCTGCTGCCAAATCAGCCAGTAGAATAATTCAATTGCAATAGCCAGGTTTCAATCAGCTAGCTGATTAGCATGTAATAGTAGATACAACACTTTACATAGATGCCTTTGACATGACGTCATTTCTTCACTTTCAGTTGATAATTTTAGTGAATTTTTTGAATGTTTTAAACTGAAATTCTTACCTACAGCTCCTTTAAATTTCAACTTATCCTTTCTGCAGTGCTTCAAGTTAACAAATGCCGTGAATGTGCAGAGGAGCAAATTATCTGAAGCTGCTTTTGCAAGGAACCGTTGCTCAGGTATGCAGCTTTTCAGATGGACCCCCAAACGTTCCCAGGTTCAAATGCAGATACTTATCTTAGTTTATTCTGTTGAAATGATTCACTCTACATCATGCCATGAGACCTGATCGTGATTTATTCCCAAAACCTTTCCAGGCTTCACCTAAGCGGGCCATATTTAATTTTACTATTATGTTATTAGGCATTGGGTTTTAGCGTGAAACATGAGCTACATTACTCTCTGTGGCCAGATGAAAGTCTGTGATGGGAGTCCACCTACAGTCATTTAACAGGGGCCCGTGCCATGAGTAATGCCCTAAAAATAGGTGGGAATGTGCTGCACTCAATCACTACACATAAACGAGCTCTTTGGGGCTCCTGGGAAAAGCTTATTTTAAGTCAACATGGAGGAATGTCAGCGCCGTGAAAATCCGCCACTATTAAAGTTCACAGCTCCACACTACTTGAGTTTTTACCCCACATGTTCTTTTTAAAGCTGGGCTTGATTGTGAATGAAACTTTGCAGAACAAAGTGAATTAAATTTCATATTAAATGTCCCCAAAGAAATAAGAATATTAACTATTTTATACATTTTAAGAGCTTATGTCAAAATAAGAAGAAAAAGTTATGTTTTGATGACAGTTTTGAAGAATTTATCAGGTCACAATTAATTATTTTAAGAGATTTGTGGTATTTTAGGATGAAACCCTGCAACCTTAAATGATGAATTTTAGGCAATTGCAATGCCAAAGAGCAAAAACTATATTTTAATTCACACTTTTCTCTAAGATTTCAGTGCTAAGACACTTTATGGCTCACTTTGATTGCTTGGCTCTATTTGTGCTGTATGAACCTTTTTATTGATCTGATACACTTTATTTTACCATTTAATTCCACTGGCATGACGGCATATACTGTACACATTCACGTCTTCCCTCTGCATCTGTTGCGGCGATGCTCTACCTGTATGCAGAGAAACCGACACTTGACATTTTTTTTTTTTTTTTTTTGGTAAATTTTAACTGTGATGGTTATTTTTTTGTATGTTTGTTGTCACCGTTAATCACACCGTTATTTGGGGGTTTTGTTCTGAGTATACTACTGTCACTGAATATCATTTCCATTATAGTGTGCTGTATGTTTGATGTTTAAAGTCATGTTCGAGCTGTATATTTATCTGTTGATAAACTGAGTGAAATTTCATGGCTCTGGATGCTGTTTTTGTCAACATGAGTCCAGTGTGGTCGTCTGTTGGTTCACCTCTGTTTTTGATGGTGTGTGGTGCTCTCTGCTGGCAGCTTTGCTCCAAAAATAAAACAAAAACCTCAGAATGGCGAAACAAACCTGCATACTACAGACACAACTATATATTTAAAGGTCTTGGAAAACTCTTTAGGATGTATTTGCAGTTACATTTTCTTAAACTTCAAGTTTTTTTAAAGCAAAAACAGCATTTTTATTGTAAGGGTCAATCTTTATATTGCTTATGTTAATTATGTGCATTTTAGAACTGAAGTATTTATTACAACACGTTTCATGCAAAGATGCAGCCCAAAGTTCTTAAAACAAGATCAGATTAAAAATAATAAAAACAATAATAGGTAAAAAATTATATACAAGCAACAGAAAACAGACAATCAGAAACAGATCATAATGCAATAAAACAGCAATGATACCTTGAGTTACCCCAAATTAAAAGCCGAATTAAAAGGACAGGTCTTTAATTTCTTTTCAAAAATTGCCAAGGAGTTTGCTGTTCTAAGATCCAAGAGAAGGGTGTTCCACAGTTTATGATTTTTTTATTATGAATGTCTTTTATCAAGCAAAAACACCAAACATTCTTCAGTTCCAGCTTCTTAATTATAATTTCACCGTTGTGTCATTATTAATTTAATATTGGTGGGTTTTGTACTCTGGTTGGATAAAATTAGTCCTTTGAAGTGTGACGTTGGCCTCTTGGAATTTGTGACGAGCATTTTTTTACAACTTATTCAGCTAAAGTGGCAAAATGTGTCAGCGTGACTGTAACAAATTATTCATTCACACCGATGATGTTTATGTGAAATGTTACCATTCTTATCACTCATGTAACAATTTAAAGGGAATTTGCTCAAACATTCATACAATCAGGCTTCTCAAACTATACTGGTGAGAAATCTTCTAACATTTTTAAAAATGAAATAAATTAAACTGATTTTCTTTCTGAGGTGGTATGCAGTGCAAAAAGTTTGAGAAACACTCATTTAATTGGATAGTGGAGCACTGATCTAAGGTTTATCACTAAACAAGAATCAACTCAATGCAAACTTAAGTGACTGAAGCATCAAGGTACTGCAGCTATAAATGTGCTTGACACAAGAATGAGGGAACTTAAATTTTCACTCAAATGAACAACTGCTGCCGGTGGAGAGCCCAGGTTTCTGCTGCAGGTAGTGCAAAGGGCTCACACCTGAAATCAATCATGTTTAGGCTCTAATCAAGCCAGGCTGCTCCTGCTTCATGCTCTTCCTCAGACAGCTCCTCCTCCAGACTATTGTAGGCAATTAAATGTGTTTCCTATAACTTTTAAACTAATTAATAAGTTCAGATGTGTTTTTAGAAATAATATTTTAATTAATTATGCAACAGTTGCTGAGCCACTATACCCTAACAAGTTTTAATATAAACTAGCCACCAATCTAATTAAAAAGAACAATTTTGAATTGCATTTTAAGTCTGATGAACTGAATGAATTGAACATAAACATGTTTAGAAAAGTGCCCCACTTTACCTGAAACTATTTCTCACACCTTAAACAGTGAGATACAGTGGTACAGTGCTCAAAAATACAACAAGATAATTAAAATTATGTTATGCATTCTTATTGAGAGCTGTGATCAGAGGCAACACAGAGCTAATTAAAGGCTAATTACTCATTCAAACCTGGTGTGGTAACGTGTGTCTGGTCAGGTGACTTCAGTTGCTATGAAACACTGATATCAAGCACAAGCTCCTCTGTAGAGAGCAATGAATTATTAATACAACCACCACACCGAACACAGCAGGAGCACCACAACAGATGGAACTGCTCACTTTATTCTGAACGGACAGAATCCCTCTGACAATATGTCCTCTCTGTTGGATCACGGGTTGATCAGGACTGCGGCGGTGGAACAGGTAGTTGCACCGATCGCAAGTCATCTGTGCTACTTGGTGCTGCTGTGTGACAGTGCAGAGGAACCTGAACAGTTCAGCCAGCTGGAGGGGGCAGCTCAGGCTGTGGCTAAAGCTACCGAGAACATGGCAGCAGTGGCCTCTGGGTATGTACAGTCAGTGTGGACTTTACTGAGGTGAAGAACAGAAATTTAATGCATTTAAAAGTCGCATTCCAACATGTGGTCTCTTAAATAAGAGACTGACATGTGTAATATATCATCAGATAAAATCTTTATTTCCAGCCACATATGTGAGACCGAGGATGAGGTTTTGCACATGGAGATGTCGTCCCTGTTGGAGTCAGTCACTGTGTCTGGACAACATGTCCTGCTGGCGGCTCAGAAACTCAGCATCCAGCCCAGTTTGTCTGAGCACAGAGAGGAACTCATCACTGCTACGCAAAACGTCTTCCTGGGAGTGGTCAAGGTAAAGTATGATTTTCCTTCTCTGCAAGTATCTCACTAAATATACATTCAAGTGCCAGAATAAAAAAAATACATATTCTTCCTTCAGCCTGTAGTGCTGTTTATCCATCTAGATTGTTTTGGTGCAGTTGGGGTTTTGTAGATATCTGCCTTCTCTCCAGTATATTTGGACTAGATGACCCTCGGCTTCTGGTGCTCAAAGCACCAAAAATACATTTGAAAAACTCAGGCACTGATGTTGAATTTTTCGATTTTTGTTTTTGTGCTCTGAGCATCAGAAGCCCTTTGAGTGCCATTTAATCCCAGGAGGACATCTCTACAGTCGATATCTCCAAAAGTCAACAACTCACACCAAAAAAATCTAGATAAATAGCACTACAGATCAGAGGTAAAATATGTATTTCTGATTTTAGCGTGAATTATCCTTTTAAAAATAAACAGAAATAGGACAGAAAGGACTGGCTGCTGCAGACAGTGACTGATTAAAATCACTGACAGGCTCCAATAGATTCATCTTCCACAGCTGCGTCTGCTTTTTACTTTCCCAGAGGTTTCCTTAAATGGGAAACCTACTTAACACATCAAGAGGCCAAACTGCTGGCTGTTTTAAATTTTACACCTGAAATATGTCAGATATTCCTCCAAGATCCTTGGCCTGAACAGTAAGAACTTTCCAGTGTTAGCTACCGACTGATATCTTATCTGTAATGTCATGCCAGCGCAGCCGACGGACTGTCTGCTAAAAGGGATTATGTCAGCTATTGCTTATAAATTGGGAAAAAAAGGACACAAAAGTCTACTTTGTTACTGACACTGTCATAATGTTTATAGCTCTACAGTGGTATAATCACATGGTGTGTGACAGTTTTTTTTCCCTCCCTCGTTGGTTATGGGAAATGCTCTTTAGATCTGCCAAAACAATTTCAGCACACTAGAGTATCATATTTGAATACAGCAATTTGTGCAATGTCACTTTCAACATTCTCTGCAAACAATAGCTCTCACAGTCAGAATGAGAAAACAAAAAAGCTTTCCTTCCCATCATTGTTCAAGATTTGAGAAGAGATTGCAAAATGGGCTAATGTCTTCACCCACAATTCCTGTTGTCATAATATTATGCGTTTGTGCTGCAAAACAAGTCACTTGATATTTCCGTTACCTGTCCACCACAATGGAGGTCTTGAACTTTGTCACTTTGTCATCAGTATGATTTATGACCATTTTTACTGGGAGTTTTACATTTGGTCATTAGGGTGACCAGTTGTCCCCGTTTTCCGGGAACAGTCCCCGTTTATGGTGGTCTGTCCCTGGAAATGTCCCTGTTTTTTTTTTGTTTTTTGTTTTTTTTTACTGTGCATTTAAAACATTCTGCCAAGTGGAATAATATTTTACATGACAAGAGAGACCAGGCAACAGAGCCCAGTTGATGTCTCTGTCAAGTGATTCCACGACATAGATGTATAAAGGTGTATTGTATTTTCATTTCATTTCACAACTTTTTTTGAAGACATTTTGAGAAGTCAAAGTAGGAAAAGCAAAGGTGTAAAGATACAAAGTAAGATCTTGTATTAAGAACACAGTTTCATAGCTTCACTCACCTGTAAACTATGACTTTCTGCAACAATTGCTTGGCTAGTACCCAGTCTGCCTGCCTCCCAGCTGATTGTGGTATAACCATTATTACCATGGTCAAAATACATGAAACTGGAATTGTCCCCCTTTTTTCTTTCATAAATAATCAAATCTGATATGATATATTTGACTGCCGAACCGGAAATGTCTCTGATTCTAATTTCATAAATCTGGTCACCTTGGTCTACAGCCATACTAGCAGGTCTTTATGAGACTGATGCACAGCAGTCCTTAGAGCTAAATATTGACGTTAGCACACTCACAAGGTTGATGCTTAGCAGGTCTAATGTTTACCATGTGCTCCATCTTAGTTTAGCTTGGATGGATGTCTAAGCCATGGCCATGAATTTCACTAAAAAATGTCAACCAGAGGGGCTCAAAAACACCTTCAGGGGAGGATCAGTGAATGCGAATGAAAAAAAAAATATTATGTTAGTTATCTACAGGAGATCACATAGTCTAAATGTGTGTGATTTGGTTTCAGGGATGGCTCAGAGATACAATATTAGGGAGTTTTACTGTTTCTCTTACAGTAGGAAACAAAGAAATGCCTTAGGATGGACTGTTTTTATGTATTTGGTGCAGCCTTAAGTTAGGTAAAACTGCAATATTAGGCTATCTTGGCTCAATCATCTATCTACTGTCTATTGGATCACATAACCTAATCATGATCTCATAGGTATCCAGGAATTTAGTTAAGCTAAAGTAAGAAATAAACTAAGAGTTGATGCCTGTTTCCAAGCTTTGTCTGAGGGGAGGCCTCCAGTCTCAGACTTTGAGAGCTCCTGCACTGCACAGGGGATCACCAAAGGATCATGAATATTTGTACCACATTTCAGTAGTTGTAGATATATTTTAGTCACGACCAAAATGCCACTAGAATGATTAAGCAAAGAAGAATTCGGAATCCGTATCAAATAACCTTATCTGTGTCTCTGCTCTTAGGTTCTGTTGGTGGACGATGATGCCACTGTCAGGAGAGTAATTGCTGCCGCTGATCGAGTGTTGGAGTGCCTCTCTGAGCTCGGCTCCTCCTCGGACATCAAGTCCCTGCTCAGGTCTTTCCAGGTGTTTTCTCAGGCTCTGCTTCACCTCAACAGTCTGACAGTGGAGAGAGCGAACTCCTTACAGGATCCCAGACAAACGAAACAGCTTCTCGACTCCTTGGAGACCCTGAGGAAGTGCATCTCCATGCTGCACACGGCCATGTGCACGACCATCAAACACCCTACAAGCGAGCAGGCACAGGCAGCGAAGAGATACATTCTGGACAAGGTGCAGAGCACAGTGAGTGACATTGTTATAACCCTGAAAAGTGAATGTCACAGTGGATCCATGGGGCCTTGTGGATATTACACAGGAAAGAGGAACAGTCTGTTAGAACTTCTTACAAGTTTCTCCACCTCCTCAATCAGCAGTGGCTTTGACAGTCTGGTAAGAGATCTTGTGTTTCACTGTATGGTTGTGGCAAACTCTTCTCGTAGAGAATTTCAGCAAAGAGTGGTGGGCCATTGTCGTCACATCCTGCAGTTCTGGTCAGACATAAAGAGGATTTTAAAGGATCCTGAGCAGAACCCTGAGGAGATCTGCATTTTGTTGGTGCAGCAAATACAGATGCTCGACAAAGCTTTGATGACGACCGTTCTTTATCAAGTCTTGGACACTTTTCTTACAGCATCTTCTACAGCTGAGGAACTCGTAAGTGTGACAAGACAGATCCTGGTTGCACACTCTTCTACGAAGATGGATCTGAACTTCATTCAGCCACTAGTTGAGGATTTAATATCATCCACTGATAGAATAATCCAAGTGGCAAATTTTATCTCAGCTGTGGCCGTTGATGCAAAGAGTTTGGAGAACGTGGAGAACTCTCGAGCATGCCTCACAAGACTCCGGGCTCGGATCGCGCCTCTTTCACTCGAGTTAGCAGATGATTCGATGCAAACTGTCCAAAAGCTTCATGAGGTGTGTCAGAAATGGGAGGAAGAGACTAGTCAGCTTCAGGATGCTCTCAGCGATGTAATGGATGTGAGGGAGTTCACCAGCATTGGAATTTATGAGCTGGTCAGTGATCGGCATGGATGTGACGAAGCGTACAGAGAGCAAAGCTACAAACTGTTTAACGAACATGCAGCAAACCTTATTTGTCACATGAAGCTGGTGATTCAGTCCGTGAGGAGGCACCTGGACAGAAGTGACAACCCCATCTACAGGAATGGCCTCCTGGTGCTGCTGAAACAGGTTCAGTCATCTCAAAGCAAAGTGGGCGAGTCAGTCAGAGACATGCTTTTAGGCTCCAATCTAAATGTGGAGGTTTATTCTACTTTTTCAGAGAATGTCTCCATGGCTATTCAGCATTTTAAAGTGCTCAGACAGGGACTGGACGGCCAGCAGCATCCACATCTCCTGAGCCCGCTGCGAGAGGGGGCTCGTCAGCCTGAAATCTCATGTCTATCAGTCAAAGACACCTGCAAACTGAATCTAGATCACATGAGAAGAGGCTCTGAATCTCCTGTTTTGGAGGTCATGGAGAGGGATTCTCAAGCCGAACATGAGGAGGAGCTCTCAGATGAGGAAACCATAGAAGCAGAACCGGCTCATAAATATGACATAGATGATTTAAAGATCCCAGCTGTCTCCGATGAGCCCAGACTTATCCACAAGCCTCTTGAATTTGACCTTTTGCCCCTCTTGTATGAAGTTGTGACCGTGACCAAAGGAAAAGATGTGACGGCGCTCAACCAGGCCTGCACTGGTGTTCTCGAGCTGTCGAACTGTTACGCTCAAGCCGCAAAGGAAGCCTTGGCCGTTGTTGATGCGGTTGATCGCCAGACGTTGGAGAGTTTCAGAGCAGAGCTGCTGTCGCTGACTCCGCTGCTCGTCCAGACAGCTCAAGAGACGGCGATGAGCTCGGCAATGAGCACAGAAAGCATCTACAAACACAGCACACATTTTTCTGACCTCATTAACAACACCCGGAAGGTTTTACTGCCGGTGTCTGGAAGCTGGTATCATGCTGTTTACACTGAGCTGCAAGGAACAAAGGCAGCCACTGTTGCGCAGCAGCTCAATGAGGTGATGACTTTATGCGCTGACCTGGTCCAGCTCTTGACATCGTCTGATTTGACCTCGCAAAGTGACAGTCAAGAAACATTCAGCGTTTTACACAACAAGCTGAACAAAGCACAGAACAGCACAAGGTATCTGGTGGAGTTTTCTACCTCACTGGAAGGACAAATGGATCAACTAGAGGGACTCTGCATCCTTTGGGGCCTGTCAATTCAGATTTTACTTCATTCTCTTGATAAGATTTTGGGAATGTCGACTGCAATGAACCAGCTGGGCCCTCAGAAACAGCTTTCAGCGTTGTCTGAGAACTCGCTTCGAATCCAAGAGGCAGCGAGGTTAACCAGCCTGAATTGTAGAAGTGCTTACAAGTCAAAACAGCTAACAGGATACCAGGATGAGCTGAAAACACTGACTGAAGCCTATCTCAAAGCTGCAGAAGAGCTCGACATAATGCCGAGGGTGATGCAACTTGCAAAGTCAGAATTCCTTCAGAGACATCTTTTGATTAAAATTAGACTGCTCTCTGGTAATTTAAGGAAAGCAAACAAAGATTATGACACTGCACTTCAAAATATCATCAGCATTGCTTATTTTGCTGCTGAACACTTCAGGGAGAACAACACAGAGGATGTGGAGCAGAAATTTGAAAATGCAGCGCAAACACTTTTTGAAAATGTAAAAGTAGCGACCAAAAGAGTCGAGGATTCCTTAAACTACATCCGTGACCCACGCGCCCGCTCTAATCTGAGGTCAATCAACGACCACCTGTCGTTTCAGATATCAGATATAGTCAGCAGGGCGAGGCTCATGGTGGAGACTAACTACATCTGTGACACACTCAGTCTAGATGTGCAGATACAGTGTTGGTCAGCCAAAGCTCACTATGTGGTGGAGGAGATCAGGAAGCAGGATGGGATTCACCAAGAGGTTAAAGAGCTCATCATGGCCGGTCTACAGGGGAGAACACCTGAAGATATCAAAGAGGTGTTGGCTACAATCCCACCTGAAGTCAAAGAAGTGGAATTTCCCTCTGATGCAACAATGACATTCTGGCAGAAAGGCAACACAGAAAGCGTGGTGCTGCAGAACTGAATATTATCATGGCAGCTGAAGCCAAATATGGAGCTGGAAATATGGAAAAAGATGTAGGTATCTTATGATTAAGAAGTAGGGGTGTCATGATTTCAATTCTAAATCTGAAATCTTAATTTTTCTCTATAGGATGGTGTCGGGTCTGGTGTAAACAAAGAAGCCTCTTCGCTGACCTACACCTCACTTTTTCTAAAGCAAGAAAGCAACAACTGGGACCCCAAAGACAACAGAATAGTCCAGGTGACCAGGAAGATGGCTGACACAATATGTTACATGACCCAGTACCTGAGGAAGAAAGGCCCAATACCGGTAACGACCACCAGAGGACACTCTACTGCCTTGATCTTGATATTTGCAGGCACCCTTGTTCACAATCACTCCTTTTGTTTTTACAGAATAAAGAAGCATTTGTCACTGCAGCCAAAGATGTGATCTCAGACTGCCAGTCAGTGACTCAGTTTATCAGAGTTATCACCAACCACTGCCTGGATAAACAGTGCACGGTTGAACTTTCACTCATAGTTGAGCAGATTCTCACCATCAGCAACCAGCTCAACATCATCTCCAGGTCAGGAAACAGGCTGACAGCTAAACCAGAAAAAGAAACAATGAAAGATAACGACACGGTTTTCTTTACTTTACCTTTCAGTGTCAATGCTGTAACACCTGGCTGCAAATCATCTGATGAGATCCTGGTGAAGAACGCACAGAATCTACTCCAGACGGTCCTGCGTGGGGTCCACGCTGCAGAGACAGCCTGCATGACAGTAAATCCATCATTAAAAACCTGATAAAACTGTAATAATATGAAATCCTCTCCATGTACTATAGATAAAAAGATGAAGCTAAAACTATGTTATGTCGTATAAATTGCTTTCTCCATAAGAACAGGCGAAAGAAGGTTTTCCCAGAATAATCGTTCTAAATTTCCTTTTTTCATTCATTTAATCTGTGAAACAGGTTGGGACAAGTGTTGCCAGGGATCATTTTCTAAATTACAGTAGTTTTTTCATCTTTTAAAACAGGTTGAAAATAAAATTGGCCAAATGATTTTTTTTTAAATGTACCTCTTTAGTTTCCATTTAGAGTGGAACTTTATATATCGCTATATATCTCTTTATATACATTTCTTGCCTAACGAAGGACATGACAGTAATGTTACACAGCTTGCTAACACATTATATGTAACATGTGTTTAGAGTGTGTGGAGAAACTAAAATTTACCAGGAAGAAATCATGAATACATTTAGCATGGCCCTACTTAGAACATGGGGTAGTGTTGCACTTAAGCCTCTTGTGGCCAAACACTTGCCAAAACCTTTTTTAACAACAGAAGAAAAAAGAAAGAAAAGAAACCTTAGTACCTTAGTCAACTCTCTCCTTTCCTGTTTCCTATTGTACCATCTATACTGTGTGCTAGGTTCGTCCATTTTGAGAGGAAAACCACATTTTACAGATGGTTAAAAGAGGCTGCTGGGGGACTTGTAAAAATATTCACAGCTTAAGTTAGCTAATGTTGGCTAACTAGCAAGTGAATCCAGTCGTTAGTGTACTAGTTAGCCAACATTTTGCTAACGTTAGATAATTTTAAGATGTGACCTTATATGTCGCCTTTACAGGAAAAGTAGGAATTTGACCAACCACCAAGTTTGCTCGTCTGCTTTGGAGCACAGACCAAAACAGGGCGGGACTTAGGAAGGGTCGATTTAGGGTTTCCATAGAAGTGTCTCCTGAGTCAATAAAACTATGTAATCACTCTCTTCTTCCAGGGTTTGAAGCAGCCCGAGCCAAACTCAGACGGTGCAGAGGCTACAGCCTTGTGTTTCCAGTGGAGGAGGAAGCTGGAGATCCATCGAGCCCAGCAGACCTCCAACCCAGAGACTGACGATCTGGGTTTGAGGAAGACCTCATCCAACACTGTTGCACCCAGTCTTGCCCCACTAGTTAATGTGACCACCACGACCCCCTCAAAACACAAATAATATTTGTCTCAGAAATAAGAAGCCAAACAACAAGAAGATCACATTTTTGTTTTCTGTTTCTTACAATAATAAACTTAAGCCTTGAAATTGAGTTTGACGCTCTGCTTTATACTAGTTTTTGTGACTTTTCACTTATCATCGTATTAAGTGAAATTAATAGTTTGGGCCTGAAACAGTGATTTAAATGAAACAATCTAAAAAGTTAAGCAGGGAATGTCTGTTTGGTAGAAATACTAACAATTCACAGACATCTGAAATGTGAGAACAGCCTCAGACCAGGAAGTTTTCTTGCTAGATATCAGAAGCCAAAAAGATTGGAAACCAGTGGTTTAATTTTTAACAATGTGTTGTATTTTATAAGCTTGTCTATTTTTTTTTTATGCAAAATATTAATCTGAAAAGTAAGTCATAACTATAGCGGTCAAATTAAGTGAATAAAAAGGACAACGTCTGCCTCTGACATGTTCATGGAGTAGAAGAATACTTGAGTAAATATACTTAGTTACTTTCCCCCACTGGATATAACCCTGTCATTAAATCAATGCACGCTAAAATGAGACATTACAACCTGATGTGTGATTCTGAAATAAAATACCTTGTGTTTTTTCTCTTTATTTCAGATATTCATGATAAAATCACTGAAATGTGACGAGAATATGTGTTGTTAAAATGTCATACAGTATTATTACAACCATAACCACCATACTGACAGGAAAAAAATAAAGCAGTATTCATTAAAACACAGACTGAAACAGACTGTACACGTGATACAAAATAGGCATTTACAATGTGACTTATGAAAGCAATTTAAAAAAAGCACATATCTTAGTTTCAGTCAAACACCTTAACAGACACAAAACCGTCAAATAATGAAAACCGCTTTATCTGAAGCCAACAACATTCACTCTTCCAGTACACGAGTTCATCTGCAGTCAACTCCAACAAAACTAGTCATAAAGGTCATTTTTGTATCATATATATCTTCATCTCTCTTTGTATAGAACACTTTCTTTCTTTCTTGATTTCTTATTCTCATGAAAACAAGTGAAAGACAGTTTACCCGCTATTTACAAGCTTGTCAGCTGTGAGTGTTTTGAGGAAAGACGACGACAAACCAAACTGACTAACCAATATTAATTTACTCCACTCATTGGCATGAATAACTGGTTAGCAAGTTAAAAAAAAAAAACCTACACCAGTAACGTTAACTTGTCAAACATTTAGGCCACTTAAAGTGAAAAAAGTCCAGCAATGTACAAAACACAAATTGAAGGGCTGAAATATTATAAAAAATTATACATTTCCTCTCAACTAAACAGGGAACTGTCTCATATTGCACAAACGTTTCTGTAAGCTAGCTTAATTGTAGAGAGTTTAATTTTAAACACAAATGCAGTAAAGGGAACGACAACCAATCATTGTTTTACACATTTTTAGGCAAAGAAGTGATGAACAAACTTCTGTATCTCAACACCAGCATAAGATTTGTTCAGCTCATCTGGCAATGTGGCCTCACATATGATGGGGGTGTTCCTGCTGTTACAGCCTGTGACATTTTTAACTGCCTCCCACATATATTTGGTGTTTCTGGTGTCGAGGTCTCTCCAGTCTGCGCTGATAACCTCCGCTTTGCCTGCCAGCTTTCAGCACAGGTACCCTGTGTGTGCCTTTCTGGGAAACATGCTTTAAAAAGGACCTGATTATCTGACCTAAACATGTCAGAAGCTGAAAAATCTAACTCACATCAGGCTATTTGGTTAAAAAAAAAAAAGTAAATGTTCAAGAAAATATCTGTGAAAAAAATCGCTTCTCATAAAAGTGAGCAGAAACATAAAAATCTGATAATATAAAAGTTTCTTGAAATAAATATGTAAATACAAAAATTCTCCAGGGAATTCTCACAACTGTCTGATCGATCACTTCACATTATCTCTCTGCATGTAGAGTGAATGAATGATCTGTTCTACAGAGTGTAATGTCTGGAATGAGCCCAGAGTTTAGTAAACAACATATGGGTCAGTCCTTAGTGAAATCTACACAGTTGACATAATTCCTTTTTTCTGATTGTTTAAAATGTACATGAAAATTACGCATTGATAAAAGAACATAACACACTTTCTAAACACACATTTCAGCATTAATATGATTATTTTAAAAGGAACTATACACTGTGTCTGTGCACTTATCGAGCATCATCTCCACGACGAATGTGTGGTGCACTGGATAGTATGTGATTCTATACAGGATCATCTATATACAGAAATAAATAGGTTCATGTAAAGCTAAATAAAGATTAATAGTGTTTAGGGGTGTCATAATTTCAACATTAAATCGAAAATCGATTGAAATGAGCTTTCAATTTCAATAATCGAATCTAAGGCAGAATCTGCAGTTTTGACTGTATTTTTTTTTCTCTCCACCCTCACAAGTAGGCAGGGGTGAAGAGACATGTTGCGCACGGGTCCGAAGCAAAAAGACAAAACTTCAAAGACGGCACAGTGTAGCTTTCTCGACGTTATATCACACTTGAACCATACTGACTCTTTTTTAAGACGTATTTGAAAATGTAAAAGACATTTGTCAGGGCATATAACCAATGATGTGTTAATTTTTACAAACCAAGACTCGATAATCTAACCCCTTGTCTAGACCGCGAACAGCCACAACCTTCAGCGTCGTCAGCGTTTACGCCACACCCGAAGGGTCTGTCTATATCAGCTCCTTCTTGTCCGTGCATTACAAAGCTTCCAGCAGCAAATGAGCAGCCAAACTGTCTGTGACATTTACCGTTTTCATTCGATATGTGTAAATATTCCTGATCTATTTTCCATCAGCCTGATGCATTAGCACTGCAGAGCGTGTATATGTGTGTGTGTGTGTGTGTGTGGTGTGTGTGCACAGTGGGTGTGGATGAGCAAACGAAAGAAAGAAAAAAGAGTGGACAGGTGTTGGTGATCGGAGCAGAGGGATTAAAGTTTAGCAGTAAAGCTGCCTACTGGCAGTACAAAATGTGGATAAAATATGTTTTCAGTGCCTTTTTACTGAGTAACAGCCTTGCATTCATGCGCATATTGTCAAAAAATTAAGACTGCAAGTCTAGATAAATGCTTCAGGTCACAATTTCACCTGGCAGATGAAGCTGGGACTCGAGATACACGGAGCTGGTGCAGACAGATGCAGAGATTATAATTAGAGTGTTTCTGTTGCGTGAGACGTGCAAGAGAAAAAAGCATCTGATTCAGTTGCGGCCAAGACAGGGGGTAAGTTTAAAACCGAAAAATCAAATAGAATTGTGACCTTAAAATCGAAAGTCAAATTGAATCGTGGATTCAGAGAATCATGACACCCCTAATAGTGTTTACTGACAGAAAGGGGAAGCAGTGGGATCAAAAGTCTTGAAGACATCTTTAAGCGTCCTGTCGTCTGCCTCCTCCTCTGGGTCGTCCTGTTTTGGTTCTTCCTCCTCCATGGCCTCCTCCTCCTCCTCCTCCTCCTGCTCCTGCTCCTTCTCCTTCTCCTTCTCCTTCTTCTCATCTGCCTCCTCTTGTGCTCCTGCAGGGCCCTGTCCTCCTGGTTTGGCCTGCCTGGGGTCAGTGTACTGGGGTCGGATCAGCCCGGCCAGTGCCTGGATGGGGAGATTGTGAACGGCGGGGGGTTTGACAGGTGACGCAGGAGGCACTGTGGGAGAACCCGAAGGTGGAGGCTGATCTGAGGCGACATCTGTGCTTTTGGCGTCTTCGAAAGAGCTGCTTCGTTGGGTTGGTGAGAGTGACGGTGGCGGAGGATTGTCCTTCTTTTCTGGGTGTTTGAGAATCCCCGCTTTTTTAGGAGGCTCTGTCTGGTCCTTCTGCTCCGTTTGATTGCGAGGATCATACAGACTGATGCCCCCAAGGATTGTAGTGGGACTCTCAAGCCCTCCACCAGAGGATGCCAGGCGAGGAGCGTACGGCGGCAGCTTCTCAGGCTCTGGCTTGGCTCGAGCAGCATGAGGAGAGGAGCTGGCGCCGCCTTCTGCAGCCTGGGGTCCACAACACCTCCCGCAGTGGAGGGCTCTTTCTGACCCAGCAGTTTGGAGTCTAGACTCACTGTGCGCTTGAGTCTGGGGTCCAGGGTCTTCTGCTGACGTGGATCTGCAGGTCTTTCAGTGGAGGATCGAGATTCTAGAGATCCAGAGGACAATCGACTCATACGTTCCTTCAGGCGTGCAGCTGCCAGTCTAGGGTCAGACGGTGGCGGGCTGGAGACGGGCGGATGGTCAACCAGGCTTGTTCGGTTCATCTGAGCATCTGCGATCAGAGGAGGAAGGGGCAGGTTGATGGAGTGTTCCTGTTTGGGCACCAGGGAAGGGATGAGGTCCTCAGGGGCCCACACCACCGTCTGAGCGAAGGCCGGCCGCTGGAGCAGGATGTCCACCCGGATGTGGCTGAACTGCTTTAACTGGCAACGAGGGTCCCGCAGCAGCACGCCGGGGCTGGCGTCTAGAGGGATGAGAACAGCTTTGTCCCGGAGCTCCCTCTCTCCCTCATCATCCTCATCTCCTGTGGGAGGCCTCTGAGGAGCAGGATGGCTCTGCTGGCGGTAGGAACTCGGCTCCATCGGTCTCATCTTCCTGGGGTCTCTGGAGAGCCGTGGGTCTGCAGCTCCGTCCAGCTCCTTTTTCATATCCGGGGGTCGCTGTCGAGGGTCTGCCTTCACACGGGGGTCACTTGGCGGAGCCCTCTCCTTCACAAGCCGAGGGTCGCCCAGTGCTGGAGCCCCGGGGGAAGCCTGGAGGGGTTTGGACTGAGACTGCTGCATCTCATTCTGCTTCTTTAGAGTTTTAAGGATGGAGGAAACACAACTCCCATCCTCCTCGTCGCTTGAGTACCAGTTTGTAGTTTCATCTGCAACAAAGATTTAATAATATTTAAATGAATAATAGTGCAAGTTCTGGTGTTATGGGGTCTCTCTCACATTAAAACAATAATAAAAGACTAATTTGATGACGTTGTGAGGTAGCGTGGGATCATGGGAGTCATCTTCACTTTTATACCTTTGAGACAACACACAGCATGCATTTTTCCTGGGTATTCCTGGGTCTTTTCGCTTCAGTCCATGCTCCATTTCTGAGGGGTTTTGGGTTTTATCTTATTTTAATTAGCTCAGCAGTTCTGCTTCTTGTCCCTGGGACTCACCTCTGTTTGCATTATCATCCTGGCCCTCTGCTCTCTGTGGCTCACTCCCCTGTGGATGTGACTCTTGTTGTTGTTGCTGCTGTTGTGTCAGGTGTAAAAAGATGGCTTTCTGTACTGCTGGTGGTAAAGACTGCAACTGTGACTCTGCACCCAACTGTTGCTGGAGGTTCTGTATGAAGGCCAGAGCAGGGTCTGCCAAATCAAAAAGACAACATTTTTGCAATTTCAGTAAAAAGGTTAAAAGGTAATTAGCCTACTGGGTAACCATATTAATATAACACTGACCTCCTTGTTGACCCATGGCCTGGTTTCGGAGGAAGCTGCTGAAGACGTCTACTGGGTTCTGACCCATTGATGGAAAAGGGAAGAGACTTTGCAGCATCTGCAGATCAGGAGGGAAGGGAGGCCTCTGCATGTTCATCTGAGGGTTCATATTAGGTCGGTTTCCATGGAAGGGTGGTGGTTGACCAGAGGGGAGTGGTGGCTGCATTGGAAATCCGTGTGGTGGGTGTTGTCCTGGGGGGCTCTGTGGCATGGGCGTTCCAGTGGAGTGACCCATGGGAACAGGTGATTCAGGGGGAGGAATAGTGGGAGCAGAGGTGCCTGGAGGCACCAGACCTCCACCCTGCGTGTCCTCTGAGCCTTCAGTAAACTGAGTGGTGCCTTCACCTTGATTCTGGGAGAAGTTGGAGCCACTGAAAAACAAATGTGCACAATTAGGTCAAGGATAAGCCTCCAAAACACTCTTAAGAGTTTGAGTTTAATTAATGTTTCACACTTTATTTTACAGTACACTACAAAGAAGACAAAATCGTTGACAAAAACTAGAAATAATATCTTCATTAGATGATATTACACTTTTATTAGACCCTTATTAGACAATTATATTTGTATTAAATGTCAGAAAATAGCAAAAAATGTCGATCTCGGTTTTTCAAAGTCCAGAGTGATGTTGTTTTGTTGTTCCAAAAACCAAAGATATTCAGTTTAATATGATATTAAATGGATAAAAGCAGGAAATCTCCTTTCTTGAGAAGTTGAAAACAGCATTTTCTGCCATTTTGCCCCAGGCAAACAGGTAATCCTTATCGTTGAGCCCTGAATAAGTCTCTAATAAAAGGCCTAATACTGTCTAATAAATAACATATTAGTATCTAGTGTTTGTCTAATTTGGTGCAAAGTACGGCTTGTTATGTCTTATTAATGTAAAATGAAGTGTGATCAGTTTATTTTATTTTGGTTTACCTCAGACCAATTTTTTGTGCCAAGTCTACAGTAGGTTGAACCTTGATTTCAAACAGGGAGGGGATCTTCTTCCCTGCTTGGCCAGAGGCTCCATCCGTGGGACTGCTCTGACCGGGAGTGGGCAACAAGCCCACCCCAGGAGGAGGCTTCGGAAGTGGAGCGATGCCCTGCTTCCTCAGATCCTCCAGCTCCAACTCGTCCTCACGGGCATTCTCCTCCTCAGTGTTGATTATCTGATAAATGAGTCAGAAAAGAGAAATAATTGCTGACTGATAGAGCTGAGAATCTCCTGACAGGAGGGGTGCTCAAACACTTTTCTTTTCTTTTTGTCTTACCTTATCAAGCAACTCTTTGGTCACATCTGTCAGAGCCTCGTGGGAGAATTTGCAGTTGTCCCCTTGATAACATTTAGCTCCTGTATGAAAGAACTTGCACGGGTATTCATGTGCAATCACAGGTTAAGGAACAAGACTAACAAGTACTAATTAAAAGGAGACTGTAGTTAAATATGCATCGCAATTATGCAAATGTAATTAAAAACACTTGTTGTCATTAGTGAAGGATATTGTGCATGTAAATGCAATTATCCCCTTTACTGCAGTATCCCTGAAGGTAAAATTTACAAAGCTCCTTCTTCTTATCTGGTACGACGAGCTCATGTTCAAACTTGCACTGCTCCCCCTGCATGAAGAAAAAATAATCAGGAAGGAAAGTGATTTTTTTTTTCAAATACTTCAGCACAAATAGTCTTACGTTGTTAAAACAAGCAAAAGTCCATTAGTGCCACTCTACCTTGATGCATCGACCTTCCAGGAAATACTTGCAGATGTATCTTCCATTGTGTTCCACTGTGTGCTGATTGATAAACTCTTTGCTCATGATTGGCCGTTTCTTCTGGAAACCAGAGGAATTTTTTCCTTCCTGTGACACAAAATAAACAACAGCATGTGCTATTAGTTTGGTCTTTTTGTGATACGTATAATGTACAGTACAGTCTGTGAGTACAAAAGCTGAATTGGTGAATAAGACGTAAAATGTAATTGTAGTTGCATGTGTAGTATTTTCAGTTCCATCTGTCTGTTTGTCAGCAGCATTAAGAAAAACTAATAGCCTGATTTTCATGAAACTTGGTGGAGGGTTTAGTATTAGCCAAGGAGGAACCCATTAAATTTTTGAGTGGATACAAATCACTGAGTGGACACTGAGTGGATTGTGAGATACGGAAAATTGGCCTTGGCGGAGTGAATGCCATACATCTTAAAATCCAGTAGATGGTAGTAAAGTTCAATAGTGACAAAACAGCCAACTGTTCGATGACTCCATATCACAATCAACATTCACAGGTAGCCTCCACATATAATTACTCCAACTTCATACAGAAAGCAGTCGTTATGGAGCACTCAGTGGTTTTGAGGGCTGGATTGTGCCAGACCTACCACTTTGCACTTGGCATTTATTATTCAAATTTCAACAGAGGGTGCAAAATATTATCTGAAGGTACAGGGCATGCTTTTGCACCCTGAACCAGGCCCGTGTCAGACGAACATACAAAACTTATGGATCTGTTCATTCGTAATCCCAAAAAGAAACAACATATCATCATATCATATTTAGAGATTATTGACATGGGTGGAGGTCTGGGCATACTTACCGGTGCCATGTCTTCCATGCCCTGGTCTCCTCCTCGACCTCGTCCACGTCCTCCCCAAGGTTTGCCCTTCAGCTTCTTGTTCTTGTTGAGCATCCCCCGTCCTCTTCCCGGTCCACTCCCTCTGCCCCGTCCCCTCTGCCCGACTGAAAGTGAGGAGGTGATTAAACACAACCAATGCTTTACATTATACGTACTATTTGTGTTATGGCCTTTCCCAATCACATGAACCACAATAACTAATGGTTAATGATGTGATATGCAAAGTGTCTGAATTTGAAAATCATGCTTACACTGCTGTTGTTTCATCCCTCTCATGTTTCCTCTCTTCATCTGGTCTTTAGCGTGGCGTCCCTTTCCCTGACTCTGGGAGTCTTTTGACTGATATTCATCATCGTCGTAATCATCCTCCTCTTCTTCGTAGTCATACTTGTCATCACTGTAGTCGCTGTATTTGTCAAAATCACTGCTCTTGTGTGGCGGGGACTTGCCGTGGCCTCCTTTTGAATCTCGTCCATGCTGGAAAGTCAACAACGAAAGAGAAAACCGTTGCACAATAATGCTTGTATGAATATTAGATGTAAGCGTGTCAGCTGTGGTGAACTCACCTGAGAGGACTGGCCGTCAGATTCGCGGCTCGATCCCTGCCTCTTCCGGTTTTTGGGCCTTTCTAGTCGGTCGTAGTCGGAGTCATAACTGTCGGAGCTGGAGCTGCTGGAGGGGGAGTGGTGCTGAGGAGAGAGCAGCGTGAACAAAGGGAAAACAGAACATTAAAGTGAATTTTGAATGAGTTCATGTTCATGCTGGAGATTTTATGTTGTAATAACAAGTACGATATCATCCTACTTTCTGTCTGTCGCGCCTCCTCCTCTTAGACCTTCTCTTCTCTCTGGTCTTTTTATATCTTTTCCTGGAGTGCCTGTGAGTCTTTTCTTCTCTCTCTTTAGATTTTTCTTTTTCCTTTTCCTTCTCTTTCTCTTTGTCTTCGTTCACCTCTGTAGCCTCTTTGTTTTCCTCCTCGATTCCAATCCCTTCATCATCTATTTCTCCGTCCTCCAGTTCACCATCCTCTCTAAAATGCAGAAAAATACAGTGAGTATAACTGTGAGGGTTTACATGCTGTACTTTTTTGTCTCAGACATGATTCAAGCTTTGTTTTTGTTTTCACATCATGAGCAAAACATCTGATAAGCAAATTATCTGGTCCTGCTGTGAAAAAATAACAATGAAATTATACTAGAACACACATAATGTATTTTCCCTCAATTTGGAGCAAAGTAGCAAACATCATACCAGAGTTACCAATTCAATTCAATTCAGTTTGCTTTATTTGCATGAATGTTTTGTAAACAATATTTCCAGAGTGTTAATGATTAAATAAAAATAGGGGTAGTACAAATTCATTCAATTCAATACTGGTAACAAACAAAGCAACTTAATTCAATAGATTTTTGAGTTTTGTGTCCAACTCAAACTCTTATGTTTCACCAACAATTAAAGTGAAAGTGAATAATGGTCAATAATTTAATATTTTCAACTGCAACCATTTAATTTTTTTATTTTGGGGGGTTTCTAAAATTCCAAGACTCAAGTTTAACTGAAGAAGAAAAGTAAGTTATCTCAACAAAACATTATAGGTCGACCAAACTTTGTTTAGTTAATTTCAGCACTTTAAAGTTTGATTCAAGAATATTTTCAACTTTTTTTTTTTTACAATGCATATGTTGCCAAGTTAAAAATCTGAACAAAATGTCCACAGTTACTGTAAAGTAAAACTAAATCATTCGCAGTATGTGTGATGTGTCCAAGCTGGCAACTGGAATACAGTGAAGTTAATGTACAAATAAATTGGCATCTATTACTGTTATGATCAGTATGGATGCATAATTTTTGGAAGAATTTTGGGATTTGTTTCTATTACTTTGATTCAGTGCCTATGACCCCCGGTTGTCTACTGAGGAGTTGTTACTGAAACACACCTGAGCTGGTGACAGGGATTATAAGTTTAAATGTAGCTGGTTATAACAAGAAAGCTTAGCAGTTAAAATTAAGTTTTTCTAACACTTGAATTATGCCTTGACTGGCTGTGATTCAATTACTAAAAACACATATTGTATTATAGTAGATCGCCAAAAGTATTTCATGTGAAAGTATATCCTGAAATTGACCATGTGAAGCCATTTCCTAAAGTATGACACCATTTCAGTGTCTTTTCATAACATGTAATATCAACTGCTTTAAAAATACAGTGCAGGTGGGAGCATGAAACAAAGACACCATGAAATGGGAGAGAATGTCCACCCACTGATCCAGCTCTGTTTTCAGAGACACCTTCTCCTCAGACACCAATGCAGATCAGGCTTCAACCTGACACCCTCCACATCCAAAACTACCACAACACTGTACCTAAACTTCACTTTTAGTCTAGTTAAAGCAGCAGAGACCTCGAGATTAATTATGAAACACTTCACAACTTATGTATGTTGCATATGATTAGGGAAAACTGGCATAGAACCATCCTCCATCCTTTCCTATTTCACATTATTTTCTCCATAACTTAATACTTAATACTAGCATCACTTTTAATAATACAGTTCATAAAGGTGGAACACAAACATCTAGAGCTGCAACAATTCATCGATTACTTGTCAAATATTTATTGCCAACTATTATGAAAATCTGTTATTCGTTTTGAATCATTTTTCAAGAAAAAAGTCCAAATTCTCTAATTTCAGCTTCTGTTTTCTTTAATATTCTTATAAAAGTAAACTGAATATCTAGACATTTGATGGATGTATCAGTACACTCCCAGTTGATGGTAACTGATGCAAAATGAAGCAATAGATTCATTAGTGTGTGCTATTCTGCAAAATCTGTTCTTCTTCCTGCATCCAGTGATGTCACGGGAGGAAGCAGGAAGAACTACAGGCTACTTCAGCCTCAATTTCTACTCCACATATCTGGGTAGCCAGGAGGTTTGCTAGATGAGTATTATTTCCACCTAACGCTATGTTTTGGCCAACAAAATAAGAGCTATAGGCTAGGGTGGTGAGAACATGGGTGTGGAAGTCACAAGTTTGCCTGCAATGCATCCTGGAAGATGTAGTATGGTTCAGTGATATGGCTTATAAATAATATCTCCATATTTTTGAGCTATTCCATGATATATATCTTGATATACACATTTTCTATAAAATATCATAACATACATTCTCAGCGCGAACACGTGACCATTTTATAGTTCGGCTGGGCAATTTGAACAAAATAAAACATCACAATATTTTTTACCAAACACCTCGATATCATTATTCTGACAATACTGTAGGGATGACAACTGGTACTTTCACAAAACTTTAACACAATGAGATTTTTGATCATCAGTAATGTGGATATAATGGCTCTGGGGGTAAAGACAAATAATAGAACATCTAGAACATTCATTAAATTACATCACTTTACTGCAATGCAGCCAGAAAAAGACAACTTTTGCCATATCATGATATAATGATACCCGAAATCTAAGATGATATTTGATCTCTTATCATAATAGCGATATATCTTTATATTGCCAAGCCATCATATGTAGGCACTGCTGCAGGGTTCTATTAGAGCTGTTTTCTCTGTCAATATAACACACACTGAGGAATTTATTGCTTCAATTGACTACATTTACCATCAACACTGACTGGACATCCACATGTAAAGTGCCAAGTTTCCCTATAAAGCAGTGGTCTATCCCTGTAAGAGGAAAAACTGATGCTCTGAGTGAAGCATGGACAGGCACACCTTCAACAGCTGAGACTAAACCAGCTTTTGTTCCATCCAAACACCACCTACACCAGCTTTTTGACCTTGTGTTTAATCACCTGGCGAGACCACCACACCACATGGTCTGGCAGCCCTGTTAGGACTACAGACCACTCACAAGGACACAGACACGGCCTGAACTCAGCAGCAGCACCATAATCTCAACCCTGCGTGAACCCTGTCTCTGCAGTACTGCCAGGTGCCCGGCAGGGGGCGAACAGTGCGAGGATGGGCGTGGCATTTACATCATAGTCATTTGCATAGCCTCCTGCAGATGGCAACAATGAAGCCGTGAAGCCATTCCCAGCGCCACAACAACACAAACGATGAGGTCTGCTATCTCGCATGGAAATGATCATGAATGAGTCTTATCGACACGGTGATGGGAAATCTAGGCTATTTGGACAGCAGCTGCACCAAAGAGGCATGCAAAGATTTTGTTGAGGGGGGGGGAAACCGTGGATTCATGGTTAAAAAAAAAAAAAAAAAAAGAAGAAAACAGTAACACAAGCATGTAGCACTGAAACGCACAGATGAGCGTGTTAAGAATCGCATAAGAACGTTACTCGACCTTTCATCCCCTGCATGCTCAGAGTCTGTCATGTTTTTGTCAAGAACAGGGGCTGGGGGACTGGAAACAAGGCTCACAGAAGCCATTGGAAAACGGATCTGCCTCCCTTTTTTTCTCTCTCCGGTACAAGAGTGAAATTAACTCAAGTCACTCATCAAGGAGACGTTGGGTTGTGAGAGATGCTGGAAGATTTCAGACTGGAAAAAAAACTCACGGTGTTACATGTCTCGACAGAGACAGTAAAACAGACACTCTCCTCTTTCATGTCAATGACGTTTTAACTCTGTGAGCACAGCTCGATACCCCGCTTTGCTAATGTCCCGTCGGTTGACAGCTGCCATGGTGAAATAGAGGAGACGGAGTGAGAAACAGACAGAAATGTAACCATGCTCGTTGATTTCAGCATCTTCACGGGCTTTCTCAACAGGGACATCATCTCAAAATGGCTTCTGAGGTCTGGCTGCAGCACATTCCTAGATTGTGTGTTCCTCCACCTATTTATAGTCCCGTCCGGATCAATCTAACGTGATTACAGCGAGTCTTCGTCAACTATTGGTCAGGCGTCGCTCGCGCACAAAAAGCCGCGATTCTTATTGGTTCACAGCGTTGTCAGTTATTTCCAAACATCTGCAACAACGAAGTGCACGCGACGCTCCCGTTTTGTCCTTTATTTTATTACTTTGTGTATTACGTGGTTATAACGAACCAAGTTAAAGACAAAACAGCTGGAAGCAAATTGTTTTAATCGCTGTTTGAGCAGCTACGTCCTTATTTTTTTTTTAACGCTCAGGCGCGCGACCCGTGACGCGCACGAATGTCGGAAGAGCTCGAGCCCTGCGGTCCTGTCATTGACCGGCAGGTGTAGCTCGGACTCCACAAAATAAACCCTGAAAACATCCAAATTCTGCTCCTACAACAGCAACACTGAGCCAGTAAATATAATACACGACCAGTAGAGTGTAAAATGTTTATTCAGTGGACTAACAGTAGGTTTAACTGGGATATGACAGATGGCCACCTGGGTCATTTTTGGTGCGTTTAGGTGACTCAGTCAATTAGAGATACAGTTTAACGACCTAATCTGAATATCAGCAATCAATCAGTGAACTCAGTTTATCCACCTATTTAAAGAACTCACCTGTTTTCAGATCAGCTACATCAATCAATCAACGAGGGGAAACAATTAATAATCTGAATACTGCTGGATTACCTCAAAATAAAACATTAATGAAATATAGTACCTTATAAGGTGTAAAAAAAAAAAAAAAAAAAAGTATTCTTTTTTTGTCTTTAAACATCTAAAATCATTGTCACTGCAAATTAGACCCGCATTGGTTGTCATGAAAGAGTGTAATGATTTTAAAACTGCCATATTTTCGAGATGTAATCAAAATGTAATCAAGTAATCCCTGACAATGTGACTATGATGTAATTGCACTTTTTTTCAAGTGTAACCTGGCTGATTATTGTTACTTTTTTTAATATAGTATAGTTACTACCCAGCCCTGATAATAATACACTGGGAGATATCTTATTCTAAAGAGATCCAGTCATTTGAGTTTAAAATAAGGGAAACGGTTATTGATTTATTCTTTTTTCACCCTTAATGACCGCGCTGACAAACACAGTTAAGATTATATTATAACAGTATTGGTCTACCAGTGCAATTTGTCACGTATAACCGACTTAATATTGTGTGAAACTTTCCTTGTCAGGCACAGGGAGATGTAAAGAGGGAAAAAAAAAAAAAAAACTTATTATGTTTGGGAGTTTCACGGTGGGAGGGATTCTTGCTGCAGGAAACCTAGGTGGCGTGCGGAGCTCAGAGGCTAAACTTTCCGAGAGCGCTCATAAAGAGACGGGAGCGCATCTCTGTCTCCGACACCTGATGAGCATCTTCCAAACTTTTGACGCCAGAGGACGGAACATCAAAAGAGACAACTTGTTTCTGGATTTTATCTAAGATCCATAAAAAGAAAGAAGACTTCTAAATCTTGGAGAACATCAACAGGGAACAGTGTTACTTGATTATTTGCTGGACTTTCAGAGATGGCACTGTCTTTTCGACGCAGGTGTTTTCTTTTACTGTGTTTGACAGCTGTTGTCTACAGTAGTCATGCTGCCGTTCAGGTAAGAGCAGTTATCTTTACATTATAGTTTGTGCAACAACAACTTACTTGTCCAAGAGGCTCAATAACGTGTGCAATAGGAAATCTCAAAATCTGACCAAACTGTACTTTGGAAATATTCATATATTTGACGAAAAGTACTTCATTTTAATATTTCAATCAATGCATTCATAAAAAGTCACCTCAGCAAATAAGTTAATAGTTTTTTGTTAAGCACTTAATCAAGCTCCCATCTATTATGATTGTCTGCTGGTTTATGTGTCGTTTTAAGTTTTACAAGGTTTCTGATCACAGTCTGCAATTTTCAATGGAGAAGTTTCTTGATACTTTTTCCCAAAAAAAGTCATTGCAACATCCGGATATGAGTGCTCTCATGTCTTGTCAGCTGGTGGCATTTCCCCCTTGCCTGGGGCAGGTAAAAAAGCAGAGCACTGTGTAACTACTGCACAGGTCCAAACTATGCGCGCAATGAATTTAAATGTATTGAAGCTAGTTGTTTTTGTACAAAGCCCTCCAGTGCAGGAATTTAAGGTATGCTGCACAGAGAAATTGTTCCAATGAGCATGTGATTAATAAACCCTTCTGAAAGGATTAGAGGCACTTTTCCCTGAGGAACTTTGTAATGGCTTGACAAGCTTTCTCCCTCAAGTAACTGCAAGTGGCACCCATGCTATTTTGAGTCTGCCCATTCAGGATTATCCAATGAGCATGTGCCTTCCTACCGCCATGCAAAATATACAGAGGAACAGCATTTTGGACTTAGGTCCCACCGACATCTGCCAGACAGCTTTTGTCCAGCTGTGTCTGCCACTGGAGTTGTGGTAGTAGGACAAAAGGGGTGAAGGAGGCAAGAAGAGAGATGGCAGGCTGAGGATATCTCACATGAGTGAGTGCAATGAGGTCGAATGGGAAAAAGTAGGAAGAAAAAATTGTTAAAGTAAAATAAATCAAAAGTGAGTTTCTGTATAATGAAAGTATGGTAAAAACATGTCACTAATACATCTTGTCAATGTTATATAGTGTATTTTAATGTCAATGAAAACAGTTTGTAACCATAACGACCATGTGCCCACCAATAAGATGGATTTAGTTTCAATGACATCATCCTCCACAGCTGCACGTTAATGTTTTTTCAACACTCATGTTTTATATTTTATGCCCGTTAAACCGAAGTAACCTTTATTCCTGCATGCTCGTTTTTCTGGTTGGAAAGTCGCTGCATTTTGAGATGTTTTGCCCGAGACTCTTTTTTTTTATAAATCCTAATTCTGCTCATAGTGCTTGTGCTTTATTCACAGACGTGCATGGATAAGCACCAGGTGGTTGGGGTGCTCCGTCAGATGGAGAAGTTTCTGAAAGGCCAGGAGATGCGGTTTACAGAGGGCCTCAGGATCATGAAGTCAAAGCTGGCATCACTTCAGAACTCCGTCTCCAAGTTGCCTCAAGCAGACCAGTCAGCTGGTGAGTGATAAACAGATAACAACAGCAACACTAACACCACTCTAGCCATCGTAATCCTCATCACTGTCATTTTTACAGTCTTGCTTTTTTCTCAGCAGACATTTTTGACTTGTGATAATAGGAAAAGCACATGTGGTATTAATAACATTCACAATGGCTCCGTTCTGTTAAAACGTCCCAGTAAGTCATCAAAATGTCCCCAGTGAAAATAAATCTTTTGTTCTAAATCATCATCTTCATTTTCGCCAACTTGTTCTTGAATACAGGAGTTAATAATTATAAATCAAACTTTTTACTGTGTCATAAATAAGTTATCCAACATTATTATACATAAATTAAAGGAGAAATGTTCAAGTCCCCAGTGTCCCCAAATTAGCACTGCAGTCAAAATAGTGAATTGGAGCCATAAACGCTGTATTAAATAGGTTGAATCAGTATTTAATATATGACCTATGGTTGAAGCGAGTTGTTTGCCCCCACCCCCTCCTTGTCAATCTTGAGGAAGCTCAGGCAGGCTGCAGGGACACTGAACAGGAGCGCAAGATAAGCGCAACATTATATTTTGACACTAACAAGTGATGACGAGTCCTCCACTGTAAGTTGGTCAGCTGTTTATAACTGTCAGTTGTCTGTCGATGCAAAGTTAAGCCTGTTATCCTGAAAGGAAAAGCCCACCTCTCTGAAAAACACAGAAACTCTCGGCCTGCCAGACTCCATTAACATATTTCTCAGTTTAATCATTATAAACATCTACTCCTTCTAAAAGATTATTAATGATTTCATAGGACTCATAAACAGACACTGACTCATTTGGCAAACATTCAGCATTGGTTTTTAACTCTAATTAACGTGAAAGGGGCAAACAAACACACTGACATTCTGCTGCAAAATATAAATATCAGGGAAGGACACTGCAGCTGTAGCGTTGTTGTTGGAGAAGTTAGTATTTCATCTTGTCATGTTTCCTTAATCTATGACATACTGTTGTCATTTTATGATTTAGTACAGTAAATATTGTACATACATATTTCTCCTTTAAAGTAGATTCATTTATGCAAGTAGAATATATAACTTAAAAGACCACAAACACACAAACACACACTGATGTTTTCAGTTATTTCAACTGATTGCAAACTCTGTACAGGTGGAAGTTGAGCAGAGCCATGCAGGGATGTACAATAATGTCACAATAATGTTACGCACAGCCTGTCTTGAGTGGTATTTGGGGAAAAATACAATATATATATATTTGAAGATATTTACTGAGTATTCACACAATGTCAATGTGTTGTCTTAAAAAGTGGTTATGGTAGAAGTCAATTTAAATACAACTGATTAAGTTGATTTAAAGCTGATTAAAATTATGCTACTCTAATATTACTTTAACATGTAAACCCATAGTTAATGGTTGGCTGTAAAACTTTAAGTCATTTACTCTGTGATGCCTTGGATCATATGTATTTGAACAGACAAATCTAACAGAACGAGTGTTCAGCTAAAAGTAATAGAAGATTCCAAAGTATCAAATTCACAACATTTTAGGAACATTCGGCTGTTTGAAGTCGATCATCAAACAGATTTTTTTTGTCAGCCAGTGACAAAAGAGAGCCAGGCATGGCTTCTTCCATTATGGGATTATATATTCATCCAACAGTGCGGGGCCATCTCAGTTACAAAGCTGGGTACTTGACAGGGGAAGTGGATTTGTGGAATTGTGTTGTTTGGCAGCAGACGCTGAGGCCAATTTGTTAGTGATGGACCAGTGCAGTCCATAACTCTGTGGAGAGCGCTTGGCAAAAGAGGGGAAAAAAATGGTATTTTACATTTACAGCAAAAAAGCTCAAGAAAATGAAGACTAAAGTGAAATTACAGCTCCACCTGCTTAAAAGGCTCAGAACAGGATGAAAATCCAACAGTCCACATATAAATAAAAATCAAATCCACTTTTGATTCAGATATAGCTATAACAACCAAATTATTAAATAATATAGATGACAGTTTGCTAATATTTTCCAAATAATGTTGTACAGCATTCCCCATCTTCTTACTTTAAAGTAAAAGTAAGCATAGGTTGCAACACATGAAAAAAACTTATTACACACTGAAACCTCTGTGACTAAAGTTGTCAAAAGTATTTATATTTCAATACTTTTTCAATACAATGTGTTTAAAACGATGCAATATCTGTTAATTCTAATGCTGAAAGTACTGAAGCTATAAAAATGATCAAGTGCTCATTCAAGACCTCAGTTCAGTCTTTATTGTTGTGCTAAGTAAGTTAAAATTCTGGTATTGTGGCAGCTCTAACTGTGCGATCCAGCTCAAACTTTAACACAAAAAATGTTCAGAAAAAGGCACAGTGGGTTTTCATTATTCTGCAGACCTGAGCTGGACATGATGGAGGTCTGACCGTGCAACACCGACTGATCATACGGTAACTTATGCAACATTTTCTTTAAAAAAAAACTGTAATAAAATGTGTATTCTCATACAAACATAATCCCTTTAAATCATCACTTATGACCCACTGGAAGCGAGTGCTGGTGTCTGTACCTGCAGAGCCCTGTACCTGCATTTCCTTATGTTCTCATTATTTTGCTGTGCTGTGTTGGGATGCTTTACCAAACCTAAAACATCAGTATTTGATGTTCTGGTAATGAGACTCAATAATCAACTATCTTTCTGGTGCATTAATGCTCTGACAAATCAATTCTAGCTGTAAGTGAACTGACAGGGGTTTTCCCTTGAGGTTGAAAGAATAGGAAACATTTTCTCACAATCCTTCTAAATGGATGAAACATACAATTCTCATAAAAGCCTAAAATATAGTCCATTCATAATGTTATGTAATGCAATTATGTTATATATTATGCAAGCATTAAACTTTCCACAGCATGCAACATAGCATTTGGCTGCTGGTGGAGCTGTGACGCATAGAAGTGGCTGATCCTGCGCTGGCTGACTGTAAATGAGGCATATGAACCGTCCTTTCCCATGAAGGCTGTGCACTGCCCAGTGACACGTGTATATCCCCAGGCAGAGAATGCCAGAGGATGTCGGGAGGCTTACTCCGCATGTGACCCGCCTTTCTCTCATGCTCTCTTTCTCTCTCCCACAGCTCCCACCACCTGCCCCTCTCTGGAAGCCCCCGCTCATGGAACCAAGTTTGGCTCGAAGTACTTTGTTGGACACGAAGTCCATTTCACTTGTTCCCAGGGCTACCACTTGTCGGTTCTGCCACCCGAGTCTGCCGGGACAACGGCACCTGGACTGGCATCAGTGCCATCTGTAAAGGTGAGCCTCAGTGGGAGTTTCTAGTTTGTTGAGCAAGACACGGCCACTCCAAATCTTTGACCATGTTTGACACTGGTGTTAAATTTGATTCAGGTGACAAATTCAGTCTCACTTCAGCTATGACAGGGATTCTCAACTTGCTTTGCCTGCTTTGTCATTTTGCACAATGACAGAAGGCCAGGATCCAGTTACAGGAATAAGCAAATAATAATAATTTCCCCCTGTAGTGCCAGTAGTGCCATCTATCCATTAAAATTGTTTTGGGGTGAGATGCAGAGTTTTGGAGATATCAGCCGTAAAGATGTCTGTCTTCTCTCTAATGTAATGGGACATAAAATGTATTTTTTGGTACTTTGAGCACCACAAGTCGAGGGCCATGTAGTCCCATTATACTGGAGAGAAGGCAGACATCTCTACAGCCGATATCTCCAAAACTCTGCAACTCACACCAAAAAATCTGGATGGATAAATAGCACTATGGGTAAGAGAAAAAAAGGTTGAACTGTCCCTTTAAAAGGCTCATAATTCATCTTTCTTTGATTTTTTTTTTTTTGTTTGTTTTTGTTAAATCAAATCAACTGACTTATTAAGTTATTAACTAAATTAACTTATACATGATTAAATATAGCTGGAGCATCTTCCATCATGCAATCACCGAAATGTTGGAATGATTCTAGGGCTGGGCAACGATTAAAATCTTTAATCGCAATTAATTGCATAATTTGCCTGATTAATCACGATTAATCGCATTGTATATGCAAACTCCAAGAATGAATTCAAAAGTAGTGTAAAGAGCACTTCTATTTCAATGTTCTGCTGCCATATGAACGAAAGTGCCATGACATTTGTTGTGCAAACACTTTTAACATCAGCACTTATCAGTAACACATATTTAGTGTAAATCTCAACTTAAAAATGTAAAAAAAAATAAAATAATAAAAAAAAATAATAAATAAAATAAATAATAGTAATAATAATAAATTAAAGCTTATTGCCACTGACAGGACATTCTCTTTATGAAAAAAAAAAAAAAAAAATCTACCAACAAAATCCTGAGCCACAATCAGGACAAACAGGCAATTTCTGAGCAGAAACTTTTAACAGGGAGCAGCATTACCAGTCTATGGCCATTTAAAAGCTCCGTGACTTTACCCTTCTCCATGTCTGCTTTGTTTTTTCCGCGTTTTCCTTTTTCCTTTCCCGGTTCCGCAACAGCCAGCGCCAGAGCCCTAGAGATAGGGGTATCTCTAGGGCTCTGGCCAGCGCTGTTCTCCTTCTTCTTCTTCTCCTGCTTGAAACGGCGGCTGGGCTGGCAGCCAGCTCATTGGCGCATTATCGCCACCTACTGTTCCGGAGTGTGAGTCAAACCCCTACACCGCAGCAGCCAGCAACAGACTTTCACAAAATAAAAGCATGTGAGCAACATGCGTTAATGCGCGATAAAGTAAATATCGGCGTTAATAGTCTAATGAATTAACGTGAAAATAACGCGTTAACTTGCCCAGCCCTAAATGATTCATAAACATAAACCATAAACATAAACCAGAGACAGAATAAATAGCATATTTAAGCTCTTTTAGTGTGAAATATGGAATCCTTTATGGGATCAGAATTATCCTTAATTCTGCATAACATTTGCTGCTCCCCAGCTAATAGTTGTCTTCCCCTGCAGAGGTCACCTTCAGTCTTCAATCTACAGCTGCAATTAACGATTATTTTTATTGTCAATTAATCTGTTGATTAGTCATCTGGTCTATAAAATGTCAGGAAACGGTGAAAAATGTTGATCAGTGTTTTCCCAAAGCCCAAGATGACGTCCTCAAATGTCTTGTTTTGTCCACAACCCAAAGATATTCAGTTTACTGTCATAGAGGAGTAAAGAAACCAGAAAATGTTCACATTTGCTAAACTAAAATCACAGAAGTTTGACTTTTTTTTTCAGAAAAGATGACTCAGAATGATGAATAGATTATCAAAATAGTTGGCAGTTAATTAATTAATTAATTGATTAATCATTGCAGTTGTAATGCAGCCTCACTTGAGAGTGTGTGTGGTTCATTTTCATCACAGGATGAGGAGCTTTCACCCCAGTGACTTTCTCCACAGGCAAACAAGCATCCACTACCACCTGTATATGATTTGGTGGTATGTTTTTGGACCAGGGCTGCTATGTCTGAGCATTATTCACTGTTGAGCAAAAATCCCCACACCCATTTAGAGCGACCTTGGCTGAGCAGAGTCTGAATGCCAGGCTGAAAGAGACAGCAGAGGCCAAACGCAGCTCCTCACACGTACACAGATAACAGGCAAAGAAAAGAGCCATTCTTCAGAGTGGCTGGAGCTCCTCAGCATACTGAATGAAGCCCTCGTTAAAATGGCATTAAATGTCTCCGAACACAGAAAAACACCTGTACTGCATTCCACTGTGGGGTGCCTTACCCTCCAGGTTTCTCCTCCTCATGAGCAGCAGTGGTTGAGCTACTGTAAGATAAACCCTCCCTCTCTTACTCATGTTTCCCAGGTTCTTTGACAGTGGTCCCACTGGACGGGGTTAGGTCCAGACATTATACCCACACCATGGTCTGATAGCACAGAAGTATGCTAAGCATGCTATTGATAGCCCCTTCAACCCGGCACTGGTGGCTCTCTTCCAAAAATTCCAAGTGGCACAGTCAGTTGAACATGTGCATACGTTTATTGACGTTCGTGGCTGAAACAACATGAGACGGCTTGACTCTGCACAGTATTATCCCTGTTCATGTTTTTCAGCCCAGCGTAAGAGCTCTAAATTTAGTTATGCTTAAAAAGCAGTATTGACGGAGTGTGAAAACTTTAAAGTTAAAGAAGAGTTTAAAAATATCTAGCAGAGTGAAGTGGGCCTTTTCATGTTATGGCCCTGTGGTGGCCCCTGGGGAAGCCAAATAAACATTAAAGGGATTGGTTGTCATCCAGTATACTGTGGCCTCAGCGCCAGAGCTCAAAGAGCAGAAGCTGTTTCATGATTTAAACATCTGCACAGTCCTCAGAACTGACTTCAGAAACAAAGATCATAAGGTATGATGTACTATTTGTCCACTTGTGTCCAAACTTTGATGGACAGAAGACGTTTTTCAGCCGATCAGCAGCCGATCATTAGTCATCTCAGCTTCTGTTGATGTCAGCAGTTTGTCGGTATTGAATGATGGTATATTTCATACAGGTTTATCATCGTCTAGATCCACAAATATGACTTTGGTGGGTGAATGAATGGATCTGATCTTTATACATACTAATGTGTACTCTGTATTACCTATTGCAGCTCCTTTTGCATTGCAATATTGACCATTCACTCAGTGGTGGAAAGTAACTAAATATATCTAATCAAGTACTGTACTGAAAACTATAATATATAACATTTATGCATTAAATGTCATAAAAGGCTAGAGATATATGATATATTTACTTGAGTTGTGTACTTACATGATCCTTATTGATTCCAAAAATGTTCGAACTCAGAGAAATATGGAATTTATTCAAGGTAGCAGTGTGTTTCCTGCTCACCATTGCTAGCTAGTTGCTAGTTGCTAGTTGTTATCAATTCTGGGAAGACACAGGATATGCTGGAAATACCTGAAAAATGCATCATCACCAAGCTGAAAACAGAGCTGTTTTTCTGACTCTATGAAAAGTTTTTTTTTTTTTTTTTGTTTTTTTAGATATGGATGATCTTAAACTACTTAACCGTAGCCTGAGGCCCAGCAGAGGCCAAGGTTTTAATTTGCTCTGGCAGACACTATTCAATATTTTCCTATTGCAAACTGGGATTGTTAGGCTAACAGTATGTAAAGCAGTTGAAATTATTTCATCTTCAGCACTGAAATGCAACATACACATTAATTTAACAGTAATATCCAAAAACATCATGTATTAGTAATACACTGAGAGGGACCATTTTTCTGTAGAATGGGTACTTTTACTTTTGATACTTTGTACTATTTTTGTTGATAATAGTATTTTCATGGTGTGATATTGGTATTTTTATTCAAGTAAAGGATCTGAATGCGTCTTCCACCACTTGTGTAGCATTGCTGTAAGCCTGAGAATTGCTTTTGGAAACTTATTGAGAAGGTGTTGACAGTGAGATACTTCACAACTGTTTGTTTTGCTGAAAAGAAAAGCCTTTAAACCTCTTTTTCCTCTTTTATTCTCATGTGTTTCACAGTGCTAACGTAAACAGATATGAGTAAAACCTAGTGCACATCCAAATGGACACCAACAAATTAAACTTGTAACTTTGAAGATGCAGATGGATCTTACTGAATTACACTTTAATAATAATCTCCATTAAAATTAATCAAGATAACTACTACTTTTCCTCAAATGGAACAAATAAGAGGGCATCAGTGACTCACAGTTGACATGCTGTGCCCATAATGACAGAACCAGTTTCTCCTTCTTAAGTATCAGTTATCAAACAGGGTGGACACTCATTTCCGCTCTGTGGACGGAGGTTAGACGGGATTACAGAGGCTCTTTCATTTTTTTTCTGTATGTGTCACGCTCCTCTGCTTTATTGAAACCTCCAGCAAATTCTGTGGTGGTTCACCTCTTTTTAATACTCTTTCAAAAGCCAAAGACTTTCCTTGGAGTCTCTTGCAATGTCTGCTGAATTGTTCAATGTGTGTGTTTTATTCTAAAACCTGAATCGAACACCAAGTCATCTTCATTTTGTCAAGTTTTTTCCACCGCTTTACACAGGTGCATACAGACAAGAACCTTCAGCCTAAGGCAAAAATTATATGAGGAACTGTGGACAAAAGTCAAAGATGGCATCAAACCAGCAATAGATTAATTTATTGTGACTGGACAAACTTTCCATGTTGCCTTTGTTCTGTGTGCATGAGTATGATGAAAAAATGGGAATGTGGGGTTTGGTTTGGAAATGACTGGAGAGTTTTTTACAAGTTTGTGGTGATTATTGTCTCCTGCACCCACAGATATAAGTGAATGTGCCAGTAACCCCTGCCAGAATGGAGGTACCTGTGTGGAAGGAGTTAACCAGTACAAATGCACCTGCCCTCAGAACTGGAGCGGCTCTCACTGCCAGCACCAAACCCAGACAGGTCAGTACCACTAAATAAATGACTGACACTAAGTTTTTGAGATCTACTACTGCACATGTTTACAATGTGTTCATCACAGGCCTGCAACTTTCATACCCCCCCCCTAATGCAGCGCCACCGGAGTGGAGTGTGATGAACGATCCAGCGTTCAGCCGGAGACCCCGCTGCGCCCAAGTGAACCGAGCCCAGCACTGCAGCTGTGATGCGGGCTTTCACATGAGTGGCACCTCTGACAACAGTATCTGTCAGGGTGAGCTGTAATTATGTGTTGCTTAATTGATCCCTGTGGAGAAAGTCTCCTTTTTGCTGTTTCTCCTCACAGGGAAGCAGCTACAGGTCAACCGCAGAGCAGGGTCCGTATTACAGAAACTTCCTAATTTGCAGAGCCTATTTTAACTGTTTTGTAACCATGGTAATTAGAGTTAGGATCAGATTTAGGAGAAAAAAAAACATTACAAATGGACTGTTCTAAGTCAATGGGCCTCATGCAAGAACGACTCGTACAAACAGATTTGTTTTTAAGTGGTCTGTATGAGTGATTCAGGAGAACTTGCCTCACTCCAATTTTCTACTGTTTTGACTTTCCTCTAAGATACAAACACAATATACAATTGTGTTTTTACCTGTCGTAGGAATTGTGCAGTTAGTCTGCTGTTATGCAGACCTCAATCTTTGACTGACTGTATATTGGGCCCAGAAATTTAAGATATCAATACAAAAAGTTCTTAAGATGGGAAAAAGTTTATTACACAAGCATCCTAACTTCCCCAAATCTTTTATAAACTCTCCCATCTTAAGATAACTGTTATGCTGTCCTAACTTTTGCTTTTCCACCATGTTGTGTTTAATCTGTGTGGGTGCCGGATACAGCAGAGACTGTCTGCTAACTTAGCCCACTCGTTCTTTTATCTCTCCCACTCTCTTCTTTTATGATTTTAATTGTAAATTTCCCAAAAATAACATCTTTGGATTTTTCTACAGATGTTACATAAACCCCATAAACTCATCTGTCCTGAAGTTAGCTGCCCAATCGCTCAATTTTTTTATATGTTTCAATGTAGGTTTCTGTATGTTTCAATGAGAAACACAAACAGTTACAAAGTTGTTTAGCTTGACAAGATGAGAAAAGTAGTGTCGGTTATGAGGTAGGTTAGGCTTTACTAACTTGACGTAAGATAGGATGAAGTAAGATAAGATAGGAAGTTAGTTAGGATTTGCTTCTATAATACCAAAGTGAGAAAAATCCTATCTTAGACTCTTCCTGTCTTAAATAAAGACTTAAGATTGGAAGTTTCCAAAATATGGCCACAGTTCCCTCAAGCTGGCGCCCTGCTCAAAGACATTTCACCAGGGCAAATAGCAGATGTTATATGGGTTTCACCGCTGAAAAGATCCCCGAATCTTTTGCTCCTTCATATGGTTACAAATGAGAGTAACTGCAGAGCCAGTCTGTGACAAACAAAATAATCCTCTCGAGAGGTCACAAGCTGATTAGCATCCATTTAGGTCACAGTTCAGTTGCTTTTAAGATGTAGTTTGGTGAGTAACATTTTTGAAATTGGAGTTTTCATGCAGTTCCTCCACACGAGTTAATTTCCAAGATGTTCAAAGGGTAAGACTGAGCGACCTAAACCCTGACGACAACCTGAGAGAAAGAGACAACGTACTGTCGAGTTTTACGAGGTTTTTGTTTGGCTTCTCTTTATTTTCAGTCCACATCAGCTTTGCTTTGTTTACGGTTTTGTTTTTTTAATTAGAGCATTTATAAAGAGTTGGTTAGATTGATAACCTTTAAAGAACACAAAGGAAAATATACAAAAATCCATTACCTTTAAACAAAGATATTTGCCACATTAATCTATTTCCTTAAATATATACAATTTCCATATTTAATCCAATACTTAATCAAATTAGGATGAAAAATCTTGGTATTTTGTAACTATTTGTCTGCACCTGATATGATATGCATGATGATATGGTTCCTCAGAGTGTATATGAGGTAAATCATTACCTATATCTCAAACATCTCCTCCCTCTTAGTTACTTTTATATGCACAATGCCCTGGCCTGGTCATTGTGATGTTTAAAGCAGACATGTACATGCATTTCGTTTTTCTGTTTCTTGCCAGATGTAAACGAGTGTGAAGTGTACCGGCTGGACCAAGGAGGGAAGCTGTGTGTCCACGAGTGTGTGAACGTCCCAGGCTCGTACCACTGCTCTTGCCCCAGCGGCTACAAGTTGCTCCCAGATGGGCGGAGCTGCGAGGGTGAGTGACAAGAGGGAGCAGAGGACAAAGGCTCATTCACAGGGCCCTGGCTGCAGATCCGGCCGGGTATGTGGCTGCAGAGAGGAATACCTGCGATTTTGAAAGACGAGGAGCCTTTAGCGCGTAGCTTTTAGTTTCTGCAGAGGTGTCTGTCAGCCCACTTTCATTTGCACCCCTGAAGCTTACGGTGCTTGCCAGTGGAATGAATGACCTCACCCTTTCCCAGCAGAAGGGATCTTTTAGGACATGAGGCGTTTGTGGGAGACTAAACTAAAAAACCAAATAAACAATCACAGCACAGCACCCCCTGCTCAGCCTGTGGTAACCAGGAAGCAGGGAGTCAGTCTGGCAAGTCTCTCTTCCCTCTTCTCATTCTTACATACCTCCGCTGTTTTGTCTTCCAGATGTGGACGAGTGTTTGAGCCAGCAGCACAACTGTAGCCGCGGGACAACTTGTATCAACACGGGGGGAGGCTTTCAGTGTGTCAACCCAGAGTGTCCCCGTTCTCATGGCAACATCAGCTACGTCAAGACATCTCCCTTGTAAGTGGGTACACCCCAATGTGGCCATTTTTGTCACGAAAAAGCTGGAGAAAAACATAAAGTGAAAAGGATAATATCTTCCACGTTTAAGCAGGAAATTGTCATCAACTTTCATCTGCGCACTAAATCAGACTCAACTGTGAGACACTAATGGGCGCCTGGCGGACATTGTGACTTGTAATAACAAGAAGAGCACAAATTAATTTGATGATTGCTGCGTTCAGGTGTGCCAGTAATCCATGTCAGTGACCCAGAATGCACAATGAGAGGTCAAAATACACTGAGGAAAAATGCAACACTTTTGTTTTTGCTCCGATTTTTCATGAGCTGAAGTAAAAGGTCTCTGACTTATGCCACAAAAGTTTCAGTTCTCTAAAATTGTGTTCCAAAATTTGTTAAAATCCGTGTTAGTGAGCACTTCTCCTTTGCCTACATAATCCATTCACCTGACAGGTGTGGCATATAGAAATGCCAAAAGTATGATTATTAAGTGTGCCTTGAAGTGGTTACCAGGGACTTTCTTCAGTGGGGGCATGGGGCCACCCCTGAAATTCTATTGGCCACCTTAAGTACCACCCCATTATCCTCAAGTGTGATTGGTTATCTGACCAGTGAGAGATGGGACCTTAGTTTCAACAACTGTTCGATGAATATTTTTAAATTTACATTGTTTTCTTTCGTGTTTAGCCTACTTTTAATTTTTTACAGCTCAGTTTCAGCGCCCCTCTTGGCCACCCCTGTCAAAAAAAGTCTGGAAATGCCCCTGCTGGTCACAATTAAAGGCCACTTGAAAAAAAGACATTTATTAGACACAGAACTTTGGCTATTTCACATAGGGCTACAGGAAGGAAAAGTCATGACCCGCCCTACTCAGCCTCTGATTGGCTCCTACTACTCCTTCATTGGTTGGGTTGGTTAGGTTTAGGCATGAGGAGTGATTGGTTTGGGTTAGGGTAAGAATATCAGGGTCAGCATCTAGAGGTAGTCCTTTTATTGTGACCAGTCCAAGGCACACCTGTGCAATAACCCTGCTGTTTAATCAGCGTCTCTATATGCCACACCTGTCAGGTGGACAAGGTCTTAACTTGGCAAAGGAGAAATGTTCACCGGCACAGATTTTAACAAACTTGTAAACAAAATTTGAGAGAAATAAAACTTTTGTGTGCATCAAAGAAGTCTGACATCCTTTACTTTAACTCATAAAAAATGGCAGCAAAAACAAAAGTGTTGCGTTTCTATTTTTTGTTGAGTGAAAATGTATCTGCAGCCATTGAAGAGGTGCATTTGAACAAGGTGTTACAGAGTTTTCAGCTAATCTATTTCTAACTAAACTGGAACTTAATTTGGTAGTTTTGGCCATCATTGCTATCATTGCAAACAACATTAAACTCACCATGGCAACAGCTGAGATCTGGCAACGCAGTAATATCACTAATGGCCAAGTTAACCAAATGTCTTTGGAAGAGAAATCGAAGCCTGCAGACAAAGCCATCTATAAAACTGTTGTAAAAATCCATTTACCAACCAACCTCCTGGTTCAGCTGTGACCTGCTGTACTGCTGTGAGATTATTATAAACATTTTGGGTTTCAGATAATCTTGAACTTTGTTTAAAACTTTAAAACTGATCCTTCGACTGGTTGAGATTGTTTTTCCCATCAGACTTTGTTGTAGTGATGCCCTGTGTAGCCAGATCTTTCTTTAAATAGCACAAAGATATCATAACTAATAGAAGTGATGACAATAATACATAAGAGCTGCGGTTATGGCTGTGTCACAGTGAAGCAAATCCTGCCTGACAAAGAACCTGCATGCTCAGCAGAACTTCACTAGATGACGTTTGTTTGTTCTTTTTTTTTCCTTAAAATCATGTAGAACGTCTGCGTCCCGGCGAAATGTTTGGAGACGTTACAACCTCCATGTCCCTATTTGCCAGTCATCAGCAGGCTGCCTCATTTAAGAGCATGAAACAAAGCTCTGTCTGCCTCTACTGAACCATCACTGTGGTGAAATACTGCTCCACTGCCAGAGAAGGGGATGGATAAATGTTTGGGAAAACACTTGTAACAAGGGAGAGAGCAGAGAATCGAGTAAGACAGTAGCCGTGTCCTCATTTCATACAACATACTAATGCGAGCGGCTTTGGGTTTGTGATGCATTTACAGTGTAGAAGTGAGTGATTGAATTAAGAATGCGCACATTCATTATTGGTATGTCCCACTTTGCAGTGCTTAACGAAAACAGCTACTCACAGCTGCAAGAAATTAGAACAAATTGCAGATGATGGCGAGACAGCTTCAGAGAGATCTCAGAAAATAAAACAAAATATTATATATTTGGGAAAATAGTTCCCCTCATGTTGCCAGGTCTGCGGTTTTCCAGCAGAATTGGGATACTTTTGAAGTGTTGCCACCAGTTAAATTTTCGGTCCGCTGGTTTGGTAGACTTTGCATGCAAATCACATGAATATAATCTATAAATCCATATATTCTAAAATAGATATAATTTATAGTAGTTATTTAAACCTTAATGTGCATGTGCCATGCTCAGGCAGGGAGGAAGACGAGAGGGAAAAGTGAGAGGTTAGTTTGTGTTAGTGAATTAGTCTACACGTTCACAGAGCTGTGTTTTATTTATGATAATATTATACTGTATCGAATAACACAGGACCAAAACTGTTTAAGTAAAACTGCTTTTGTAGATATTACAATATATCTGGCAAAGTTTGTCATTTGTCTCAAAAACCTGGCAACCCTGAGTACAACAGGTAAACTACGCATCAGTTGCTGTTTGTCAGTGTATAGTACAGAATGGGTAAGAATGAGTAGTACGCTCATGTCTTGTCTATTAATGGCAAAACTATGAAAATATGTGTTTGGTACATTCTGTATTCTGTTAATATGTGTTATGGAAGTGAAGTGGGACAAAGTTCATGTTTGTGAGAAGGGAAGTAACATGGGAAAAAAATTTCACAGCTTCTTATGATCCAAGACTTCAGGGCATTTGACCTCATATGTACAGTATGTGCTGCACATAAATGTGTCACTTCTTTTTAGTCACGAAGGAACTGTTATTAACACTTTCCCACAGGGATAGATTAATGACGTAATCATTTTGACGTAATCAGTGACAAAATGGCTATGTTACGTGCAGGGTTTGTACGGGCGCTTGAATTTAACTAGTGCATGACAGCTGTTAATGCCCCTTGCTTAATATTTTCTGTATTTGTGTCCTGCAGTCAGTGTGAGAGAAACCCCTGCCCCATGGACAGCCGCTCCTGCCACCTGGCTCCTAAGACCGTGTCCTTCCACTACCTGTCTCTGCCCTCCAACCCGAAGACTCCCGCTACGCTTTTCCGCATGGCGACCGCCGCCGCCCCTGGACGCACCGGGCCGGACAGCCTGCGCTTCGGCATTGTGGGCGGAAACTCTCGAGGCATCTTCGTCATGCAGCGTTCAGACAGACAGACCGGTGAGCTGATACTGGTCCAGCAGCTGCGTGGGCCACAGGAGATCAGCGTTGATGTGGACATGTCCGAGTACAGCGACCGCACCTTTCAGGCCAAGCATGTGGCCAGGGTTCACGTCCTGGTTTCACCTTATAACTTCTGAGAGCAAGTTCATGAAGGAGGAAGACTAGAGACAGAAAGGTGAAGAGTAGGGCTGGGTATCATTCAAAAAACTTTTGATACTGGTACTGGTACCGACATCTTGGCCTCGATACCTGTTCCTGAACACTAATTTTTCAATACCAAATCCATCAAAAAGATATTACATAACACATTAATGTGCAATTACTCATTTTAAAGAAAGAAACCAGTTAAAAAACAAGACAATAATCCCCATCTCTGGGTGTAACCTAGTGTATTTCCTGCATGCCTCTATGACGTGAAATGTTAGAAAGAAGATCACAAGCGTTATTAGATCTTGATACAAGTATGCTGCTGTGCGTGCAGGAATGTATTTTCAACGGGGGGGCTATGCAACAGCATACGCATCAGCTTCCGTGTGCGCATCTGTTAAAGTTAGAATAAACAACTAAAAGATGCAGTATCACATATAGTTAAGTCTGAAACTTGTGTGGAAATATTAAAGCAGGATAAACAATATGATTCATATCATCAAGAATATTTAAACCTGCAACAATCTCATCTGCTGAGAAAAAAATCATAATCATATACAGGTTTAACATGTTTTCTGGTGTTTTCCTCAACTTGTTATGATGTTAATGATGCATCAGGTTTCAGATGCTGTAGATTCTCATCCTGTTTGTCCTCAGGATCAGATTCTTTCACACATTTTCTCTGTGCAGCGTGCTTGTTTGATATAAGTCAATAGTGGGTTAGTACAAGAGACGCATAAGAGCACACTGAGGTTTAGGGATCCTGTAGAGTTTTCCCCAATAAAACATATCGTCTGATACATGTGGAGGTTTGATGATAAAAACAGCAGCTCAGCTCTCCTGCCTGGAGCAGATGAAGACTCTTCTTAGTTGAATAATTTTTTTTCTGGCCATGTTGAAGATCCCATTGCCACCGTGCCTCCCACATTTTCCGTGCGTAATAGTGAACATTTTTTTCTCCCATTACGATGAAACATACAATAACCATCTGCAGCTACAAGAAGGTAAACTATAAACCTGATCTTGCTTTATTGCATGTTGTTTTGTCCTTAATTTATTTTTAAAGTTTATTTCAGTTAGATTTGAGTGCTGCAAAAATAATCCCTCACAATCTGGGAACAAAATTTTTGCCTTTTTAATTTTCATATTAAACGTGATCCTGGTAATGATTCATAAATAAATAAAAAGCACCGTTTTGTTCGTGGAAACCACACCACTGTAAAATATAAATGTTGGTAGGACAGGTTAAACTCAGCCAGGAGGACGCTGAAGGCAGGCAGTCATGTGGGGATACTGAAGTAGAACACCACGTCGACCCTTTAAATTTACCATATTTTTCATACTTGAACCACAATAGAATATTTTGAAAAAGGTAAGAGGATATTTCCACTATGGTTCATTCCAACCAGCGGGCCAGGAGGGGGCTGCAGCCACCTTCCCGCACTGATGCATGCTGCATGCTCATTAGCTCACTGATGTTGATGAGATTTACTCCTTAGCTATTGAAATTTTGCATTGAATGGCAAGGCAGGTCGGTCCCGTACAAGTATCAAAGTTTGATACCCAGCCCCAGTGAAGAGGAAGAAGGAAGGTGTGTAACGGGCACTGAGTTTACTGATCAGAAATTCATTAGTCTGAGTAGCTGAGGCCTGTGTTTGTTCAGTGGCCAAATTATCAGACGAATGAGAGAACGACAAGCCAATATTTAACAGCTATATTATGAATAACAATATATGGCAGAAAACATCATAGATGCTTCTTTGAATAGTGTCAGTATGAGCTTTGACTGATGACGTTTGAATGTGTTTTGAGTGCATGAAAACGTGGCTAAACAAAAAGCAAAATGAACGGGTTGGTTGGGAGGGATGGATTTTTGTTGTTCTGTTGCTTCGTGTTTGTGTCATTATGTCCTCCATAGATCACGTCTGTGTAGCTCAGGGTCAGGCCCCGGGGCTGATGCACTGCCCTCGCTTTATTGATGATAAATCCCTATAAGACATTAGTGCTCCTGTGGCTCTAATTTATTGGAAATTTTGTTGCTGGTTTTTACGTTGTAACATACTGTACGCCACGTTTATCTTCCACCATATACTGTATATTTGTTCTTTTTGTACTAGCTTGCCATGTTTAAGGCACCTATTCATTATACTAAGGGAGTTTTTTTTTTTTAAGTAGATGCAGTAATGTACCTGGGCATATTTCCTCTATTACTCATAATCTGTATTTTACCCAAAAATAGTCATTATATTCTAAATCAAAGATGATTTGGCAAGCTTGCCAATGCACTACACAATTTACCTGGAATTTTAATTGTCTACATAACTGAAATAAAGTCAGTCCAACATTTCAGTTTTTGTTAGAACTACCTCTCTTGATGCTGAGCAGCGTGCTATTAAATGTCCTTGTAGCAGTGCTTGTTTTCATTCTGCATCCATTGTGAGTGAATTTTAACGAGCGAAATTCAAACCAACGCATAGTTGATAAATGAACTCTGGATGGCTGTAAAAAGTTATCTGACTGGATGGATGAAAGGTTAGACAGAAAGAATGTGTTTTATAATATAACTCCTGCGGCAACAGTTCACAGACAATACAAGTCAAAGTTTCCCACATGTCTCAGATACAAAAGGAGCTTAACGGTATTTCTATTTGACTTTAATATGAGGAGCGGTAGCTGTCACATTTTAAAAAACATATCTCAGTGTGTCTATTTGTTAGAGAAAGAAGAGACTAATCTGCACCACATGTTTCTCTTAACTTCCTTCACGTCTCCATCCAGGGGTTTACATTGCAATAAAAGGGGGCCAGAGGAGCTGCGTGCTTCCAGGAGGAGTGGATGGTGAGGATCAAAACACATGCCCTGACAGCACACACACACACACACACACACACACTGCTCCGAAAATGACAGCATGCCCTAATGGCAGGCGTAATTTCCTTCAGCAACCACACCAGGAGCGCTTACATTGCAGCCTTTGTTTCGGGCTTTCGCTCGGGCTGTTTGATGTTCACACGTTTCATCCATTCTGAGGCGGAAGGACATCGCCAGAGACAATTGGACAGCGCTGAGCAACATAACACAAGCCATTTGTTGGAGAGTAATGATAATAAAATATACAGTGAGGGCCTTGAGGCGAAGCCAGCGCGGAGTGTGGTTTACACCGGTTTTACGTCAGACACAGAAACATGATGATGGTCGTGGTGACTTAAGTGCACCATCCACAGTGGACAAAATAACAGAAACACATATACAGGAGATACACACAAAGATGCAGTGTTCTAAATTAGTACATGCATTATAGCGCATGACCAGTGCAAATTGAAACAGACCCTCTTTCTGATTAACTTTATTGTGTTTTGTAAATGTACACTCATTCTGAATTTGATGCCTGTAACACGTTCCTAACAAAGTTGGGACAGGGTTTTTTTTTTTACGAAGCCCCTCTGTTGTAACACGTGCTGAATGTGTCTTGCTGAAATAAGCAGGGACGTCTCTGAAAAAGACGTCTGGATGGCAGCATATGTTGCTCCAAAACCTGTATGTACCTTTAAGCATTAATGGGGCCTTCACAGATGTTACAGTTACCCATGATGCAATGGGCATGGGAAACTTAAAAATACTGAAATTGATGATTCCATAATTTCCCATTGCCATTCACATGAAAAAGAATTTATTTAAGCATGTCTTCTTGCTTAATGTCCACACAAAGGGCCCAGTGCTGTCCACAAGCAACCAGAAACTGAGAAACAAAGTTGGATGCAGTACAGTGAACGCCCAAAGAGAAATTCTGCATAAGTCGGTCAAAATTACCTGGTGGGTTCAGTTTGCAATATCTTTGCAAAGCAAACAGGTTTTATTTAAAAACTAACACGTTTATGTTCATCATTGCCAACATTTATGTTGATTGGTGCCAATTTGTGTTGCCTTGTAATTTATATAGAGCTGCAACAATTAACATTTAACTGACTGTTAAATTAATCGCCAACTATTTTGAGAATCAATTAATAGTTTTGAGTAATTTTTAAAGAAGAAAATGTCAAAATTCTCTGATTTCAGCTTCTTGAATGTGAATATTTTGTGGTTTCTTTTCTCCTCTATGACAGTAAACTAAATATCTTTGTGTTGTGGACAAAATAAGACATTTGAGGACGTCATCTTTGGCTTCGGGAAACACTGATCACATTTTTCAGCATTTTTTTGACATTTTATGGATCAAACAACTAATTGATTAATCAAGAAAATAACTAGTTAATCAATAATGAAAATAATCGTTAGTTCCAGCCCTACTTGTATACAGGTTTAATAATATAGTGATATTGATTTAAATGATTTTTTTATATGATATAGAGGAAACTTTTATGAGTAATAAACATTTGTCAGATTTTCTGTTGTAATTTGGGGATTTTCACCTTTTTTTCTTCACAAAATGCCTGTACCAAAAAAAAAACCAAAACATTTTGGTAGACAATTTTCAAAACTTTCCCTTCAGAACATACTAAGGACACCAAAAGTTTACTTATACTGAAATTTTTGTATAGCTGACGCACACTCAGGGGTAAAATGTCTGGACTAAAATACCAATTTGATGAATCTTACGTTGCGTTTTTGAAACTTTCAGTGAAACTGTCTTTGCTGTTGGTCAGGAAATATCTGTGACCACTGCTCCCCTTTACTAATGACTGTTTATTGTGCCTTGTTACTTGTTCATTGCTGAACTGCTGGTTGAAACTGGCACAAATATAACGTGATTGTGGGAAGAAAGAATGTCTCTGAAATAATGACATTAGGGCAAAACACAGGGAAGGGACAGTGGTTACAAGAAACACTCAGCTAAGCTAATACTAAAGTCCAAAACAAGTGTTATGAGTTTTAGTAATCTGGTATGTAACTGCAGGGCTGTAGTGTGTATTTGTCATTTTGTCCACCCCCTGTGGCTGTACTACAAAGCTCCTGTTCTCATGCACCTTTTCTCAAAAAAAAGCAAACAATCCCCACATCATAAATTCTTGACATTCCACTACATACAGTATCCTCCTGAAACATCTCTTAACGTCGCCTTTTCAAGCACGAAACCATCAGTGAAACACTTAAAAATATGGATCTCCTTTGAAACGGACAAGAGGCACGCGTGCTGATGGAGGGTTAGTCCAGAATGAAAGGCACCGGGGAGGAATTTCACTCTACTTTTATTATCCGGGCAGAGGGTGGGAGAGGCCGCCCGTGGATCATCTTTCATGTGGGATAAATGTTTGGAAGAAATCCAGAAATATGTGAGAGTATAGGAGAGCAGACTGAAGGTCCCCTTGCTTTTGTCTCTGGCATAGAAGTGGATTATAATCTGCCACAGAAAACATACAGTATAAGATGGGTCGACAAGAAAACAGTCATAAACTAGAAGAGGTTCCTCTGGAGAGTGCAGATCAGGCAACTTGAAGAGAATATTTGGATCTAAACCCTTTGTAATCACCAGCATTTTTGATTAGTAACTGTAATGGATTACAATTATATTTATTTTGAAATTTAATTCCATCTAATTAGTTGCAAGTATTTACTCTCCAGCACTGCTAATATCCTGTTAGACATTTCTGTGAAATTGTCTCATAATTCGCATATGAATTCTTGAGTTATGGTCAGGAATGTGTTTTCTAATCAGTTTATCGTTTGTACCCGGTTTGAACAAACTCCCTCCGAGTGTTCCTGAGATATCATGTTCACAAGAGTGGGACAGACCGTGAGGTTACATTTGACGTTTGACGACCAGAATTTAATCAGATTCGAAGAAATTCCCTGAAGGTGATCTTGAGATAGTGAGTTCACAAGAATGGCAGGACCCAAAAAACGTAATGCCTCTGGACTCAGCTTAAAAAGGCATAAAAAAAAAAAGTTTTTTCAAAAATTGTGACTCACAGAGGTCATTCAGAATACAGTCATGAATGCGCACACAAAAATGGCAGTCCACTGATCATGCACAAACGATCACATGATCCCCCCTCAGGGTCACGTGGCAGAGAAAATTGAATGAATTCATGTAGCAGCTTGCTCAAATGTAAAACTGAGTTCATGATGATTTTATTGGTGATTTCATAATTGCATGTTGCAGTTGAGGTGAATGGGGTCTTAATGTTTGGTCTAAATACTCTAGCAGAGGCCGATTGTACAGCAGGTCTGAAACTCTGCCTTCTTTGATGTCGGGCTCACACTCTGAAACTCGTGTTTTAGCCACAACACCTGATATAACAGCGTACACTTTAATTTCAAAGGTTTAACTAGTTTGGTCTCCATAAAACAACTTGTAAAGTTACCATGACAAGTACACTGAGCTGTTTGTGGGTTTTATGTTGTTTCAGCCCTTTTACACTGAAAAAAAAAAAAAGAGAACGGTTGGACCAACTTTAAAAATTACTTAAGTTGGTAACATAAAAATAAAATTTAGTTTTTTCAAATCCATTTAACAAGTTTTATGAATATAATCGCTTTGAGTCAGATGTACTTAATAATCTGATTTCTTTCAAGTCAACAATTTGCATTAATGCAACTTAAATTAAAGGAAAGTTCATTTTCTATCTCAATTATTTGCTTTAATTAGAAATAAAATCTGGAGACATGGACAGAATGACATCAGACACACATACACTCTGAAATAAGGACGCTGACATGGGCCACAAAGGGTTCTTCGGCTTGTCCTCATAGGAGAACCCTTTTTGGTTCCTGGCAAAGCCATTTATAAAGGTTTCACTTGGAACCCTTTCAGAGAGTTTGATCTGGAACCCAATATAAAGGGTTATACAAGGAACCTTCTATGAAAAGTTTCACTCAGACCACCCCCAAGAGATATTCTACAGAGAACCTCCTATGGTGCAATGGTTCCATCCAGAACCTTCTCTGGAGGTTCTATCCTGAATCTTTCCGCCTTCTAAGGGTGCTAACACGAACACAGCCAGGGGGTTCTACTGAGAATCTTTTTATATTGCAAGGGTTTTAACTAGAACCCACTCAGGGAGTCCTGCTGAGAACCTTTTTATACTTAAAGGGTTTTTAACTAGAACCCACTCAGAGTATTCGACCAAGAACCTTTTTGGATTTCAAGGGTTTTACCTAGAACACACCAAGAGGGTTTCACCAAGAGCCTTTTTATGTTCCAATGGTTTTATCTAGAATCCACTAAGGGGGTTCTACCGGGAACCCTTTTATATTATGATACAAAGAACCCTTGAGGAACCCTCGATAAAGGGGTTCTTCATGGATTTCTTGAAGAGCTCTGTCCTATAAAAAGGGTGCTTTGGATGAAAAGGGTTCCATGAAGAACCCTTTTTGTCTTACAAAAAATCCTTCATGAACCTTTTCTTCAAACAAGGGTTCTTCAGAAGTAAATGGTTCTGGGTAGAACCTCAGCCCTTTCAGGAAGAACCCTTATTTCTAAGAGAACCCTCATGACATGCTTTCACTGAAACACATTTTTGACAGTGTAGTCACAAACCTATTAAGGGCTACTGGCTTGAGAGAGATCTCAGGGTTTATATTTTCAGCAACTGGGCTTCATTCAAACTCTCCTCTCAGCATTTCTGTCTCTGTGTTTCATTATCATTCATCATAATTTTCCTCACAATAGCCCATTCATTCAACAGTTTCTTCTATTTCCTCATGAATCTGGTATTTGAAAAACAGCTTTAAAAAGAAACAGATTTTAACTGATAGTCCAAAGTCAAATATGCATATTTTTTTTTTATTACCAAATTAATCATAGATCAGGAAACAAACATTCTCCTGCGTTCGATTCATTTTTAATCGGAGTGTGCACACTTCCTGAGAAGGAAGAGAGAAGAAAACTGCTGGTTTGAAAAGTTCAAGCACAGTTCTTCATGACACCCATGAAAAAAAAAAATAAAAAAAAAAAAAAAAAAGACGAGTCATATTATCCAGACACCTCTCCACCTGTGGAATTATGAAATAACAGGAATCAGCCAAAACCCATCTGTACAAATAATCGAGGTCCACTGCAGGTGTCTGCAGTTTTATGTAACAGAGGGACAGCTTGCCATCATAAGCACAATTATTCCAGGTTTCCAACCCAAACAGAGAGGAACAGTGACATTATAAACCAAAGTGATCAGCTTGTGCTTGTGCTAACCACAGCTAACTAATGTGTCATAAGATGGGAAGGCTGCTGTTACATTGACTCGAGACAAAACACATGAAGACAGTGTCCCAACTCTAAAACTACAGACATAAACAACAGGCCAGGTCATTTTTAAAAATAACAACAAAAAAATAAACATATTAAGACTTATTTGAAAGAACACTAAAGGGACAATGCACCCCAAAATCAAAAATACATATTTTCCCTCTGGTCTGTGGTGCTATTTATCCGTCTAGACAGTTTTGGTGCGAGTTGTCGACTTTTGGATATATCAGCCGTAGCGATGTCTGCCTTCTCTCCAATGTAATGGAACTAGATGGCACTCGGCCTGTGGTGCTCCAAAGCACCAAAAAAGTACATTTGAAAAACTCAAGAGCAATGTCTCTTTCCAGGAATCATGACCCGGTTACTCAAGATACTTCACAGACTCATTCTGCAGTAGAATATTCCAGGACTACTTTCTTTCTGCAGTAGAATTTACCATAACTACTTTCTTTCTGCAGAAACAAATCTACCAGAACTTCTTTCTTTCTACAGTAAAATCAAACAGAACTACTTTCTGCATCTGAACACTTTATTTCCATGATTGAAGTTACCAGAGCTACTTTGTTTCTGCAGAAGAATCTACTGCAACTACTTTCTTTCTCCTAGAAAGAACAGTTTGCACATGAATCTGCTCACAACAAGGTCTGTGGGTTATCTCGAGTAACCTGGTCATGATTTCTGGAAAGTGAGACTGCTGTTGAGTTTTTAAAACATATTTTTTTGGCACTGAGCCTCACAAGCAGAGTACTCTTATACAGGTGAGAATGCAGACATCTCTATGGTAAATATCTCCAAAACTCTGCAACTCACACAAAAACTATCTAGGTGGATAAAAAGCACTCCAGGCAGGGGAAAAATATATTTTTGACCATGGGGTAAACTGTTCCTTTAATGTTATTAAGGTGTCTGTGAATCCAACACAACGAATGAAGGCAAACAACGCAAAGAAGTTAAAGACAAGCTGCAGTTTGCTGTTTGCTCATGCATTGTGAGATTGTTCAGGGAAAAATGGAAGCACACATTGTAAACACACGTTAAGAATAAACACACACTTAAACAACTTATAAGTACACTTGAAACACAAATAAATAACGATCTCCATATTAACAAACACACAATATATTGCTTCTTATTTCAGAAGACACACACATACAGTAGATTCAAAACCCAAATTCTACACTACTGAACCCAGTTACATTTTAACTGTGAAAATCACTTGGTTGTGCTTCGTCTTGCTCAAGCTCACACCAATACTGAGGATGCCGAGAAGTGTCAGTCTGAGACACTTCAACATTAATTACCAGGGTGGGAAATTAACACCAGCCAGCAGCCAAATGCTGGTAAAATAATCAAGTGGCTGGTAGATTTCAGTCACAAAATAATTATTTACTATTGAGTGGCTGGTGAATTCAACTTTTATCTGTTAGTGGCTGGTTGATGTTCCCATTTTTTAAAAGGGGCAGTTCATTTCAAAAATCAAAAATGCATGTTTTTCCTCCTGCAGTGGTGTTTATTCATCTACATCAGGGGTCAACAACAAGCACCTTTACTTCAAAAGGAGTGATTTTTGGACAAAAAAGGGGAAAAAGTCTGTCTGGAGCCACAACTATCTCTATTTTCCATGAAGACACCAAAACTATCTAGATGGATAAATGGCACTACAAGTAAGAGGAAAAATCTGTATTTTTGATTTCTGGGGTGAACTGTCCCTTCCAGTTAATTCTCCCACCCTGATAGTATTGTTCTCCATTACCTGAACAGAACAGGCCTCATACAAGAACTACATGTAGGCACAACTTCAACCTTCAAAGTGCATAAGAGCAAACTACAACGACTCAAAATCACTTGGTTGGGATTTCCTTAATTTTTTTTTGTCTCAGATTTTAACTGTGGCAACAAAAAAAAGGTACTTCAGACACTGAAAAACAAAAAAGACATACTGTTTACTGAATTCCCTAACTTCTGTGAACTTAATTATATAAAGATAGATCCTGGATGAAATGAAATAAGAAAAAAACACATCAAAGTCAAATTCTCTGGCTCTGTTCTGGCGGTAAAAATAGCTTAGCTAAATCATTCTTGTTAATTACTGAAAAAAACACGTCCTTTTGATCATTTATCCCCTTCATAAATAAGCATCTTATTTTATAGCAACCAGCCCATAATATCTACCCTCAAGAAGACTATTTGAGAGTATGTTCATGCATGAGGCCCTGTGTTCTTAATTCTCTGATAAAATAAACTCACTTGGACATAACAGAAATAAATACAGCACTTAATATAAAAAGAAACATTCTCTTTGGAAAGAAAGGCTCAAAACCGATCAGATCAGGGAAAGAGTGAACCAGTTGGTCAGTGAAAAGACAGTTTTCCTCCAGTAGAGTCCTTTTGCTCTTGAGCAGATGAGGAAAATGAGCAGGGGTCCGTCCCCCCCAAAACCGTGGCCCTGCTCCACCCTGTGAAGTAGCAACCGTACCGGAACGTCCCCTGAAAAACTAAATGGCACTCCACCACCTCATCCACCACCACCACCACCACCACCTGACTGGAAATCCTGGAGAAAACCGTGCTGCAGAGTCGGGGACAGCTGCCCTGTCCTTCATGTCTGCCACTGGCAGGGAATGTTTCGCCTCACTCCAGCTTTGACATCTCATATCTGGTCGTCATGATTTCCTGGGAAATAATTCACAAATATAAACTGTACTGTTTTGTATTTTTGGACTAGATGTCAGAACAATACAGGGTGCAGTTACTGTACAGCACCATGCACACCTCTTTGCATGTAGTGAGACGTAAAACGGATTTCCCCACTGGGAAAATTCATGTGAAATCAGGTAAAATTTTGTTAGACAAGTTGCTGAGCTGTTTTCTGTTGACGTCATATACACAGAAACATGACCAACATGTCTGGTTTATGACCTACTTTAATTCATGTCTTGCATATCTTTTTTGGTCACATGTGATTTGTAATATAATACTAGGTTGTAACTGTTACTTGCTGTCCACACAGAGTCACCTAGATTCATTAGAAACATTATTTATCAGCATTAAACCTGTTAAGTAAGGTAGCCTACAAATGGATTCAGCATATGACACACTGTATCCTACTCTAACCTGAGTAGCATCCATGTTTCTCCTTTACAACTTAAAGGCAAATGAACACACCAAAGTCAGAAGAACGACTTTCATGGAGCATGCTAATCAGTAAGTGCCTGATTCTAATGGAGGTATGAAAAAAATGTGCCCTAAAATCCCCCCAGCTCACCATGGGTCCTGTCACTGTGTCCTGAAATCAGTCCCCAAAACACCACTAATACAGCAACTGCAAAATTAGCCCCCAACATTATCAAGCGAGGCTTGCTTTCTTACTGTTTTTGGACAAAGTTACTCATCTTCACATAACTAAACTAATTGTCTCTGGTTTTGTAGATTATAAAGAAATGTAAGTCATACCTCATCTGAGTCCAGCAGGACTGGTAGAGCTCTGCAGGGACAAACAGGACCAAAGAGAGACTCTGTTAGAATCACACACGTCTTATATGAAAATACCTTGTAATAATAATAACAATAATAAACTTAAGTTAAATAGGATGCTTACACATCAGTAAGAGAGCTAGGAATGTTATCCTCCACCCACTTCAAGTCATCCTCCTGCAAGTAGAAAAAGAGGTTGAAAAAAGTAAATACTGCCATCTGCTGAAATATGTGACAGCTGCATTTCCTAAACATGGACATCTAATCTTATTACAGATGCTTAACTGTTAATAAACCACACTGAATTCAACTAATCAATACACAATCATTCCGAACCAAGTGTGCAGTTGTTCCACTGACCGGGTTTGTTTCAGCAGGCTTCACTGAGCCATTTGTCTCAGGTTTAGATGCTCTCAACTTTATGCCATCTGCTGTGGATAAAAAGCGAAGATAACACAGTTAAGAAAGAAGAAACATAGATATGACAAGATTATCAGACGCTCCAAATATTTGCAAAGTTCTGGGTAAATGTAAGGCTCCCGTGATGTACCGTACCAAGGTTTGCAGAGGCGACGAACTCCTCAATCTCCTCATCGTCAGAGTCGTCGATGAGAGGTGTGAAAGCATACCTGTGTAGAGTGGAATTAAGTATTTAATAAAATACCAATAAGGAAAAGAAAAAAGTGATGTTGAAGGCAACAGTCCTAATGTACTACTTGCCTTGGTTGTTTGCAGACGGTCTCCACAAAAACATTATGACGAACAGAATGACGGAGAACAAGAACCTCCAGAAAGCATCTTCCCCCCACAGCTCAATCCAGTCCTTTTACACAAAAAAATAAAATGTGAACCAAAAACCTTTTTTTTTTTCCCACACTGCTATGAATATGAATATGCCAAATCTTACTCACAGACTGACAATCTGCTAGCTTGAACTTCTTTGTTGTCCAACCCATGAAAATGATGGAAGCTGAGGGAGAGAAGCGTTTGAGACACAACACTTGTTCCTGTTCATACTCTACTGATTGTGTTCTGTTCTTACAGTTTTATATGAATGAAAATACAAATAACGAGAAACTGTAAGTGCTAATTCCAAGTGCGGTCGTGCTACTTACCGATGACAGCAAATATTAATGTGTTTGTAAAGTGCCTGTAGAGAGACAACTTGACGGGGTTTCTCCTCAGCTTCAGGGTCTTGATGGTTTGTGCCAGACTGACAAAGATGTTAGTGGCAGTCAAGGTAAACATGCGGCAGACACATATTACACATTAATCAATGGGACCACGTGACTTGCACGTGATGCTGTAGGTAATGTCCATTTTGTTGCCCCGTTTCTTTGCAATCACACAATTTTGTACAATCCAACTTATTAGGTGCACCTGTCTGTTTATTAGGGCTGCAGCTATTGATCATTTTAGTAATCGAGTATTCTACCGATGATTCCATCAATTACTCGAGTAATCAGATAACAAATACTTTTCGCTTTATTTAAGAGTAACAGTAAATATACAAAAGAGGAGGAGCCTCTTAAAATGAACAACTAAGTGGTTTCTTTTTTCAGGAAAATCAACATTTTTTTACAATACTATACAGTTGACTACTAATACTAGACTCTACTAGAGATGTTAATTGTTAATCACTAATCAATTAATTGCCGTTAAGAATTTTAACCAGTTAAAAATGCAATAATCGATAATTAATCAATAGTTCAGAGATGGCAGTGACTGTAACTCATCTGACATTGTTTTGTCTGGCGGAGGCATTTGTTAAATATGGAACTTAAACTTAAAATGAGAAAGAAGACAAGAAAAGAAAATTATTAGAAAACATGCTTTGTATCTTGTTATTATTAATAATTAGCTGATTAATCGTTTAATTAATCGCACTTTCAATTATCGTTTGAGGAAAATACGCAAAATTTGCAACCCTATACTCTACTGTATTATAGTACACCATACTATATAATAGATGATTATACACTTGACAATTTAAAAATACTCGCTCAATGTCCCGCCCACAGCACTGCCTGACTGGTTACACTTCACGAGTAAAAGCCAATCAACACTAAAGCCTGAGTGACATACAGGCAAAGAGCGAGTTGAGCCCCAGTGAGCGAGCTGAGCCGTGTGTTGAAGAAAAGCAGAAGTTACAAAAAAAACAATAAAAACATCACAATCTCATGATCTATTTTCTATGATGAAAGCACGTCGATTTTCCCTGTTACGACGACGAAAATGCCACTGAGTCACAGCCTGCAGGATTTGACTCCACGGAGGTGAAAGTGACGACATTTAAATCAGTCGCACTGGCTCCCCCCCCCCCCCCCCCCCCCCCCCCCCAGACTGCTACAAAGTGTTGTATTTGTCACTGCAACTCTGCATCCAGATTTAGGTAATTATCACTTTAAACAGTGATAGTGGCAGTAAAACTGTATTTCACCCAATGATGATTAAATTTAGTCCACGATCACAAACCAGCTACATTCTGTTGCACTATTACTGGGCTGTATTATTTGCTTAAATGCAAAGAATTTGACATTCCTGAGACTGTCTTTAGAATGAGGTGTAAATAGGATGTTAATAGCATTAATGTGCTGCTGTACCAGTCTACTCAGTCCTGACTAGGTGCACCTAATAATGTGGACAACTGACATATAAATGTATTTGTTTTGATTTTACATCTGGGTTTTCCTCTGTTTTGTTTTTCCGTAGATGTCCAGATGGATTCAGATGCAACGTTGTTAAAAAATTTAAAGAGACACTTCACCTCATAATCAAAAATACAAAAATAGAATGTAATGGAACTAGATTGCACTCGGCTTGCGCTGCTTAAAGCACCAAAAAAAACCCAAAAAAAACCCCACACTCATGTTCGTGACAGTGCAGGATGTAAACATTAATGGCGTCCTCCTCGGCTGAGCTCTGACATGCAGGCATCCTTCTGTGTGATGATATGGTTGGTTGATGTAGTTTGAGCACTTTAAGCACCACAAGCCAAGTACCATTTGGTTTCATTATATTCAAGAGAAGACAGACATCTCTCAGGCTGATATGTCTATCTAGATGAATAAATAGCGCTACAAGTAGCAGGAAAAAAAAAAAACAGATATCTTTGATTTTGGGGCGAACTGTCCCTTTAAGTCTTTGTCAAAGTGCAACCTCTGGTTGGGCAATATGGCAATCGTGAGATGATTATCAATTTGTCAACAGTAGAAACTATCACTTTAACCACTTTAACACATTGTTTTCCCAACTGATGTTTCAGAAAATGTATTATATTTAAATTTTATTTACATACATTATAAAAGAGCGATTTTAACCACATCACCCCCCGTAGTGGCACCAATATTTATATAATCTTTACACTGGACAACCTGTAAAGAGTGTGTGGGCATGCAAATCAATCGCCTCTGCCAGTTCTAACCACGGCTGTCCATTATTGGAAACATAGCAAAATGTCATTGGTTGTGCAAGAAAAGAAGCAGTGATGATAGAGGATTTTAAGAGCAGTTAAACCATCAACCAGAACAAAATGATTTGTTAAAATTTTCATTAAAGAATTAATGATTAATGTGAAGCTGTTTCTTATGTCTCTCTGCCAGCTCGTACTTTAACTGCTCTTCTCCTGCTAATTATCTGTGAAAGGAGTGAGACAGTAGCAGATAAACCTCTCCTGTGCTAATTTAGGCTCATGTGAAGGAGGTGAGGGGCAGAGGGGAACCACACAGGGAAAGGCTGTAGGTGCACAAAAGGATATCCACCAGCATAGAGAGGAGTCAAGCAGAGCCAGGGGAATGTTGGCCAGCTGGGCCAAGTCAGAGTCTTTTGCCTAGAAGGGAGGATAGAGCAGGACCACAGGACACGAGGAAGAGGAGAAAATCACAGATAGGATGGGAGATAAAAAAGGCAGCATAGCCAGTAAAATATAGAACCATTCACCAAAGTGCAAAGCAAGAAAATACCAAATCATCCAACCAAAAAAGAAAGAACCCTCAAAATCACTTGGCCTCAGTTAATTAACAAATATATCAACTATTGATTCTCGGTGCTGCAGGACACTGGAAGGATATGAACCAGATGGCGCAGGAGTCAAACACGGCCAGAATAATTTCTGTAATGAGAACGGGGCCATTGTCTCGACCCTTGATTTTTGGCCCCCCAACAAATTAAGAAAATACACAAATTGTGATGTCAGTTTTACTTCAACTTAAAAGCACAGAGCTTAATACTGTTAATTCTTTGTTATTGTTCATACAAAGTTATAAATAATCAACCAGTGGTGAACTGGTTATCATTTGCCAACTAACATTAGCTGGTTAGAACTTCTCAAATTTGAGAATTTGTTTGTTTTCCTCTGATTCAGATTGTTGTTAATATCTTTAGGTTTTCATGACTATTGAATGAATCACAATGTTTCTTTACAATAACTTCCGGGCAGAAAACTCCTAAGTCACATAATTTAGTGGCAGTTGAACGTTGAAATAAAACCGAGCGAGGACACAACTGGGAGAGTATCATTGTTTGGTCTATGAACTCGCCCCAGTTTCAGAGCTATTTCAGGCTGAGTGAGATGTCTGTTTTGGGTGGTTTATCAAAGATGTCAGCAACACAACACAGTGCATAAAATAAGCACAGCAGGGAAGTCAAATAGGTCAGACCACCGTGTTCAACTCTATATTTTTAAATGTTAAAGTTACAGCTGAAAATAACAGGAGAAACAAACAAGTTTGCTGATCTTGCATATTTCCGCACTTCACATCAACTGCAAGTTTTCTACCCGGGAGCGACAGTCTTTGTTTGTGTGGTGTCACAGTGATTCGGGCTATTGGTCAAATTAAATGAGAACTTTTGAGGTTTAACTTCAGAGCTCAATTTTAAGAAAATAATAAACGAACACAGCTCACCCCAGTAATCCTCAGGACACCTTCGATGCTCGCAAAGGCAAAGTAGAGGATGCCGAGCCCCACAACTCTGTGCATTACTGTCCCCAGTCGAGGCCTAAAACAAAAGAAGCACAAAAGAAAATTTAAAAGCTGATTGACTGATTTTGTTTGTACAGTAATTTCAGTTTTTTCTTTCAAATTAAAACTACTACAAGAAACTTTCATATTGTGTTGATTTTGGAGGCACCTGTGGACGAAAGTGGCGGTGTTTCCACTGTAATAATCAGCCATTAAGAATACAAAAATAGCTGATCTTCTCACGAATGGTCTTGTTTGGTTATGTAAGTCATATAGAGGCATCAGTAATAGACTGAGATGGTTTCATAACCAGTTAAAAACTCTGTGTATTAACTTTAACAAACAAGAAGCTGCATGTACAGATATATGTTAACATACTTTACAATGCCATAACCAAGGCTGACGATGATGACGAGCAATCGAGCCAAAGTCCTTTTGAGGGCAGAGACCAGTTCAGCAAAGATCAACAGGCCTGGAGCTAAAGACAACAGGACAAAAACAAACATTTTACTATCTCACATGAAAAAAAAAGTAGAAGGTATTTTGTGAATCATCTGTAGACACTCACAGGCAGTGCCGACAGTGTTGGTGTTTTCGTATTCGGCACAGAAAACAGCCTTCTCCACCATCCCGAGGAATATGACCCCAGCTATCCAGAACTGGATCCGCAGCAGATCCTTCCAGTAGCACGCTGCCCAGATAAACCACAGCAGCGCGTACAGGATGTACACTATGCACATCACCATGTAGAACTGCAAACCAACAGCGAGGGATTAGTCTATAAACACATATGGGAGCAGTTGTTCTTCATTAGCTGGAGAACAAATTCCAGAAAAACACAGGACAGTTCATCCAAAAACATCTACTTCTCCTCATTCAGGTCACTTCGACGGGGTCTGGGATTTTTCATAAGAAACTACGTCTTTCTGTATGAAGTCAGATGTTTCTGTTGAGTTTATTCACTCAGTGGGTTGTACTGGGCTGACCAGAGCTCTGATAGTAATTTTTGATTTATTTATATAGTCGAACAAGTCATTTACAGCATGCACAAACTGAAAAGAGTAAAATCCAACCCTGGAAGCCAGGAAAGAATCATGGATACATAATATTAATGTACATATTTTACAAATCTGTAGCAAATATCACAAAAACTGACTCCGTTAATCATCTACTTACAATCATGAGAGGCCATTCTGTGATAGAAATGTAGCCGTGGCTGCCTTTCATCGCCACATGAACTGGAAAAACAAAATCAAGACATCAGACAAGATGTGCAAAACAGCTTCACATTTATGAGACAGCTTCTGATTATGGACGTCATTTCTGCATGATAATACACCTGGTACTAAATGTGATCTGTATCAAGGAAGAACACATGTTCATGCAAGTCATAAATGCATCATGATCTACCTGACCACATCTGGAGGTGGTCTGGCTCGAATTGTGTTTGGATCTTAGGCAGGTGTAAACTATTTTCAGCCCTGATATCAGAAAAATGTGTCTTATACAACAGAACCGTGTGAAAAATGAAAGCAGGATGGGTTGGAAATGAATGGTATACAATAAGAAGTAACAGTGATGTGTGACGGCGTGTGTTGCACTCAACTGTGCAGCTGATCTGCTGTTAAAAAGGCATTAGGGTTGGGCATCAGTGAAGATGGCTGACAGTAATCGGCCACTGAGCCCTCTACCGTTGTGACTTAAAACTGCCGCAGAACTGATGAATATGCATTTTATGGCTGTGAACCAGAGAGCGCGAAAATGCAGGATGGTTTTATTATAATAGCACCTTTACCCTACAAAGCATATATAATTTACTTAGTCATGCTGGTACTGCAACATACCAGGACAACTTACAACTGACTTCAAATTACTCAAGAGAGAGCTGAGAGCTTCTCAATGAGGATAAAGAGAATGTATTAAAAATAGCAGGTGTAAACATAAAGACCAGATCTGGTCGTTCATTATCTAACATTTCCAGATACAGATGCCTGTTTAATACCAGAGTTAAATGAGGTGTTAATCATTTTGGCTGACTTTTCAATCAATCCATGAAATAACATAGGGTGTGCCAGTCACACAGTATATTACTTGCTCATAATGTAGTTACTGAGTTAAAAAAAATCTCACCTGTTAAATCCCAGTTGGCATCTGGTTTACTGGTCACAATCTTTACGACAAGCAGGTAAGGTCCGTCCTTCCACGTGGTGGCTATGACGTTGTCTCTGATCTTTAAACTGCTGTTCTTCGCGGTGCTGCTGTCGTCGTACTCCTCAGTTATCTGGTCTTCATCCTGCACCTGCAGAATTACAAAAGTCATTCAGTGTTTATCACTTAAAACAACCTCAAAACACCCCCCTCACAAACTCTATGGATAAGAAAACCTCCTCTTGCTTCTTTTTAATTGGCTGACTACTACTGACACTGCTCACTGTGACTTTGACTGGGAACCGCTCAATTCATCTGATTTCACGGCAAATCCGATCTGGTGGCAACCATTACAAATAACTGTATAGAAATAGCTGATCCTATCACTTATGGTCTTGTTAACTTATTTAGGTCATATAGAGGCATCAGCATTAAATTGAGAAAGTTTCATAACCACTTAAAACTGCTTGAAGCAGCTTTAACTTGCACAGTTATAATCAAAAAGCATTCATGTTTTCTTACCGGCACTTTCCCGTCAGTAAGTGAACTGACTGGATGTGGCTCAGCCTTGGCTTTCTGAAAAACACAGTTACAGTTACTGGATGATGAGAGATGCTAAATGCCACGACGCTCAGTGTTTCACTATGATGAGGAGAGTAATGTAGCAAACCTACTTTGAGCATCGGAAAGGAGCGCAGTCCACTGTTACATGTTATGGGACTGTATCTGTGTTGGATGAACTCTCCTGGAGCGAGGGGATTGGGATCCAGGCTCTGCCCACGACTCAGAGGTGTCTTCTCATACATTTCCTACAGACAAGGAGTCACAATTCAGCCTTCATGAACAATCAAGTTGAGCCAGATGAGACCATCTGATCATTTGTGTGACATTACGTTCATGTACTTACTTCAAGATTGTTGAATTCATTGTGGCACGGGTAGAATTTTAAATACCACTGAATGGTGAAGCTCACCTCCTCAGGACAGTTACAGGACACAACTAATAAAAGACACAAGCAACGATGAACTCAAGGGAAAAACAGGGGCACAATTTCTGTGATAGAACATGAGCATATTTTGTATGGCTTACCTTTTAATTCAATGTCAGTGTCTTTATACATGGACTTCCTTAACAGCAGTGGTCTTGAGGTCTGCAAACAGGGTTAGGGTTAAGTTAGAGTTACCCCAGATGTGCCCTAGTGTTGCATCACGAAGATGTTTCTATTTTTAGTAGTGAAATAACATACTGTAAATTCTGCAAACAAATGATCATATAGAATTTGATGCACTGCTGTAGGTTAAACTACCGAACAGTAGAGCTGGTCGATACAGAAAATAGAGCTCAACAGATAGAACGGTTGACCGATATTATTGGTCGGATATTAGCCCATCAGAGCTAGCAGTCTATATTGGTATTGGCATGTATGTTGTCTCATATGCGCTGATATCTGATATAAACACTTTTGTTGTTTTCATAAGACCTGAACAGGCATTTTATAGGTGTTTATACATAAATATATA